>CM038039.1:215550865-216150865 GCA_021397845.1 Areca catechu
ACCAGTTGCACCGAAGGCTCTCTATGCCCTTAAGAACCTCCCAGTCAAGTGATGGAGACTATCATTCCACCAACCCCACAATCGATGGACTAGTGAAACTTGCTCACCACTTTGGTGTAGTAGGTGTAAGAGCTGGCCATGGTGGTGTAGGGGTTGCAGTAGCAACTTGTAGCGAAGCAATAATAGCGAAAGTCCATACTATTCCTACTGCTGTTACTCATCCCAGTCAGCGATATTCCTATGAGAGATCTTCCCACTGATGGATCTCCCATCATCGCAGTCTCTTTCACCACAACGAGTAAATACCCAGCATAAGGAGCAGTGATGAGGAAGAGAATGAAGGTGAGAGAAACCTCTATTTCTTATATGAATCCTCCTGGGAGGGATCTACTGAAGGAGTTTCTCGATAATCTGCTAATCGGCGGCTCAATGACAATGATTGCAAACTGTGTAAGATCGACTACCAACTTGTCAATCTTTAAGGAGGAAGTAGAGACATGATGGAGTTCAACACCCATTCTCCTTTCTCTCAATGAATCTTGGAGGAACCGATCCCAAGTTAATTCAAGATGCCCTAGCTGGATCCCTATGATGGCATTATCAATCTGCTAGACCACCTAGAGAGCTATAAGGCTCTCATACTGATTTAAGGTGCCACCAACATTTTACTCTATTTAACCTTCCCAGCCACTCTTCAGAAAGAGACTTGAGCGCGGTACTTTGGACTTGAGCTGAGGAGTATTCACTCCTTCAAACAATTGAAAAAGTAGTTCATGGCATACTTCAATACCAGTCGGGATGCCATAAGACCTTGACAGTCTTTTCTTTGTCTTCTAGTAGGAAGGAGAATCAGTAAAGGATTACATGACCCGATTCAAGATGGTTACGTTAGAAATCTACCACTTGGATGACTCAGTGGCCATGTTGGCGATGAAGATAGGACTCTACCCCTCCTGATTCACTTACTCACTTGATAAGACATACCCCATGTCTTGTTTAGAACTGCTGCCTAGTGTCCAAAAGTATATCCACATGAAAGAGGAGACCCTCACTAGGTGGAGGCCGATAGAAGGTCTAAGAAGAAGAAATAGGGCCGAGGAGAACCAGGCAAAAGCTAAGTGGAGAAACCCATCTCATCTCGCTAACAGAATCCTGATAATTACATTATATATATAAATATATTAATTTAAGAATTAATTATCTTTATTTATTTAAAATTGATACTTCTATATATCTTTTACAGGAAAAAGGATCGCTAGTGCAAAGAGCTTAATTTATGGATTTAAATAAAATAAATTTGAAGTGAATTGGACTTAAAATGAGTCCAAAATCAAAGTTTAAAAATTGTTAAAGAATTATATGAATTTTAAAGCAGCCGGTCCACCTAGATCATATGCTTGGTCTATAAAATATTGAACGGTCCACCGGCAACCATTATTACGGTCCATGGCTTAGAACCATAGACCGTGAAGGGGTTTTAGCCACTCGATGCTCCTTATCCACTGGATCTTCTCGTCGCCAGCACCGTCCTTCCCAAGAGCTCACCATCGGCTATCTTCTTCCATCCCATGGTGACATCGAGAGGTGAGGCAGTGTGTGGAGGTTGATGGCAAAGCTGATTCTAGCAATGAAATGAAGGAGGAGGTCCATGGCCATCTCGGTAATGAAAAGGATGATGGTGGAGGGGGACAGCAACGACAATAGCACTAGCGAGCAAAGATGATCGACAACGATGGGTTTGGCAATGATGGCTAAGTCCATGATCGCAGGGGAGCTCCCAAGTTGGAAATTTTGGTGAAGCCCATAGCGATAGCAAGGAGTCCGGTAGTTATAGCGGTAGTGCAAGGGGACTTCGGCGATGACAATAGCATGCGAGGGGACTCCGCGATGGCAATTAGGCGATGGCGGCTGCTGTTCGAAGGAGATAGGTGTTGAGCGCAGGATTGGGCTGAATCAAACAGTGATGGGCTTCGATCAAGCGATCCAATGGTGGAGATCCCATTAGCCGGTCAAATACCAAGTAGGATGGGGAATTTAAGCCTACTTTGGTTAGGATTTGGATACTATTTAGAAGACCCCCTTCCATGCAACAATTGATTCTTTGTAAAATTAATCTTAGCCCTCAATAATCCCTCTTATTTAGTCCCATACCAGAAAATCATGAAGACCTCTCCCCTATTAATACCTATAAAAGGTTCCTATACCTCTGCCTGGAGGCATTACTCCTTGGAATCCCTCTAGAGCCTTTGCATAGGGGGATAGGAAGAGATCAACCCATGAGCGACTAGTGCAAAATCGTGAGAGGGGGAAGAGATCTTGTAATAAGGCAAAGCATGGTTCTTTTATTCTACACCTTTATTGTATTTCTTTTATTTGTATATGCAATAAAAGATTATGCATTTAGTTATGAATTCTTTATTTGCTTTCTTTTATTTGCTTTCATCTATGCTTTTATGTTAAATTATGATTAAGGACAACTCTTGCTTCCCAGAGATGCATCGTGATATATGGATACGGGGCATGCCGAGGGAAGAAAAGTAGAACACCTAGTACTTCTCGAAGACGCGTTGTGATCTACGGATACGGGGCATGCCGAGAGAAGACAGGTATTTTCTTAAGCTTAATTATAATTATTTTGTAAAAGAGATATGCTTTATACTTTCCATAGATGTATCGTGATCTATTACGGATACGAGATGTATCAAGAAAAGATAGATATTCTCTCAAGTTAAATTATAAAAAAATATAACTCTGTTAGTTATAAGATTAATTCACAATCTTCGAGATACATACATTCATGAGATCTTACTATTAGAATAGTTTAATTTTTGTTTACTTTTTATTTTTTTCAAGTAAACTAAATTATTCTCCTTTATTATTTTTCAATCACAACTTCGCTCTTAGGTCCCTAAGGATACGAAGAATTCTGACTTATCTTAGTTATAAAGTTGAGTTAAATTATTTTTGATCGTCCATGATAATGATTAAATTTTGGCACCATTATCAGGAACCCGGGCATAGTTATGATTTTTTTAAATATATATATATAATATAATAAAAATATAAAAAAAAGTACTACTTAATTTAGTTCATAATTTACTGCCATCATAATTAATTTATCGCTTTTGCTGCTTTTCATAATTGAATTACTACTTTCTAGTTATTTTATTTCTGGTAAATTACTTAACTACCTTATAACCCTAATTTAATTTAGCTTTCTCTCACATCCAAGTAACTAAATCAAAAACTTACCTTAAAATAACTTAACATAAAAAGAAAACAAGGACATCGCATAACACATAATTAAAATAAAGAAACTAATTAAGCCTTAAACAAACATCACTTATATTGATATTTTTTTCTGCATTGCATATCTCATAAAACATTTTAAGAGCACTTAACCCTAAACAACATAAGGTGGTGATTTTATTATCCTTGACCCACAAACCATTACCCTCATATTGTATCAACCTAAACCTTTAATCTAAAATCAATTAGACATTGGTCCCTAAAGATTTTAAGCTCACTAGGACAAGGGACCCTAAGAGTTGGACCAGGTTAGGATTAGCTGATTAACTGGTATCTAGAAAAGGGGTTTAAGGATGATGTAGCCTTGAAGGAAGGTAGTTCTTTAATTGGTTATGTTGTCTGACCTGGCTAATTTATTTGGTTTCTAATAAAAGCAACGAGGAGACCCCCACCAACTTTATCCTTACCTGACTAGTTGGCTAGTTACTTTCTGACTTGGAGGGCTCAAAGGTAATCTTGTAATAGTTAGGAGCTATCTAGAATTACGAAACTTAGGATAGAGAATCCATTGTATGCTAACTTGATTACAATTAACATAAAACTTTAAGTAATAATTCTTCTCTATCTCTCTTAGCTCTAGAATTTCTTAGGCCCTTCTTTTTAGAATTTTTTCTTTCTTCTTTTTCTTTTCACGTCTTCTCTTTAAAATAATAACTTAAAAAATTAGAAGATGATTGCTCTGATCTGGGACCTTTAATTAAATATCCAAAACTATCAAAACAATTTGATAAATTAGAGCAGTGCTAGAACATGAATCTCAATAGTAGGGTAGAAAGCTATCCCATACATTAGACAGCAAACTAGATGCTTTGTCCCATAAATTAAATCATCAATTAGCTATCAGACACTCTTCCACTCCTTCCTCTTCCTACATAACAGGCTATTCTATATATTCGAGCCCAACTCAATTTGTGAATGAATGCCAAGCCACGTACCAATTTCCTGAGGCTAGCTATGACCAAGTGTATTAAGATCAAACTCATATAGCCTACAAACCAGGAGAGAATATAAACTTTAACGCTTACAACCCATATTGGGAGGCTCAACCAAATTTTTGATAGCAACCACATCCAATGGTTATCTCGGTACTATAAAGACCTCCATTTGTAGAGGCACCTTATTACGATCAACTCTATCCATATTATCAACCTTCTCGTACTCCTTATGGCCTATCATTTGAAAAGAATGTTCTACAAGCAATAGACCGGATAGAACAAATTGATTAGAACCCACCTTTTCAATAGACCAACTCAAATGTCAATAGGTTTGCTCAATTTTAATAACTAATTATGACTCAATAGCAATCTATCAATGAGCTTATGAATCAAATTGATCGATTATTAATTGAAGTTGATAGGGAGGAGGAAGGAGTACTGCTTCGTTAATCCGAGAGTAACTTAAAGGGATACTACCAAACTAAAAATTTTAATGATCCTTTAGCTTTTTTTGAATAATCAACCATAACTCTCAAGAAAGAACTGATCATGGAACAATCCTGCACCATCACAAAGACTAATACAGATAATTCGAATAAGACAAAAATATATAGAGAGAGATCAAAGACAAACCACTTCTATCATCATCCTACTCACCTATAGACCCCTTTTTCTAGTGCCCTAGCATCATCTACTCCTTTTTAGGGGAAGGAAAAATAAATAAATAACATGATATAATTAATTGAGGCTTTCCAAGAACCTAACAGAATAACATAATAGGGAAAGCTATACCTTCAATTCATCTTCATAAGTTATTAGATTCTTGTCTGGCTCATTTTGGGATAGATAACTTTAATGTAAATGGGTATATCACAAGGATAAATAACTTACTATATATACTACTTCAAAAACACTCAACTTCGGATTGAATAATATGAGTCAGCACCTAGCCCTCTAATAGCTCTCTTGTTAGAATCACCACCTGATCTAAAATTGAAGCCACTTCCTGTCACACCTACTGGCACCCTATCGATGATCCCTAACCAGGAAGACCAAATTATCGATGTTTTAAAGATGTATAAAAAAGTTATTGGATGGGATATCTCTAAAATAAGGGATAACGATCTTGAAAGTTTTATAACTGATTTCTCTATATTTGACACTACTTTCGAGGATTATTTCCAAAATCTATCTACCATCATAAAATGATGTATGAAGATAGACTTAAAGTTAACTTGGACAAAGTATCATCAAGAAGTGATGATGTCAAGACATATCATACCCAAGAAAGAGATTAGGTAGATCTTTTTAGAGTTTAAAAAATTCCAAGCTGCCACCCCCACTCTAGGCCCAATATACATAATCACTTCCTGATCTTCATCTAAATTATAATAATATTTTCAAATCTTGGTCTAGCATGCTTGCCCAGTACACTCTATTATCAGGGTTAATCATCATAGAATACTTTACAAACATTTTTCTATCATAATGACAAGGCCTCCTAACTGGTCCTGTCTTTTAAAAATCTTGAGGGACGTATCCAAGTTCAATATTGGTAACACTCCTTCATAGCATCTAGCTGAAGACATTAAACTTAGTACTTGTTGCGAGGCAACCTAACAATTTTATTTTCTCTTAACTTTATGCAATTGTAGGAACCTAAGAGGAAGAAACAAGAACCTGCAACTCTCAAAGTATAATTACCCCGTGTGCTTTCACTCCTTTTCTTTTGGTGCTTATTTTATTTTCTTACCATATTGAGGACAGTGATAATTAAGTTAAAGGAAAGAATAATTAACTAATTAAGTCCTCGAGTATGACTAGAAGTAATTAATTTTGTGCATCCAGATTTTATCTCGATTTGAAGTTAATTAGGTATCATAATCAATGATTGATTAATGGTCTAGATAATTTTAGAGATATTAAGGGGCAAATTACTAAAAGAACCCAACAAACAGTAGGATTTTGACACAATCAAATTTTAGTAGTAATTCTAGAACTCTCTTCAATCTTATTTCAATAAAGAATCTGCTTGTTGAGAGTACAGATAGAAAGGTCGAGATATATAAAAAAATTTATAAAAAAAGGAGAAAAAGAAATAAAAGGATTTTGGCATTATTTCACCGAGTAACCGGGTCTCTTTGCCTGAGTAAGCATTGCAGTTTACGTCAAAAGGTGATGATGTCGAAAAACCTATTAGAGAGTCAGTCTGACCTCACATCTCTTCTTGAACTCTTATTAAGTAACCAAGTCCTTCGTTTAAGAAAGCATTGTGGTTCACATCAAAAGGTGAGAAGGCTAAGAGAACCATTAAGCAATGGTACCTCACTTAGTAACCGAGCCCCTTCGTCTAAGTAAGCATTGTGGTTCGCATTAAAAGGTGAGAATGCTAATACTTAAAAGGTTAGGACATTGTACTAGACAATTTTCTAAAAAAAAGACTAAAGTGTAAAAAGACAACAAACCTAACTCAAATCAAGTTAGAGGACTTAAAGAGTAGGTTGGGAGGTTGGTAAGAAAGATCTTCAAAAATTTTATGATCAACACTCAACCACTAATTAGGTTAACTTAGTAATCTAATGAAATATCTCATTAATGGTCTAGCTAGGTATCAACTGTCCTTAGGAATGTCTGAAATAATTTTCAATTCAAGGACAAGTTTGTGCACATGACTAATTTATATGCTTTACTCAAGGACAAACAAAGTTCAAGTTAAAAGATGTGATAATTATATTATATATATATATATATTAATTTAAGAATTAAATTATTTTTATTTTTTTAAAATTTATATTTTGTATATCTTTTGCAGGAAAATGATCACCAGTGCAAAGAGCTCGATTTATAGATTCAAATAAAATAAACTTGAAGCAAATCATACTTAAAATGAGCCCAGAATCAAAGTTTAAAGATTATTAAAGAATTATATAAATTTTAAAGTAGCCGGTCCACTATGGACCACCGCTTGGCCTATGAAACATTAAATGGTCCACCAGCAGCCATTATTATCGATCCACGGCTTAGAGCCAAGGACCGTGAGGAATTTTAGCCACTTGACGCTCCCTATCCACCAGATCTTCATGTCACCAGTGCTGCCTTCCCAAGAGTTCATCGCTGGCTATCTTCTTCCATCCCATGGTGACACCAAGAGGTGAGGCGATGCAGGGAGGTTGATGGCAAGGCTGATTCTGGCAATGAAATGGAGGTCCACAGTCATCTCGGTAATGAAAAGGATGGCGATGAAGGTGGATGGCAAGGGCAATAGCACCGGCGAGCAAAGATGACCAACAGTGATGGATTTGGCAATGATGGCTCAGTCCACGATCGCAAGGGAGCTCCTGAGTTGGAAATTTCGATGAAGCCCATGGCGACAACGATGGCAAGGAGTCCAGCAGCTACAACAGGGGTGTAAGGGGACTCCAGTGTGGCAATAATATGCAAGGTGACTTTGGCAATGGCAATTGGACAATGGTGGTTGCTATTCGAAGAAGACGGGTGTTGAGCGTAGGATTAGGCTGAATCTAATGGTGATGGGCTTCGATCAAGTGATCCAATGGTGGAGATCCTATCAGCTAGTCAAACACCAAGTAGGATGAGAAATTTAAGCCCTTTAGTTAGGATTTGGATACCATTTAGAAGACTCTCTTTCCATCAAACCATTGATTCTTTATAAAATTAAATCTTAGCCCTCTATGATCCCTCCTATTTAGTCTCATACAAAAAAATCATGAAGACATCTTCTCTATTATTATATAAAAGACTCCTGTACCTTTATATGGAATCATCACTTCCTGAAATCTCTCTGGAGCCTTTGCATAGAAAGATAGGAAGGAATCAACTCATGAACGACTAGTGCAGAAATCTTGGAAGGAAAGAGATCTTATAACAAGACAAGCATGATCTTTTGTTCTACGCCTTTTTTATATTTCTTTTATTTTTATATACAATAAAGAATTATGCATTTAGTTATGAATTCTTTAATTATTTTCTTCTGTACTGTCATGTTAAATTAGAATTAAGGATAACTCTTGCTTCTCAAAGATGCATTGTGATCTACAAATACTAGACATGCTAAGAAAAGGCAGATATTCTCTTAAACTTAATTACAATATTTTTTAAAAAATATACTTTATTTTTCAAAAATGTGCCATGATCTGTTACAGATACAGAACGTATCGAGAAAAGATAAATATTATCTTTAGTTAAATTATAAAAGAAATATAACTCTATTATTAATTCTTAACCTATAAAATACATACTTTTATAAGATCCACTATTAAAATAATTTATTTTTTTATTTTTATTTAAAATTTTAAATAAATTAAATTATTCTCTTTTATTTTTTTAATTATAATTTAATCCTTGAAAATATGATGTAGACTCATCGTAACTATAGAATTTAAGTTGATAAATTAACTTTAACTATCCATGACAGCGATCAAATCCCAAGCCAAAAGACTTGATCAAATCCCAATTGCATGAGTCTGCAAAATTAACTTGGAATGGAACATTCTAGCTTATCAAGTATGGGAGTGTGTTTTCTTACCCCACATCTCCAAGCTCCAAGGATGGATTTTCAATAATAGCTAGTAGCTTTGCAGTAATAAACCGCGACAAGTTCAGCACCACTTTGGAAACGCAGGATCACAGGCCTATTGAACTAAAAATGAACAAAAAATTAGAACTTAATGATTATTAGTTTGCCGGAACCAGAAGTAAAAATTGTTGTAGATAGGAATCCTTAAAAACTGGTGGCTCATAATGTATGCATTCAAGAAGTGGAGTGCTGGATCCTGATTCAGGTGAAAATCTTGCTTGACACCAAGATCAAAATGAACCTACATTTTAATCGAATTGAATAAGATGACCAATTATCACAAAAAAAAAAAAACATGGGAGAGAGTGAAAAACTATATGCAATTTGCAGCAGAAAGATCCACATGACCACCCCGTAAAGGCCCTTATATACAGAACATTGGTCATAAACACATTACAAAATAATAAATAGAACATGGAGATTTAATAGACATAGAAGCCCATACCTCACAACACGTACTCCAAAGATATGATAATCCATCATTCCACATCAACATCTTCAATATCTAGCCACTGGCTAGTGGAGCGATCACTCTTTGAAGAGCCCTGAGAACCTAGTTGAACCCAGCCTCTAGAGTCTTTAATTTGAGAATCATTTGCATCCAGGGTCTTGGAGCTTGAAAGCGTGCCTCCATCATCATCATCCTCCAGATCACTGAATGATACATCTTCCTCATGTCCTAATGGGATAGCAGCACCTCCCGTGCCACCGATTTCACCCGCATCCTCTTCCAACCAGTCATCACCATCCTCTTCGTCCTTCTCAAAAGAGACTTTCAATGTCTCACGAGGCACATCCTTCATCTTACCTTGCACAGGTGGTTGTTCTTCAATGACAGACTTGTCAATAATTTTCACCTCAGTTGTTTGAACAGAGTGCTTTTCAGTCTCGACATCCAAGGAATCAGAAGTGCATTCTCCAAATGAGGGTTCTTTGGATAGTGCAGTTTCACTGATTATTTTTGATGGTCCTACGACGTTGTCTTCAATTGGAACTGAAGTGGCATCCTCTTTCCTATATGATGTCTCCCTCCCGGACCTCTCAGATCCAGGCTTTGTCCGATTCTGTAGATCCTGCAGCAACATTGCTCTGGCTTCCATAATCTGCATGCAAAAAGATAATGAAACATGTTAACAATATCTATGTACAATAGCCACTCAAGTGAGATAGGTCAACGCAAACACCATACTTAGAATAAAAATCAGACATATACATAAACAACCACAATTAGGTCCAAACCCCCCCCCCCCCCAACCCCACCCACCTTCAACCCTCCTGCTACAGTATGACCCATCACCTCTCTACTCCTCATAACCCTTTGTCGGGCCACTTATTGTCAAGGGTTTGACCTGACCAATAGTGTCTATCTGATGACCTGGACAAACCACTCATGACAGAAGACAAATACTTTAGTGGATGGTTTGCCACTGTGGCTAATTTGGTCGTGATTAGATAAATGTTGGCCAATCCGGTTAGCAGGACAGAAGCAGATTTGTTCAACTTCTAGCTGGTCTAATTTACAGTTCACACTGGGTTTCATTACACTGACGTAAATACAATGGAGAATTTTATATTCTAATATCAAATCCTCGTAACCCTCCAGCCCATCACCACCACACCTAAAGTGTCACTTTTTCAAGCTACTTATTGTCAACAATGTGACATGGCCGATAGTGTCTGCCTAATGACCTGGACAATCCACTAATGATAGAAGACTAACAGTTCAGCGAATGGTTTGACACTGGCTAATTTCATTGCAATTATATAAATCTTGGCCAATCCAATGAACAGGACAGACACAGCAGTTCAACTTTTTTTATCTGGTCTAATTTTACAGTTCACACTGGCTTTCATTACACTGACGTAAATACAGTGAAAAATAGTATATTCTAATATCTAGATTCTTTTCACCTGCAACTCTTCTCACTGACATGAAAATTGCCAAGCTTACATCATCATGAAAGAATGATACAATGACTTAAAACTGTATTACAAAAATAAGAAGAAATTATGTTGGATAGCAAAAGAGAGGAGGGGAACATGAGCCACCATTATAGTAGGACTTGTTCCTAACATAACAGAAAAGGAAGGGTTATGGTGAGAAGTTACTTAAGATGCTCTTAGAGGAAAGATTCAGGTTTTAACATAAAAGAAAAGGCCTCCAGCAACATTATCCAACCTAAACCATACATCTCCATGTGTATTGTAAGTTTATTATGTCATAGACTTGTAGTTTGTGCTAATTTTTGTTTTGTTGAATCAAAATATTGGGGTTTTCTCAATGTAGTAACATGCAATGTCCACAAATTATAGTTTGTTTTTTGGATTTTGTTATTTCATGATGTTGTTGAATTAATTACTTGTCAGCTAATTTATTTGCTGCTTGTCCTTGGTGGGTTTTCTTGAATAGAATAAGAACTTGTTATACTAAATATGACCAGTTTTAGTATTTTGGTAACCCAAGCACCAATAAAAACCAACCTGGTCTTTAGCTTGGTTGGTTTGATCTGGGCCCAAAATCAATAGGCCCCCTTCCGGTTCCTGAAAAATGAGAATCGATCAGGATTGGTTAAGTTCCAGATTGACTCCTAACTTGAGGTACACCCTACCATGTGCACTACTACTTTTTTTCTCCAAGAGTAAACCTTAGCATGTATTCCTTTAAGTAGGTCTCTACCTCTGCCAAACAAAAAAAAAAAAGTGAACATAAAACCACCTTATGACCAACTGGCCACTTTAAAGAGTGTGCAAATTTTGACATCTTATAGCTGACAGGAATCATTCATCCACTAAGATGCCCACCAGGTTTGGCTGAATTTATCAAGCAAGGGTGCCTACCCTCCTATCTCTCTTCATTCCTTTTCTTTATTTTCCCCTCCTACAAGTGGCCTTCTCTTGAACTCAAAGCCAAAAACTTTTCCTGTAATTTCATTTGTTCTAAAGTTTGAATTGAGAGTAAAAATCATTTCATGTATAGATGAGCCTGTCTCTAAGATGTTGTGAAGAAAAGATTTTATTAAGCTATTAATTAGAAGAAAAGCCTGATCAACTAGTAACTATTTAAATATATATATATATATATATATATATATATATATATATATATATTTCTTTTACGATAGTAATCATATTAATTTGTGCATTATACTTGCTCAATTATGTAGTGAGCATGTTTATCAGTTATCTATCAACAAAGTATGGGTTAGGATACAAAATTAATTTAAACAAGTCAAAATCGTATAGGAACATTCCAGACATTTATTTTCTAGTGAAAAAAAGGAACCTGGATCCAAAAGAAAAAACAGTTTTTGGCAATGGTCTGGTAGCTGAATATCTTTCTGCAATCTTGCAGATATTTCTGTGCTGGAATATATCAAGTGATAAAGGACAATATATACAGTCACAATAGAGAGAATAAAGGCATGTTGCTTATGTTCATTTTGTTTGCTCTAAACAAGTATTTTGCACCATCAGTGCATGAATGAATAAAATAAGCTATGATAAGTAAATGCTTTTATCAACAAAACATAATTCAACAAATCCCTCCAAGGTCATTCTCAAAAACCAAGAATACAATGCTGTGATGTTTTAATTCATATATCTATACAAAGTGAACTGCAATTCTTGTACAGAAAATATCATAGGCTGAGAAGCAATTAAAAGAGTCATGATAACAATGACAGACCAGGTGACCTACCTGAGGTGTTGACAAAAGTTCAGCATCATGTTTATTGAGTCTAGAATGCAGAAGTACAAAATAGATTTTCCAAAAGCACCCTTCATTCATATGACTCGGGCAAAGCTCAATCCTCAAAGCAGCTAATCTGGGTGCAAGGCGTTCAATGACCAATGCATGTTCTTGTTGAGCATCTGACATTTCAAAATCTAAAAGAACAATAAAAGCAATAGCTATGAGAAAATTCTTGCCAAGAAGCAAAGATAAGCCAAACATACACTTGGCTGATCAATTTTTCTCTCACCAATACTATAAACTGGTTATATGAAAAATAACAGCAAAATTATAATTTTCATACTTGACTGTATTAAAGTTGATAAAAAGTTGCAACTAACTAGAAGGCTTTCATCATGACTCACAAGTTAATCATTAGGAACATGTACGGGTTGTAAATCAAACTAAATGGATATGATGCACCAATGCTGGAAAAGAGAAGGGAGGCATAAAAGGTGGATGCATGTAGACTCTTGATAAGATGAAGTTGAAAGCTCACAGATTTTCAATAAGTAATTAAAAGTTTATGAAAAATCATTTGAAAACAATCATGGTAACTACAGGATTCAATACTATTCTAACAAGATTTACACATCTGCAATCCCAAATGTCAAATATCATTATGATCAAACTAAGTGCTTATGCATGTCATTTGGCTCAAGATCACTCAATCTTTTTTTCAGAAAAAAAGATTAATCCCATTTTTTCCTAATTTATTAAACAATCAATCAAATTGATGTGTATGCCTCCTACATAAATGTTGCAGTATGGTGCAAGTGTGTGTCTACCTTGCATGAGTGTCCCTTGTGATGTATATGTCATGTATTTCATAGTCCCAACCATGAGAGTGAAAGCTTTTATTTATTTATTTATTTTTGTGCTTGGAGATTGTGGGGGACAGACAAGGGCCCTTGTGGTGCTTAGGGGCAAGTCTCAAATAAGCCTTTTGAAAGAATGCAGTAGCTTGTATTAGAATTTATCAAACTTCTATGCAAACATGATTAAATAGAGTGGGAAGACGCATGAAATAAAAAATTGATTCAGTAACAAATCTGCCATTGCCTCCTCATTGTTATCTAAGCCTTTACATCTTGACCCTCTGCACTGATCTTTGTCTCCCTTAGCTTCTTATGTTCTCCTTTTTGATCCAAATCACTATCCACTGTTTCATCAAGATTTCTTAGATCCATGTATAAACATCTTTATTAAAACAAAATCTTAATCTAATAACATCTTTAAAGTGATTCTTTTTGATCTATCCAAATAACATCTTTAATAGGCAAAATCTTTTAAAAAGCATAAAGTGTAAATTGGTTGTTATTGAGAATTTCATGGGAAAGAACTGCAAGTATATTAGAAGGATTATATTCAATGAAAGATTAAGCAAGCATGAATTCAGTCAGGCAACTAAATATGAGAAATGATTGTAACAATGTTCTTCCCATTTATTTAACTGCCAAATAGAACTCTAAGATGGCAAAAGGATATCGCAAATAAAACTAGAAAGGTAAACATCAGATGATAATTTCCTTAACTTTAAAAAAATGACAGATCAGTAAGCATGTCAAGTACATGGTGAATTATTCACAAAGCAGGTTATTTAAGACAGGGTAAACAATTCTAATATTAGCAACCCATTCCGCGCAATAATTGTTGATAAAGGTCTTGACAATTCAAATAATTAAAAGCAAATGCTCCAATTAATTATTCATTATACACATGCCAATACATATATAAGCACAAATATGTAAGATTTACACATTTTCCTATCATTTATTTAAAGCAAGGTTTACGGTACCGTCCCGTCACCCAGTATGAGGCGTACCATACCATACCGGTCCGGTCAAAAGCCGGTACGGTTCATTTATAAAAACGGTTCGGAGTACGGACCGTTAAAAAAAATTAAAAAAAATATACCATACCGGTACGGTGCGGTACCATACTGGTATAGTTGGGTACCATACCGGTGCATATCGCCTGGTTTAGGCTCGGTTTGGCCTGGTTCAGGTCCGGTTCATGCACGATTCAAGTTAAACAATTTTGCAATTAAAAGGGAAGGAGTTTTTTAAAAAAATTTTGTGGATCTGGTATGGGGCCCAATATGGTATGGTCCGGTACCATACTGTACCATACCATACCGGTCGATGGCCAGTACGGGATGTGGTACCAGTTCGGTATTCCTTGATTTGAAGGTTTCTAATTCCTGGACACATGGCAAACCAAATCAAAAGTTTGAGAAGCATTACTAAATTGCCACTTTAAAAGAATAATTTAAGTCATTCAAAACAATACAAGAATTGCAGATTTAGATATTACAAATCATTCAGCAAATAATTGTAACAACATGGGGCCTCACACAAAACAGCTAGCTAGAAGTTGTTTGGTTGTCTTAGCCCGGTATAAGTATCTAGGATATCCTCAGCAAACAATTGAATGGGCCTAAAGACACCTCCACATGGATCACCACATATCTGCCCCCCGTCCCCCACCAAAAAAAAAAGTCCTAATGTCCTTGCCAAGCTAAGGATTACAAACAGCATGATTTCCCATAGTCAACTTCAAAGGAGCCTATATTGTAGTGTCCCCTAGTCCACATGGCTATTGGCCAGGTCCACTCCGATACCATTTTTAACAATTCAAGACCTTACCAAAAAGGGCTAGCCATAAGGTATTATTTGCATTTTTTATTCATGTATAAATACTTCAAATTTCTCCAATGCACGATTGATATGGGACTAAACATATGACCACACGAATCCTAACATAATTGCCTTGTAAAAAGCCCTAATATGCTCACTAAGTGAAGAGTCCAAATCTAGTTAAATCCATTTCCAAACACCAAGGATTATAAACACTATGATCAGCCCATGATTAGTATCAAAAAGCTTGTGTTGCAGTGTCCCTAGTGCGTATAGGCCATGGGCTAGTTTGTTCTAATATCAATTTAATGGATCAAGACCTCAACCAAAAGGACTAGATGAAAAGTGTTATTTAGGTTCATTGACCTTGTATAAATACCAAAGATCTCCCCTGCGCATAATTCATGCGAGAGTAAACACATGCCCATGCTAGAGGAAAAAATGAAGCAATAGCATCACCATACTCTAAAATACTTGTTACAACTTTTCAATGATTCTTTTCCCCCCCTGAAAAAGGTGCATACAATCTAGAGTTCTCCATCAAATAGTTAGGATGTCTCCATGCTATATGGAGAGGCAAGCACAAGAGAGGTGACAAAAGAGGCAATATCATTAGGCAAAGCACAACATTCTTAGCAAGAGCACCTACAACATTAATAACTTCTTGTAACACACAAGAATATAATATCATTAAAAAGGATAAACCCAATTTCAAAAAATATGTTCGGTGTGCCCTAATCAAATTTCCCTTCCACCCCTTCAAACCACCATGACAGGAAGGATGCAAATGAACCAGTTTACAGGACAAATTTTACATTGTTTAGGTTTGGTTGTTAGGTTGCCCTAATGAAATTTTGGAAAAGCTTAGCCAAAGCCCAGGCATGGATCTTTTGCATAACTCCTAGTAAAGGAGCAAGGATAATTCAGTGCCAAGTCAAGGGCATAAGATAATTTATGTTTAATAGAGTGGGTGATCCTGAGGGTGTCTTCTATAGCAAGTGGAGCTTCATGGTTCAGATTTTCCACTAGAACAGGCCATGCTAAAAAGCATTCAACATCTAAAAGAGATGTTACCTAAGTTTGAGATGTTTCTAGAAAGTCAATTTAATGGAAAGCAAAGGAGACTCATGCTTTAGATTGCAGGGAAAACTTGCTTCCAGACACTATTCTGCTTAAAGAAATGATCCTCCAAAAACCATAAAAAAATATGCTGATAGTGTTACTTGCAATTGAGAAATAAGGTTTCCAGTAAGATGCAGAAAGAAAAACCATAAAATTTCTAACATAGCTTGGTTAAATTATTTCAAGTGCCTATTTATTACTAAGCTCATTAGGTTGAAGACTTCAATTTGTCAGAAGCAATGTTACTTGGACACTATTTTGGGTTTATTGACGTATTGGGCACTTGGGCATTTGGACACTTGGGACACTTCATGACAATTTTTAGCATTTCATGTCATCAATCATGATGCCATTATTATTACATGTCTATTTTTCACACTTATATAAAGCATTTATCAAACTAAGTGGCATATATCTGGCTCATAATTCATTATAAGCATACACCAATGGCTAATTGCACCTGAGATATATGAATGTCCCTGTATCCAATTTTCAAAAGATTCTAGAATTGAATTCTTTTGGACACTTGGATACTTGACAACCGTGTTACAAGTCCACGTAATATTGCTCAAAAGCATCCCATTGTTTCAAGCCATTTACCCATCATTACATTATAGAGAGAGAGAGAGATGCTCTTAGAATGTGAAAATGATTAAGGATAAAGAACACTTAAGAATCTGATACTGGAACAAAATTCTAAATCTCCTGGTAAAGTAAGATCCTTCCAAATGAATATGCAAAGAATATTTCTTAACTTTTAATTGAATACATTCACAGCAATGCCACTCCTATTTCACCCATATACAAGCAAGTGCTAGATCGCACAGGGGCACTAATCCCTTCTGAAAGCCATATCAGAAAATGAAACCCCAACCCACATGAGCATAACATCTAGCATTGCCAATCCATACAAGCAATACATATCTCCTACACGGGCTATTGATCTTAAGATTAGTATATCTTTAAACAGAATCCAGAGATGTCTGATGTTTCTCTTTAGTCGCAGTATTGCACAAGGTCCCTATTAAACTAACCTGCAAGTTTCAACAAATGGCACCTAACTTAAGATTCCACTTCACAGAAAAGCACCAGTTTGTGGCTTTAATTTTATCTTGATTAACATAGGCATCTTAAATATGGATGCATAATATATGTGTTTTGGGAACATTCATCTTTAAATAGACATAGTAAAGAGAATCGAGTTAGTTGACCAGGATTCGTGCCATTGGGAAATAATACCATGAACACAACCTCATAGACATCTAGCTTAAATATCCCAAGGTATTGAGTCAGGAAGGGGGTAAAACAAGAGCAAAAATCAAATTGGATCATTCCCAATCTCAAAAATGTAAGTTGGGGAAAACATAGAATTGGAATCTTGGTCATAACTATGATCAGAGAATAAATTGGTTCAACTAGATTCATGCGAATATGATTAATACCATAATTAACTCAAAGACCTTCAAGCTTAGGTATCCACAGAACCATAAATTGGATAGGACTGATATTTCCAAATCTCAAGAAATAGGATGGGCAGAAAGCATACCGTCAGAACCCTCGTCATCATGAAACAATGGGAAATCTAACCACGTCTCCGGATGCATCGAGATATTCCTCGCAAATGCCAAGATCTCCTCAGTAATACCCACAGCGCCAACCTCAAAATTCTCTTCCTCCCCCTCCTCCCCCTCCTCCTCTTCCTCCTCATCCCCAAACGGCAGAAAAGTAGACGCAATCTTGGAGATCTCAGACACCGCTTTGGTAGTCGACAACATCGAGATCCCGCTCCTGAACTTCCCGCTGATCTCGGCGAAATCGCTCCGGATTCCGGCGATCCTCGGTGACTCCGCCGCCCCAGACTCACCGGAGTACCCGGAGGCCGCCGGATCGGAGGAATCGGGACTCCGGCCGCGATCGGAGGGCGAGGAATCCGTCTCCGGAGGGTTGGGGTTCGGGGAAGGGGAAGCCGGCGGCGGGGCGAGAAACGAGGCTACGCCCAGAATTGGCGGGTTAGGGTTTTGGTGAGCTCGGAGAGGTCCTCTTTGACGCTCCTCGTCGGGGTTCCGGGGTCCGTGGGGCGGTCCTCGTCGGATTCCCCTTCTTTGGACGGCGACTCTCGGGACGATCTCTCATCAGCCTTCTCCTCATCGTCGCCGTCGCCATGATCGGAGCTCAGCGAACCCACGAGAGACCTCGCCAGCCACGACATCTTCGCCTTCCTCCTCCCCTTCTTTTTCTTCGATACGGGGAAGGGAGGCCTAGGCGGAGCGGCGCGTGGAGTTATCCATACCGCCGCTGCAGTGGATGTGGGACGTGGTTTACGCGACTGCTTGCACGAGCTTATCTGCCGTCCGGCTCGTTCACTTGAACGGATCCTGTCCCTTGGAATGGCGTCGATCGTAAAGCATACGCTGGGTGTCAATGTGAATGGGAGATTCACGGTTCGCATGGGAATTTTTATGCGGGAGCGCCGTTCCTCCGGAGGCGGATGGATTGGAGCGTGGGCAAATTACATGAGATCATAATCGTGGGTGGTATGATGAAGGAGCACCGCCAATCTGCCAAATTCGGAAGATCATGACCTTCTGATCAGCTTAACCTTTGCAAAGTTGCATGATGATCTGCTCTGTGATATTTGCGCTCTCGATTGGCTAACCGTGAAGACGTTAAAGTTACAAAATATTAGGAGCCGACACCTAATCAGTATGTATTATAGTCGGCGTTCGGGGCGCAAACGGATTGGTCGCAGGCCACCGCGATCCAATCCGGTTTCTTGATGGGGACCTCAACAATTTTAATGTTGGACCAAACCTTACTCGGTGGATGATCGAATTGGATTGATTAGATCAATGATCAAAATTTTTCATCTAATAAATTATTTGGATCCAATGAGGTTCATGTATAACTCAATTCCAATTCATAAAATTTGATTATGGATCGCATTCCACTTAAATATAATTAATTATATTTTAATTATTATTTAACGAACTATTATTAATCATATAAAATAGATAATAAATAAAATTATTTTCAAAATGAATTAAAATATAAAATAATTTTAGATATATTTTTATATAAAAATATTATTTTGAAATTATAAGGTAAAATTAAATAAATTGGGTTGGATCATGTCAGTATTCATTAAATTTAAATCTGAACTAGAAGATGGAATGGGTTGGATTTTAAAATCCGATCCAATATCATGGACCATCTAAAGCAGATCAAATTAAGTCTACAAAAATTGAATTAGATTGGATTGGATCATATATCAATCTGATCCATTTGTAACTTTAATTGATATCCCTTTCATGCAAGGTTGGTATCATACAGTATTGCCAATATGTATAGGATTATTTTCTTGCATTAGTATAGCCACCTCCATGTCACTTAACCGTACAATATTGTGCTTGACTTGATCTACAGTCTGATGGGATTTGTTTTGTGCTTTTGCGAATTAAGAATCGAGCCCATTGCTAAATAATACAGAAAGAAACCATTTAGCAAGATCCAAATGACCGGCAAATTATGCGTACATATGCAGTGTCCATACAAGCTTGCTGATATCGAAGCTTCTGAGTAATTAGATATTAAACAACAAGGCAAGAACTGATTTTTCTCCCACCGTATTTCATATAGAGAATACAACTTGTCTACTTTAAGGCTAGTTACGTGGAACTTTGAGAATTTTTACTGAGGCAGGTCCAAAAGACTTCCTTCTAAAAATATCCATATGGAGACCGCAAGTGTTTGCAATCTCTAAAATATAGCCGGCTAAAATCAACTCTTTGGAGGTTGATATAGGATTCTAGAAAATAATGTTTTCCTTGACTTATTTGATGCGAGAAAGTGCCAATAGATATAGTTTTAGAAAGTACGATATCTTATATTATTCTCTAGAATATCATATTTATTTTAATCATATTAAAAATATTGCTACAGTCATATTAGGAGTCACATATTATTATATGATAATTTTATATGGAGAGCATAGCAGGACGGTATGATACCAGATATCGAAGTAATTGTTTCATGAAAAAATGAGTGAAAGTACATCCGTACAAGTCCATGTACTAAAGATTATCGACTTAATCACTCGATTAGGTTAATTAGGATTTGTCATGGATAGAGAGCTCAATCATGACTTGGTCTTGTAATTTGATGCGGGACAAATAATTAAATCCTAACTATCAGAGAATAGTAAAGAATAATTTTTTAGATTTTTAAGGAGGACTCAAAGGAGATAGTAAAATAAACTAATTCTAGTTAACTACCCGCACAAGTAAACCTACAAAGTAACTCGAAAGTAGGACTTGATTGCTAAGAAACCACTAAAACTAGGATTTCTTTCAACAAATCGGATGTTATAGAGAAGGGAATAGGATTTAAGTTTTACCAACGTAGATCGTCTCTCTCTGATGCAGATCTTGGCTGGACTCTCAAGATTCTGCTGCAGGGTTTCAAGATCTCGATCCGGGCTCCGATTTTCCGTGCGATGCCGGTTCCGAGATAAGAATACCTGTTGATGTGACCGGTCCGCTGACGTGGGGTGAGGAGCCTGACGTGGACCCCTCACTGGATGCCACGCGGGATTACCACCACAGGCCCCTTCGTCGGGCTGGGCTCCCGATGCAACGGGGCCACCCGTTGAAGCCGGGCTCCGTCCTCTGCCAGGTCGGTACCCGCCAGGTCGGGACGCCTAGGTCGGAGCCGAGCTCAACCCCACCAGAGACAGACATTTTGAGCCCGAGGTCGGGTCCCGTGTTCCGGAGTCGAGCTCAAGTCTCCTCCGCCACGAGGAACCCCTTCGACGCCAGGTCCCCTGGGCTGGGTGCACCTCATCCACCTCTGCCAGCCCGAGCTCGGTAAGAGCCGGGCCCCCTGGCCTGGTGCCGAGCTCGGCCCTCCTCCGCATAACCAAGCCGCCGCGAAGCTGATCCCTTGCAAGTGGACCCCATCTTCCCAGCTTGGCCCTCAACTCAGATCGGGACACCAACCACCGCGGGAGTAGCACCTCCCCTCCGAAGATGGTGGCGAGCCCCCCGAGGACCGTACGACAACACCCGCCACGTCGCCATTAATGCCCATGGCCGCCATTCACACTAGAAAGAAAGGAAGCTCACATCAAGGCACCATGCCCCCCACCGACCTGCCGTACGACCGGAGAAAAGATCCCACCAGGGAGCACGGTTCCCGAGAGCGGCGGCACAACAGTCGAGGTCCCGCCAGGCTTCCAGGAAGGGCAAACAAAAGGAATGTCAGAGACGTGCAGAAGCTTCCCCAACTACCCAATAAAGAAGGCGTCCCGTCTATGGCATGGTACCTTGTTGTACCCGTCTGACAGCATGAGAGAACCCCGAGACAAGCCAAAGTAGAAGACTCAGCTAGAATGAACAAAGGGGAGGTAACAGCACTCATTCTTCTATTCCAAGCAATAGCAACATTTCCTCAACAAGGGAGACACCTATTTTTCCAACAACACAACCACCACAAAGAGAAAGAGGGGAAGGGGGAGACGACAGAGAGGAGAGCAAGACCATCTCGGCCACCACACCTCCCAGCTCACACTCACACTCTCATACACTCCACTCACTCCTCCTAGCATGGAGCTCATCCAGAGAGGCTCGACCAGGAGGATCTGTTCCCCTAGATTGTCACTGACTTGACCGTCGAGTGCCCCCGCCGGAATCCCCGGCCCGGGTCACTGACGTTGGCTTTCTTGCAGGTCCCGAGGCACTGGAGGCATCCCCGGCATGCGGACGCGGAACACCTGACGCCATCAGCAACTACGGGCCACGGCGATCTTGGCGGCAACAGATTGGCACGCCAGGTAGGGGGGACTCTAGAACGATACTTGATCCAGTTCAAGCCCCGCTTAGCCAGTCCATTGGGAGGATGGTGACCACCAGGGCAAAGGGAGCTTCACCCAGTCGTGCAGAGGCATCCCCTTCTCACGGGAACCCGCATGGACCGGAGGTGGAAGTGCCTGCCCCGGTTCAACCGCCACCACTGGAGACCCAGTTGACCGCACTTGCCCAGCAAATGCACACTCTTACCGCGGTGGTGCGCCAGCTCTAGCACCAGCATCAACATCGGCCCCTGGCCACCTACCAATAGCCAGAGACCCATGCGGCCAGCACTGCAGCCCCCCGTGACAGCCTGCGTTCTTTCCATGGGAGGCATCCATAGCCACGAGCAGCTACAGACCTTGGGGTACCCATCAAGCCCCAATGAAGCAACGACGGGCTGGCTCCACTGACGAAGAAAGCTGCTCGCCGCACCTTGGCTGGGGGCACCTAAGCCCCGCCAGGGTCTGAAGGGCAAGGCTCCTTGCCACGGGTGCCGTGCATCCGCCTCACCTTCATCACCCCCCTCAGCGGAGGGGTCTACAGATGAGGCCATCAGGCGGATGGCGGAGAAGCGCCTGGAAGAGCATGACCGCAAGCTGGCAGAATTTGCCCGCCGGTTTACCAACTTGGCTGGCTCCGCTAGTGAGCCGGTGGGCTACGACGCCCACCCCCCATTCTCCCAGGAGATCCAGGCAGAGCTAATTCCTCGCCGGTTCCGCATGCCGCAGGTGGATCCTTACGATGGGACCACCGACCCCCTGGACCACCTAGAAAGTTACCGGGCCCTCATGAGGGTCCAGGGGGCTACTGACGCTCTCTTGTGCATCGCCTTTCCTGCCACCCTTCGGAAGGCTGCTTGAGTATGGTTCACTTGCCTCGAGCCAGAAAGTGTCTATTCATTTGCCCAGCTGGGGCAGAAGTTCGTGGCCCATTTTGATGCATGTTGGAAGGTGCCACATGAAGCAGACAGTCTTTTCTCCATCAGGCAGCAGGACCGTGAGCCGCTGCGAGACTACGTGGCCTGCTTCAAAGCCACTGCCTTGGAGATCTATAGCTTGGAGGAGCCAGTGGCGATGCTGGCTCTAAAGCGAGGGCTCAGGACTTCCCGCTTGACCTACTCGCTCGATAAGAAGCCCCCGAAGACCTACGCCGAGCTGCTCTTCCGGGCTCAGAAGTACATCCACCGAGGAGGTGCATCGTACTAGGCGGGAGCTCGATGGGAAGCCACTAAGGGGGTCGACACCCACCGAGGTGCCTGGCGCGCGAAGGCCAGGACCGCCAGCTCAGAACCCCCGACCAGCATCAAGGCCAAGGAGCGCTCCCGTCCTTCCGGGGAACTTCACTCCCCTTCTCGCCCCGAGGACAAAGATCCTCATGGAGATCGAGGGCGAGACCTATTTGAGGCGTCCTGCACCGTTGAAGCCATCCTTCACCCGGGACAAGATGAAGTACTGCCACTTCTACCGTGACCACGAGCATGACATCAAGGAATGCCGCAATCTCAAATGGGAGATCGAAGAGCTCATCAAGAGAGGTTACCTCAGAAAGTATGTGGGGGGCATGACTCGGCCAGAGTCCCAGGCGCTCGTTGCTCTCCCGCCAGCTCCAGCCATCGACAACTACCCACCCAGAAGCCGGTGGGCATGATCTCCTAGGAAGCTGAGCGCGCGTCCAAAAGGACCCGGGGGGCAGGGAACTCTGAGAATGTACTCCCCTTTACGAGGGAAGGGGAAAATGGGGAGAAAAATATAAATAATGATGCTGTGGTCGTCGAGATGACGATCGCAAAGCATCCTGTAAAGCGTGTCATGGTAGATAGTGGAAGCTCTACAGATGTACTTTTCTACGATGCTTTCTCCCGGATGAATCTCTACCCTACTCAGCTCAAGCCAGTGTATACTCCCCTTATTAGTTTCGTGGGAGATTCTGCAAGAGTGGAGGGAGAAATCACTCTCCCAGCCACTGCCGAGACCCTACCTAGGCAGAGTACCATCATGATGATGTTCGCGGTTGTCAGGCTTCCTTCGCCTTACAACGTGATCTTGGGCTGACCTGGGTTTAACCTCATCGACGCTGTCGTCTCTACTAAGAGGTTGCTTGTCCAGTTCCCGACCCCTTACGGTGTGGGGAAGATGAGAGGGATGCCCCAGCTAGTGCAGCACTGCTTCCAGACGCTCCCCGGGGCCCGGGTGCCCGAGGAGGGCTCCAAGATGGACGAGCTCGATCAAAGGGTTCAGGACCCCAGGGGAGGCCCGACCGAGCACCTGCTTCCCTATCAGCTAGGAGCCGACAAGACGAAGACTGTGCAGATCGGAGCTCAGCTGCCTGAGGAGGAGAAAGCTCTGCTACTGGAGTTCTTGAGGGCGAACGCGGACGTGTTCGCCTGGACGGCCGCCGACATGCCAGGTATTCTCCCTGAAGTCATCACCCCAAACTTAATGTTGATCCAAAGTGCAAGCCGATTCGACAGAAGAAGAGAAGCTTCCTCCTAGAAAGACAAGTGACCATCAACGAGGAAGTTCAGAAACTCCTCGCCGCTGGCTTCATCCGAGAAGTACAGTATCCGAGCTGGCTGGAAAACATGGTGACGGTAAAAAAGAATAACGGCAAATAGAGGATCTGTGTAGACTACATCGATCTCAACAGAGCATGCCCAAAGGACAGCTTCCCTTTACTGAGGATAGACCAGTTAGTGGGCGCCACTTCAGGGCACAGGCTGCTCTCCTTCATGGATGCATTCTCCGGGTACAATTAGATCCAGATGCACCCGGAAAACGAGGAGCACACCACCTTCATCATTGACCGGGGGACGTACTGCTACAAAATGATGCCCTTTGGCATGAAGAATGCTGGGGCCATGTACCAACATCTGGCCAACAAGGTCTTCAAGGACCAGATTGGCAAGAATGTGCAGGTGTACATGGATGACATGCTTGTCATGAGCAACCGGGCTCGGACCACATTGCCGACCTCGCTGAAGCCTTTCACAGCCTCCGAAAGCACCAGATGAAGCTCAACCCGGCGAAGTGTGCCTTCGGGGTGGCGGCCGAGAAATTTCTCGGCTTCATGGTCACCCAGAGAGGCATCGAGGTGAATCCGGAGAAGGTCCAAGCAATCCTAGACATGGAGCGCCCAACATCCAAGAAACAGATTCAGCACCTAACAGGGAGAATCACAGCCTTAAGCCGGTTCATCTCGAGGTCGGCTGACTGTTGCCTCCCCTTCTTCAAGGTGCTGCGCAAGATGCATGACTTCACCTGGATTGAAGAGTGCCAGACAGCCTTCGAAGAGCTGAAGGAGTTCCTGACCTCCCCACCTCTGCTGTCTAGACCAGAAGAAGGTGAAGAGCTCCTACTCTACCTGGCAGTCACCCCAGGGGCCGTCAGCTCGGTCCTTGTCCGTACGGACCAGGACGGGTCACAGAAGTTGGTGTACTATACCAGCAAGATACTCCATGATGCGGAGATCAGGTATACCCGCTCCGAAAAACTTATTTTTGCACTAATAATGTCTGCTAAGCGCCTCAGGCCCTATTTCCAAGCGCATCCCATCATGGTTGTGACTGATCAGCCGCTGAGGACCATGCTAAGCCACCCCGAAACTTCTGGAAGGTTGGCCAAATGGTCCCTGACGCTGAGTGAGCATGACATTGCATACCGGCCGAGGTCATCGCAGAAGGCCCAAGTCCTAGCCGACTTCATGGTCGAGTGTACAGGGCTTCTCCGGGAACCAGAGCGGATGGTCCCGGAGAGCCAAGCTGAGCCCGGCCCACCTAGGGACCCTTGGGTCCTTCATATGGACAGAGCCTCCAATTCCTGCGGGAGCAGAGCAGGCCTCATCCTCGCCAACTCCGACAGAGTGGTCATGGAGTGTGCACTTCGCTTCAAGTTTCCCGCTACAAACAACCAGGCGGAGTACGATGTGCTCCTTGCGGGCCTAAAGGTGTCCCGCGAGCTGGGTGTACAGAACCTCAAGGTCTTCACCGACTCCTAACTGGTTGTCGGACAAGTTTCCGGAGAATACGAGGCCCGAGATCCCCAGATGATGAAATACCTGGAAAAGGTCCGTTCGAGCGCTATAGGCTTCCATTACTTCTGCATTTCCCACATTCCTCGTGGAGAAAATGCTCGTGCAGATACACTGTCAAGGCTCGCTACCTTACCGGACTCATCCCTGGGGCGCGCCTACATCGAATATCTCGAGAGTCCAAGCCACGAAAGCCCCGAGGAGGTGCAACAAGTAGCCCCCGAGCCGAGCTGGATGGACAAGTATGTCAAGTACATCCGGGATGGCCTACTGCCGGAAGACCACAAAGAGGCCGGCCTCATCAGAAGGAAGGCCGCCCGTTTCGTCTTGATGGACGGCCAGCTCTACCGACGATCTTATTCCTACCCTCTCCTGAAGTGTCTCAGGCCCACGAAGGCATCCTTCGTGCTCCAGGAGATACACGAGGGCCTCTGTGGGAATCATATAGGAAGGAGGACCCTGGCGCACAAGGTGCTCTGCCAGGGATACTTTTGGGAAACGATGAGGGAGGACGCTGCTGACTTCGTCAGGAAGTGTGACAAGTGCCAGCGCCATTCCCACATCCAACGCCTGCTGGCCGCACCGATCTCCCAACTGTCGTCCCCCTGGCCTTTCGCACAAAGGGGGATGGACATTCTGGGACTGTTCCCCACTGCACCAGGGCAGCGGAAGTTCCTGCTGGTGGCGATCGACTACTTCACCAAATGGGTTGAAGCAGAGCCGCTAGCTCGAATTACGGAAGCCAATGTCCGACAATTCTTCCGGAAGTCTATCATCTGCCATTTTGGACTCCCCAATTGCATCATCACCGACAATGGACGACAGTTTGACAACCGAGAGTTCGAGGGATTCTGCACTGAGCACGAAATCCAGCATCGATTTACCTCGGTCGTCCATCCCCAGATGAATGGGAAAGCCGAGGTCACCAACCGAACCATTCTTCAAGGACTCCACACCAGGTTGGATCAAACGAAGGGCATATGGGCAGAGGAAGTCCCAAGCATCCTGTGGGCCTACTACACAACGCCCCGAACGGCAACAGGCGAAACCCCCTTCAACCTTATCTTTGGATCTGAAGCGGTGATCCCAGTCGAGCTCGGCGTGCCCACGCTCCATGTGCAGCAGTACGACGAGACCCAGAATTCGATGCATATCCTACTCAACCTCGATCTCCTCGAAGAAACCAGGGATAAAGCCCGGCTCCGGATGGCAGCATACCGATAACGAGTCACCCGATACTACAATGCACGGGTGAAGCAGAAAACTTTCTGACCTAACGACTTGGTGCTGCGTCGAGCATAGGTGTTCCAACCCCGGGAGTGCGGCAAACTCTCACTGAACTGGGAGGGCCCTTACAAAGTGTCCGAGGCCTCCCCCGGGGGGCCTACTATCTAGAAGACTTGAATGGTGCCAGGTTCCCCCAGACCTGGAACGCTTGTAATTTGAGGAGATACTATCAGTGATGTAAGTATTCCCTCCATGAGAAATAAAGATTCCTTTCTACAACACGATCTATCTGTCTTGCAGGAAACTCAAGCCGCGAGCCTAGCTCCCCGGCATCAAAGCTCGGAGAAAAGTCCTCCGACACAAAGACCTGGGAAGCCCCCAGGCATCGGCAAGCCCAGCTCCCTGGCATCAAAGCCCGGAAAAAAGTCCTCCGACACAAAGACCTGGGAAGCCCCCAGGTACGGCGAGCCTAGCTCCCCGGTATCAAAGACCAGATGACCCTCCGGCATCAGTGAGCCTAGCTCCCCGGCATCAAAGATCGGATGACCCTCCGACACCAAAGACCGGATGACCCTCCGGCACCGGCGAGCCTAGCTCCCCGGCAAAGGATCTGGGAAGCCCCTAGGCAGTTAACATCCCCGAGCCCAGCTCCGAGGCGTCATCTTTTGAGCCATGCCCTCAGATCATCAAGTCCCAACATCCCCGAGCCCAGCTCCAGGACGTCAGTCCCAGACCGGAGCTCGGGTCTCCGGCCAAGGGAATCCTCTCACCTGACGCATCTTCGAGCCCAGCTCCAAGGTGCCATCTTAAGTTATCGACGTCCCCGAGCCCAACTCCAGGATGCCTGCTCAAGACCGGTGCACAGCCTTCGGCCAAGGGCACCTCCGAGCCATGCAGCTCGCCATTATCAATATCTCCAAGCCCAGCTCCAGGACGTTCACCGAAGCCCGGAGAAAAGTCCTCTGGCACAAAGACCTGGGAATCCCCAAGGCACCGGCGAGCCCAGCTCCCCGGCATCAAAGCCCGGAGAAAAGTCCTCTGGCACAAAGACCTGGGAAGCCCCCAGGCACCGGCGAGCCTAGCTCCCCGACATCAAAGACTGGATGACCCTCCGGCACTGAAGACCGGATGACCTTCCGGCATTGAAGACCGGATAACCCTCCGGCACCGGCGATCCCAGCTCCCCGGCATTAAAGATCGGATGACCCTCCGACACCGGCGAGCCCAGCTCCCTGGCATCAAAGACCGGACGACCCTCCGGCACCGACGAGCCTAGCTCCTCGGCAAAGGACCTGGGAAGCTCCCAGGCAGTTAACGTCCCCGAGCCCAGCTCCGAGATGTCATCTTCTGAGCCATGCCCTCAGATCATCAAGTCCCAACATCCCTGAGCCCAGCTCCAGGATGTCAGTCCCAGACCGGAGCTCGGATCTCCGGCTAAGGGAATCCTCTCACCCAACGCGTCTTCGAGCCCAGCTCCAAGGTGCCATCTCAAGTTATCAACATCCCTGAGCCCAGCTCCAGGATGCCTGCTTAAGACCGGAGCTCAGGCCTCCGGCCAAGGGCACCTTCGAGCCATGCAGCTCGTCATCGTCAAAACCCCCAGGCTCGGCCCCACGATGATGGCCGAAGCCGGGCCCCGTCCTCCGCCAGGTCCATTCCCGCAAGCCCCGGATGCCTAAGTCAGAGCCGAGCACGAACTCCCACCCAAGGTGGACCACTCGAGATCGAGACACATGGCCAGGAGTCGAGCTCAGTCTCCTCCATCGCGAGGCGCCCTCCGAGCTCAGGTCCCCTGGGTTGGATAGCATCATTGCCAACCAAAGCCCAGAGAAAAGTCCTCCGGCACAAAGACCTGGGATGCCCCAAGGCACTAGTGAGCCCAGCTCCCCAGCACCAAAGACCGGATGACCCTCCGGCACCGGCGAGCCCAGCTCCCCGGCAAAGGACCTAGGAAGCCCCCAGGCTCTTGGTGCCTCCAAACCCAACTCCGACACGCTGAGGTCTAGAACTCAGATTTCCGGTGCTGTAATCCTCGATCGTCAACGTCCTTGGAACTGGCCCCGAGACACTAAGGTTCAGGACACAGACTTCTGATGCCAGGGATCTCAGCCTTCGATGTCTCCGAGCCCAGCTCCGAAACGGCGATTACTGAATCATATCCCTAAGCAACTGAGTCCAAGGCCGACATTCATCACCATAATGACCTCAAGTACAACGCTGGGTCCGTGCCGGTCGAAGTCCTCGGCTCCCCTTCTCGGACCTCCTTGCACCGAAAAAGAAGAAGCAGAGAAAGGAAAGAGAAGAGAGAGAAGAGACATTCCATATTACAAATAATAGAGGCATAGTGGTGGCAAAAATAAATTTCATTACTGAAAGAATTAATTACACTATCTTCCAGGCCTCGATAGGCCGGGTGACCCAGTCAAGAAGAAAAAGAAGAAGATAAAAGAAAAGTACAAGTATAAAAAGAAAAAAAGGTCCTATCCTAAGTAGCTGGCTCCTTCCCCGGGCAGTGCATAGCTAGGACCTCTCCCTCCTCCACTTCCGCCGCTTGGGCATGCTCCTGGGCGACCTCCGCTGGAGGAGCAGGTTCAGCTACTAGAGCCGCTGGTACCGGGTCAGCTGCCTCCGGCTGTGGCGTCGGTGCCGCCTTCACTGCTGACGGTGTCAGCTCTCCGGGGTTGGGCACCACTGAGGTCACTGGGGCATGGGCCTCGATGGGAGCAGCTCCCCGCCTTTCCGCCACCATCATCGTTACAGAGGGAGCCTTCTTTCCCGGAGTCCGAAGCGTAGCTAGTCGCTCCTCGGACAGAATACCCTGCAGCTGCTGGCGGCAATAGGCGAACCCCTTGGCGAAGGAGTCCGTCGCCGCCTCCTTGAAGTCTTTGAGGTACTCCGAAGAAGCTTTGAAGGCAGCCACCGCGTCGGTGACATTTCTTCTGGCGCCCTCTGCCTTGCTCTTCTCAACAGCTGCCAGCTCCTCGGTGCGCTCGGCCCGGTGGACCGCCGCCGCCATTCCCTTCTCGGTGACCTCGGCGGCATGGCTGGCGGCCGTGGCCTTCTTCTCGGCCTCAGCAGCCCTTTTTTCCGCGGTCGCCTCCTTCCTCTCTGACTCAGCCCGGAGCTCCTTCAACCGAGTCCTCTTCGACTCGAGCTCGCTTTCGAGCTCATTCTTCACTCTGGCGGCGTCCGCGGCCTCAGCCATGAGGCTCTTGATTTTGAGGTTGGCCTCCTGGGCCTCCCCATTTTTCTGGCTCGCCTCGGCCCACAGGGACTCGAGCTCGGTCAGCCGCTCCTTCTCCCCTTTCGTCCAATTCCGGTAGAAGTCCCAAATGAGGAGTAGTTCCCTACCTTGCTGTATTGAAGAAAACATGTTAGTTATCGAGCAAAAAAGAAGCTTGGGGAAGACCAAGAAGGGGCGAGAAGGGACTTACAGCATAGAGGTTGGCGAATGTCGAGCAGATGACGTCGCCCAAGAGCCTCCCGCTCCCGTCTCGTCGATCGCAGGATTGGATGGAGAAGTCCATCATCCGCTTGGCGAGGCTAGGATCCTTCACCAGAGAAACGTTCGGCCCTAGTCTGAAGGGGACATTCCGGTAATCTCTGTCTCTGGTCCCCGCCGACTCAGCTCCTTCGTCGGCGGGTGGCGCCCTCGGCGCCAACTGCGAGATCGGCGCAGCATCATACTACACCTGGGGCACCAGCCTAATCTCTTGCGGCCCGGCCCCCTTTCTGCCTCGACATCGACGATCTTCGAGGTGGGGGGTGCCGACCTGGCAGCGACTGCAGCTGATCTCTCGCGGGCGACCACCTCGGGCTCGACCGCCACTTCTGGCTCGCGCTGCCCGGCAGTTACGGGGATGGGCTCGACCGCCCTCTTCTGCCGTCGTTCCTGAACCGGTGCGTCCACCCCGGCCTACACCGGCCTTGCCCCATCTTCGGCCGGAGCCCTCTTCGGAGCGGGCTCACCTGCCTCAGCAGCCTGCTCACGTTCCTCAGTAAACGAGAGCAGCTCATCCATTGAAAACTTCATTTCTGTACCAGAGAGAACGAGGTCAGCTCAACAAAAAAAAAAGAGAGGGAGAAAGAAAAATAAATGAGAAATGAGGGGGGTAGTCAAATCGAACTCACCCAGCTCCTGCGCCGAGCTGACCCCGGCCTCGCGAAGGTTCTGCTTCGACAACAAGACCTCTAGTGATGGGATCTCGGCCGATCTGAGCAGGTCATACATGTCGAGGTCGACAACTTCGACAGAGGAGTTTCTATTCGGAGATCGATATGGATCGCTCCAGACCCAGTCGATCCCCTCTATCGAGGCAAAGAAGAACCTGCTCTTCCATCCTTTGATGGAAAAGGGGAGTACAAACTTGATGCCCCGAGGACGCGAAGACAGGGACCACCACCCGTCCTATGTAGGGTGGCGTTTCAGGGTGAAGAAGGCCCTGAACAGGAAAAAACGGGCAACAACCCCGTGGAAATGACACAGAACGATGAAACAAAATATCGTTCTGATGGCATTGGGGACCAACTGGGCAGGGACAAGCCGGTAGTTAGCCAAGAAAGAAAGAAAAAAAGGATGTACAGGAAAGCGAAGCCCCCCGGCGAAGGTCTCCTCGTAGAAGGTGATCCACTGAGGGCCGTTGGAGGTAACCCGCTCCCCAGGATGAGGGACGGAGAGCCGGATGGATTCGGGGATGCCATAAGCTTCCCAGATAGATACAAGTTCCTCCGCGGTAATCACCGAAGTGACCCCTCCGGGACCTGTCGATCGAGAAGGCTCAGGCTCAGGAAGAGAAGCAGAAACAGAAGTGGAAGCAGGGGTGGGAGCAGGAAGGAGGGCCAAACGGGGAGGAGGAGAAGACCCGGGTTCCCTAATGGACACTAGGCCGTGGTGAGGCCTTCTATTGAACTCGTACCTCTTCGCCTCCATCTCTTCGTCGGAAGAAGAAGGAGTCTTTGGCCGGAAAGGTCCGACCTCAGCTTGGCATGAAGGACGGAAGTTAGGACCGAAGTGGTCCATGGAAGAGGAAGAAAGAGAATAGAACAACTCCTAGGGGACGAGAAGGAGGAGGCGAACGAAGGAAGACCTACGGCGACTTCTAATGGGCGAAAAGGGGAAACTAACCTGCTAAAGCTTAGAGAAAACGTCGATGGCCGGAGAAGAAGAAGAAAAGGACTCCTGTGCGACTCCAGATGCAAAGAAGTTTGAAAAAAGGTATGTTTCGAAAGGACTCACCCATCCATTCGAGACAACCTGTGCCTGACCGTACCCTTACGGCTTCTCCAAAAGTCAAGCCACGTGTCGCTAATCAACGGGGCCAGCATCCCCATCCGACCATGGCCGCTCCGACTTCCGTGCCCGCCATAATCGCTCCCGGGACATGGCCACATGGCATCCCCGCATTGGCTCAAGGACCCACCGGGCGAGACGCCGCTGATATCAGTCATTATTGTACCAGATTTCCTACCTTTCCATGTCAGCACCACAATTACTCCCTTCACCCCGAGCGCCACGCGACAACGGGCCTCGGGAGTGGGAGGCAAATGATGTGACCGGTCCGTTGACGTGGGGCAAGGAGCCTGACATGGAGCCCTCACTGGATGCCACGCAGGATTACCACCACAGGCCCCTTCGCCGAGCTGGGCTCCCGATGCCAACAGGGCCGCCCGTCGAAGCCGGGCTCCATCCTCCGCCAGGTCGATACCCGCCAGGTCGGGATGCCTAGGTCGGAGCCGAGCTCAAACCCCACCAGAGACAGACATTTTGAGCCCGAGGTCAGGTCCTGTGTTCCGGAGTCGAGCTCAAGTCTCCTCCGCCATGAGAAACCCCTTCGACGCCAGGTCCCCTGGGCTGGGCGCATCTCATCCACCTCTGCCAGCCCGAGCTCGGTAAGAGCTAGGCCCCCATGGCCTGGTGCCGAGCTCGGCCCTCCTCCGCACAACCGAGCTGCCGTGAAGCTGATCCCTTGCGAGTGGACCCCATCTTCCCAGCTCGGCCCTCAACTCAGATCGGGACACCAACCACCGCGAGAGCAGCACCTCCCCTCTGAAGATGGTGGCGGGCCCCCCGAGGATGTATGACAGCACCCGCCACGTCGCCATTAATGCCCACGGCCGCCATTCACACCAGAAAGAAAAGAAGCTCACATCAAGGCACCATGCCCCCCCCCCCCGACCTACCGTACGACCAGAGAAAAGACCCCACCAGGGAGCACAGTTCCCGAGAGCGGCGGCACAACAGTCGAGGTCCCGCCAGGCTTCCAGGAAGGGCAAACAAAAGGAATGTCAGAGATATGCAGAAGCTTCCCCAACTACCCAATAAAGAAGGCGTCCCGTCTATGGCATGGTACCTTGTTGTACCCATCTGATAGCATGAGAAAACCCGAGACATGCCAAAGTAGAAGACTCAGCCATAATGAACAAAGGGGAGGTAACATCACTCATTCTTCCATTCCAAGCAAGAGCAACATTCCCTCAACAAGGGAGACACCCATTTTTCCAACAACACAACCACCACAAAGAGAAAGAGGAGAAGGGGAAGAGGCCAGAGAGGTGGGCAAGACCACCTCGGCCACCACACCTCCCAGCTCACACTTACACTCTCATACACTCCACTCACTCCTCCTAGCGTGGAGCTCATCCAGAGGGGCTCGACCAGGAGGATCTGTTCTCCTGGATCGTCCTGACTTGACCGTCGGAGTGCCCCCACTGGAATTCCCGGCCCAGGTCACTGACGTTGGCTTCCTTGCAGGTCCCGAGGCACCGGAGGCATCCCCGACAGGTCGACGCGGAACACCCGATGCCATCAACAGCTACGGACCACGGCGATTTTGGCGGCAACACCTGTCTTTGATTCCAGATCATTTGCAAATACTCAACAAAGAAAACTAAAGTTAAGAAGCAGCAAAGGAAGGAAAATAAATGAAAGGGAAGGGTTAGAAGAAGTGGCTAGGTTTTCTTGTCGGCTGGATAGGTAGGATAACTAGGGCCTCGCACCCCGTGATGTTCCGAAGAACAAGGAAAAGGGCCTCGCACCCCGTGATGTTCCGAAGAACAAAGGAAAAGGAAGAAATTTTGACAGAGTCTCTTTATTGATGAATAATAATAATTATTACAAGAGATGGTTGATGGGGTATTTATAGACCCTCAACCAGTGGTGTAAGGGATTCAAACAGCAGATTTTTTCTCCCTTGGACTACAACTCCTAGAATTCTGGCTATGGGCATCCTGGACTCTTGTCTCTGGATAGAAGAGGACTCAAGAGTTTTGGTGAGACTCTTGAGTTCTGGAAACTTAAGTAGCTCTGAACCTGTTTGATCCAAACATCTACGGTAGAGAACCATTGAACCTCCTCCATTTGGTGATCAAATATTTTAGAACTCATTGGAAGTTGGTGTTAAAAATATGCTTGGCTGACTCTTGGAATTTTTTGGCATGAAATTCTTGAGTGGAGGTGCCAATTTGGGAGAGTCCTTCACATTTATTTATCTTCAAATTAAGTTGGCATGAAATCTTGATTGAGAGGGCACCAAGGATGAGACTCCTTCTCATTTACTTCTCTTAAAAGAAGTTGGCGCTAACTCCTTAAGTGGCCGACCAAAGAAGATTTGTGGCATGTGTTGTCATGTGATGATGTCCAAATAAAGTGACATTGAGTGTGTTGGCATGACATGTCCAAACATGACATGTGTTAATGTCCAAATTCTTGAAAGGTGGCGTTAAGAAAAGGGTTGCACATGCTAAGTGACTTGGGCTAGCACATGGAGTCACATGGCTTGTCTTGGGCTAGCACATGAAGTCACATGGCTTGTCTTGAGGTAGCACATGGGTCTTCAATTTGGTGCACATGAAGTCACATGGGTCTTCAATTGGGTCCCCTTGTATTACAGGACTCAATAACTAATTATTATAAGACTCAAAACCAAATAACTAAATCCTACTTGATCAATTGGAACCCAATTTGATTAATAGGCAAGAATCATGTAACAAAAAAGAATAAATTAGTAAACAGGATTTGGCCTAATAGGGTTTGATACAACCAATAAATGGGATTTTTATATAATGTGGTAAAAAGAGTTTAGCCCAAAAGGCTAAATAACAAAACCCTAATTACAGTTGGTAAAAATGGCTAACCCTAACTAAGCCAAAATAACATAATTTAAAATAAAATATTTACCTGGTAAAAGGGGTTGGGTTCAGGACTTTATTCATAGGTGATCCACAGAGATGTGGGTTCAATCTGTCGATATTTTCTAGCCTTGGTGTCCACACCAATACTTCCCGGGTGGGAGAAACTTGACCCTGTCGTGTATGGATCAACGTCACTATGATAGTGTTCTAACAAGTCTGGGTCACCTCTCTGTAAGTCCTCTTTGGTGATTCAAGAATCATCAGTTTCAGGTCATCCTTGCCAACGAACCAGATATTGCTGGTAATCTTTGCTCCGGGTAGCAATGATCTTGTCATCCAAGATCCGCTCGATCTTGTCTCTCCAGGCTGGTGGTATGGCAGGTGGACACACTTGGATTGGTTTACTCTCAAGGACTAGATTAGGCCCAAATGGCTCACTAGAAATCAATGTTGGCTCCCTATACTCAATAAGGTCTGAAATGTTGAAAGTTGGACTAATACCTAGTTTAGGTGGTAACTCGAGCACATAGGCATTAGATCCAATTTTCTTAATCACTTTGTATGGTCCATTACTACAGGCATGTAACTTTTTCATGGTTCCAGGTGGGAACCATTCAGGTCATAGTCTAACCATAACAAAGTCTCCTTTATTTTATTCTGAGTCTTTTTTTCTTTTTCCTTTTTGTCTTTTTTTTTATTGACATGCATGTAAACCTGAAACTACAACTGAGTTTGACCCTTGGTTGGTGGGTGACATGCAGATGAAAATTTAACATGAACTCCTAATAGATGCCATAAGGTTCTCCAGAAATAGGTTGTAAACCTAACATGCTCAATGGGCTTAAGCAACATACTAACTTCTACAAAATGTAAACTAATGGTCCTAGAAACATGGGAAGCTTCAGTAAAAGGTAGAAAATAAGAAGCAAATTCGGGGGTGACTTGGTAGGGTAGGAAATAAGAAAAGGGTTCAGGGATTTGTCCTAGACTAACGGGGTTGACCTTAAGGGTTGGACATAGATTCACACCTACAGGGAATAAAGGGTCAGTCTAAAGAAAGGACAAGTCAAGAATTTTAGGAAAAAGTTCTTCAATTGGGATTGATGGAGTGAATTCTTCCTGAAATTGCTGGTTTGGAAAATTCAAGTCCTCACTGATTACTTCAGGACTAAGCTCTATAGCTTGACTCTTTTCTAGGGTTTTTCCAGGCAAGGTCACGACAGTAGGGTTAGGTTTCTCATGGGTTTCTTTTTTTAAGGGTCCTACTAGTGTAGTTTCAGTCTGGGAACAGTCATGGTCAACTAACTCTGGGCTAGCTTCAGTCTGGGTGTCTACCGGGTCAGCTAATTTTGGATCAGTCATATGTATTTCCTCTACTCCCTCATACTCATCCACTAAGTTCATCTCAGCTTCATATACTTCTACTTCAATGTTATCTTTGTGAACCAATGAGGTAGTAGGAATGGGTCGGTTAAGAAGAAATTGGCTAGGATCTAGATTAGTAGGGATAGGTCGGCTCGGATTAGGGTTGAGTCGGCTCGGGTGAGAATTGGGTCGACTCTGTTGGGGAATGGGTCGACTCAGGTGGACTTGGTCAGAACCTAATTTTTGAAAAGGGGCACTAATCCTAATGGGTTCTAGCTGACTAAGGGTTATGGGTTCCTTGAGTTTATAGTACATGGGCAAAGATCTATGGGTCATGGATCTGGGTTCGTAGGAGCTGGGTTCAAAGGATCTGGGTGCATAGGAACTAGGTTCATATGACTTGGGTAGGTTTCATGTCACTCCAAGTAGTTATGGGTATGTCTTTTCTTCGTCTGATCATTCTTTCGACATCATCCCAATAAATTCTAGCCTGGCGTACTAATTTATGTTTAGCAATCTTAAACTTTCCTTCCTCGGTCATTTGATCCTTCTCAAAACACAGATCCATATTTCTTTCCCAATCAAGATAATTTTCAAGATCAATATCACCATCAAATGTAGGTGCTTCTACCCTAAAATTCCTAGTGGTTTTCTCATCCTGATCTATAAAATCATAATTGGATCTCCTATGGTTAGTCTCCCAGATTGGGTCATAGTGTGGGGGCCTCCTCGGATTGGACTCCAAGAATGGGTCAGAGTGTGTTTCAAATTTAGGTTCGGGATGGGTCTTACGGGTTTTCTCTAGGTTCCCTAATTGTTGGTCCAATCGATCAAACTTATGGTTCATTTTGGTATATTATTCAATGAAGGTCCTAAGGAAGGTCTCAAAATTGGGATCCATGATTAAATTGGGTTAGATTTGGGTGAGACTAATAGGGTGTGCCTGACCTAGTTGCCATGCAATGCAATCACATAGACAAGACTCGGACTAGGATTTCCTAGACCTAGAGCTCAAGTAGAATGGGTCAGCTCAAATTATAGCCAATTTAATAATTACCCTGTCCACTAGCCATGTAAGAGGTGGGGTCGTGGGAGGCTCCCCCTTCTATCGCAGGGTCCTAATTAAAAACCACAAAATCGCTTTGGGCGTTTGCCTCTAGACCTCTAGCCTTAGACACCAGATTCAAGTGATAATCAAAGGATTGGGTGCACTAGCTTTCACACAATACTTGGAACCCGACCTGTTGGTGTCCCTAACTTACTAGAGCAATTAAGTCTAATTTATTTTAATTTAGGTTAGGATCGATGCAAAGGTGGTGGTTGTGGGCCAAAGAAGGATGATGAAATCCCTCCCTTATATGAGATGCTCAAGTGCCCTTAAGATTAGGTTTGAATGATGATAGCAAGCATATGAAGATGCAATTAGGGTTTCCAAGTTTTTTTTTTTTTTAGCAAAGAAATATTTGCAGAAAAGTACCTAATATGCAAGAAATATGCAAAAAATTAAAATATGCAAATTTTATGCAAAAAGAACCCTAAACCAAAATTGCTAAAAATTCAAGGAAGAATTGTTCTCAGGCAGTAAATTAAAGATTTAGATAACTTAAAGTCTAAATTAAATTATGAGAAGATTCTGATAAATATTATCAATTATAAGAAATCCAGCAAAATAAGAATCAGAATTCTCTGATCTTCCTGCATGCAGAAATAATTAAAATAACATACTATATACTGGGATAGACGCGATGCAGAAAATTAATCCTAAAGATACCTATCTCTTTGTTTTCTTCTTCAAGGGTCAATCACAACGGCACCCCTACACACCATAGAAAATCTCTTTTGAATGGGATGTGAGGGTCTTGTAGCCTTGCTTTTTCCTATGACCGGACGGCCATGGTGAAGCACCCGATTCGAGTACTTAGAGAAACTAAGTCCTAACCTAGTATGCAAAAATTTTAGCATAAGAGCGATTAAACCCTAGTTTAACTTGCTCTGATACCAAAACTGATGCGGGACAAATAATTAAAGCCTAATTATCAGAGAATAGTATAATTTTTTAGATTTTTTCAGATTTTTAGGTAAGACTCAAAGGAGATAGTAAAGGAAACTAATTCTAGTTAACTACCCGCACAAGTAAACCTACAAAGTAACTAGAAAGTAGGACTTGGTGGCTAAGAAACTACCAAAACTAGGGTTTTCTTTCAACAAATCAGAGGTCATAGAGAAGGGAATAGGATTTAAGTTTTACTAATGTAGATTGTCTCTCTCTGATGCAGATCTGGCTGGACTCTCAAGATTCTGTAGCAGGGTTTCAAGATCTTGATCCCGAGTTCCAATCTTTCATGCGATGCCAGTTCAGAGACAAGAATACCTGTCTTTGATTCCAGATTACCTGCAAACACTCAACAAAGAAAACTAAGGTTAAGAAGTAGCAAAGGAAAGAAAATAAATGAAAGGGAAGGGTTAGAAGAAGTGGCTAGGTTTTCTTGTCAGCTGGATAGGTGGATAACTAGGATCTCGCACCCCGCGATGTTCCGAAGAACAAAGAAAAAGGGCCTCATACCCTGCGATGTTCTGAAGAACAAAGAAAAAGGACCTCACACCCCACGATGCACATAGAAAAGGAAGAAATTTTGATAGAGTCTCTTTATTGATGAATAATAATTATTATTACAAGGGGGTTGATGGGGCATTTATAGACCCTTAACCAGTGATGTAAGGGATTCAAACAGCAGACTTTTTCTCCCTTGGACTACAACTAGAATTCTGGCTCTGGGCATCTTGGACTGTGTCTCTGGATAGAAGAGGACTCGAGAGTTTTGGTGAGACTCTTGAGTTCTGGAAACTTAAGCAGCTCTGAACCTATTTGATCCAAACATCTGCGATAGAGAACCATTAAACCTCCTCCATTTGGGTGATCAAATGTTTTAGAACTCCTTGAAAGTTGGCATGAAAAAAAATGCTTGGCCAACTCTTAGAATTTTTTGGCATGAAATTCTTGAGTGGAGGCGTCAATTTGGGAGAGTCCTTCATATTTACTTATCTTAAAATTGGGTTGGCATGAAATCTTGAGTGAGAGGGCGCCAAGGATGAGACTCCTTCTCATTTACTTCTCTTAGAAAGAAGTTGGCGCTAACTCCTTAAGTGGCCGACCAAAGAGGATTTGTGGCATGTGTTGTCAAGTGATGATGTCCAAATAAAGTGACATGGAGTGTGTTGGCATGACATGTCCAAACATGACATGTATTGATGTCCAAATTCTTGAAAGGTTGCACCAAGAAAAGGGTTGCACATGCTAAGTGACTTAGGCTAGCACATGGAGTCACATGGCTTGTCTTGGGCTAGTACATGGGTCTTCAATTTGGTGCACATGAAGTCACATGGGTCTTCAATTGGGTCCCCCTTATATTACAGGACTCAATAACTAATTATTACAAAACTCAAAACCAAATAACTAAATCCCACTTGATCAATTGAAATCTAATTTGATCAATTGGCAAGACTCATCTAACAAAAAGAATAAATTGGTAAACAGGGTTTGGCCCAATAGGGTTTGACACAACCGATAAATGGGATTTTTACATAATGTGGTAAAAAGGGTTTATCCCAAAAGGCTAAATAACAAAACCCTAATTACAGTTGGTAAAAAGGGCTAACCCTAACTAAGCCAAAATAACAGAATTTAAAATAAAATATTTACATGGTAAAAGGGGTTGGGTTTATAGCTTTATTCACAGGTGATCCACAGGAATATGGGATCAACCTATCGATTTTTTCTGGTCCTAGTGTCCACACCACAATTACTACCTGATTCCTTCTCATAGTTTATCATAAATTATCATATGAATAAACTGAACATCTCACTGCTAGAACTGCTTAACATGCTTAAAACAACCAAGAGCCATTTTAAGGGAGAAGAGGCTCATCTTCTCTTAATGGATAAGAAGAAGAAAATGACAGTGAGGAAGGGTTCAAAGAAAAAAAAGAATCCTAATAGTAGTATCCAAAAAAGGAAGAAGGTAAGAAGGCCTCTACTGATGGAGCTTGTTTTCATTTCAGAAGTATGGATATTGGAAGAAAAATTGTAAGAGTTATCTTGCAAGTTTGAAGCATAATGCAAGTGGAGCATCAAAAGATTTGTACATGATACAAATAAACTTATCATTGAGTGCTTCAACTTCTGATCCATGGATATTGGATATCGCTTGTTGGTCTCATATGTGCAAGTCATTGCAAGGACTACAGAAAATTAGGAACTTGAAGAAGGGTGACTTCGCATTTTATGGTATGAGTGGTGAAGCTATTCAAGTAGAAGTTGTGGTTACCTATCTACTATTACTACCTTCAAGCAAGATATTAGAATTGAAGGACTGTTATTATATTTCAAATATCATTAAAAATATTATTTCTATAGTCTTATTATTATAACAAAGTCATGGAATTAATGTAAAGAGCAATTGTTGCCCAATTTATCATTGTGATGAATTCTTTCAAAATGGTTTATTCAATAATGATTTTTTAATTTTTTTGCTCAGTGATGAAGTATTACTTGTTAAAAATAAGAAAAGAAAGAGAGAAGTTAATATCACTTTTCTTTGGCATTGCCGGCTCGATCATATAAGTGAGCCTAGGATAAACAAGTTATGCAAAAAATAATTTCTTTGATTCTTATAATTATAAATCATTAGAGACTTGTGAGTGGACTTGTGAGTCCTGTCTTATGGATAAAATGATCGAGTTTCAATTCACTAAACATAGAGAAAGGGCAACTGAGTTATTAGGTCTTATACATATAGATGTATATGGACCTATGATAACTCAAGCCAAAGGAGGATACTCTTATTTTATCATATTCATTGATGACTTATCAAGATTTGGATATATGTATCTTATGAAATACAAATCCAAAGTCTTTGATAAATTTAAATAGTATCAAAGTATGGTTGAGAAATAAATTAGAAAAAATATTAAAATCATTCGATATGATCGAGGAGGAGAATACTTATCTAATGATTTTCTTAATCATTTTAAGAATAAAGATATTCTTTCTGAATAGACATCTCCTTATACATCATAATTAAATAATATAACAGAAAAGAAAAATCGGACCTTATTAGACATGGCACGATCCATAATGAACTTCACAAATCTTCCTGTTTCTTTCTGAAGATATGTCTTAAAGATTGCTGCTTATATTCTAAATAAGGTTTTACCAAAATCAGTAACTAGCACTCCATATAAATTATAGAAAGGAAAATGGACAAATCTTAAATATTTTAATATTTGTGATTGTCCTGCTTATGTCAAAAATATTTTTAGACATAAGTTAAGTACTATGATAGACAAATATAGGTTCATACATTATCCTCAAGAGAGTATTAGATACCTCTTTATTATTCTACTGAACAAAAGTCTTTGTCAGTGACATACTATTTTTTGGAAAAAAAATTATCCAAGAAGGAGATAGTGGGAAGATATTGAACTTCAAGAAGTTCGAAACCTACAACCTACTTAACAAAATCTTATAGATATTTTACAAGTAATTTCTCAACCATAAGTACCTAATGATCAGGTATAACCATTACATGCACCTCTTAGATATGGCTTTATTATTGAAACTAACAATGAAGCTAGTATCATTCAGGATAATGATCTTGTGATCTATGTGGAATTTGTCAAGAGTAAAGACTCTGATAAATGGCTTGAAACCATGAAATTTGATATTGACTCCAGTACTCCAACCAAGTTTGGACCTTGGTTGATCTACCGAGGGAGTAAACCCAATAGGATGCAAATGGATCTTCAAGAAAAAGATTGGAGCAAATGGCCAAGTAGAAACCTACAAAGCTACTCTAGTAGCAAAAGGTTTTAAACAAAAACATGGAATTAACTATGATAAAACTTTTTCTCCAATGGCCATGCTCAAGTTTATTCGGATTTTATTTGCTATAGTTGCATATTATGATTATAAAATCTTGCAAATGGATGTAAAAACTGCCTTCCTCAATAGGTATCTTGAAGAAAAATTTATATGTCATAACTAGAGGGGTTTGTCTCAAGTGGAACATGAACTAAGTATGCAAGCTTAAGAAATTCATTTATGAATTGAAGTAAGCTTCAAGGAGTTAGAACATTTGTTTTGATAAAACAATCAAGAAATTTGGTTTTATTAAAAATATGTATGAACCATGTATGTATAAGAAGACAAGTGGGAGTATCATTATCTTCTTAATCTTGTATGTTGATGACATACTTATCATTGGGAATGATATTCCAATATTGCTATCGATCAAAACTTGGCTATCTAAAAAAGTTTTTATGAAGGATTTAGGATAAGCATCTTATATATTAGGTATAAAGATATATAGAGATAAATATAAGAAGATGCTCGACTTGTCCCAATCCAGGTATATTGATTTAGTGTTAAAAATATTCAACATAGAGGGAAGTAAAAGAGATTACTTGCCTGTAAATCAAGAAGGCATACATCTCTCTGAGAAGATGTCTTCTAAGATACTTGAAGAGAGACAAAGGATGAGTAAAACACCTTATGCTTTGGCTATAGGATCAATTATATATGCTATGTTACATACCAGGCCTGATGTTACTTATGCTTTTCGTATAGCAAGCAAGTTTTAGATCGATCTAGGGAAGGATCATTAAAACTGTGAAAAACATTCTTAAGTACCAGAAAAAAATTAAAAATATTTTTCTAATATATGGAGGATCAGATTTAAAACTAGAAGGCTATATTGACTCTAGCTTTTAATCACATCTGGATGATAGTAAATTCATATCAGGATATGTATTTACTTTATATGGTGGTGCATTAGTTAGAAAAGTACCAAGTAATAAATCGTAGCTGACTTAGTTACTAAGATAGAGTACATTGCTACTAATGAAATTGCTAAGGAAGCTAGCTGAATAAAAAAGTTCATCATGAAATTGAGTGTAGTTCCTGAGATACAACAACCGGTGCCACTTTGTTGAGATAACACTGGAGTTGTTGCACAAGTTAAGGAACCAAGATCTCATTACAAATCCAAGCACATCCTAAGGCACTTCCATCTCGTTCATGAAATCATTGAAAAATAAGATGCAGTCATAGAACAAGTAGATACAAAGAACAACATAGCAGATCCATTTACTAAGACTCCTTTTCAAGAGTAGTTTGATCGCCATTTAGATTGTATGGAAATTAAATACAAGGTCGATTGGCTTTAGTGCAAGTAGGAGATTGAAAGAATAGTACCTAGCAATTTAATCATATTTATATATGATAGGGATGTTTTTATAAATTCTTCCAACTCATGTATGATATTTATTAATAAAGAGGTATTTATGTTTCATCATTTACTGTGTCTTATGCTCTTTGACTTAAGATTATGATAAATCTCATAGATTAAGGCAATGGATTTAAGGTTATGATAGGTTCATAATAGTGGAATCTAAAATCCTGTAAATCCTAGTTTAAAATATTTTTAGTCATTGGATCATTGAGTTGGGGATTGATGATTCTGTTAAGACTGGCATAACTTATATATGCTTGATGGAGAAGGTGCTTGGTCTCACAATCACTTATGTTGAGATACTAATACAAGGATGTGGATGTTTATTTGGGAATGAGTTTACTGAATTGATCCATCATAAAAACATCTTATGGAGTCTTACTTGTTAAAAGATGGTTTTCTAAGTAGGAGTTATTTAAGTGATCCTTCAAGCTCAGATCACCATGGAACCTTATATACATGAATCCATATTTTGGTTCATACTTATTTATATTTAAGTCATGTACGGAGTATTCTTGGATATGGTAAATTATGTAAGAAGATTATGAGTAGATCAACAAGGAATCAATCACTCCTAGTAAGAGAAAAAGTTTATCCCATATAATCTCATCATATAATGACTCGAAAGTCTTTGATTAAAGTAGGATAAAATTAAAAAAGTTTTAAATATTTCATTGATCAAGTCTTTATTATAGAATTAAGATTCAAATGAATAAAGTATTAGGTTTCAGCAAAATTCATATCCATTGCTTATTTGGGATAAAGGATGATCGAATGATTAAATTTGCATGGTAACTTGCCACTGAAGGTATTTTGATAATTTCTATCAAATTTTTTATCTTTCAGGTAGGCATGATACATTACTGGACATCAATAATATCTTGTAAGTTTTTATGAATTAAAAACTTTAATTCATAAGTCAATTATAAAGATTTCTAATTGAACCACTTGGGCTAGCATGGCTTTAACCTAAATCAATTAGATGGGTTCTTATTGATTAAGTTAAACATGTATCTGGATCTACTGCTAGCTAGATAAGAAATCCATACGATTACACACATAAAAAACTAACCAAGAATGGTTGGTTGGACCAGAGGAACCAATTAAGGTAGCTAAGAAACATGCTAGCACATATGGCATAAATTCTAGCTCCTTAATCGATTTGATTTGATTAAAATCTTATTGAATTAATTAATCTAATTAAGTTATTAATTAAATTGGTTAGCCTTTGACTTGGATTGATTTTATCTAAATTTTATTGGATTTTTTTCAGCAATTTATGGTACCAATTATAGAGTCTAAGTTGACTTGGAATATCACCATAGATAGATAAGGCCGAAATTTTTGTGCAACAAGGGGACTTAAGAGTCCTTTAAGATCTAGATTTTAGATTTGTGTAGAAGCTCTCTAAGCCCTCAATCATGTGGATGCACATTTTAAAGTGTGTCATGGCATCTTATGGGTATGGGACACCTATATGTGAGCATGTGTGGTGAAAAGTCACACCAAGAGGCATAATAAGTATCCTTTTGCTTTAAGGTAGAAGGGACCACTTCATACTTCAAGAATTATATCATCTCAATCCTGATTCAAGAGGCTACATGCATGGCAAAATCAGGATTTTTCTGATTTATGAAAGAGTACGAAAAATTTTCTCCAAGATAGGGTGCGCACGAGAGAAGGATGATTGATATATCACAAATTAAGTGTTCTTCTCATATAAGACTTAATTTTTGATACACTAATTTACATGGCTTTAAGACCGATGTATTTAAACTATTTGGCGCCCCTCCAATTACTATAAAAAGGGATTAGTAGATAGGATCAAGCCATTTCAAATCTATCCAACTAATTTTCTTTCTTGTTAAGACAAGGTCTTAATATTAACACAAGTCTACCTATTTAAGACGAGTTTAGGAAGTTAATTATAAGAAAATTAGAGTTAAGAAGAGATATTTTAGAAGTCCAATTCCAAGACAAAGAGAGTCCAAGTCCAAGTCAAGAGTAGATTTGATCAGGTCGGGTCAAATCGAGTTCTATAGATTAGAACTCTTCAATAAGGTTTTCGAAAGAATAAGTCCTGTTCTTAGAGTGACTTTCATGTGGATCGCCTCTGGAGGGCATGCACTTGTATGCCTATAAAAAAATAAGGATTTTGCATTACAGGTATTCTTCTAAATCCATTCATGATTATTCTAATTAATTAATATAAACAAGGGATCTTGAGTCTAGGATTTCATTCGACCAAAGTTTTATTAATGAAATTTTTGAAATCGAACCTTTTGCTACACAACCGTAACCCAATAACACTAACTCGAGAAAACTAGATAGCCATATATGAGGAGGCCTTGAAGGCTGGCCTAAGGCTTCCAATTTTGGATATTATGGCTAAACTGTTATCAGCTCTCTCTAGCTTTACTAGTTTCTAATGTTTAGCGAATGATAGTTGAATTCTTCTGCTTTCTTTTATAGCATGGACTGGCCTCTTGGAAAAAGGTTGTTCTGGGCATTCTTGGAGATGAAGATGCACCTGTGAAGTAAGGGTAGGATGTACATCTCTCCTAGGAAGGATTTCTTCTTTCCTTTAAGCCTTACCTCCATCCCTAAATGGAAGGGTCAGTTCTTTTATGCTTATTCTCTAAGTTTTTGAAACTTCATGATAGGATGGGGGTTGTTGATGCATGTCGTAGTGCACCGATTTAGAACCTTAATTCCACTACTCTAAAGGGTAGAATAGCGGGAGTAAGGGTCGATCCATAGAGACTTGGGGTTATCTTGAAAAAGTATTTTCTTTTGACTTAAAATAAACTAAAAAAACTAGACTAATGAAAGAATTAAATGCAAATAATAAATCTGTGAAAATAATTTAGATATGACCTATCTCAAGAGTACGGCCCGTATCCTTGGATCACGGCCCGTCCCTTAGGTATAGGTCAGTCAAAACTAATTCACTACAACTTACCTTAAACGCTAATCAACATGACTCCAGCATGACTAAAATAAAAATAAGCAGACATGGATTAATATAAAATAAATAAGTTTTATTGCATAAAAATTGGAGTACAGAGGAAATAAAAGTAAGGGAACAAGGGTCCCTTTCTCCCTTTTTATCCAACTCTGACTCTCTGTCACAGCAACAGGTGGAACTACGGACAGCAAGTGGAACCTCCCAAAAAAATTTCTTTTTTTTTCACAGAAAAGAATCACCGAGGTATTTATAGCTGAAAAATACCGTGTCGGGTCCGTGTGGAAAGCGCGGTGATTTCTTCATCTCAATCCGATCTCATTTTTTTACGATCATCCCCATCTCAAAAATTAAATTCAAAAATTCTATCGCACAATCCCGCGTCCATTCAGCGTCGTCCGACATCTCTTCTCGTTCCGATGCTTCCTTGTTTTCAGACATCCTGGTCTGAACGACGATGACGCTGTGAGCAGAGAGGTGCGGCTGGGGCGGAGACGGACACGGCTGGGCGGACATGATGCAGAGGCTTCGGCGGACTTGGGCGGCAGCACGGACGGTGGCGTGGCACGAAGCGGAGAGGCACGGCGTGCATGGCTGGGCATCGGCATGGACGACTGGGCGGCAATGCAGGGGCAGCGAACACGGCACGGACATGGCACGCGGGAGAGGAGGCAGCGGCTCGGCGGAGAGCTCGGCGGACACGCGGCGAAGCTCGCGGCTTGCGACGCAGGGGTGGACGGGCGGCTGGGTGGCGACGGCGGCGGAGACGGGCGGCTCGGCGGTGGCGTGGCTGCAGGCGGCTGGACGCGGCTGGGCGGCAGCAGGCTTGGGCGGAGCCGTGCGGCTTACGGCGCCGGAGGCGGACGTGGCCGTGGGCGGCGGAGGCGGCTTCGGCGGACTTGGGCGGCACCAGCCGGCGCGAAGGGCAGCTCGCGTGGGCGACAGCAGCGGGCGGCTCGGGCACGGACGTGGCGCAAGGGAGCTCGGCGTGGCCGTGGGCAGCAGGGCGCGGACGCGCTGTGGGCTTGGGCGGACGCGCAGCGGGCTTGGGCGGCACCAGCTTGGCGGAGAGCTCGGCGGACACGCGGCGAGGACGGCTGGCCGACGGCGTGGCTCGCGTGGGCGTAGGCAGAGGGCGGACGGCCGGCGATGGCGTGGCTCGCGGGCAGCGGATTCTGGCCATTTTTCCGGCCGAACGGGAGCTCTCCGGCCGGCGGGAAGGGTACCGGCGGCTTCGGCGGCGCCGGGGGAAGCTCTCCGACGAGTTTCGGCATGATCGGAGCACGATGGTCCACGGCTCCGCCCGTGGACCGGCAGCAATGGCTGCCGTGGACCAGCAGCCCATACGGTGGACCATTGAGCCGGTCCACCGTGAGCCAAACAAAAGTTTTTAAGGGCGCTCCAAAATTCGTGCGGCTCTGAAATCCGTGCTAAAACCTTCTAAAATCCATTTCGGGCCCGTTTGAAGTCCAAATTACATTCCGTTTGCGTCGTTGGACTCCTAAAATCAAGATCTACACGTTTATGGAGTCAATTCCTGCAAAGTATCACAAAAAGTATTAATTTTAATCAAATAAATTTGGGTTAATTTTCATTATTCTAATGTCTAACACACCCCCCAACTTAAACTTTGCTCGTCCTCGAGTAAAGGAAATGGATGAGTCTTGTGTACTAAGATGGTCCATGAAATGAAAATTATCTTACTAACCCTAAAATCAAAGGATACATGGTTAGACTATTAAAAAGGTACTTCATTGGATTACCAATTCCACCCATTTAGTAGTAGAATAAAGTCCATAGAAGTTTTAAGAGTTTTTTCGTTCCCAACTTTCTATCTCACTATCTAAATCTTCCAACTTAGTTTGGTTTTGGTGCAATATTTATTTAGTCCCCACTTTTTTTTCTTTTTTTTTTTTTTTTTTTTTTTTTTTTTTTATAATGTAAAGTCAGTGCAATGTCCTGACACCTTGCTTTCTAATTAATCCTTGTAGCGAGCTTTAAGCCAATGACTCCCAAACCAGTTGGCTTTAGGGCATTAGGTGTAAAACACCCCTCGGGCTTATGACTCGAGTTAAAAAGGCTAAGTCAAGACTAACTCTACAAAAGATTTCGTTACATCCCCACCTTTTGACGCGAACAACAACGCTTACTTAGGCGAAGGGGTCCGGTTACTCAGTGAGAGATGCTAAAAATCTTTATTAACCTCAGAAATTTTTAACTGGGGACTTTTTATAATGCCTATACCAAAATAAGTAAGATTCATTATTAAGATCAATAGGCCGAAGGGTCTGGAATTACTCTTCTAAAATTTTCTGGACTACACTCTACCACTTATAGGGTTTTCTTGATAAATCATCCCTCAGTATCTCTAAAATTTTCTAAACCATTGATCACTCCTCATTTAGTGAGCTTGATTTTTTTCAATTCGAGACGAATTCTTGTACACAAAACTAATTAAAATTTTACTCGAGGATTTGATTTAATTAATTACCTCATCCCCCAACTTAATTTCCATTGTCCCTAATGGAAGAGAATATTAATAACTAAATGGCATGGAAGGATACAACCTGGTAGGGTATGGAATTAGACGTCCTTCTATCACCATGTTCCTGCAATCTCCTTTTATTACTCCATTTTTCTAAAAACAAAGAACTAGAAGTTAAAATATGAACTAAGGAAAGAGCTGGGCTGCCTCCCAGGAGCGCTAAGTTTAACGTCTTCAGCCAGACAAAGTTCATCATCACAGCAACACTGGTTGTTCAAGATCAAGAGTTTCAACAACTTCTCCATCACTGATTCCTTCAATATACGGTTTCAACCGCTGGCCATTCACCTTAAAAACATTCCCTTGCTTAGGATCCTTAAGTTCAACAGCTCCATGGGAAAATACTTGAGTTACTACAAAAGGTCCATCCCATCGTGAGCGGAGTTTTCCGGGAAAAAGACGTAACCTAGAGTTGTAGAGCCACACTTTTTGATTAGGCTCAAATGATTTTCTATTAATGAATTTGTCATGATAAGCCTTCGTTCGAGCCTTGTAAATTTTCGAACTCTCATACGCTTCATTTCGTAACTCTTCCAACTCACTTAACTGAAGTTTTCTATGGGAACTCGCATTCTTCATGTCAAAATTAAATCGCTTGATAGCCCAAAATGCACGGTGTTCCAATTCAACAGGTAGGTGACAAGCCTTTCCAAACACTAACCGGTACGGAGACATTCCTAGAGGGGTCTTGAAAGCAGTTCGGTAAGCCCATAAAGCGTCATCCAAACGTTTGGACCAATCTTTCCTATCGGGTCTTACCGTTTTCTCAAGAATGTGCTTGATCTCTCTATTCGAAACTTCTACCTGACCACTAGTCTGAGGATGGTATGGTGTGGCTACTTTATGGGTAATTCCATACTTTTTCATCAGTGCGTCAAAGTGTCTATTTGTGAAATGCGCACCTCCATCACTAATAATGGCCCTTGGGCACCTAAACCGACTAAAGATGTTATGTTGAATGAACTTGATCACAACTTTGTGATCATTAGTTCGAGTTGCCACAGCTTCAATCCATTTCGAAACATAATCGACTGCTACCAAAATATACTCATATCCAAAGGAAAGAGGAAATGGTCCCATAAAGTCAATACCCCAAACATCAAAAATTTCAACAACTAAAATGGGGTTTAGGGGCATCATATCTTTTCGTGAAATATTCCCCCTTTGTTGACACTCGAGACAATTACGGCCAAATTCATGTGCATCTTTAAAGAGAGTTGGCCAATAAAATCCACTTTGCAGCACCTTTGCTGCAGTTTTTCTCCCACTAAAGTGTCCCCCACATGCAAGAGAATGACAAAAATTGAGTATACTCTTGAATTCACTCTCAGGGACACATCGCCTTATCACTTGATCTGAACAGTGTTTAAACAATTCAGGTTCCTCCCAAAAGTAATATTTGATTTGCGAAAAGAACCTATCTTTTTCTTGTTGCGACCAGTATGGAGGAACTTGCCCTGTTACCAGATAATTCACAATATGGGCAAACCATGGGAGATTACTGGTAGAAGAAATTGAGAATAGCTGCTCATCAGGAAACCTATCTCCAATAATTTCCTTGTTGTATTCTACTAAGATCCTAGAAATGTGATCTGCTACCATATTTTCGGAACCTTTCTTATCCAAAATTTCTAAGTCAAATTCTTGTAACAAAAGGATCCATCGAATCAGTCTAGGCTTGGTATCCTTTTTGGATAGCAGATGTCTTAATGCAGCATGATCAGAGTAAACTAGGACCTTAGATCCTAATAAATATGATCGAAATTTTTCTAGGGCGAATACAACTGCTAGTAATTCTTTTTCAGTAGTGGTATAGTTCATTTGTGCATCTGAAAGAGTTTTACTAGCATAGTAAATTACATGGGGTTCCCTATTGAGCTTCTGTCCTAAAACAGCTCCTACAGCATAATCAGAAGCATCACACATGATTTCAAATGGCAGAGTCCAATCTGGGGGCTTGATGATAGGTGCAGTGGTCAAAGCAGTTCGAAGAATGTCAAAAGCAGTCAAACATTCTTTACTAAAATCAAAGGACTTGTCTTTGGCAAGTAAATCACACAATGGTCGAGAGATTTTGCTGAAATCCTTGATGAATCATCTATAAAAACCAGCATGGCCAAGGAAGGATCGTACTTGTCTAACCGAGGTCGGGGGAGGTAATTTCGAGATTAATTCAACCTTAGCCTTGTCAACCTCAATCCCTCGCTCAGAAATAATGTGTCCGAGTACAATTCCCTCACAAACCATAAAATGGCTCTTCTCCCAACTTAAGACTAAGTTGGTTTCTATACAGCGTTTCAATACCTTAGCCAAATTATGGAGACAGTCCTCGAATGAAGATCCAAAAATAGAAAAATCATCCATAAACACTTCAAGGAAATGACCAACCATATCGGAGAATAAGGCCAACATACATCGTTGAAAGGTGGCTGGTGCATTACAGAGACCAAAAGGCATACGCCTGAATGCAAACGTTCCAAAAGGGCAAGTAAAGGTGGTCTTTTCTTGGTCCGCAGGAAATACTGGAACCTGGTTGTATCCTGAATATCCATCCAGGAAACAAAAGAAACTCTGCCCTGCTAGTCGTTCTAGAATTTGATCAATAAAAGGCAGAGGGAAATGATCTTTCCTAGTAACAGCATTCAGTTTCCGGTAATCTATACACACTCTCCAACTAGTGGTTGCTCGGGTAGAAATTGACTCACCCTTTTCATTCTGAATGACAGTAATACCTGACTTTTTAGGTACTACCTGAGTTGGGCTGACCCATTGGCTATCCGAAATTGGATAAATAATACCGGCATCCAACCATTTAACCACTTCTTTTTTAACAATTTCTCGCATGTTTGGATTTAGCCTCCGTTGCATGTCCCTATGTGGTTTAGCTTCTGCTTCACAGTGAATGTGGTGCATGCAAACAGAAGGGTCAATTCTCTTAAGATCAGCTATTGTCCATCCTATTGCCTCTTTATGTTCCCTAAGTACATTCATCAATTTCTGTTCCTGATAAGAGGTCAAAGTAGATGCAATGATTACCGGAAGGGTATCATTGGATCCAAGAAAAGAATACTTTAACTTGTCAGGAAGAGGCTTCAATTCCAGATAGGGTGGTGCTTCTAAGGATGGCACTAAAGGGCTTGATTGAGTCGGTAATGATTCAAATTTCATAGTCCAAGGAGGAATGGTACTAAACTTGGGTGGCTTTAACAAAGCATTCACTTCATCATCAATATCAAAATCGTCAGTTCCTAAATGTGTCAAACATGCTTGCAAAGGATCCGAATTAAGCAACACAGGAAGATTCCTATTTACTACTTCTTCTATCATGTTTACTTCGTTATGATCATAAGATGGTGGTCCTTGGCATGCATTGAAAATATTCAACCGCATTTTCTTATTCCCAAAAGAGACGTCCATAACCCCTGTTCTATAATTTATGCAAGCATTAGCGGTAGCTAGGAAAGGTCTTCCAAGAATGATGGGTATCTGACTAGGGCTACCGCTAGACTCCATGTCCAAAACAAGAAAATCAACCGGGAAGTAGAACTCATCGACTTTTACCAATACATCCTCGAGCATTCCACGGGGTGCCTTGACAGATCGATCAGCTAACTGTAAGGTCACCATCGTGGGTTTTAATTCTCCGAATTTAAACAGATCATACATTGATCCTGGGAGAAGGTTTACACTCGCACCTAAATCTAACAAGGCTTTCTTGATTGTAAGGTCCCCTATGACACAAGAGATAATTGGGGTACCTGGATCTTTGAGTTTAGGTGGAGCTATTTGCTGAAAAACTGAGCTGGCTTGCTCAGTTAAGAGGAATTTTCTTAGGGATATGTGCCTTAGATTTTCGTTTTTGAGTGCACAAATCCTTAAGAAATTTGGCATAAGCCGGTACTTGCTTGATGGCATCGAGGAGAGGTAAATTGATTTGGACTTGCTTGAATAATTCAAGCATCTCATTCATTTTTAAATTTTTCTTATCCAATGGTAAAGGTGACTCCAAAGCTTTAGGGAATGGAGCCTTAGGTACAGGTACTTGACCAATGGATTCCTTCTCCTCTTCATTCTTTTTCTCTGGCCTAGCCAGCTCTACTTCTTGGGTCGGGTCAGGTTGATCTAATGTTTTTCCACTTCTTAAGGTGATAACAGATTTAGCGAGTTCAGGAAAATTTTCAGGTCCAGTGGAACTCTCAGCCATGTATTGACCCTTGGGGTTGATAATGGGCTGGCTAGGCAACTTACCCTCTTCTCTCCGATTGAAAGCTGTAGCTAGCTGACCTATCTGAGTCTCTAGCTTGGCAATGGATTGGGTATGGGAGTGAAGGATTTGGGTATTCATGTTCAGCCCTTCCTTCAAAGTTTGAAGGATCTTTTCTTGAAAGGAAGGATCAAGATTGTTCGGCGAAGGTTGTGGAGGCTGTGGGGCATTTTGATATTGAGGAAATTGCATGCTTTGAAATTTGGTCTCCTGATTATTTGGCCTAACAGAAAAATTGATTCCGGGTTGGGGTTTCCAAGAAAAATTCGGGTGATTGCGCCAGCCAGGATTGTATGTGTTCGAATAAGGATCGTTTCCTGGTCTAGGAGCCATTCGGGTTTGAGCTTGATGAGCTTGCTCCTGAAGAAGCTCAGGAAATTGGTAAGCTGATGGACAATCACCTAAGGTATGGATGGAACTCGAGCAGATAATACAGACTTCATGAGTAGGATGAGATGAGGAGGAATTATTTCCAGCTTGTAAAAGTTGATCGAGCTTCTGAGATAGCTCATCAACCTTGCTATAGATGTCTACAGCACGACCAACTTCATACATTCCTCCTCTCTTAGGTTCTACAGGTCCTGGGGGAGGATCTCTACGGGCAGCTGACATATGATGCAGAGAATTTTCACTTAACGTTTCAAACAACTGCCATGCCTCATGTTCATTTTTAAGCATGAACGTTCCTCCACATGAGGCATCCACCATTTGCCGGTGCCTTTCTGACAAACCGTCATAGAAGCACTGGACTAATTGCCATTTGGGTATGGCATGGTGAGGACATTTTCTAATTAGCTCTTTCAATCTCTCCCAGGTTTCATGAAACATTTCTCCATCTAATTGGGAAAAACTAGTAATGGCTTTTCTAATTTGATTCGTCTTTCCTATGGGAAAATATTTCTTAAGGAACTCCCTCTGAAGTTGATCCCAAGTTGAAATTGTCACGGTGTCTAGGGAATTCAACCAATATTTGGCTTTATCTTTCAGAGAAAAAGGGAATAACCTAAGTCTTAAAGCATCATCGGAGAAATTTTAGATCTTAACAGTGGAGCAGATTTCTAGAAATTCATCTAGATGTTTATATGGGTCTTCAGTCGCAAGTCCGTAAAAAGAGGGTAACATCTGAATCACACTGGACTTGATTTCGTATTGAATGGCATCTACAGGGGGTACTTGGATACAAGGTGAATAAGTGTATTTTGAAGGAGTAAAGTACTCCTTCAGCAGAGGGTCAATTCCTTGATTAGGATCCATAGTACCTGGGCTGGTTGCTCTACTGGAGCCTTCGATTTTCAGATCTAGGGATATATGTTTAGGTTCACGAAGTCGGCGCCTAGAATATACTAACATACACCCTCCCTCCTAAAGCAAACAGCAATCAAAGATTTCTTTAAATTTTTTTTTAATTGGAAAGCGGAAGAATGAGAAGAGGTCTAAAGGAGAAGTTCCTAAGAGAGTCCTAAACTAGAGAGAAGAAAGTTAATTAATTATTATTATTATTATTTTAATCAAACAAGTAAAACAAATCAAAATCACTATCCTAGGGTTAACCTGGATCTAGACAGCTCCTAACTGATCCAAGGTTACCTTCGAGCACTCCAAGCCCAAGATCAATTAACTGACTTGGCCAGGTAAGTGTAAGGTGGGTGAAGGTTCCCTTATTGCTTGCCTTAGACACCAATTATAAATTGGCCAGGTAAGCGGAACCAACTCACGTCCCTTCGGGCTCTAGTCCCTGAACCACTTTCCTTAGACACCAAGGAATTAAATGATCTGAACCCGGTCCAACTCTAGGGTTTCCTTGTCCTATTGAGCTCGAAATCCATAGGGTTGACGTCTAATTAATTTTAAAATTAAAGGCTTGGGTCAATGCAGATGCTGGATTGATGATTTGTGGGCTAAGGAAGGGTATTGATCTCCCTACCTTATCTGATTAATGGGTTGTGCCCTTAAGATATATTATGAAATTATGAAATGCAACAGCTAAGGTGTCCAAAAAGTTATAAACAAACAAAATTAAACTTAATTTTTTTTTTAATTTTGATGATTAAGTATCTGATCCTAATAAATTATGAAATATCTGTGTAATTTTTTTTGGTTTTGCAAAAAAAATAAATTTATCTAAGTGAATCTAAAATTTTTTTTTGTGTGTTCTAAAATTTTTTGTGTGTTCAACCTTTTTGTACCCTAGGACAACCATTCAACATAACCTCCCAGTTATGCCAGGGCAACCTTATGTCAGGGCACTCAAGATTGAAAATTGAAAATTTGAATGTAAAATTTTGAAAATTGAATATTTTTTTTTTCAGAATAACGCCAAAAATCCCCGGCAACGGTGCCAAAAATCTGATGCGTGTCGTAGTGCACCGATTTAGAACCTTAATTCCACTACTCTAAAGGGTAGAATAGCGGGAGTAAGGGTCAATCCCACAGAGACTTTGGGGTTATCTTGAAAAAGTATTTTCTTTTGACTTAAAATAAACTAAAATAAACTAGACTAATGCAAGAATTAAATGCAAATAATAAATCTGTGAAAATAATTTAGATATGACCTATCTCAAGAGTACGGCCCGTATCCTTGGATCACGGCCCGTCCCTTAGGTATAGGTCAGTCAAAACTAATTCACTACAACTTACCTTAAACGCTAATCCAACATGACTCCAGCATGACTAAAATAAAAATAAGCAGACATGGATTAATATAAAATAAATAAATTTTATTGCATAAAAATTGGAGTACAGAGGAAATAAAAGTAAGGGAACAAGAGTCCCTTTCTCCCTTTTTATCCAACTCTGACTCTCTGTCACAGCAACAGGTGGAACTACGGACAGCAAGTGGAACCTCCCAAAAAAAATTCCTTTTTTTTTCACAGAAAAGAATCACCGAGGTATTTATAGCTGAAAAATACCGTGTCGGGTCCGTGTGGAAAGCGCGGTGATTTCTTCATCTCAATCCGATCTCATTTTTTTACGATCATCCCCATCTCAAAAATTAAATTCAAAAATTCTATCGCACAATCCCGCGTCCATTCAGCGTCGTCCGACATCTCTTCTCGTTCCGATGCTTCCTTGTTTTCAGACATCCTGGTCTGAACGACGATGACGCTGTGAGTAGAGAGGTGCGGCTGGGGCGGAGACGGACACGACTGGGCGGACATGACGCAGAGGCTTCGGCGGACTTGGGCGGCAGCACGGACGGTGGCGTGGCACGAAGCGGAGAGGCACGGCGTGCATGGCTGGGCATCGGCACGGACGACTGGGCGGCAATGCAGGGGCAGCGAACACGGCACGGACATGGCACGCGGGAGAGGAGGCAGCGGCTCGGCGGAGAGCTCGGCGGACACGCGGCGAAGCTCGCGGCTTGCGGCGCAGGGGTGGACGGGCGGCTGGGTGGCGACGGCGGCGGAGACGGGCGGCTCGGCGGTGGCGTGGCTGCAGGCGGCTGGACGCGGCTGGGCGGCAGCAGGCTTGGGCGGAGCCGTGCGGCTTGCGGCGCCGGAGGCGGACGTGGCCGTGGGCGGCGGAGGCGGCTTCGGCGGACTTGGGCGGCACCAGCCGGCGCGAAGGGCAGCTCGCGTGGGCGACAGCAGCGGGCGGCTCGGGCACGGACGTGGCGCAGGGGAGCTCGGCGTGGCAGTGGGCAGCAGGGCGCGGACGTGCTGTGGGCTTGGGCGGACGCGCAGCGGGCTTGGGCGGCACCAGCTTGGCGGAGAGCTCGGCGGACACGCGGCGAGGACGGCTGGCCGACGGCGTGGCTCGCGTGGGCGTAGGCAGAGGGCGGACGGCCGGCGATGGCGTGGCTCGCGGGCAGCGGATTCCGGCCATTTTTCCGGCCGAACGGGAGCTCTCCGGCCGGCGGGAAGGGTACCGGCGGCTTCGGCGGCGCCGGGGGAAGCTCTCCGGCGAGTTTCGGCACGATCGGAGCACGATGGTCCACGGCTCCGCCCGTGGACCAGCAGCAATGGCTGCCGTGGACCAGCAGCCCATACGGTGGACCATTGAGCCGGTCCACCGTGAGCCAAACAAAAGTTTTTAAGGGCGCTCCAAAATTCGTGTGGCTCTGAAATCCGTGTTAAAACCTTCTAAAATCCATTTCGGGCCCGTTTGAAGTCCAAATTACATTCCGTTTGCGTCGTTGGACTCCTAAAATCAAGATCTACACGTTTATGGAGTCAATTCCTGCAAAGTATCACAAAAAGTATTAATTTTAATCAAATAAAGTTGGGTTAATTTTCATTATTCTAATGTCTAACAGTTGTCAGGGAAATCAGTGCCGATGGAATATCAAGGGTTGTCAAATCTAGAGAAACAGATGATGTAGAAGTGAAGCAACTTAAGGTTCTCTCCTTTGCCAAGCTTCTGTGCAAAGATCTTTTGAAGAAGTTGATCCACAAAGGTCTTGCTCTAAAGGATGAATGAAGTTGCTTGTTGTTGGTTGGCTTTCATAATGTTGAGGCTAGGCTTCTAAATTCTTTATAGTTGTGGAGGCATTTCTTTCTCCAAGGTGGAGTTGTTAAGACAGGTGACCAATGACCTCTCCGAGGAGAAGAAAAGGAAGAATGTGGTACTTTCTTATTTTTTCAAGGCTTCAGCTAAGGTTACCGTGGGCAAGGCCCCTATAGTTGAAGCTATCGAGCAAAGATAGAAATGGTTGAAGAAGAAGGGGACCACCCTCTCTTTGAGATTGTCAGGGCAATTGCTACCCAAGCTACAACCATAAAGGGGATCTTTTTGAAGAGTTCAAAGGCAAGTGCATCCTAGTTGCTATTCGATGGCTTGGTACTGAGCATTGAAGCCTACTCGAAGTTACTAGAGGGGTTCATCCCCTCAGAGAGCAAGGAAAAACTATTGGAATGATCCTTCATTGATGGTATCCAATAGTTTCTTGCATCGCCATAGTGGTAAGGTCTCAACCTTAACTGATTTTTGGTATGTTTGGTTCTGTACTAACCTTTAGATGATTTTCAAGGAGCTTTTGAGATGTGGGGTTTATTTCAGCATGTCTAATGTCTAGAGAATGAGGCACACTAATCCCATCGCCTTCTCCAAGTAACAAAAAAATAGTCGAACAAGGGGAGCAAATGAGTCAAGCTATTTATGAGCTACTTGAGCTCGACTCAAGTCCAAGCTTGACTCGACTTGGCTATTATCGAGCTTGATTCAAGCTCAAATAGTAAGATACTCAGCTTGAAAGCTCATAAACCTACTCAAGTTCGAATATATTTTTAATAATTTTATTTTTATTTATAATATATATAAATAAATATATATTATAAGTAGGCTAAAGATTGAATTTGAGCTTGAATATGGTTCAGTTGATATTCAAGCCAAGTTGAGTCGAGCTCGAGTATTGCATTTTTTATTATCGAGCCGATCTTGAGTTTGGGATATTAAAGCTCATCGATCTCAAGCTCAAATGTTTTGAATTGATTAAAGCTCAACCTTCTAGCTACTCAACTCAACTCAGCTCGATTGCACCCTTAAGCGAGACTAGACCACAAAGAAGCTAAAAATCATTTTTATGATGGTGGATGAGCAACCCACCACCAAGAAGTCTCAGGTTGAAGTTGCCAAGAGCTTCCTTAGGGTGAAGGTTGCCCAGGTTAAGGAGAGTGAAGCCGAAGCTACACGATTGTAAAATTGGCTAGTAGGGGCCAAGAAGAAAGGATTCTAGTCCAGGGAGGAGGTGGTCTAGCTAGCGGAGTCCTTGACCAAGATTGAGAAGACCCGCTCCTAACTAGAACAAAAGTTTGCCACCGCTGAATGCCATCTCATGGTGGCTGCCATCAAGAGCATGGAGGCCTTTAAGTTAAGTGCTGATTTCCATTAGGTGGTGTTGCAATCAAGCCAATTGGCATACCAATGAGGCTTTGAGGATGCAAGAAGAAGCTGGAGAAGTACCTCCCGAAGGTTAACATTAGTGGGATCATTCTCCTATCTTTGTCCTCTTCAAGTAGTGGTTCTATCAGTGTGGGCAGGGATGAGGAGGGCTAATGCTGAGTCACACCCCTCCCAATTTTTATTTTCTTTTTATGATGTAACAGTAAAGTCCTTGTAATTCAAAAGAAGTCATGAAATGAATCAACCTTTTCAAGTTTCTGACTTGCTCTTTGCTCGTCTCCCCTCTTTGCTTACTTATATGATTTGTTATGCCATGTCCTGACTTATGACTATATGTAGGTATGGATTTCAGTAGAGAAGAACTTCAAGCTTGCCTACCAAAGAGGGAGAAGAAGAGAAGGAAGGTTAGCCATGTGGGGACCAATCCTGCCATTGAGCTAGGTTTCAGGGATGGAGAACCAAACTCCACAGCTTTGAGGACTTCATGTGAGGTCTATCCTGTCAGGCCTTCTCTAGGCATGACTAGGGATGCACCACAAATTGAAACAAAGGATGGTGAGTAGCTTATGAAGGTCGCAACACCATCTTTGTTGGAGACTAAGAAAGGTTAGCGTAGCACTAAACCACTTATAGAAGTTCTAGGGACTTAATCAATCGATGGTGAGATCTAAGAGACCAAAATGACGAAGCTGCCAATTGAACCAAGGCTAGGTGATGTGGTCAAGGTTCCATTTGATATTGCTACACAGGCTTCTCGAGTGATTGATATGGAGACCAGAAGTCAGTCCATAGTGAATTTTCTAGTCAAGGTAGATTTTATAGGCACTATTGAAGCTAGTGAGAAGATGGTGATAGAAGGCGAAGCTTCCTGTTCAACAAGGCCTTATTCGCTTGCTCCTCCAAAGCAATCTTTCTAACCTCTTACTTACAGATGTCAATCATGGAAGATAGGTCTAAGGGCTTCGATTAGGAGCTTGTTGATGCAATTACTAGGGGATGGTGTCCTCTAAAGGTGAAGAGTTCTTTCTTGGCATGATGATCGAGAAAGCACTCTCAGGTTCTTCCCATTGTGTAATGATGGCAAGAACTTTCCTTTGCTAGATACCTGCTCATTACTATTTGAGTGACTAATTGGCCTACGTAGATAAGCTATGGTGTCAGGTCCTTGGAGGCAAGGTTACTAGCCTTTGAGGAGAGGGCGCCTCACACTGAGCACCAACAAAGGGCTGTTAAGTATAGACCGACCTTGGCAAAGTCAGAATGAAGCATCATCGATGAAGCCCGAAAGAGTCTCTAGAGGTAGCTAGATAGTTCTTGGTCAAGGATTGAGAAGCTAGAGAGAGTGCTGAAGGCCTCGTGATAAGAGACTATTAGGTTGAACGCAATAGCTACACCCCCTCCACCAGCTTAAGTTTCTCACCCCACCATTAGCGAGCAAGGAACTCAAGCTAAGGTAAGTGAGGTTAGGGGTGATGCTAGTCATCTTCACAAGGCTTCATGGGATGCTGAAGGGGTGACTAGTCTTCAGCTGTAGGTCGCTAGTCTTCAGCTGTAGGTAGCTATCATGGCAAAGGAGCTTTGAGTAGCCAGGGAGGAGACCTTGGCTATTCAAAGCGACATACTTTGTGCTCTTCACCTCCTTGTAAAGGTGAGAGTTAATCTATTTGAGGTAGAGAGCAAGGTCGACAACTTAGAGGTGGAGGTCGCTAGTATCCTGGAGAGTTTCCAAGCCCAAGCTAACCCAGTGGACCCTATCTCAATACCTCTAAGTGAGGATGATGAGGCCCTCTTAACCCATGGTGGCATTGAGCGTGAGGCCTTTCACCAAGGCTTCAAGTGCTACCAGCTTTTCATATGCCACCATTTCCAAGGATTATCACTTGCAGTGGAGCTTATCTTTCCTCCGTTGGACTCTCCTGAGGAGGTAGCAAAAATTTTGGAAGGAGAGAAAGAAGACACTCCACTCCCTTGTTTGTATGTTTGTGCTTAGGCTTGCATCTTGATTTCTAGTGCTGTAGGCTATACAGTTCTTCAGTGCTCACCTCATACTAATTCTAGATTCACACTAACTTTGGATGTCACTTTCATGATCCGCAAATCCAGGACTGATGCTGCCTAGAAAATCCTATGGATACTAATCGAAGCAAGCCTCCATCCTAGGGGACTGCATGGCCTTTAATGTTGCAATCCTTAAAGTGGAAAGTTGTCAAAAGGAGTGCCTAGGGCACCTCTTTTCTGGGAGGCACGATCAAGCTGATTGGGAAGTGACACCTAGCACATATATATTGGACGACTAGGTAGTTGCATCCTATATAGATTTCTATAAAAAGGAGATAGGGTAGTTTCCAACAAGCAGGCTCCTCTCTTTTAGTCTTCTCTATAGCTGGTGATGTCAAAGGAGATGTTGCCATCACCATGATCCTCTATAGGTAGTGTGAAGGGGGTTGGTGTCAACTACTTAAGGGGGGTTCTCGCCCCACCCCTACAATGGTCGTCAAAAGCTCTGAAGGGGTATGCTATTGGATGCTCATCTTGGAATTAGAGATATTGAAAATCACCACTACTCAAACCATGGGAACAAGATCATTGTTCCTATTGATCTGGCCATCGAACAATTGAGAGGGTATTCATAGTTGGGGCATGGCTTGAAGAGGTGTTAGACATCTTCATGTGCCTCTCGATAGTGTAGCAACCCACCTAGTTAATCTAGTCAAAGTGGGCAGCTGCTTGGGAGCCTTTTCCGTATTAGACCCCATTACATATCAAGCCGACTCTAGTATTTTCAAAAGTCGGCCTTAAAATTGAGTCGACCGTAGCTGTTTAAGAGCTAACTCCACTACGGTCTCGGAATGTCAAACAAAGATCTATATTGAAGAACATAATGAATTCGAGTTGACTTCAAAAAATTTATAGCCAACTCCATTATATCTTCGAACCGATTCCAAAAATTTCATAAGTCAATCCCAAACTTGAGTCGACCTCAATGATTAAAGAACCGACTTTATTGGTATCTTACAACAGAAAGATAAAAGGTTGCAAAATTTAAATTCCTTAGCTTAAGCCGATCTAGAGCTTTTAAGAGCTAACCCCTGATTTAAATTGACCCCGATAGCAGCCAAGTTGATCCTAGATGAAGTTGAGTCAATATTAGATGATTAAAATTTAACTGTATCGATTTTTGACAGTTCAAATGGCTAGGTTATTAGACTTCTCTCCAATGGCTATAAATGATTATATTGAGCTATCTAATAGTTATTTCAAGACTTCTAGCCATCCTTGAACTTATTTAAACATGAAAATTGATCTGAAAATATTTTTTTTGGAGAAACTGAAGAATTTTTTTTACAAAATACTTGAAAAAGCTGCCATCAGGGAGTTGCACTGTCTTAAGTTATTAAGCTAGAGTCGAAGATGGAACCATGGTTGCTGTCGTTTGGTCGAGATCCCCATAGGTAGGGGCTGGTGTCGGGCTATAATCAACCCCTCACAAACCAGTCCTGCAAAACCACTAGAAATAGAGAAGTCCTTAAATGGTGGGGGTTTCCTAGTGGTGGACCCTCTAATATCTAATCAGTCTTTTATGAAAAAAAATAGAAGAGATCTAAGCTACAGAGAATGGATATGAGGTAGTGGTGAAGAGTATAAAGCATGAAAAAATAGTAGTGGATGGGAATGGTATGTAGATGATGGAAGGTAGTGTTGAAATCTTTAAGAGAAGAGAAGTCGAGTTCCAGTGCATGTGAAAGCCTATCTTAGGGAGATGGCATGTAATATAGTCTTCACTTGCCAGGAGGGTCTTAGAAAAAGATTCCATAAGCAAGTACCTATCACCTTCAAGATAGTGGTCTGCATGGCAGGGACTAATGGCTTGCACATCTTCACGGTAGGCATATCTGATAGAATGCATGTTCTGAGATTATTGAGATAAGAATTTTATGCAGTGGAGGGGCACCTCATTATCCTCCACATTGGATATGTGTTGAGCTATTGCTGGGTCATTGGTACTATGCTGGACAGCCCATTTCCAGGTGTATCAAGAGGAGAACAAGAAAGAGGAAGAAGAGCACTTAAAGGGAGCATTCAAAGCCTTCTTTGTTGAAAGAGTTAAAAGCTTAAGTGCATTGATTGAGCAAGCCTAGAGAATCTTTATCAAGCTTTTTCAAGCTTTTACTCAAATTATTAAAAAATGAATTTTCATATTTGAGCTACAATTTTAACTACCTCCCAGAATTTCAAGAGTTTATCATTTATTATACTTAAAATTATCATCTCTTGTACTTTACTATTTATAATAAGTTTCTTGGAATAAGAAACTTAGATGTAAGGCATATCTAAACCCGTAATTAGATATTTGTATTAAACTAAGTTTGAAACTTAGGTTCGAAAGTTGTTTGGTTGGTAAATCCATGAAAACCAACTAGATAGAGATTATGAGCCCGGAAAATAATCTAACTATAAGCTTATGAAGGTATTTGGGTTGGTATTGAACCATTATAATTTTTTTGTATTTGGGCTCGTATATTAATTGCTCTCATTCTTTCTTTATTTTTACTATATTTTATTTTGCACATATCTTTAATAGGTGTTCTTTACTCTAATATTTTTGCATCATTTACTATACACACTTAGCTATTTTTTTTATAGTTAGTTTAAATTCTAAAGTATAGCAAAAATTCTTGAAATCCCAATTCACCCTCCCCTTGGATGGCTATCTTGGGGCAATATCAATTAGTGATATTGTTATCTCGAGAGAAAAATAGCGGAATTCTACTCTCATTTCCCAGTGCTTTGGTGCTTTTTTTTTTTTTTTTTTTTGATGAAAAAAAGGGTAGGAGGTTTTATCCCGGTGTAGCTCCCCATTCTGGCCTCCAGCCCTCTAAGCCTTTGTTCGATGCGGGCCACAAGTTTCTGCGTACCTTCCTCATCAACCGGTGAGTACGTTAGCCTAGTCCCATTACAGCGCCGGAGTATCCGCCGCTCCACCTCCCAGTCATTTGTGCTCAGAAATTTCAGGATTTAATCGAGTCATCCGAAGGATCATGCCTCGAATCCATGACCAATAAGTAAATATACAAGGAATGAGCCGCACCTTTACCAACCATGCTACTGTCGTTGTGGTCTTTGATGCTTTGTAAGCTAATAAATTCATGCCGATGGCTATCCCTCGTTATGACACATCGGATAGGATGGTACGGGGTATCACTTGTTCTTCTAAATTAAGTACCAAAGACCTTTATATAAAAATGAAGAGGTCTCCAAGTTGACATGTAGATAGTATGATTGGATTTGGAATAGTGGCATTCATCCGAGGGCAGCACCTTTCTTATGGAAAGTGATATGGAACCGTATTCTTTGCCAAGGGGTGTTGCATTAACCGGGAGTTAATATTTCTACGTATTGTGATAACTGCCCATAGGTGAAGGAAATGGTTTTCCTTGTGCTATTTTACTATTTTAAGGCTAGAGGAGTATGGAATTTAGTAGGTGTGTCCGAGGCATTAATTGTTCCTGAATTCTTCTCTGATTGAGACTTTTTTTTTGCTTGGTTAAAGGCTGCAAGATGCAATGCCAAAAGAAAGCTTAGCAAGTATTCAAGCATTATACCTACCTTATAATATTTGGTTTGCTAGGAATGGTCGTATATTCGAGAATTGCAATCTATCGCCGAGAATGGTGATGGCACGAGTCTTTACTCGAGCAGATGAAGTCAATATTACATCGACCATTAAAAATTCCTCAATAGCCAGAGATGATTGGGACTCCACTTTAACGATCCTAGGTTCTTAGATGATTTATATATCTTGAAAGCCTTCACCTCCAAACTTTTTCAAGGTAAATTTCAACTATTGGAAGTGCCGAAGGAAGAACTGAATTTGTACTTAGAGGCTCGCATTCTAAATTGTTGGTGGCTGGTGGGACGTCCATTTTGATATCACCGTTCCAAGAGTAGAATTAAGAGGTGGTCGTGAAGGCATTCCACGTGCAATCCTACTGTTAAAAGCTAGTTTTATCCTGACCTTATTAATTAGGTTACATGGTAGCATTCTATTGAAGAATGACATTCTCTATTTATGGATATTTGAACTCTAATAGCAGCTTGTGCCTCATTTATGGTCAATAAATATTGTGTGACGAATAAAATAGCAGATTGGGTGACAAGTTATATGACCAATTATTTGGGTAACTTATTCTGTTATTCCTGTTCAATTTAAACTTTTATTTTTTGATAAGTAAAAGAGACAGGGGGTTAAATTCGATGTAGCTATCCTCGCATGCTCATGTTCTATCAGATAATGTTCGATACAATATGCTTAGATTTTTATAATTTTTTTTATTTAAAAATGAGTATGTTAGTCTGACATCACTAAAACATCCGCTAGAATGGGATATAAAGAAGAGAAATTTTAATTTTTCATCCAATCCAATCTATCATGATTTTAAAAAATAATTTTTGAATTTAATTGGATCATCATGCATGAATTATATTTTGATTGAATGTGAGACAAGATTAAAAAAAAAAAAAATTGTATGGTATCTTTGGAATAAAAGAGAATGGTCTTCTTTTATGATCTTAAGATTACACTTTGCACAACATTCAAAAGATAAATCCCGAGCCCTTTCATGAAACTGGTTGCTTAGAGAGACATGTGAACTAGAGTGAGAACTTAAAATAATATTCTTTCGCGCGAAATATGGTTCCTTCGTCCCCTCTTCGTACCATGCATCTCCTGCTTCGCTTCTACTTGACACAGGTTATTGGTCCGAACTCTAGCTCCTCTTAAGTCCCACCATATATGTCATCTTGTTGCCATTGTTCTTCCTGGAAGCTAAATTTCTGTTTTATCTTACTGACTTTAATCCAATTTTCCCGAATTCTTTGAATGTATTTGTTAGTGTTTTCAAGGATTTCAGGATTGCGGTGCAAGATTGAGACATCCATTTGTAGATTCATTGATTTCTATGTTCATCTGTCTGTCTGCAGTGCATGTTAAATTGCAAATGTGAATCTTGAGTAAGAACCATGGTAAGTCACTAAAGTTTTGTCAGTTCTTTGTCTGCCTTCATGCTTCCTAGTCCCTATATTGAAAATTTGGCTGTTAAATAACAGATTAACAAAACTTGGGCAATTGTGCCATTCTCCTGTTAAGAGTAGGTGCTTGTGCATTTTATCCCATTTTCTAAATAACCTCCAACTTGCATACCATATGTTTGTTTGTTTGCTGACTACTGAGAATGTTCCTTGTTATTTTTTTTTCTTTCCTTCTTTCTTTTTTCTTATTTCGTGCATAGGTAATGATTCTATATAAAAGCTAATGAACTATGTAAATCTGATATTAGGATACTGGCATGAACCACTGCATGACATAAATCTTGATCAGGCTTCTTGGTGGAGCAATAGTAACAGCAAGATTCATTACTTTCTTGGTGTGCATTTGGATATTATGCAGAATAATGGGGCTTTGTGCTTTTGCATATATGTTAACATTACAATATAAGTTTTTGCACAATTTTGTGTTTGGTTATGTATTGAAAATTCATAAAACACCTAAAATTGTGATATCAGGAGTTTCTGTTTTGATTGGAATCTTTCCAACTTGATGAATTTCCCCTCCCTATCATTTTATGTCTCTATCCTGTACCTCTAGTTCATCCTCAGCTGGGGTCTGGCCCAAACAAAAGCCAATGTAAAAATTGGTTATAATCTAATGCATATACTGGTTTCTTGCAATTAAACTTGTATTCGATTGAAATGATGTTATCAACCACAATGACAATGGAAAACTGACCGTTTGTGACACATAACATTTCTACCTTATGCATGAAAGGTGTCTTATATTGGTGGTTATTCATAAGGTAGTGACACTCTGGTACAGAGCACCAGAAATCCTACTTGGATTCTGGCATTACTCGACACCTGTTGATGTGTGGTCAGTTGCTATATTTTCTCTGAAATGGTGAATAAGAAACCATTATTCCCAGGAGATTCCGAGATTGATGAATTGTTTAAAATATTAAATTCATCTTATTGGCACGTTCTATGTCACTCTTGGTCTAATACATAACATGCCAATTTTTGTTATTTTTGTTGCATTATTCTTTGAAGAACACTGACCCCCCAAACGAAGAAAGTTGGCCAGGGGTCTGCTTTCCCCAAGTGGCCTCCTAAGGTGTGAAGAACGATGTGTTTACTTTCCTATACTGACCAGAATTTCTTCTTCCAACAAGCATTATGAAATCATAGAAGATGTATGTTTAGTTTCTAGAGATCATGCATGTTTGGTCTACCTTGTGGTGACCTTGGGGATTGGGTCATCTTGTGCTATGGTCAGATATTATAACATTTGTAACTTGCAAAATTGATTGGATTGCCTTTTCTAAATTTTAATCTGCTTCTGCTTTGCATGCTTCGTAGGATCTGGCAACAGTGGTCCCAAATCTTGAACCTGCTGGAATTGATCTACTCTCTGTTAAGTCATGTTGTCTTTTTGTGAACCGATATGATAATATTTCAAGGTAACTAACTGAAATATAAATACAAGCAGAAGTTGTGTTTGTCATTTGATGATTGCCAGCTTTAAATATAAGTCAGTTTCTCAGATGCCAAATAATAGGATCAAATCGGATAATTCATGGCAGTCCAAATGGGGTCATTGACTTCAATACTGAATGATGACATCTTTCACCACCTTCTTCACTATGGTCTAAAATCCTGACTGGATGGCTTATATTGGTGGTTATGATACATGATATTTTGATCGGATAAGAAAAATTGACTACGAGCACTTCGGTGATCCTTTTGACTTCATTCTTGTCCATAATAATGTATAATATCAATTTTTGAATAGCTGTGTTTGTCTTATGGATGGTTACATAGCAAGGATACTTTAAAGTTTGGAAATCATATTTAGGCAGACTGCAATGATTTGTTGAATGATCTATTTACAAACAATGTTGCAGGAAGTAAGTTCTGCTGCATACTATCTCAATGCTACACCTATTATTAGACAATTCTTTGCAGGTGAGGGTGGACTGTACATAAAACATTTTCATGAGACAGAATATTGATGATTTTGTATGATTCTTTATCAGTTATTAGCTAATAGTTTTAACCAATGTTGCTAGGGAATCCGTTCCTCGTAAAAGCAATAGTGGTTTTGGTCATGGTGTGATTCACACACAACTTTAGCGTTGCAAGATATAATATGGTTATTTAAAGTTACTTCACTGTTTTTTCCTAGAGATGAAGTTATTATGTTCCTTTCATTTGCAAATTTGCTCTGAATTTGAGAATTTGCTTATTCTGAGGTTTTGTGACAGTTAGATGAGATGAGATCTTCACAGAATTATTTTTAAAAACAATCACAAGCTGACCAGGGAAAGTAAGTGATTACTTGGAACATTAGTCAGACTTACTGATAAAGCATAGACATAACTTTTTTTGTATAGAGTGGATTTGGCCCAATTGCTTGACTTTGTCTCTTGCAATGTATGTTAGTGCAGAAGAGGATTACAAAGGATGTCACCTATACAGCTTGCCGATGCTTTGCTCGGAAGATTACTGGTTATCCTGATTGCTCATCCTTATGACTCATCATTGTTGGCGATGTAGTTGCTTCTTAGAAAAGCCTCGATGGTAGCAGTTTTTCTGCACCAAGTTATAATATAGATGATGCATTTATAGTAGGCACTATTCAAGATGAAAATTTTGTGCCAAAATACAGAGAGGGATGGTTATCAGCAAGTAACCGGAATGAATTCAAAAAATGAAAAATGATTATTATGACACAACTCTGCAACTGGATAGAAACAAGTTGATGCCTCAATCTCTGAAGCTGTTAGATTATTTATGTTGTTTGTGTGATATGCCACTATCCATTGAAACCACTTTAGCAATAAAAATAGAATGTTTTATTTTGCAAATCATAAAACTGATCCAAATTGTCATGGAACGCCATTGTCACTGAAAATTTCTTTGTTTGAACTGTTCATTATGTCAAATGCCAACCTTGAGGAAACTTCTTTCAGTTTATAACTCTGGACTTTGGTGATTAGTATTTCCCTCTGATCCAAAAGTCAGGTCACTTAAGTTTCAGCAAGCATGCAATTTTGCTTGATGGAACAAACAAACAAAACCTTCATTGCTTGTGGATTCATTTTCTGTTAACATCATGACCAACAACGCTGCAAGCTTGGATTGAGATGAGCTTCTCCTGCACTCTTGTCTCGTATTTTGTTGTAAATTCTTATCAATCAAGTACGCTTGGTTTCACAGATTTACTTCCTTACAATAGCCTGCCCTTCAAATATCTTATGCTTTTCAGTAATCTGGGTATCCATCACTTCTATTGTGAACCGTCCAAACCTACACACTCAATTGGACAATGAACCCAGAGAGACCTAAGATATTTTTCTGTTGTTTGGCTCTCTTTCCATGCATGGTTGTCTGTTAGTTTTCTAACAAAATTATTTAACTTGGATACATCACTTCTAAAAATAATAATCAAGAAGATGGATTGTATGATTGGCTGTGAGTTCTGATTCCTTGTGACATTGTCACAGCCGGTTTCATGCTTGATCAGTCATCAGGTCGAACACTAAGAACAGTTCCTTGGGCCATTCCTTTTTATTTCATCACCAGTACGACTTAATTACATGCACTTCAAGTAGAGAAGGAAACTGAGAGAGAGGGAGATGGAGAGAGGATTTTTTTATAAAAAAAAGAAAAAAGAATAAACATATGCGGGCTGACAAAGAAGCAGAACAGGGCCACTGCTCAAAGAGTGGCAGTTAAATTCCTGAGCTAATTACCAAAAGGAAACGTAGTCTCCGATGCTCAAAGCAGCGGACCACTGCTCTGCTCCAGCGTCGCCATGGATCTGGGGCTCAGCAGAGGAAACGAACACCATGCTGGATACGGCGAAGGCGAGAAAAGCCCTGCGAGCCCGGTCGGAGACTCGTAGGCAGAAAAAGCCCTCTGCTCCATTGGCTTCGTGGACTCTGTCAGAATACCATTATCAAATACAGGCAGTGGCGGAGGCAGGGGAGTTCTGGGGTTCAACACGAGCGGTGGAGGTGGTGGTGCCGTGTCTTTGAGAGGCCTCGGGGTGGACTGCGGTGCACCGGTGAGCTTCTGCACCAGCTGTCGGAAGTCTCTGGGGTCGACTCGGTACACCTTGGGCGGCACCGGCAGGTCGGACTTCTTCCACGGCTTCGCCGGTGGCCTTTGCACCGAGTGGATTGCAGCCTGCAGGAAGGGCGGTGTTTTGGCGTGCTTCTCCGTAGCCCCTGGCATGTCTGGAGGAAGAGAAGGGGAATTCTCCTTTTGCCAGCTCCTTTCTCTCCCATTCTCTCGTTTTATAAAGGGTTACATGCATGAGAGGAGGTGGAACTGCGGTGTTGGACCTCGGTCACGTTGTCATCGTGGCGGCTCTTTGGACGAACACTTGGGAGCTACCGGTCAAAAGGAGGGGGCTGAGATGATGCTGCAACGTCGTAGTTAGGCGTTGGCGTGACGTTTTATTATTACTAGCTTTTCCTTTTACGCATATTTGTCACCATCTCCTGCTGCTAGGGGGTGGGGGGGGGGGGGGGGAAGCTGCTGGGTGTGGCATTACCTGGAGTCAGCTTACCTGGGCTTGGCGTGGGTGGGCCGTCGTCTTGTAGAATGTTAATAAGGGAGGACCACACAGGCGGCTGCCGATCGGAAAATTTATCTTGAATGGACCGCACGGATTTTGTGAGACATGTATTGTGTGATCTCGAGATTTTCATGGGGCTGCAGCCATCTACATCCAAGGCGTTCCCAATCTGGACTGGTGGCAGTTGTCACCGTCGTATTGTGCCTGCCAATAGGTTTTCTTGCATCATTTGGCACAAACCCCACTAAATTCAAAATGATGCAGCAGACCCGGTTACCTAGTTGCACTATTTCAATGGATGACTCTTCTTATCGACAGCTAGAAAAACTCCAGAGAGAGAGAGAGAAACTTTGTTCCGAATTAGAATTTGGAGGGTAAAGCATATTCGGGGGGGGGGGGGGGGAATGTTCTTGTAACGGAGCCCATTTAATATTATTTGCAACATTTTTCTATCCCAAAAAAAAAAAGGGTCGTTCATGTGTCGCGCGAACCATCAAAATTTTGATGAGAGTTCAAAGCACGCGCGATTCAGGCATGATGCGGGGTGGCGCAGTGCGTTGACGGTCACATCGTCTTGAGTAAGGTGTTACATTAGTTCTTGCAAACTATAACTACTTATTCCGTGTGATTGAACCAATTCCGCCCTGATTAGTGCCTTCGCAAGTCATTTCACCTTTATTCTTGATACGTAACTATGAATGAGAAATAAGAAAAAATAAGGAGGATACGAAGAGAGGGGACTACGTCTGCATAACGACTTCTATTTATTTTATTTTAAAAAATATACATACCGAGTCTTTTTTTTTTTTTTTTTTTTTAAATCAAAAGAGAAAGGGGGAAATAAATTCATATCTTAGCTAACTCACTAAATGCTAGAGTAAAATGCTTCTTCCGCGTTCAGTCATGTATCCTAAAAAAATTCTGAATTTAATCGAACAACCTTCGTAGCTCAAATTTCGAATCCATGATCAAAAAATAAAAAATAAAATAATCATCAACTATACTATCATTTAGTGGTATGTATCAAGTTTTGATCGGGTGGCATCACCTAACTGTCGGTATTCGATTTGATTTTTTTTTTTTTTAACTGAAAGCAAGTAATTTCCCGCACGTTTGGACGGTTGCTGGTCAAGCATTTGAATGGTTTGTCTCATTTCCCGATAAAAAAGCAAGGACTGTTCGCCTGCCGGCGGTCGGAATGAGAGAGAGTCCAAAATTTGGACCGTGGCGACCCTGCCGTTGAATCACGATTCCGCCCGCCCAGCCATCTCCGCTCTCAGCCAATTGGAGAACTTTGGCCGTGGCCTTAGGTGTGCATTCACGCCTAACTCGATTGCTCGTACCTTATAAGGTTCATGTGAAAGTAAGTTTGTCTTACGAATTTTATCACCGCATCGTGGATATCTCAGAGAGCGTGGCAGAAAAGGATGCCAGGTATCCGGGGGTGTGCTTGTCGGCTGTTGCTCTGCAACGGGCGCGTCACTACAAGAGCGGCTGGGCTATTTTCCTCGTTTTAACACCTTCTTTTCCCTCCGAGTAATTCTCCGGGCATCGCGTGAAATACAGCAAATTCAGCATGGACTGTATCATACATTTTTATTGATCCAAAAATATTTACTATAACATGATGGGATAAAAGCTGAGATGATTAATATTAACATGGAGTTCCTGAATCGGCCAGTCAGAGCCGCTACGCCGCAAGACCACTTTCTGGTTCACCTGCAAAACAGGTTCCTTGTCGGGATTGTTCCAGCAGAGAACACTCCAATATCTAAGTCAGTGACGGATCCCAGCCACATAATGGAAAAGGGTGTCGAGAGTATGAGAGAAAGAGCTCTTAGAATATGTGTGAGCGTATGCATGCATACCTCTCTCTCAATCCTTCTTACCATTATTTAAAAGAAGGCCTCCGGCCCGCTCTTTGTCCGGTGATCATGGGAGTTAATTTCTCCCATTATTGGCGATCGTGGATTGTCACTGAACGGTTCTGGCCAGGTCGGAGGCGTGGCAGCTGGAGTTGCGCGCCATGATCGTGGCATGGAGAATGCTGATTGTAACCATTGATTATAGCTGCCTATTTGGACCATATTGCGATCCAATCTTCGGGTTTCCCCTCGCGTGGGCCGAAGACTTGGTATTTCCCTCGGGACCGGAGATCGTGTCTACGGCAGGGACCGAAGAACGCGTCTTCGGAAGTCGATAAGAAATCTGGTCTTCGGTCAAAGCCGAAGGCGTTATCCGTAGGACTGGCCTTTGGATGTTGTAGTCCGGTGAGAAGCAGTGAGCTGCCTGCAATTGGCCTGGCCTTTTTCTTGGTCCGAAGTCCATGGTCCGGAGAAAAGGGCTTCGTCCAGTTGAGCCGGAGTTCGGTTCGTAGCTGAACCGGGATATCCCAACAGTTGCTCCCCTACTCTCAGTTTTCGAAACGGAGATTTGCCTCGAGAAGTGAGAGTATTAGTGCTTTGTCGTTTTCCTCCCGGAAGACAGCATAGTGGATGATTACGGGATCTCTGATTGGACTGTCCATCATGATATGGGAATCAGATGGTAGACAGCTGTCACTCCTAGGTTGGGGAAGAGAAAAAAAGTGGGCGGCCCTGGGGCCGTCTTTCCTTTTCCCGTTACACGATGGTTAAGCCAATCTGTTGGTTGAGATTTGGATGGTTGTGGCGGCTTTCTCCCGTCCGTTGGATGATGGGTACACATCATCTTGGCGGTTAGTTGAAGGCGGGTTACCTCCCAGGGTAACCTTGGGTCAAATCAACCCTGGCAAGGCTTCAGAGACCCTTGCTCTTCTTTTGGAGAAGGGCGAAGGTCTGGTTAAGGAAGCTTCTTCAACCTCGTCTCATCCTTCGTCCAACTTGTTCCGGACTACCAGTTTATTTTGCAGGTAGAATCTTCCTCCTGCTCCCTTGCTTCATTCTTTTGTCATGGAAGAAACCATAGAGAGTCAGGGGGAACAGGTTGGGCCCTCGGGGGCCGGTGACATAGTAGGTCCGGGGTCGATTCCCAGCTCAGTTTCTCAGGATAAAAGGCCCTTCTCTGGGAACGCTATCGCGCTCCCGAGGAGTTCCCCTTCGTTCTCCCCGCACCCGGAGGACGGGTGAACGAACCTCCCCTGGGTGTCTAGCCATGTACGAAGATCATCTGAAAGCTGGTCTTCGATTTCCCCTGCATCCCTTCTTTATCAAGATCTTCCGCTTGTACCAAGTGGTGCCGGTGCAGTTGACCCCGAACAATATCCGGAACATCTGCGGGTTCCTGGTCATGTGCAGCATCGCAAACGTAGAACCTAGGACCAATTTGTTCATGGCTCTCTTTGTTCTCAAGATGAATTTCCACTGCAATGGATGGTGGGTGATTGGCCCTAGATAAGGTTGCAAGGTCTTCAAGGACATGCCCAGCGCCATCCATGGGTGGAAACCCATCTTCGTGTTTGTGTTGTCTTTTGATACGTGGGGCTTCGACACTGTATGGAAGAAGCCTCGTCTAATTGCCAATGACGAGAAGAAGGTCTTGGCAGCTGATCAGTCGGATTACGATCTTCTAGTCAACTCCGAAGTTGCCCCCATCCGGGAACTGTTAAAGGAGAGAAATCTCCATCGGGCGAGAATTAGCAGATTCCCCTCATTAGGTATAGCAATGAAAATTTCTATTCCCCTTTCCCGGTTTCATTGTGGCTCAGTTAATTGAAGTGGACTCTTTTGCTTGTAGGTGGCGGGATGAAGCCCGGTGTGAGCTGGCTCCGTCAAACTTCGGAGAAGAGGGTAGCGCAAGCCCCTCTCACCAGATCTGCAGTTTGGAAGAGGGCTTGAAGGGATGGCCCCGAGGGGGACCAAAGTACTTCGTCTTCCCAAGGCACCTCAGGGGAAGACGCAGCAGCCGTAGAGGGGGCTCCGTCGAGACCCTACCCAGTCGAAACTCCTCCAGCGGCTACCTCCCCAGTTCGCACAATGAGGAGTCCACCTCAGGGAGTGGATGTGCCACCGTTTTGCCCCCCTGCAGTTGATAGGGGCAAAGCACGGCAAGTCGAGGGGGAGTTCATCCGCGGGGCTTCTTCAGCTGAAGGCCATTCGACGAATTCCTCGGAGCTTTCACCTATGGGGGGACTGCTGGTCCCGGCCGTAGCCAGGCAGGCGTTGAAGGGTACGCTGCTACCTCATGACTTGGTGGTTCTTCGGAATCGGAACCTTCCCAGGATGTCCGATTCTGCCTTCTCTGTCCTGCAACAGGTATGATCCTCGTCGTTCCCTTTATCCTGAGAGTTATTCGGTTCATGACCCCCCACTTTTGATGCAGTTGGTCTACGACCTTACCTTCTTGGAGGAGGGCCTGGGGAACGTCGACAGCCTCATCCATGGTCTCAAGGAGGAGCTTCATACTACCAGAGCTGCAAAGGAAGTTGCCGAAGAGCTGAGGCAATCTATGGAGGACCGCCTTGTCCGGGTGAACAATGAAGTTCACGAGCTGAAGGGCGAACTGAAAAGTGCCCATTTGATAATGGCGGGACAGGATGCAGGGTGGAGAAGAAGCAGGAAACAAGTCTACTCCCTGGAGCAGGCTGCCAGGAAGGATTAGAAGAAGATAGAAAGCCTGACCAAGGCGGTGGAGGAGGCTTCCAGGAGGGCCGAAGAGACGATCCTGGAGTCTGAAGCCGCCAAGAGGGAGTCCGTTTCTTTGAGGAAGCGGGCAGACAATGCTGTGACAGACTTCAGAGCGTCTTCATAATTTCAGGTGGAGATCAATGAAGCATCTTTGTACGGCTACCAGCACGGCTTTAACGACGGACTCTCCAGGGTAAAGAAAGCCTTCCCTCAACTTGACCTTTCCGGTATTCCTCCCTTCGATATAGTTGGAGAAGAAGAAGAGGAGGTGGAGGAGGCCGAAGCCGTAGTAGAGGTCGAGGAGGTGCCATGTCCGAATGAAGAGGCTACTACCTCAGTCGAAAATCCGGAGGTGACCCCAATTCCAATTCTGGTCCAGGAAGAAGCTTAGGCTAGAAGAGTCCAAGCCGAAGGTTCTCTGATCCCGGCCTAGATTGATGAGATCCTCTCAGAACAGGTTGAGAAGTTGCTTCAGTCTTGTGGTGTAGAGTCTCCTCCTGTCGATGTTGAATGACTTGAGTCACTTTGGATGTATTTTCTTTCTTTCTCCTTTGTATCATCAATGAATTTTATATGATAACTTCTCTAGATTTTGAAATGAATTCTCCTTTATTTGCATATGCAATGTTATGCTTCATTCATAGCTTGAATTGGTTTTACCATTCTTTCTTCTGCTTAGTCGAACAGTCATGGCCAAAGGCCGTTTAGTTGATAGTTAACAAAAATGAACTCTGGAACGGATCAGAGCTCCGTTGTCGAAGACCGTCTATGACCGGTCAGGCCGGTGTCACCTTTCTTTTGATATTAAATTTGTCCGTTGGAGCGGACAAGCATCAACTCCTTGTCAGCCAGCGATTAGGGAAAGTTGATTATAATCTTTGTTGTCCACATGGCACGTTGATATTTGTACAATCACGATTTCTTGTGCCCTGTGTGCCGCCAGGTCTCCCTTTTCCAAAAAGGAGCCATTAATGTTGCCGTCGCACGATGAGGATTTCTCCGGATTCTAAGCGATGGCAGTTGTTGTCCTGAGGATGGCTTCTGAGCGACTTTCTGGTTCTTGAAGCATCGCCCGGACACGTGGCACCTTCTGACGCGGCCGAGAAAGGATGTGGAGCACGTCTCCCCGCAGTCGGTCGTGGGTGCAGGGTCTCTATAAATAGGGCCCTGCCTTCTGCTGTCAAGGGCCATCGTTTTTGTAGACTCCTTCCTTCCATTAGAAATGAGGTTCAGCACTTCTGAACTCCGCCGAGCTGCAAAAAGAATGGCCGTTGATCCAAAAAGGAAGATAAGTCCGGAGTCCTTTGGGCCAGGTGACGACGATGAGGAGCCTCTCGTGGACCGTCTTGAAAAGAGAGTTCGCCTGTTGGAGGCCCAACTGAGGGAGGCTCGGGCCCAGGTCACGGTGACAACCACAAAGGAGGAGGAAGCAAGGAGGAAGGCGATGAACGCCGTCTCAGATTTCAAGGCTTCTACTACCTTCAAGGAGGAAGTCACCGAGGCGGCTCTGAACTCCTTCCATCAGGGGTTTCGGGAATGCAGGAGGAAGGCCTTCAAGTTTTATAACTTGAAGGGCCTGGACAACATCAAGCCCTCCATTCCCTTTCCTGGACATGAATTTGATTTTGACTCTGATGAAGAGTTAGATTCTGGTTCGGACGGGAATCCCGGGGGCCCTTCGTCATCCCTCCAGATCTCCCCCAGTCAGTACAGGAAAAGCCTGGCAGGAGGTTATTGAAAATTTTCCACATCTTTTCGATGCTACTGTCTCTTTTTTTTTTGTATCTCTCTTTATGAGAGTTTCTTTTTCTTTTTGTTCTCTCTTCGTGAGAGTTTCCTCTTTCTTTTCTCTCTTTTTTTTTTGTAAAAAATTGAAAAAAGAAATGAAGTGCCTTTCTATTACCTCTTTCCATGCATTTTTTACGATATGTTGTTTCATTGCTTTGTCTGAAATGTAGACTCCGCGGACCATTTTCGGTCTATAGGGAAGAAATGAAGTCGGTTGGACCGTTCTTGGAATGTCCGTTGTTGACAGAAAAGATGATAGTGGTCCTTTTAGGCACATTATCGGATTTACCGTAGGGTAGGGTATTTACACCATCCCTGTGCACTTCTGTCGTGATTAAGGTAGGCTGTTCAGGCCCGCCTCGACACATCTTCGGATTCACCGTAGGGTAGGTTACGAAAACCATCCCTGCGCCTTTGATCTTCTTGGTGGCCTAGTTAGGCCATCCATTGCACTCGTTGAGCATACCGATAAGGTGAGTGGATCAGACTCTTCTTTGCGCAATTGATCGATTTTTCAAATCGGGTCACTCAAGCTGTTGTCGTTCAGTTGATGCAATTAGCCGTTCTGAGTTGAGTAGGGTTGAGTAATTTTACACAGAAATTTTAGGAACTCATTTATTGATAGTATTTGCGAAGGTTTTGTACATTCCATGACCGGGATAGGGTCTTCCCCTCCAGGGTCTTGAGTCGATATGTTCCTTGTCGAATGACTTCTTCGACTTGATATGGGCCTTCCCAGTTGGGGAAGAGTTTACCCTGTTCCGTTGGCCTGGATACCTCTGTCCTTCGCAATACCATGTCCCCCGTGCAGAAAGTTTGCGCTTTCATCCTTGAGTTGTAGTATTTGGTGACCTTTTGCTGGTACGCCACCATCCTAATATGGGCATGGAGCCTGGTGCTTGATAACAAGTCCAGATCAATCCTTCTTCGATCGAAGTTCTCAGGCTCTTCATAGTTGTCAATTCTCAGGGACTGTAAGGAAACTTCAATAGGTAACACGGCTTCGGTACCGTATGCCAGGTTGAACGGAGACTCACCGGTGGCTGTTCTCGGGGTAGTTCGGTATACCCAGAGAACGGAGGTCAGTTCTTCGGCCCAAAGCCCTTTGGCAGCGTTCAACCTTGTCTTCAAACCATGGAGAATGGTCCGGTTAGTGACTTCGGCTTCTCCGTTGGACTGTGGATGAGCAACGCATGTCAGCCAATGCTGGATATGATACCGGGCGCAGAAGTTCTTGAACTTCGGATTGTCGAACTGTCTCTCGTTGTCCATGATGATGACGTGTGGGATGCCGAACCTAAATATAATAGAATTTTTTATAAAATTTTTTATCTTGCCTTCTGTAATCTGGGCCAGTGGTTCGGCTTCTACCCACTTCGTGAAGCAGTCGATGGCCACTAAGAGGAACTTCCTTTTCTCTGATGCTGGCGGGAATGGGCCAAGAATGTCCATTCCCTATTGGGCAAAAGGCTACGGGGCTTCCAGTTGAGTCAGGTGACTCGCAAGCTGTCTCTGTACATTGGCGTACCTTTGGCACTAGTCGCACTTTCGCACGAAATCAGCCGAGTCCTTCTGGATGGAGGGCCAGTAATACCCCTGTCGAATGATCTTGTATGCCAAAGATCTGCCTCCCAAGTGATCACCGCATATGCCCTCGTGGATCTCTCTCAGAGCATAATCCGTATCTGTGGGTCCTAAGCATTTTAGCAGTAGCTGAGAGAACGATCTTTTGTAGAGGGTTCCGTCTAAGATGACGTACTGAGACACCATCCAGTGGATCTTCTTGGCCTCTGCCTTATCTTCTGGTAGCTCCCCCTCATTCAGGAACTTGATGATTGGATCTATCTAGCTTGGCTCAGCATCAATCTGGCACACCTCCGTAGCCTCTTCGGCTATGCTTGGAGTTTCAAGATGTTCAACAAAGGTGTGCCAGAGAGATTCCGGTGCCGTAGTTGTCAGTCGAGACAGTGCATCCGCTCGGGAGTTCTTTGATCATGGAACATAGATGATCTCAAAATATTCCAGTTGGGAGGATAAAGCCCGTACCTTCTCCAGGTACTGCAGCATGGTTGGATCCTTTAGTGCACATTCTCCGTTAACTTGATTCATAACCAACTGGGAGTCTGAGAAGGCTCGAAGTTGCTGGACTCCTAGATCCTTGGCGATCCAAAGTCCGGCGAGCAAGGCCTCATATTCGACCTAATTATTGGAGGCATGGAAGGAGAACCGGAGTGCGTACTCTATGGTGTGGCTATCAGGTTTGGCCAACATGAGTCCAGCCCTACATCAAGTAGCATTGGAAGCTCCGTCCACATGAAGTACCCAGACGGACTTCGTCTCCTTCGGAACTTCGTCTCCTTCGGAACTTCGTCTTCTACCGAAGATGCTTCGTCTTTGGACTTCCAGGTACACTCAGCCAAAAAATTGGAGAGCACCTGGGCCTTCATAGCCGTTCGGGGCTAGAAGTTGATGTCAAATTTACTTAGCTTCACAGCCCACTTGGCTATCATTCCAGAGGTGTCCGGAGATCGGAGAACGGCCTTGAGAGGTTGATCGGTTAGCACCACAATAGCACGGGCATGGAAATATGGCCGTAGTCGCTTTGCCACAACCACCAAAGAGTAGATCAGCTTATGCATCCTTGCATATCGCGTCTCAACGTCATGCAGGACCTTGCTGATATAGTAGATCAGCTTGTGGGATCCGTCTTTATCTCTCCGGACAAGAACTGAACTGATTGCTTCGTCTGAAGCAGAGAGATATAGGTAGAGGACCTCACCTTCTTGTGGCTTAGAGAGCAATGGCGGGGTCTCCAGGTACTTTTTCAGCTCCTCAAAGGCAGTGCGACAGTCTTCGGACCATTCAAAGCCCTTTGTCTACCGGAGTACCTTGAAGAATGGAAGGCATTTCTTGGCTGACCGAGAAATGAATCTGCTGAGGGAGGCAATCTTCCCTGTCAATTGCTGGACTTCCTTTTTCAGGGGGGATGTCGTATATCTTTCAAAGCTTGAATCTTCTTAGGGTTCGCCTTAATCCCTCGTTTGGTGACAAGGAAGCCCAAGAACTTGCCCGAAGTGACCCCAAAGGCACACTTTGCCGGGTTCAGCTTCATGCGGTAGCTGATGCAGAACAAATAAAGGGATGCGATGCGGAAGTAAATTAAGTTTAACTAATTTTTTTTTTTTTGTTGTTTTTATATGTTTGTAGAAGTTGGCTTCAAATCAAAGAAAAGTTAACCTAACATTGAAAGATACTAATATGATAATTGAAAGCACAATTTTAAGGAAACTAAATTATCAGAGTAGTTCAGAAGCAACGGATCGCTGGGGGTTGAGAAACTCCCAGACCTAGGGTTTCGCTCCGAACTTTCAACAGAACAGAAATAAAGAGAAGAGATGGTTTATCTAACCAGACAATGATCTTCACAGATTTTGGTGGAAGAACTCTCCCGAGCAGATTGTTGGATCCTTGGATTCAGATATCTTCGTAATGGATCCTCCAATACTGGTCCTTTGGCGGGTTGGCTTCTCCTGAACTCAAGATCTGGAAGAGAAGAAAAACAATTGATGGAATCAGAGAGTCAAGGGAAAGATTTACCAGGTTGATGAACTTGAAGATTGAAATTGCTGAAAACTGGATTCTCCTGGATGTTGATGTGATTTTCCTTGGAACTTGCTCTGGATCTGAAGTAGCCGGACTGAATCTGGATGAAGGTGGATGGCCTGGACTTGTAGAGAGAGAGAGGCCGTGGGAGATGGATGGAGCTAGGGTTTGATGGATTGAAAATAATGAAGGGCGGCTAGGGTTTTGGAATTTCAAGTGGCTAACCTAGGGTTTTGGATAAAGATGGAGATCTCTCACCTCCTCAAGGCTCCAATGGAATCCGGATTACCCCCTCACGGAGCTCAACACTTAGAATAGTGCGGAAGAAGAGAAACCTAGGTCACTCAATACAAGAGAATAGCAAAAATAATTTTTCTTCATTGATTTCTTAAAGTTACAAAGAGGGGTCTATTATATAGACCTAAAATTTTCTCCAAGCTTGTACAAATTCTCATGTGGGACTAAACTCCTCCAACCTCTAGATTAGGTAGAAAATCTCCTCTCTTGGCCGACCAAGAGTTCAAAAAAATTTGGGACGGCCATAAAGGAATTTTTTTGGAATTTTTATGGCACCTCCTTTGGAGTTGGATTTGGATTTGGAGTCCTCTTCTTCTTATGGCATTTTTTCTTTTCTTCCACTCCAAGTTAAGCTCTTTGATTTTGATTTGAACTTCAATTGGATGTCCTTCTTTGATTTTTTCTCCAAGAGAAGTCTTTTTCCTTCTTTGCTTAGACAAAATTGGCAGGTATGGGCGCCTCCTTTAAATTAGCTTCCAATTTGATTTTTTTCTTCTTTGGATGTGGGGACCATGACACTGGGATGCCTTTGTGGCGCCTCCTGGACTCTGGCGTGTGCTCGGAGTGTGGCTGGGCATGTGGCTTGGAGTGTGGCCTCCACTTGCTTGAACCTTGATTTGATTGGAAGACAAATGTGGCACCATTTTGGACCAAATTGAAACCACATCGGGACTTGCATCGAGTCAACATGACTCAACAAAATTTAAATGGTGACTCAAGAAATAAATAAACTGGTTGACCAGGTCAACCTTTATTACAAACCCTAATTTCTCGGGCAATATCAATCAGAGATCCAAATGGAGCTTTGAAGTCTTCTTCTGAGTCTGGTGCCCGCACCAATTCTCCCAGGGTGGGAGGAACTCGACCCTGTCGAGTAAGGCTCAAGTTGGCTCTGGTATCTCTCCAAGAGGTCTGGGTCCAATTCTTGTAATTCTTCTCGGGAGATCCAAGAGTCATCAGAATCTGGCCTTCCTTGCCAGCGGACCAGGTACCTTTGGTATCCTCGATTACGAGTAGAGATAACCTGATCATCCAGGATCTTTTCAATCTGCTCTTTCCTCACAGGCCAGTTTGTTGGTGGACACACAGGGTCGGGATCACTCTCAATGATAGGGTTAGGCTCAAAAGGCTCACTAGGAATCACAGCTGGCTCCCTGTACTCTACTAAGTCTGTAATGTTGAAAGTAGAGCTAATGCCTAGTTCTGGAGGCAACTCGAGCACATAGGCATTGGATCCTACTCTCTTTACCACTCTAAATGGTCCAGCTCCCCTAGCATGTAACTTTCTAACGGTTCCAGGAGGAAATCGTTCAGGCCTTAACCTAATCATCACATAGTCTCCCTCAATAAAAGATTTGACTCGCCTTTGAGTATCAGCCAACTTCTTATAAGTTTCATTACTTAAATTTATTTTGGCATGAATTTCTTTGTGCAAGTCTTTTACATGCTGTGCAAAATTCTCAGCAGATTCGGAGACTCGAGTGTGGACAGGTAAAGGGACTAGGTCAAGAGGTGTGTGAGGTTTGTACCCATGTACAATTTCAAATGGACTCTTACCCGTAGACCTATTGACCGAGTCATTGTACGCAAATTCTGCCCTTGGTAGGTATAAATCCCAATTTCTGGTGTTTTCACCAACAAGACATCTCAGCAGATTTCCTAGGCTACGGTTCACTACTTCAGTTTGGCCATCAGTTTGGGGATGATAGGCAGTTGAAAACTTAAGTTTTGTCCCTAACTTATGCCAAAGGGTCTTCCAAAAGTAACTGGTGAACCGGACATCCCTATCTGAAACGATTGTCTTAGGTAGGCCATGGAGTCTAACTATCTCATTGAAGAAAAGTGTGGCTACCTTAGACGCATCAAAGGTTTGGGAACAAGGCAAGAAGTGGGCCATTTTAGAGAATCGGTCGACTACGACACAGATAGAATCATGTCTCCTCTGGGTCTTAGGTAACCCTAACACAAAATCCATACTCACATCTTGCCAAGGACGATCTGGGACAGGGAGTGGGGTATAAAGGCCAGTGTTTTGTTTTCGCTGTTTGGCAACAGCGCAGGTTCGACATCTAGCTACAATATTAGCTACATCCCTTTTCAAGCTAGGCCAGAAAAAGTGGTCTTCAATAGCTAGAATGGTCTTGTCTTTTCCAAAATGGCCGGCTAAACCTCCAGCATGGATTTCCCAAATCAAAAATTCCCTAAGAGAAGTTCTAGGGATGCAAAGCCTATTTTTGAAGAACAAAAAACCATCTACAAGGGTATAATCCTGGTGATTACTAGATGGTCCTTGAACTAGATCCTGATACACAGTTGTGAAATCCGGACAAGACTCATATTCCTCTTTGATTTGCTCAAACCCTATGACCTCAGTTCTAACAGAAGTTAATAACAGAGATCGGCGACTAAGGGCATCAGCTACCTTATTCTCAACTCCAGCCTTATGTTTCAGGACAAAAGTATAGGACTGGATATATTCTACCCACTTAGCATGCCTAGGGTTAAGCTTCTTTTGGGAGTTCAGAAATCTAAGAGCCTCATGGTCCGAAAATAGTACAAATTCCTGCGGTAGCAAATAATGTCTCCAGTAACGCAAAGCTTGCACCACCGCATAAAATTCCTTATCATAGGTAGAATACCTAAGCTTAGCATCATTAAGTTTTTCACTAAAGAATGCTATGGGATGATTCTCTTGGCTTAGGACTCCACCTATTCCTACACCTGAAGCATCACAGGCAACCTCAAATACTTTAGAAAAATCGGGTAATCTCAGAATGGGTGCCTGGGTCATTTTATCCTTAAGATCTAGGAAGGCTTTATGGGCTGACTTAGTCCAATGAAATTCTCCCTTCCTAATACAATCAGTGATAGGAGCAGCTAAAGTGCTAAACCCCTTGATGAATCGCCTATAGAAGGTAGCCAAGCCGTGGAAACTTCTAACTTCATGCACATTGGTTGGCTCTGGCCAGTCTACTATGGACCTAATTTTCTCAGGATCGGCCGCCACGCCGTCAGGGGTTACTACAAAACCAAGAAAGATAACTCTACTAGTCATGAATTCACACTTCTTAAGATTACCGTAGAGTCTCTCATTCCTCAAAACTTGGCAGACTGCTCTAAGGTGGCCTAGGTGATCTGCTGGGGTCTTACTATAGATCAGGATGTCATCAAATAGACCACCACAAATTTTCCTATGAAAGCTCTAAGTACCTGGGTCATAATTCTCATGAAGGTACTAGGGGCATTGGACAACCCAAAAGGCATAACAACCCATTCATAAAGACCATCCTTAGTTTTGAAAGCAGTTTTCCATTCATCCCCGGGTCTAATCCTAACCTGATGATAGCCGCTTTTGAGATCAATCTTAGAAAAAACCATTGCACCAGCCATCATATCAAGCATGTCATCTAGTCTAGGGATGGGAAACCTATATTTGATTGTAATTTTATTGATGGCACGACTGTCAACACACATCCTCCACGTGCCATCTTTCTTTGGGGTTAGTAAGGCTGGGACTGCACAAGGGCTAAGACTTTCTCTAATAAACCCCTTCCTCAATAATTCTCCAACCTGCTTTTGCAGTTCTTCATGCTCAGATGGATTCATCCTGTAATGGGGCAAGTTGGGCAAAGTCGCTCCTGGGATTAGATCTATGGCATGCTGGATATCCCTAAGAGGTGGAAGGTGGTCTGGCAAATCCTCGGGAAAGACATCCTCAAATTCTTTTAACACAGGTTTAACTTCTTGAGGAGGCTCTGAGGGTTCCGAAGTTCTAAGTTCCTTAGCAGTCAACATCCAGATGGGTGAACCACTATGAATTTCTTGTTCTAGATCCTTAGCACTGATTAGGTTCACTCCAGTTTTCATCTCCTTAACCTTACCGGCTCCTTTAGTTACCTTGTCCTTAGGGGGAACGGAATGGATCGTAATCTTCTTCCCATTGAAACTAAAGACACAGGTATTGGATTTTCCTAAGAGGGTGGCATCATGATCATACAACCAAGGTCTTCCGAGAATTATACTGCTCACCCCCATGGGTAAAACATCGCACCAAATCTTTTCATGATAAGATTGCATTTGGATTTGGACTTGACATCTAGATTGGATGGGTATGGAGGTAGAATCTACCCAAGAAACCTTATAGGGGTTGGGATGGGGAACTGGGATTAAGCCTAACATCTTGACAGTGCTAGTAGAGATGGCATTTACACAGCTCCCACTATCTATGATGATCTTACATACCTTATCCCCTAATTTAAGAAAAGTCTGTAGGATGTTAGTCCTACGCCAATCCTCTTGAACTAGATTATGGGATAGGATGCATCTTACAACTCCTAATTGGTAGATTCATTGGGTTCCTCCTCTCCTTCATACTCCTCAACCAAATTCATTCCGACCTCATAAACTTCTTCTTCAAATTCCTCACTGGGCTCGGAATTATCATTCTCTCCCTCTTCTATGTAAAGGGATCTCCGTGTGCACTGGCTAGCAACATGACCAACCTTATGACACTTGAAACAGGCTATGGCAGTACACTGACTGGAAATGTGACCTGGTTTCTGACACTTAAAACAGGTGATATTTGAACTAGGGGTTCTCTGGGTGTCAGGTGCCTTACCTTTGTCCATGGGCCTAGGGGTAGAAGTACCCTGAAAAGGTTTACTAGGGATAACTTGGCTAGGTCCATTCCTTGGGATTGGGGCACTAACCCTAGAAGGTATAGGTCCTCTCTGAAATTTCTCAGTGTTCAGTGCAATCTGGTAGGCTTGGTCTAGATCCGTAACCTCTCTCAGAAATAGTTCTCTCTTGATATCTTCCCTCAGTCCAGCCCTAAATCTAGACAAAGTGACTTCGTGGGCTTCACTCACATCACATCTCATTAGGTATTCATCAAAAGTAGCTATGTAGTCTGAGATAGATCGGTTTCCTTGTTTCAGGTTTTGCCATTGGTCTAACAGGTTTTGCTGGTATGAAATGGGTAGGTATTTATCTCTCAGTTTTTCTTTCATACCCTGCCAAGTGGTTATGGGCTCAACATTCCGTCTCCTAGTGGTTAGCTCAATGTTCCCCCAGTATAACCTAGCTTGACGCACTAATTTCATCTTGGCAAACTTGTATTTCCTCTCCTCAGACATAGCATACCACTCAAAGTATTGATCCATCTCACCCTCCCAATCAGAATACACCTTAGGGTTCAGACTACCATCAAAAGTGGGTGCATCTAATTTGATGTTCCTGATGAACCTATCATCTCTATCTTCAGGCTCTGGGTCAGGCCTCCTATGATTAGGTTCAGGATCTCTATATAAAGGCCTTCTAGGCTCCTGATGTGGGTGAGGTTGAGGCACATTAAAATCGGGGTCAGGAGTCCAATTCCGATGTCTAGGTTCTTCAAGTACTTGGACTCGGTCCCTAAGTTGGGTAAGATCCTCATGAATTTGTGCGCTAAACTAGGCCACAGTGTTTGTCATATCCTGATTCATTTTAGCCATACTTTCAGTAAGAGTTCTGATCATGGCCTCTAAATCAGGTTGGGTTTGACCAGGTTGATATGGCACTCCGTTTCTGGTAGACATGATGATTCAAGCAAGCACACAAAATGAGACTAGACTAAATCGACTACTGGATCACTAGACCTAGAGTCTAAACTAGATGCCCAATCAGAGTGGCAAGCTAGCCTGTAGTAACTCAGGACTCAGCTAGGCAGGTGTAAGGGGAGTGTTAGGTCCCTGATTGCCAATCCTAGACACCAATCAGTGATTGGCCAGGTAGGCGGACCAGCACACAAGCCCTTCAGGAATGGATCCCTGAACCACCGTTCTAGACACTGAGTGCTAAGCACACACAGAATAACTCGGCAAACTGACTCAACACTAGCCTAGACCCGACCAATTGGTGTCCCTAGCCCACTAGGGCAAATTAGGTCTAACTGATTTTAAATTAGGTCTAGGTTCGAATGATTGGATGGTGGTTTTGGGCTAAGGAGAGGTAATCAACTCCTCCCCTTATCTTAGATGCTCAATTTCCCTTAAGTAAATTATGAGATGATCACTCCAAAAAGAATTGAATTGCAGAACACAAAAAATAGAGTTGCTGTATTTTAATGCTCAGAATTTTTACCGAAACCAATAAATCACAGAAAAATTATGGAAAATAGGTTCAATTATACTGGTTTCAACGAAGCAAAAATCATGCAATTCGAAGTTTTATGCAGGGAGAAATAATTCAGAAAACAGGGCAATTACGGGCTGCAACTAGATTGTCTTCCCCGTTTATAATCCCTGCTACGAAGTTATAACCCAATGGATCCCCTACACGCCCTAGGAACACCCCGTGGAATGGGATGAGGAGGCTTGCGCCTCGCTTAGTTCCTAGGACCGGATGTCCTGGGGAGTCTACTTCGAGCAGACAAAATAAAAAGAGAACAATCAAAGCAAGCAAGCAAATCAGAAACCCTAGACTGGGCTCTGATACCAAAAATGATGCAGAACAAATAAAGGGATGCGATGCGGAAGTAAATTAAGTTTAACTAATTTTTTTTTTTTTGTTGTTTTTATATGTTTGTAGAAGTTGGCTTCAAATCAAAGAAAAGTTAACCTAACATTGAAAGATACTAATATGATAATTGAAAGCACAATTTTAAGGAAACTAAATTATCAGAGTAGTTCAGAAGCAACGGATCGCTGGGGGTTGAGAAACTCCCAGACCTAGGGTTTCGCTCCGAACTTTCAACAGAACAGAAATAAAGAGAAGAGATGGTTTATCTAACCAGACAATGATCTTCACAGATTTTGGTGGAAGAACTCTCCCGAGCAGATTGTTGGATCCTTGGATTCAGATATCTTCGTAATGGATCCTCCAATACTGGTCCTTTGGCGGGTTGGCTTCTCCTGAACTCAAGATCTGGAAGAGAAGAAAAACAATTGATGGAATCAGAGAGTCAAGGGAAAGATTTACCAGGTTGATGAACTTGAAGATTGAAATTGCTGAAAACTGGATTCTCCTGGATGTTGATGTGATTTTCCTTGGAACTTGCTCTGGATCTGAAGTAGCCGGACTGGATCTGGATGAAGGTGGACGGCCTGGACTTATAGAGAGAGAGAGGCCGTGGGAGATGGATGGAGCTAGGGTTTGATGGATTGAAAATAATGAAGGGCGGCTAGGGTTTTGGAATTTCAAGTGGCTAACCTAGGGTTTTGGATAAAGATGGAGATCTCTCACCTCCTCAAGGCTCCAATGGAACCCGGATTACCCCCTCACAGAGCTCAACACTTAGAATAGTGCGGAAGAAGAGAAACCTAGGTCACTCAACACAAGAGAATAGCAAAAATAATTTTTCTTCATTGATTTCTTAAAGTTACAAAGAGGGGTCTATTATATAGACCTAAAATTTTCTCCAAGCTTGTACAAATTCCCATGTGGGACTAAACTCCTCCAACCTCTAGATTAGGTAGAAAATCTCCTCTCTTGGCCGACCAAGAGTTCAAAAAAATTTGGGACGGCCATAAAGGAATTTTTTTTGGAATTTTTATGGCGCCTCCTTTGGAGTTGGATTTGGATTTGGAGTCCTCTTCTTCTTATGGCATTTCTTCTTTTCTTCCACTCCAAGTTAAGCTCTTTGATTTTGATTTGAACTTCAATTGGATGTCCTTCTTTGATTTTTTCTCCAAGAGAAGTCTTTTTCCTTCTTTGCTTAGACAAAATTGGCAGGTATGGGCGCCTCCTTTAAATTAGCTTCCAATTTGATTTTTTTCTTCTTTGGATGTGGGGACCATGACACTGGGATGCCTCTGTGGCGCCTCCTGGACTCTGGCGTGTGCTCGGAGTGTGGCTGGGCGTGTGGCTTGGAGTGTGGCCTCCACTTGCTTGAACCTTGATTTGATTGGAAGACAAATGTGGCACCATTTTGGACCAAATTGAAACCACATCGGGACTTGCATCGAGTCAACATGACTCAACAAAATTTAAATGGTGACTCAAGAAATAAATAAACTGGTTGACCAGGTCAACCTTTATTACAAACCCTAATTTCTCGGGCAATGTCAATCAGAGATCCAAATGGAGCTTTGAAGTCTTCTTCTGAGTCTGGTGCCCGCACCAGTAGCGTCATAGAGCACTGAATGATTCCTCCAAGTCATGGATGTGGTCTTTCCGGAGGCTCTTGACGATCATGTCGTCAACATAGGCCTCCATGTTTCTCCCCAGTTGCTTTTCGAATACCTTATTGATCAGCCTTTGAAACGTTGCTCCGGCGTTCTTGAGGCCGAACGGTATCATCTTGTAGTAGTAGAGGCCTTTATCAGTGATGAAAGCCGTCTTCTCCTCATCTTGTGGATCCATTCTAATTTGGTTGTAGCCGAAGAAAGCATCCATGAAGCTCAGCAATTGGTGGCCGCAGTAGCGTCGACCAGCTGATCAATCTTCGGGAGAGGGAAGCTATCTTTTGGGCAAGCCTTGTTGAGGTCTGTATAGTTGATGCAGATCCTCCACTTGCCACTAGCTTTTTTAACCATTACCACATTGGCCAACCACTCGGGATAGCGGGCCTCTCGGATGAACCCTGCTTTAAGGAGCTTACCAACTTCTTCATCCACAGCTTGCTGTCTTTCAGGAGTGAAGCTCCTTTTCTTCTACCGTACCGGCTTATACCTAGGGATAACTTCCAGCCGATGAGTGATTACTTCGACATGAATCCCTGGCATATCCGAAGCCGACTAGGCGAAGACGTCGGCATTGTCTCTGAGGAAATGGATCAACTCTGTTCTGGTTTCCTCATCAAGCATGCTCTCGATCTGCACAACTCTGGAGGGATCTTCCTCTGTCAAAGGTACTGGGACGGTCCTCTCCATGGGCTCACAAAGGTTTATGGCCGCATCCCTCGGATCCAACTGATCCAGAGTTGACGAATCATTGAAATGCCTGTCTTCGATCATCAGACACTGACGTGCTGTCCTCTAGTTTCCTCTAACTTCTCCGACACCATTCCTGGTGGGGAAGCGCACCAAGAGGTAGTGAGAGGAGATCACAGTTCGGAACTTGTTCAAGGCAGGCCGCCCCAGAATAATATTGTATGCTGAGGGGATCCGGACCACCGTGAAGTTGATTGGCAGTGTCTTTTGTCGAGGTTCGGTGCCAAGGGTTACAGGCAACACTATTTTCCCCTTGGCATAAACTTGGATGCTCCCAAAATCGGAGAGCGGTATGGAGAATCTTCGCAGTTGATGTCTAGGAAAACACATTTTAGAGAATGCATCGTACATCAAGACATCAGTCGAACTTCCATTATCAACAAGGATTCGCTGTACATCATAATTGGCCACTACGACCTAAATTACAAGGGAATCATCATGTGGGAGCCGAACTCCCGCAAGGTCATCGTCGGAGAAAAGGATAGAGTTATTATCTTTAAGTCGCTTTGGAGCGTCATCCTCATCCCTTCTCCAGTCGGTGGGTCATTGTATCATCCCTACACCTCCATTGGTAGGCCTTTGATTTGGCAATTCGGCCTCTTCGGGAGGTGGCTGGGGAACAGTTGCTTCCGATCGAGGTCCCTGGCAATCGATGTACCGCCCCAAGTACTCTCTCTTGATGAGATCCTTAATTGCATCATTCAGCTGGATGCACTCTTCAGTGTTGTGGCCGTGGTCTAGGTGGAATCGGCAGTATTTGTTCCTATTCCTTACGGAAGAGGAGGCCTTCATGGGACGGGGCCGTTGGAGATAGTTCTCCTTCTCTATCTCCATGAGGATCTTCTCTCGAGGGAGATTAAGGGGGGTGTAGGAGCCGAATCTTTCTCCCGAAGCTCTAGGCCTGGGAGGATTTCTTCGACGGTCTGTATATTTTCCGCCATTGTTATTGGAGGTTTGAGGACCTTGTCCCCTGTTATTCTTCTTTTTTGAAGGGGGTTTCCCTTCAATCAATCGTCGATTTGCCGCTTGCTTTTCGGCATCGGCATATTTCTGAGCCCTTGACAAGAGCTCAGTGTAGCTTTTAGGAAACTTCTTATCCAGAGAAAAAGTAAGCCTAGAGGTGCAAAGCCCCTTCTTCAATGCAGATATGGCCACGTGCTCGTTGAGATCGGGGATCTCAAGCATGGCCGCATTAAACCTGGAGATGTAATCTCGCAGGCTTTCTCCTTCATTCTGGTGAAGGAGGAATAGTGTGTCCGTATTCCGTGGAGTCTTGCGACATGTCCTGAAATGCAAGACAAATAATTTTTTTAGCTCGAAAGAAGAATCAATGGTACTTGGGCGCAGGCTCGAGTACCACATTCGAGCAGACTTCTTCAGGGTAGCCGAAAATGCTAGGCAGTACATCACGTCCAAGGCTCCTTGGATCATCATATGGGCCTTGAAGCTGCCCAAATGGTCGAGGGGGTCGGAGGTGCCGTCGTAGGATTCCATCTAGAAAACCCTGAAGTGCCGAGAAATGACTTCGGCCATGATACGATCGGTGTATAGTGGGTGTAGATCGCCCACAATCAAGTCGTCGGGATCCTTCAGATCCCGCATTCTCTATTCTCGCGCCTTCGCCATCTCTGATTCGATGGCTCTGAATCTCCCGTCGTAGTCGGGAGTCTGCTTTGGCGCTCTCTCCATAGAAGTGGAGTCTTCAGAGGAGGGCGAGGAAGTTTGCCTAGGCCTTTTCCCTTTTTGCGGGGAATTGGCGGACCTAGGCAACCTCGAAGTTCCTTCGGGAGAGGGCCAAGAATGGGGGAGGGATGCATGAAATCCTCCTGTGGGGCTCTCTTCCTTCGGGACCGAGAGCTATGTCTGGAGGCGGCCGGTGGGTTTCCCACCGGAAAGGCTATGTTCTGGAAGTCTTGAATAATGACCGTGAGATTGGTGACCTGGTTCACAAGGGCTTCGAATTGCTGTAGTCCCACGACAATCATAGGAGGTGGGACATCGTTCTCTCTCGGGGGTGCGCCCCCTGGGATGGAGCATGACTTTGGCTTGTAGAAGCCACTTGAGTCTTTCTTCTCGCCATCAAGAACTTCTTACTTCCCCTTGGTCTAGGAGGGAGACTAAAGAGTGCTGATCTCCCCTACCTGGCGCACCAATCTGTTGGCATGGAGTCCCTGAATCGGCCGGTTAGAGCTGCTCGCTGCAGGACCGCTCCCTGGTTCACAAGCAAAACAGGTCCCTTGCCGGGGTTGTTCCGGTGGGAGACACTCCGATGCTTAAGTCAGTGACGGATCCCAACCACAGAATGGGGAAGGGTGTCAAGAGTATGAGAGAAAGAGCTCTTAGAATATGTGTGAGCGTATGTGTGCGTACCTCTCTCTCTATCCTTCTTACCATTATTTAAAAGAAGGTCTCCGGCCTGTGGCCTGTTCTTTTTTCGGTGATCATGGAAGTTAATTTCTTCAATGATTGGCGATCGTGGGTTGTCACTGAGCGGTTCCGGCCAGATCGGAGGTGTGGTAGATGGAGTTGCGCGCCATGATCGTGGCATGGAGAATGCTGATTGTAACCGTTGATTACAGTTGCCTATTTGGACCAGATTGTGGTCCAATCTTCGGGTTTCCCCTCGCATGGGACGAAGACTTGGTATTTCCCCCGGGGCCAGAGATCATGTCTACGGCAGGGATCGAAGAGCGCATCTTCAAAAGTCGATAAGAAATATGGTCTTTGGTCAAAGCCGAAGGCGTTATCTATAGGACTGGCCTTTGGATGTTGTAGTCCGGTGGGAAGCAGTGAGCTGCCTGCAGTTGGCCTGGCCTTTTTCCTGGTCCGAAGTCTATGGTCCGGAGAAAAGGGCTTCGTCCAGTTAAGCTAGAGTTTCGTTCGTAGCTGAACCAGGATATCCCAACAACTAGCATTAATTGAATTTTTTATCCAGACCAAAATACCCTTACGATATCCTAGTTCAAAAACTATGACACCCCAGTTCAAAATCTACGATACCCTGATTCAAAAAATGACTTGAAACAGTATTACGACACCCTAGTTCAAAACCTACGACACCCTAGTTCAAAAACTACAACATCCTGGTTCAAAAATGACTTGAAACAGTATTACGACATCCTAGTTCAAAACTTACGATACCCTAGTTCAAAACCTACGACACCCTGGTTCAAAAATGACCAGAAACAATATTACGACATCCTAGTTCAAAAGCTACGACACCCTAGTTCAAAACCTATGACACCCCTGCAGAAAAATTTAAATTAAAACCTGAAACATTATTACGACATCCTAGTTCAAAAGCTACGACACCCTAGTTCAAAACCTACGACACCCCTGCAGAAAAATATAAATTAAAACCTGAAATAGTATTACGACACCCTAGTTCAAAAGCTACGACACCCTAGTTCAAATCTACAACATCCCTGCAGAAAAATATAAATTAAAATCTGAAATAGTATTGCGACACCCTAGTTCAAAAGCTACGACACCTTAGTTCAAAATATACGACACCCATACAGAAAATATAAATTAAATCCTAAAACAATATTACGACATCCTAATTCAAAAGCTACGATACCCTAGTTCAAAACCTATGACACTCCTATAGAAAAGGGACTAGAGGGAAGGGTATTTTGGTTTGAATGAAAATTTCAAATAAAAGCTGAATGATAATTAATGCTAGTCACCCATACAGAAAGACTTTTCCTTTCCCTCTTTCGAAACCACCATTGAACCCCTATCGATCGCGCTCTCTATGAGGCCCAGATTTTTAATTGGGCTGTGTTGCCGCTCTCGTCGCCGCGCCCGTGCCTCGGACCAGCCGATCCTTCCTGACCGCCTGGCGAGGGAGCCTCCCTTCCTGCGGAGAACCTGCAACAAAGGAGTTAGAAGTCCCTGGCCGGGGATCCCGGCGAGGGGGCTCCGACGGTCAAGTCAGTAGACGACGAGAAGGAACAGACTCTCCCCTCCGGGCCCTCGAAAGGGTCCCAGATTTAGAGAGTTAATTGGTGAAGGAAGCGCTCTGGGGACTGGAATTTCGGCTGGGCTTGCTTGCCGAACTCGCGCCCAGTGTTCCCCTCTCGGGGTCCCTGGTTTCTCCTTCGACGCAAGGCCTTGTGCCGGTGCTCCTCCCTTGTCCCCAGGCTAGTTTTTTGCTTACCTCGCAGTCCCCAGATTCTTCCCTCTTTATCTCCCTCCATCGTGCGCTTGTCCTTTTCTTCCTCGGAGACTCCCCTCCCCTGTTCTCCTTCCTTTTCCCTTTCTGGTGAAGGAGGCCAGGCGGCTTTCCGACCTCGTCCGCCGGGCCCAGCAGGGAAAAGGCAAAGATAGGAGAGAGAAAGGGGGAGGGCGGCGCTGGCAGAGCGGCCGGTCGTCAGGCCTCGGGCTCTGTGAGAGCGCTCCCTTCCCCGAGTGTGGGCGCCATCCGTTTATGGGGCCTGTTCTGTCAGGATCGGGTCTCTCGGCTGCGGGACCTGCCGGGCCGATGCAAGTAACGTTCCGCGTGCCGCCGCCCTCCGTACGGGATGCCGTCTGGGGTCTGTACGGCCCGAGGGGTGGTCTCGGGACCCGTCTCTCTCCCCGGGGGCTTCTCCGTACGAGCGGTCTGACCTCGGCTGAGTTGGACCCGTCTCCGGGGGCCAACTGGCGAGGGCAAAGGATCGACCGACCTCGGCTCAGGTGGACCCCTCCTGGGCGGACACCTGGCGAGGCGGCAGAGGGTCGCCTGGCTTCGACCGAGGTGGTCCCGTCTCCGGGTGGCCACCTGGCGAAAGGCGAAGGATCGGCCGACCTCGGCTCAGGTGGACCCCTCCTGGGTGGACACCTGGCGAGGCGGCAGAGGGTCGCCTGGCTTCGGCCGAGGTGGTCCCGTCTCCGGGTGGCCACCTAGCGAAAGGCGAAGGATCGACCGACCTCGGCTCAGGTGGACCCCTCCTGGGCGGACACCTGGCGAGGCGGCAGAGGGTCGCCTGGCTTCGGCCAAGGTGGTCCCGTCTCCAGGTGTCCACCTGGCGAAAGGCGAAGGATCGGCCGACCTCGGCTCAGGTGGACCCCTCCTGGGCGGACGCCTGGCGAGGCGGCAGAGGGTCGCCTGGCTTCGGCCAAGGTGGTCCCGTCTCCGGGTGTCCACCTGGCGAAAGGCGAAGGATCGGCCGACCTCGGCTCAGGTGGAGCCCTCCTGGCGGACACCTGGCGAGGCGGCAGAGGGTCGCCCGACTTTGGCCGACCTCACTTGGGCCGAAACCCTCCGGGCCCGGGCGCCAATGAGGTGGTAGAGGAACTCCGGGCCGAGCTTGACCTCGGCGAGGGCGGTTTGCTTCAGACAGTCGTAAGGTGGTGCGGTTTTTGCCGCTCCTAGCTTTGTGGACGTGGCGCAAAATCCGGCGGGGAAACTTACACGTGGCTTGCTCTCATTCGGCGATACCCGAGCCTGTCCACGTCACTATCACGGCTGTAACAGTTGCCCCCCAGCCCGCCGTTCCGTCGGGACGTCGTAGAACGGAACGTCGGGATTAATTACGGACATGACGTGGGGAGGCGAAGATCTTGCATCATAATTGCCACGATCCTTGCTCGTCGTGGCTCGATGCGGCTGAAGACCTATGGGGAGCCGCCACGCGTCGTCCACTTGCTCGTAGTAAATGCGTCGCCTCGAGGCAGAGGCCGTTACTCTGCTAACGAGGCGTCGGTGTCGGGCGTGCGCCCACGTGGCGACCATCCAGTGGTCGGAGGCGGAATGATGGGTACGGCTGCTGTCGGCTGAGTTTGAAAGGGATGGGACTTTCCAGAACGAGGCCTTTTCCCTTGCTTCGTGGGCGGTTTGCTGCAGGCTAACAACTTCTGCTGCTCGCGCTCGTCTGTGCATTTTCGGTGAGTGCCTCCTTCTCCTTCTTCGGCCCCCCTCCTTCTTTCTTATTCTCTGTCCAATTCCCTTGTCCTTTTCTTTTCCATGGCGCGCCGTCGCCATGTCTCTTCCAATCCGGACGAGGCCGGTCCATCCCGGCCGAGGACTTCATCTTCTTCCTCCTCGGATGAGGAGGTAATTCCAGAGGAGGTCCGCCGGCGTTTGCAACCCGGGGGTGTCACTATTGGCATCCCCAGGGGAATCCGGTCCCCTCCGGTTGCGCCTGCCGTGCCCCTCCGCTCTCTTCCTGCCTTGCCTTCTCTTCCTGCTCCACCATCTCTTCCCGCCGGTCCCTCCGGTCATGCTTCTACCATGACCGAAGGCGACCTTTCTCTGCTCCGGGATGCCTATGGCATCCCGGGGTCTATCCGTCTCTTTGCTCCGCGGTCCGGGGAGCGTGTCACCATGAGTGGCCCCGGCCGCATTGCTTTCTACGAAGACTTCCTCCTCGGGGGTCTTCGTTTTCCCCTGCATCCTTTCTTTCTCTCCTTCCTCAGCCACTTCCGGCTCGTCCCGGCCCAGCTGGCTCCTAATGCCATCCGGGTCATTTTTTCCTTCATTGTCTTCTGCCACTTTCACGGGTTTGTCGCCCGTTTTTCTCTCTTCAGGGCCCTGTTCACCCTGAAGAAGTGCTCCACCGATGACGGCTGGTGGTACATTTCGCCCCGGCCTAGGTGTCTCCGGTTCGACCTCCCTTCCTCGGTCAAGGGATGGAAGAGCCGGTTTTTCTTCGCTCGGTCGACGACGTCGATTGGGCTTGGAGCGAACCGGACCGGTCGCCGAACCGGAATTCCCGGGTGGAGTCTGCGGACCAGGAGTCCTACGCCCTGCTCCTGAGTGACGTGGTCCCGGCGCTCGAGGTTCTGCTCTCTGAGCAGAACCTTTATGAGGCCGGCATCAGTCCCATCCGTGAGACCGGTGAGACTTGGCCCCCGCATTGATTTCTGCCCCCCCTCTTTCTTTAAGATCGAGCTGTTTGACCTTCTGTCTTTTTCATTTTGCAGGGATGAAGTTTTCTCTGGAGAACCTCCTGGAGGGGGCGGCCCAGCGGGACGTCGTTGAGGTGGATGAGCCCGCAGCGAAGAGGGCTCGTACAGAGACGAGCCGGGAGGTCGTGGCGGCGACCGTGCCCGACCCAGCTGCTGCCGTTTCCCCGCCCAGGCCTCCTCAAGGCGGGGTTCCTGGTGCTTCGGCCACGCGACCTGGCGGCGCCGCAGAGAGAGCTCCAGCGCCCGCCGCTCCGCCTGTCTCCGGGCCCGTCATCGCCGCCAGCCCGACAGCGCCGTCTGTGGCGACCGCCGGCCCGTCAGTTGCGGTTCCGACCGAGGGGGCAGCTGCCGCAGGGGCCGGCCCGAAAGGTCCGGCACCGGTGATCTCCCACCGGGACTCGGTCATCCTCGACAGGGGACTGGCGGAGAAGATGATGGAGTACGCCTCCACCGCCCGGGACCGCCGAGCTCGGGGCGGCCGAGACTATGCGGACGCCCTGCTCGGCATCCTTCCTCAGCTTTTCACGGTAAGTGTGGGCTTCCTCTTCTTTCTTCTTTTCAACCTCGAGGCTTTTCTGCCTCTGCTCTGACAGGTGTTGCCTTTGTATTGCAGATCGGGAACGACGTCCTCTTACTGAGGAATTACCTCGCAGGGAACGCCAAGAGGGACTCCGATCGGGAGCTGAAGCTCGGCAAGCTCGCGGCCGACGTGAAGGACCTGATGGAGAAGGGGGCCGAGCTGCGAGCCGAGAAGCAAGCCCTCCAGTCCGACCTGACGCGTTCCGAGGAGCGGAACAAGGAATTGGAGGCCTCATTGTCGGAGGAGCGGGCCTCCAACCAGAACCGAACCGAGGAGGAGGCGGCGGAGAAGGCCCGCCTGCAGGCCCACTCCAACTGGGTAGAGCGCCAGCTGGAGGAGGCCCGACGAGAGGTGGCCGCAGCGAAGGAGCGGAGCGCCTACGTCAACGGCTCCTGGAGGCGGCCAAACGGGAAGCGCAAGAAGCCGTCCCCAAGTTCCGAGCCTCCGACGAGTTCACGGGGAGGTCCGGGAGGCCGCCGTGGACTCCTTCCTGAAGGGGTTCCGGATGTGCCGGGAGAAGGTGGGGGCCTTCTTCCCCCACCTGGACCTGAGCGGGGTCGTCGTCGGCGGCCGGAAGCCAGGGGGCGAGAGCAGGGTTCCCGGCGCGGCCAGAGCGATACCTGCGGCGCCGTCGACCAGCGATGCCGCGGCCCCGGAGCAGCCCCAGGAGCCGGCTACTGCAGAAGCTGAGGAAGCAGCGCCCGCGCCTCCGGCAGATGGCTCCGAACCCGCGCCCCAGTGACCCGGCGCCATCTTTTTATTTCATCTTTGTAGTTTTTGTTCTTTTGGGGAGTCCCGGCCTGTCGGGGCTCCCAGGTTTGTAACGACTACTTATATTAATGAAGATCCAAGTTTTATCGAAACCTTGTTCGTAGTTTGTTATACTCTTCTCTTCTTTTCTTTCTGAGATGTCGGTCTGGAACACCTGAAGTAACTGCAGGCTTGGTCCTTCCATCGCTCAAATCGAAGGATGGGGCCCGCTGAGCCACGTTGCAGCGAGGCAAACCTTGAGCAGGTCCGATTTTGAGTTGCCTTCATGCTTGGGCGAACAGCACGGTTTCTGCACCGTCTTCCAGACCGAAACTCGGGATTTCCGGACTAAGCTTGGTGCCGCAGGCTTTCTCAAGCCTTGCGCGGCTCACTGAGCTGTGTTCCGGGCTCGCGTGGGTGAACTGGGTTCGGCGCCACCTTCCAGGCCGAAGCCCAGGATCTTCCGGACTGAGCTCAATGCCGCAGGCTTTCTCAAACCTTGCGCGGCTTGCTGAGCTGTGCTCCGGGCTTGCGTGGGCGAACTGGGTTCGGCGCCACCTTCCAGGCCGAAGCCCAGGATCTTCCAGACTGAGCTCCATGCCGCAGGCTTTCTCAAACCTTGCGCGGCTTGCTGAGCTGTGCTCCGGGCTTGCGTGGGCGAACTGGGTTCGGCGCCACCTTCCAGGCCGAAGCCCAGGATCTTCCGGACTGAGCTCCATGCCGCAGGCTTTCTCAAACCTTGCGCGGCTTGCTGAGCTGTGCTCCGGGCTTGCGTGGGCGAACTGGGTTCGGCGCCACCTTCCAGGCCGAAACCCAGGATCTTCCGGACTGAGCTCGATGCCTCAGGCCTTCTTGTCGAAATTTTTGGAGGGAGTGTGCGAACTGGGGAAGCTTTGTTATAGAAACTGGGAGCCTTACATCACTGGTAGTACATTCTCAGGTTCGAGGAGTTCCAAGTCCTGGAGAACTTGGCACCTCCCGATTCTTCTAAGTAATATGCTCCATGAGGGAGGGCTTCCGCCACCCGATATGGGCCTTCCCAGTTGGGTGAAAGCTTGCCGCATTCCCGTGGCTGGGAGGCTTCTGCGCGTCGGAGGACCAGGTCCCCGGGACGAAAAACCTTCGGCCGCACTCGGGAGTTGTAATATCTGGCTACTCGTTGCCGGTATGCCGCCATTCGGATTCGGGCCTTGTCCCTCGTTTCCTCGAGTAGGTCTAGGTTGAGCATCATCCTGGCCGGGTTTTCTGTCTCGTCGTATTGCTCCACGCGCAGCGTGGGTAGGCTGAGCTCGATCGGGATGACTGCCTCGGCTCCGAAGACGAGGTTGAATGGAGTCTCGTCGGTAGCCGTCCTCGGGGTGGTGTGATATGCCCAAAGGACGCTGGGAAGTTCATCAGCCCACCTGCCCTTGGCCTGGTCCAGCCGCGTGCGGAGGCCCTGGAGAATGGTCCTGTTCGTGACTTCGGCTTCCCCGTTGGTCTGAGGGTGCGCCACCGAGGTGAAGCGATGCTTGATGCCGAGGTCGCTGCAGAAGTCTTCGAACTCCCGACAGTCGAACTGGCGTCCGTTGTCGGTGACCACGGTGTGGGGGAGGCCGAAGCGACAGACGATGGACTTCCAGAAGAACTTGGCGACGTTTGCTTCGGTGATTCTCGCCAAGGGCTCGGCCTCGACCCACTTCGTGAAGTAGTCGATAGCCACTATCAAGAACTTCCGCTGACCGGACGCCGGCGGGAACGGGCCCAGGAGGTCCATCCCCCACTGGGCGAACGGCCAGGGGGCTGAGAGCTGAGAGATCGGGTTGGAGGGTTGCCGCTGCACCGTGGCGTGGCGCTGGCACCGGTCGCACTTCTTCACGAAGTCGGCGGCGTCTTCCTTCATTGTCTCCCAGAAGTAGCCTTGTCGAAGGGCCTTGTATGCCAATGCCCTGCCCCCCACGTGGTTCCCGCAGATGCCTTCGTGAATCTCCTGGAGCACAAGCTTGGCTTCTGTGGGTCCGATGCACTTGAGGAGGGGATAAGAGTAGGATCTTCGATATAACTGCCCGTCCATCAGGACGAACCGCACGGCCTTCTTCTGATGAGGCGAGCCGCCTCTCGATCCTCCGGCAGGGTGCCGCTGGTGATGTACGCAGCGTACTTGTCCATCCAGCCGGGCTCCTGGCTGACCTGATGGACCTCCACCGGTGCTTCGAGGCTTGGGACCTCAAGTCGCTCCACATGAGCGCGTCCCAGCATCGTGTCCGGCAGGGTTGCCAGCCGAGAGAGGGCATCCGCGCGGGCGTTCTCCCCGCGGGGGATATGGAAGATGTTGAAGCGCCGGAACTTGGACGCGCCCGCTTTGACGAGCTCCAAGTACTTCGCCATCTGGGGGTCGTGCGCGACGTACTCCCCGGACACCTGTCCCGCCACGAGCTGGGAGTCAGTAAAAGCTCTGAGGTTGGTCACGCCCAGCTCGCGGGAGACTCTCAGTCCGGCAAGAAGTGCCTCGTACTCCGCCTGGTTGTTTGTCGCGGGGAACTGGAAGCGGAGTGCGCACTCGGCGACGACCCCTTCGCCGTTGGCAAGGATGAGCCCAGCTCCGCTTCCGCCGGAGTTTGAGGCCCCGTCCACATGGAGGATCCAGGCGTCCTCTCCGGGCTCGTCGGTGCCAACGTCCATCGGCCGGGCCGGGGGGCCCTCCTCGGGCTCCTTGCCCAAGCCTGCACACTCGACCAAGAAATCGGCCAGCACCTGCGCCTTCATGGCCGACCTCGGTCGGTATGTAATGTCGAACTCGCTGAGTTTCAGTGCCCACTTGGCCAATCGTCCCGAGGTATCGGGTCGGCTGAGCACCGCTTTCAGCGGTTGGTCCGTCAAGACGGCGATGGGGTGCGCTTGGAAATAGGGCCTGAGACGCTGGGCAGACACTATTAGCGCAAAAACAAGTTTCTCGGGCCGGGAATACCTGAGCTCCGCGTCTCGGAGGAGTTTACTGGTATAGTACACCGGCCGCTGGAGCCCGTGGTCGTCGGTTCGGACCAAGACAGAGCTGACGGCCTCCGGGGTAACCGCCAAGTAGAGGGTTAGCTCCTCTCCCTCCTCGGGCCTGGACAGCAAAGGTGGGGACGCGAGCGTCTTCTTCAGCTCCTCGAAGGCCTGCTGGCACTCCTCGGTCCAAGCAAAGCCATTCATCTTCCTCAGCACCTTGAAGAAGGGACGGCAGCGGTCCGCCGACCTGGAAATAAAATGGCTAAGGGCCGCAACTCGGCCGGTTAGTTGTTGCACCTGCTTCTTGGAGGCGGGCTGCTCCATGTCTAGGATGGCCTGGACCTTCTCCGGGTTGGCCTCGATTCCTCTTTGGGTCACCATAAACCCCAGGAACTTCCGGCGGAGACGCCGAAGGCGCACTTCGCCGGGTTGAGTTTCATCTGATGGCGCCGGAGGTTGCCGAACGCCTCCGTCAGGTCGGCCACGTGGTCCGAATCGAGTTTGCTCATTACCAGCATGTCGTCCACGTACACCTGCATGTTGCGGCCTATCTGGTCTTGAAGACTTTATTGACCAGACGTTGGTACGTCGCCCCCGCGTTCTTGAGGCCGAAGGGCATCATCCTGTAGCAGAAAGTCCCGCGGTCAGTTATGAAGGCAGTGCGCTCTTCGTCCTCTGGGTTCATCCGGATCTGGTTGTATCCGGAGAAGGCGTCCATGAATGACAGGAGACGATGCCCCGAGGTGGTGTCGACCAGCTGGTCGATCTTCGGCAGAGGGAAGCTGTCCTTCGGGCAAGCTCGATTGAGGTCGGTGTAGTCCACGCAGATCCTCCACTTACCACTACTCTTCTTTACCATGACCACGTTTGCTAACCAGCTGGGGTATTGGACTTCTCGGACAAAACCGGCGGCGAGGAGCTTTTCTACCTCCTCGTTGATCGCCTTCTGTCTCTCCATGGCGAAGCTTCTCTTCTTCTGGCGGACCGGGCGGCAACCTGGGTCCACGTTCAGGCTATGCATGATGATCTCGGGCGGGATGCCCGGCATGTCGGCCGCCGACCAGGCGAACACGTCAGCGTTGGCACGGAGAAACTCCAGCAGGCGGGTTCGCTCTTCCTCGGGGAGCTGGGCCCGACTTGCACCGTCTTCATGGGGTCCGAACCGAGGGGGAAAGTTAGCAGGCGCTCCACGGGCCCTCCCCTGGGTTCCTTCTCTCTCAGATCGAGATCTTCAATATCGTGGGCGAGCTCCGCACTCCTGGTGCCTGGGACCGTCTGGAGGCAGAGCGGAACCGGTTGGATTGTCCCCTTCATTTCCCCGGGCCCGGAAGGCGTGGGGAACTGCACCGACAGCCTCCTCGTGGAGATGGTGGCGTCCAGTTGGTTGAGCCCGGGACGCCCGAGAATGGCGTTGTAAGGCGAAGGGAGCTTGACGACAGTGAATGTTATCATGACGGTCGCCTGCCGGGGCGGGGATCCGGCGGTGACCGGGAGAGTGATCTCCCCTTCGACCCCCACGGAGTCTCCTGTAAAACCCACCAGCGGGATGTGTACTGGTTTCAGCCGATCAGGAGATAAGTTCATTCGAGAGAAAGCATCGTAAAAAAGTACGTCGGCCGAGCTTCCACTATCCACCATGATTCGATGTACAGGATGCTTCGCGATGGTCATCTCGACCACCACGGCATCGTTGTTTACATTGTCATTAATTTCCCCTCCCTCGGGAGGGATTACATTCTCCGGAACTTCCCGGGCTCTCTTCATTGCTCGGCCGGGCCCGCGCGAGATCATGCCCACGGGCTTCTCCGTCGGGCGGTTGTCGATCGCCGGGACAGGCGGTAGGGCCGCGAGCGGCTGCCCTTCAGAGGGGGCCTCGTTCTTGACGAACTTCCTGAGGTAACCCCTGCTGATCAGCTCCTCAATTTCCCGCTTCAGATGGCGGCACTCCTCCGTGTCGTGCCCGTGTTCGCGATGGAACTGGCAGTACTTCGATTTGTCTCGGGCGGCTCTCGGGTTCTGAGGAGGAGGTCGGCGGAGGTAGCGCTCGCCCTCGATTTCCATGAGGATCTTCGTTCGAGGTGCGAGGAGAGGGGTGTACCTCCGCTCTGGAGTGGCTTCGCCTCTCGGCTTTGGATTTGGGCGGAGCTCGGCAGATGGCCCGGGCCTCCGAGCTCCCGGGATGTCCCTCGGGAGCGGCTTCTTTGGAGTCTTCCCGTCCAGCTCTCGACGGGTGCGGTCGGCCTCCTCCGCCCGGATGTACTTGTGGGCGCGGAGGAGGAGCTCAGAATACGTCCTGGGCGGCTTCTTGTCCAGGGAATAAGTTAGGCGGGACGTCTTGAGTCCGCGCTTTAAGGCCAGCATGGCGACGGGCTCGTCCAAGCTGTAGATCTCCAGTGCTGCGGTCTTGAACCGGGTGATGTAGTCCCGGAGCAGCTCCTGGTCCTGCTGGCGGATGGAGAAGAGGCTGTCCACTTCTCTTGGCACCTTTCGACAGGCGTCGAAGTGCGCCACGAACTTTCCTTCCAACTGCTGGAAGGAGCAAATGGATCCGGGCTCGAGACGGGTGAACCAGACTCGAGCGGCCTTCCGAAGGGTCGCTGGGAAGGCGATGCACAGGAGGGCGTCGGTGGCGCCCTGGACCCTCATGAGAGCTTTATAGCTCTCCAAATGGTCCAGGGGGTCGGTGGTCCCGTCGTAGGGGTCCACCTGCGGCATGCGGAACCGTTTCGGGATCGGTTCCGCCTGGATTTCTTCAGAGAAAGGGGGGCGGGAGTCGTAGCCCGCCGGGCCAGCCGACGAGTTCTGCAGGTCGGCGAACCGTCGGGCGAACTCCGCCAACTTGCGCTCATGCTCTTCTAGGCGCCTCTCGGCCTGGCGCCTGATGGCCTCGTCGGTGGAGTCTTCCACCGAGACTGCAGGTGAAGGGGGCGCCGATCGGTCTCGGCGCGAGGTCTGGCCTCGGTGTCGCTTGCTGCGATGCGCCGTTTCGGCCCCATCGGCCGGGGATCGACTCTCGTGATCCTCCGAACCGGAAAAGTTTCTCTTCGGGAGCTTGGTGGCTCCCCCGAGGGTTGGAGATAGCCCGCGGATGGGATGGCCTGCCTTGGATTGAGCGCAGGCTCCCATGCTGCCCCGCGGCTCGGGCCGCGGGAGTCCCCGGCTGAGGCTGAGTGGCCAGGGACCGCTGCTGATGCTGAAGCTGTCGGACCGCTGAGGTCAAGGTCTGCAGCTGCTGGACGATGGCCGCAAGAGATCCGTCCACCGGGGCAGGCTGCTGCGAAAGAGGAGGAGGAGCCGGAAGCTCCCGTTCGGGGGTGTGGCCCCCTGGAGGGGAGTGGGCTTCTCCCACACGGCTGGTGGACGCCTCGCGACCACGAGTGACCACCATTGCTGGAGAGCGCGACACCTGCAGAAAGCTGGTTCCCACTAGGGGTTAGTGTCCTGCCCCCCTACCTGGTGCGCCAATCTGTTGCCGCTCTCGTCGCCGCGCCCGTGCCTCGGACCAGCCGATCCTTCCTGACCGCCTGGCGAGGGAGCCTCCCTTCCTGCGGAGAACCTGCAACAAAGGAGTTAGAAGTCCCTGGCCGGGGATCCCGGCGAGGGGGCTCCGACGGTCAAGTCAGTAGACGACGAGAAGGAACAGACTCTCCCCTCCGGGCCCTCGAAAGGGTCCCAGATTTAGAGAGTTAATTGGTGAAGGAAGCGCTCTGGGGACTGGAATTTCGGCTGGGCTTGCTTGCCGAACTCGCGCCCAGTGTTCCCCTCTCGGAGTCCCTGGTTTCTCCTTCGACGCAAGGCCTTGTGCCGGTGCTCCTCCCTTGTCCCCAGGCTAGTTTTTTGCTTACCTCGCAGTTCCCAGATTCTTCCCTCTTTATCTCCCTCCATCGTGCGCTTGTCCTTTTCTTCCTCGGAGACTCCCCTCCCCTGTTCTCCTTCCTTTTCCCTTTCTGGTGAAGGAGGCCAGGCGGCTTTCCGACCTCGTCCGCCGGGCCCAGCAGGAAAAGGCAAAGACAGGAGAGAGAAAGGGGGAGGGCGGCGCTGGCAGAGCGGCCGGTCGTCAGGCCTCGGGCTCTGTGAGAGCGCTCCCTTCCCCGAGCGTGGGCGCCATCCGTTTATGGGGCCTGTTCTGTCAGGATCGGGTCTCTCGGCTGCGGGACCTGCCGGGCCGATGCAAGTAACGTTCCGCGTGCCGCCGCCCTCCGTACGGGACGCCGTCTGGGGTCTGTACGGCCCGAGGGGTGGTCTCGGGACCCGTCTCTCTCCCCGGGGGCTTCTCCGTACGAGCGGTCTGACCTCGGCTGAGTTGGACCCGTCTCCGGGGGCCAACTGGCGAGGGGCAAAGGATCGGCCGACCTCGGCTCAGGTGGACCCCTCCTGGGCGGACACCTGGCGAGGCGGCAGAGGGTCGCCTGGCTTCGGCCGAGGTGGTCCCGTCTCCGGGTGGCCACCTGGCGAAAGGCGAAGGATCGGCCGACCTCGGCTCAGGTGGACCCCTCCTGGGTGGACACCTGGCGAGGCGGCAGAGGGTCGCCTGGCTTCGGCCGAGGTGGTCCCGTCTCCGGGTGGCCACCTGGCGAAAGGCGAAGGATCGGCCGACCTCGGCTCAGGTGGACCCCTCCTGGGCGGACACCTGGCGAGGCGGCAGAGGGTCGCCTGGCTTCGGCCAAGGTGGTCCCGTCTCCGGGTGTCCACCTGGCGAAAGGCGAAGGATCGGCCGACCTCGGCTCAGGTGGACCCCTCCTGGGCGGACGCCTGGCGAGGCGGCAGAGGGTCGCCTGGCTTCGGCCAAGGTGGTCCCGTCTCCGGGTGGCCACCTGGCGAAAGGCGAAGGATCGGCCGACCTCGGCTCAGGTGGACCCCTCCTGGCGGACACCTGGCGAGGCGGCAGAGGGTCGCCCGACTTCGGCCGACCTCACTTGGGCGGAAACCCTCCGGGCCCGGGCGCCAATGAGGTGGTAGAGGAACTCCGGGCCGAGCTTGACCTCGGCAAGGGCGGTTTGCTTCAGACAGTCGTAAGGTGGTGCGGTTTTTGCCGCTCCTAGCTTTGTGGACGTGGCGCAAAATCCGACGGGGAAACTTACACGTGGCTTGCTCTCATTCGGCGATACCCGAGCCTGTCCACGTCACTGTCACGGCTGTAACAGTTGCCCCCCAGCCCGCCGTTCCGTCGGGACGTCGTAGAACGGAACGTCGGGATTAATTGCGGACATGACGTGGGGAGGCGAAGATCTTGCATCATAATTGCCACGATCCTTGCTCGTCGTGGCTCGATGCGGCTGAAGACCTATGGGGAGCCGCCATGCGTCGTCCACTTGCTCGTAGTAAATGCGTCGCCTCGAGGCAGAGGCCGTTACTCTGCTAACGAGGCGTCGATGTCGGGCGTGCGCCCACGTGGCGACCATCCAGTGGTCGGAGGCGGAATGATGGGTACGGCTGCTGTCGGCTGAGTTTGAAAGGGAGGGGACTTTCCAGAACGAGGCCTTTTCCCTTGCTTCGTGGGCGGTTTGCTGCAGGCTAACAACTTCTGCTGCTCGCGCTCGTCTGTGCATTTTCGGTGAGTGCCTCCTTCTCCTTCTTCGGCCCCCCTCCTTCTTTCGCATTCTCTGTCCAATTCCCTTGTCCTTTTCTTTTCCATGGCGCGCCGTCGCCATGTCTCTTCCAATCCGGACGAGGCCGGTCCATCCCGGCCGAGGACTTCATCTTCTTCCTCCTCGGATGAGGAGGTAATTCCAGAGGAGGTCCGCCGGCGTTTGCAACCCGGGGTGTCACTATTAGCATCCCCAGGGGAATCCGGTCCCCTCCGGTTGCGCCTGCCGTGCCCCTCCGCTCTCTTCCTGCCTTGCCTTCTCTTCCTGCTCCACCATCTCTTCCCGCCGGTCCCTCCGGTCATGCTTCTACCATGACCGAAGGCGACCTTTCTCTGCTCCGGGATGCCTATGGCATCCCGGGGTCTATCCGTCTCTTTGCTCCGCGGTCCGGGGAGCGTGTCACCATGAGTGGCCCCGGCCGCATTGCTTTCTACGAAGACTTCCTCCTCGGGGGTCTTCGTTTTCCCCTGCATCCTTTCTTTCTCTCCTTCCTCAGCCACTTCCGGCTCGTCCCGGCCCAGCTAGCTCCTAATGCCATCCGGGTCATTTTTTCCTTCATTGTCTTCTGCCACTTTCACGGGTTTGTCGCCCGTTTTTTCTCTTCAGGGCCCTGTTCACCCTGAAGAAGTGCTCCACCGATGACGGCTGGTGGTACATTTCGCCCCGGCCTAGGTGTCTCCGGTTCGACCTCCCTTCCTCGGTCAAGGGATTGAAGAGCCGGTTTTTCTTCGCATCGGTCGACGACATCGATTGGGCTTGGAGCGAACCGGACCGGTCGCCGAACCGGAATTCCCGGGTGGAGTCTGTGGACCAGGAGTCCTACGCCCTGCTCCTGAGTGACGTGGTCCCGGTGCTCGAGGTTCTGCTCTCTGAGCAAAACCTTTATGAGGCCGGCATCAGTCCCATCCGTGAGACCGGTGAGACTTGGCCCCCGCATTGATTTCTGCCCCCCCCTCTTTCTTTAAGATCGAGCTGTTTGACCTTCTATCTTTTTCATTTTGCAGGGATGAAGTTTTCTCTGGAGAACCTCCTGGAGGGGGCGGCCCAGCGGGACGTCGTTGAGGTGGATGAGCCCGCAGCGAAGAGGGCTCGTACAGAGACGAGCCGGGAGGTCGTGGCGGCGACCGTGCCCGACCCAGCTGCTGCCGTTTCCTCGCCCAGGCCTCCTCAGGGCGGGGTTCCTGGTGCTTCGGCCACGCGACCTGGCGGCGCCGCAGAGAGAGCTCCAGCGCCCGCCGCTCCGCCTGTCTCCGGGCCCGTCATCGCCGCCAGCCCGACAGCACCGTCTGTGGCGACCGCCGGCCCGTCAGTTGCGGTTCCGGCCGAGGGGGCAGCTGCCGCAGGGGCCGGCCCGAAAGGTCCGGCACCGGTGATCTCCCACCGGGACTCGGTCATCCTCGACAGGGGACTGGCGGAGAAGATGATGGAGTACGCCTCCACCGCCCGGGACCGCCGAGCTCGGGGCGGCCGAGACTATGCGGACGCCCTGCTCGGCATCCTTCCTCAGCTTTTCATGGTAAGTGTGGGCTTCCTCTTCTTTCTTCTTTTTAACCTCGAGGCTTTTCTGCCTCTGCTCTGACAGGTGTTGCCTTTGTATTGCAGATCGGGAACGACGTCCTCTTACTGAGGAATTACCTCGCAGGGAACGCCAAGAGGGACTCCGATCGGGAGCTAAAGCTCGGCAAGCTCGCGGCCGACGTGAAGGACCTGATGGAGAAGGGGGCCGAGCTGCGAGCCGAGAAGCAAGCCCTCCAGTCCGACCTGACGCATTCCGAGGAGCGGAACAAGGAATTGGAGGCCTCATTGTCGGAGGAGCGGGCCTCCAACCAGAACCGAACCGAGGAGGAGGCGGCGGAGAAGGCCCGCCTGCATGCCCACTCCAACTGGGTAGAGCGCCAGCTGGAGGAGGCCCGACGAGAGGTGGCCGCAGCGAAGGAGCGGAGCGCCTACGTCAACGGGCTCCTGGAGGTGGCCAAACGGGAAGCGCAAGAAGCCGTCCCCAAGTTCCGAGCCTCCGACGAGTTCACGGCGGAGGTCCGGGAGGCCGCCGTGGACTCCTTCCTGAAGGGGTTCCGGATGTGCTGGGAGAAGGTGGGGGCCTTCTTCCCCCACCTGGACCTGAGCGGGGTCGTCGTCGGCGGCCGGAAGACAGGGGGCGAGAGCAGGGTTCCCGGCGCGGCCAAAGCGATACCTGCGGCGCCGTCGACCAGCGATGCCGCGGCCCCGGAGCAGCCCCAGGAGCCGGCTACTGCAGAAGCTGAGGAAGCAGCGCCCGCGCCTCCGGCAGATGGCTCCGAACCCGCGCCTCCGGCAGATGGCTCCGAACACCGCCCGACGACTATCTAAGGCAAACTGCCCTCGTCGAGGTCGAGCTCGGCTCGGAGTTCCTCTACCACCCCATTGGCGCCCGGACCCGGAGGGGTCCGCCTAAGTGAGGTCGGCCGAGGTCAGGCGACCTCCTGCCACCTCGCCAGGTGTCCACCCAGGAGGGGTCCGCCTAAGCCGAGGTCGGCCGATCCTTCGCCCTTCGCCAGGTGGCAACCCGAAGATGGGCCCACCTCGACCGAAGCCAGGCGACCTCCTACCACCTCGCCAGGTGTCCACCCAGGAGGGGTCCACCCTAGCCGAGGTCGGCCAATCCTTCGCCAGGTGGCCACCCGGAGATGGGTCCACCTCGGCTGAAGCCGGGCGACCTCCTGCCACCTCGCCAGGTGTCCACCCAGGAGGGGTCCACCTAAGCCGAGGTCGGCCGGTCCTTCGCCCTTCGCCAGGTGGCAACCCGGAGGCTGGTCCACCTCGGTCGAAGCCAGGCGACCTCCTGCCACCTCGCTAGGTGTCCACCCGGGAGGGGTCCACCTAAGCTGAGGTCGGTTGGTCCTTCGCTCCTCACCAGTTGGCCCCCGGAGATGGGTCCAACTCAGCCGAGGTCAGACCGCTCGTACAGAGAGGATCCCAGGGAGAGAGATGGGCCCCGAGGCCATCCCTCGGACCGTACGAACCCCAGACGGTGCTCCGTATGGAGGGCGGTGGCACGCGGAACATCACTTGCATCGGCCCGACAGGTCCCACAGCCGAGAGACGCGATCCTGACGGAACAGGCTCCATAGATGGATGGCGCCCACGCTTGGGGAAGAGAGCGCTCTCGCTGGGCCCGAGGCCTGACCGGCCGCCTTGCCAGCGCCGCCCTCCCCTTTTTCCCCTCTGTCTTTGCCTTTTCCCTACTGGGCCCGGCGGACGAGGTCGGAAGGCCGCCTGGCCCCCTTCACCGAAAAGGGAAAAGAGAAAGTGACGGGGGAGGGAAGTCTCCAAGGAGGAAGAAACAAGCGCACGACGAAAGGAGATAAAGAGGGAGGAATCTGGGGAGGAGGCCCAGCCGAGATTCTGGTCCCCAGAGCGTCTCTCTCACTAGTAAACTCTCTAAGTCTGAAACCCCTTCGGGGGACCGTCTGGAGAGTCTGTTCCTTCTCGTCGTCTACTGACTTGACCGTCGGAGCTCCCTCGCCGGAATCCCCGGCCAGGGTCTTCTAACCCCTTTTTTGCAGGTTCGCCGCGGGAAGGGAGGCTCCCTCGCCATGCGGTCAGGAGGGATCGACGGATCCGCGGCACGGGCGCGGCGACGAGAGCGGCAACAGATTGGCGCACCAGGTAGGGGGGCAGGACACTGAACCCCAGCGGGAGCCAGCTTTCTGCAGGTATCGCGCTCTCCGACAATGGTGGTCACTCGTGGACGCGAGGCGTCCACCAGCCGTGTGGGGGAAGTCCACTCCCCTCCGGGGGGCCACAGCCCCGAAAGGGAGCTTCCGGCTCCTCCTCCTCTTCCACAGCAGCCTACCCCGGTGGACGGATCCCTTGCGGCCATCGTCCAGCAGCTGCAGACCTTGACCTCAGCGGTCCGGCAGCTTCAGCATCAGCAACGGTCTCTGGCCACCCAGCCGCAGCCAGGGACCCCCGCGGCCCGAGCCGCGGGGCAACGTGGGAGCCTGCGCTCAATTCAGGGCAGGCCATCCCATCCGAGGGCCGTCTCCAACCCCCTAGGGAGCCACCGAGCTCCAGCGAAGAGAAACTACTCCGGTTCGGAGGATCACGAGAGCCGATCCCCAGCCGACGGGGCCGAAACGGTGCATCGCAGTAAGCGACGCCGAGGCCAGACCTCGCGCCGAGACCGATCGGCGCCCCCTTCACCCACAGTCTCGGTGGAAGACTCCACCGACGAAGCCATCAGGCGCCAGGCCGAGAGGCGCCTGGAGGAGCATGAGCGCAAGCTGGCGGAGTTCGCCCGCCGATTCGCCGACCTGCAGAACTCATCGGCAGACCCGGCGGGCTACGACTCCCGCCCCCCTTTCTCTGAAAAAATCCAAGCGGAACCGATCCCGAAACGGTTCCGCATGCCGCAGGTGGATCCCTACGACGGGACCACCGACCCCCTGGACCATTTGGAGAGCTACAAAGCTCTCATGAGGGTCCAGGGGGCCACTGACGCTCTTCTGTGCATTGCCTTCCCGGCAACCCTCCGGAAGGCCGCTCGAGTCTGGTTCACCCACCTCGAGCCTGGATCTATTTGCTCCTTCCACCAGCTGGAAGGAAAGTTTGTGGCGCACTTCGATGCCTGTCGAAAGGTGCCAAGAGAGGTAGACAGCCTCTTTTCTATCCGCCAGCAGGACCAGGAGCTGCTCCGGGACTACATCACCCGGTTCAAGACCGCAGCTCTGGAGATCTACAGCTTGGACGAGCCCGTTGCCATGCTGGCTTTGAAGCGCGGGCTCAAGACGTCCCGCCTAACCTACTCCCTGGACAAGAAGCCGCCCAGGACGTACTCCGAGCTCCTCCTCCGCGGCCACAAGTACATCCGAGCGGAGGAGGCTGACCGCACCTGTCGAGAGTTAGACGGGAAGACTCCGAAGAAGCCGCTCCCGAGGGACGCCCCGGGAGCTCGGAGGCCCGGGTCATCTGCCGACCCTCGCCCGAATCCGAGGTCGAGGGACAAGGCCACTCCCGAGCGGAGGTACACCCCTCTCCTCGCACCTCAAACGAAGATCCTCATGGAAATCGAGGGCGAGCGCTACCTCCGCCGACCTCCTCCTCAGAACCCGAGAGCCGTCCGAGACAAATCGAAGTACTGCCAGTTCCACCGTGAGCACGGGCATGACACGGAGGAGTGTCGCCACCTGAAGCGGGAGATCGAGGAGCTGATCAGGAGGGGTTACCTCAGGAAGTTCGTTAAGAACGAGGCCCCCTCTGAAGGGCAGTCGCTCGCGGCCTTACCACCTGTCCCTGCGATCGACAACCGCCCAACGGAGAAGCCCGTGGGCATGATCTCACGCGGGTCCGGTCGAGCGACGAAGAGAGCCCGGGAAGTCGGGAACCCGGAGAATGTAATCCCTCCCGAGGGGGGGAAGTTAATGATAATGTAAACAACGATGCCGTGGTGGTCGAGATGACCATCGCGAAGCATCCTGTACATCGAATCATGGTGGATAGTGGAAGCTCGGCTGACGTACTTTTTTACGACGCTTTCTCTCGGATGAACTTGTCCCCCGATCAGCTGAAACCAGTGCACACCCCCTGGTAGGTTTTACAGGGGACTCCGTGGGGGTCGAGGGGGAGATCACTCTCCCGGTCACCGCCGGATCCCCACCCCGGCAGGCGACCATCCTAATAACATTCACCGTCGTCAGGCTCCCTTCGCCTTACAACGCCATTCTCGGGCGTCCCGGGCTCAACCAACTGGACGCCACCATCTCCACGAGAAGGCTGTTGGTACAGTTCCCCACGCCTTCCGGGCTCGGGGAGATGAAGGGGATGACCCGGCCGGTCCCGCTCTGCCTTCAGACGGTCCCAGGCGCCAGGGGCGCAGAGCTCACCCAGGATATCGACGACCTCGATCTGAGAGAGAAGGAACCTAGGGGAGGGCCTGTAGAGTGCCTGCTGGCTTTACCCCTCGGTTCGGACCCCCTGAAGACGGTGCAAGTCGGGGCCCAGCTCCCTGAGGAAGAACGAACCCGCCTACTGGAGTTCCTCCGTGCCAACGCTGACATGTTCGCCTGGTCAGCAGCCGACATGCCGGGCATCCAGCCCGAGATCATCATGCACAGGCTAAACGTGGACCCAAATTGCCGCCCGGTCCGCCAGAAGAAGAGAAGCTTCACCATGGAGAGACAGAAGGCGATCAATGAGGAAGTGGAGAAGCTCCTCGCCGCCCGTTTTGTCCGAGAGGTCCAGTACCCCAGTTGGCTGGCGAACGTGGTCATGGTAAAGAAGAGTAGCGGTAAGTGGAGGATCTGTGTGGACTACACCGACCTCAACCGAGCTTGCCCAAAGGACAGCTTCCCTCTTCCAAAGATCGACCAGCTGGTCGACACCACCTCGGGGCATCGCCTCCTGTCGTTCATGGATGCCTTCTCCGGATACAACCAGATCCGGATGAACCCGGAGGACGAAGAGCACACCGCCTTCATAACTGACCGCAGAACCTTTTGCTACAGGATGATGCAATTTGGCCTCAAGAACGCGGGGGCAACGTACCAGCACCTGGTCAGTAGAATCTTCAAAGACCAGATCGGCCGCAATATGCAGGTGTACGTGGACGACATGCTGGTAATGAGCAAACTCGATTCAGACCACATGGCTGACTTGGCGGAGACGTTCGGCAACCTCCGACGCCATTAAATGAAGCTGAACCCGGCGAAGTGCACCTTCGACGTCTCCGCCAGGAAGTTCCTAGGGTTTATGGTGACCCAAAGAGGAATCGAAGCCAACCCGGAGAAGGTCCTGGCCATCCTGGACATGGAGCAGCCCGCCTCCAAGAAGGAAGTGCAACAACTAACCGGCCGAGTTGCGGCCCTTAGCCGTTTTATCTCCAGGTCGGCGGACCGCTGCCGTCCCTTCTTCAAGGTGCTGAGGAAGATGAATGACTTTGCTTGGACCGAGGAATGCCAGCAGGCCTTCGAGGAGCTGAAGAAGATGCTTGCATCGCCATCATTGCTGTCCAGGCCCGAGGAGGGATAGGAGCTTACCCTCTACCTGGCGGTTACCCCGGAAGCCGTCAGCTCAGTCTTGGTCCGAATCGACGGCCAGGGGGCCCAGCGGCCGGTGTACTATACCAGCAAACTCCTCCGTGACGCGGAGCTCAGTGCTCAGCCGACCCGATACCTCGGGACGATTGGCAAAGTGGGCACTGAAGCTCAGCGAGTTCGACATTACGTACAGGCCGAGGTCGGCCATGAAGGCACAGGTGCTGGCCGACTTCTTGGTCGAATGTGCAGGCTTGGGCAAGGAGTCCGAGGAAGGCCCCTCAGGTCGGTCGATGGAGATAGGCACCGACGAGCCCGGAGAGGATGCCTGGATCCTCCATGTAGACGGAGCCTCAAACTCCGACGGGAGCGGGGCTGGGCTCATCCTTGCCAACAGAAACGGGGTCGTCGCTGAATGCGCACTCCGTTTCCAATTCCCTGCGACAAATAACCAGGCGGAGTACGAGGCACTTCTTGCCGGACTGAGAGTCTCCCGCGAGTTGGGCGTAACCAACCTCAAGGCTTTCACTGATTCCCAGCTCGTGGCGGGGCAGGTGTCCGGGGAGTACGTCGCACACGACCCCCAAATGGCGAGATACTTGGAGCTCGTCAAAGAGGGTGCGTCCAGATTCCGACGCTTCAACATCTTCCATATCCCCTGCGGGGAGAACGCCCGCGCGGATGCTCTCTCCCGACTGGCGACCCTGCCAGACACGATGCTGGGACACGCCTTTGTGGAGCGCCTTGAGGTCCCAAGCCTCGAAGCACCGGTGAAGGTCCACCAGGTCGGCCATTAACCCAGCTGGATAGACAAGTACGCCGCATACATCACCAATGGGACCCTGCCGGAGGATCGCGAGGCGGCTCGCCTCATCAGGAAGAAGGCCGTGCAGTTCGTCCTGATGGACGGGCAGTTGTATCGAAAATCCTACCCCCTCCTCAAGTGCATAGGACCCACGGAAGCCAAGCTTGTGCTCCAGGAGATTCACGAAGGCGTCTGCGGAAACCACGTGGGGGGCAGGGCATTGGCGTACAAGGCCCTCCGTCAGGGCTACTTCTGGGAGACAATGAAGGAAGACGCCGCCGACTTCGTAAAGAAGTGCGACCGGTGCCAGCGTCACGCCATAGTGCAGCGGCAGCCCTCCAACCCAATCTCGCAGCTCTCGGCCCCCTGGCCGTTCGCCCAGTGGGGGATGGACCTCCTGGGCCCATTCCCGCCGGCGTCTGGCCAGCGGAAGTTCTTGATAGTGGCCATCGACTACTTCACGAAGTGGGTCGAGGCCGAACCCTTGGCAAGGATCACCGAAGCAAACATCGCCAAGTTATTTTGGAAGTCCATCGTCTGCCGCTTCGGCCTCCCCCACACCGTGGTCACCGACAACGGGCGCCAGTTCGACTACCGGGAGTTCGAAGAATTCTGCAGCGACCTCGGCATCAAGCATCGCTTCACCTCGGTGGCGCATCCTCAGACCAATGGGGAGGCCGAAGTCACGAACAGGACCATTCTTCAGGGCCTCCGCACGCGGCTGGACCAGGCCAAGGGCAGGTGGGCCGACGAGCTTCCCAGCATCCTCTGGGCATACCACACCACCCCGAGGACGGCTACCGACGAAACCCCGTTCAACCTCGTCTTCGGAGCTGAGGCAGTCATCCCGATCGAGCTCAGCCTACCCACACTGCGTATGGAGCAATACGACGAGGCAGAAAACCCAGCCAGGATGATGCTCAACCTGGACCTTCTCGAGGAAACGAGGGACAAGGCCAGAGTTCGAATGGCGGCGTATAGGCAACGTGTGGCCAGATATTATAACTCCCGTGTGCGGCCGAAGGTTTTCCGTCCCGGAGACTTGGTCCTCCGGCGTGCTGAAGCCTCCCAGCCACGGGAATGCGGCAAGTTATCACCCAACTGGGAAGGCCCATATCGGGTGGCAGAAGCCCTCCCTCATGGAGCATATTACTTGGAGGAATTGGGAGGTGCCAGGTTCCCCCGGACGTGGAACTCCTTGAACCTAAGGATGTACTATCAGTAATGTAAGGTTCCCTGTTTCTGCAACAAAGTTCCCCCACTTCAAACACTCTTTTCTCGCTTCGACAAGGAAGCCCACGGCATCGGGTTCAGTCCGGAGATCCTGTGCTTCAGCCTGGAAGGTGGCGCCAAACCCAGTTCGCCCACGCAAGCCCGAAGAACAGCTCAGTAAGCCGCGCAAGGCTTGAGAAAGCCTGCGGAATCGAGTCAGTCCGAAGACCCTGGGCTTCGGCCTGGAAGGTGGCGCCGAACCCAGTTCGCCCACGCAAGCCCGGAGAACAGCTCAGTAAGCCGCGCAGGGCTTGAGAAAGCCTGCGGCATCAAGCTCAGTCCGGAGATCCTGGGCTTCGGCCTGGAAGGTGGCGCCGAACCCAGTTCGCCCACGCAAGCCCGGAGAACAGCTCAGCAAGCCGCGCAAGGCTTGAGAAAGCCTGCGGCGTTGAGCTCAGTCCGGAGATCCTGGGCTTCGGCCTGGAAGACGGTGCAGAAACCGTGTCGCCTGCGCAAGTATGAAGGCGGCCCCAAAGACGGGCCCGCTTAAGGCCTACTCTACCGCCATGCGATTCGGGAGGCCCCAACCTTCGATTTGAGCAATGGAAGGACCAGGCCTGCAACTGTTTCAAGTGTTCCATACCGACATCTCAGAAAGAAAGAAGAAGAAAAGTGAGGTAAGATGAACACGAAGTTTTGTCAAACTGAAACTTTCATTGATATAGAGGATCAGTACAAGCTGGGAGTCCCGACAGGCCGGGAGTCCCCAAAAAGAAACAACAACAGAAGAAGAAAAAGAAAAGACAACGGGGAGAAGGCGTTGGGTTCACTGTGGTGCAGGGTCGGAGCCCTCTGCCAGGGGCGCGGGTGCTGCGTCCTCGACTTCTACGGTGGCCGGCTCTCGAAGCTGCTCCGGAGCCGCAGCTTCACTGGTCGACGGCGCCGCAGGAGTTGCTTCGGCCATGTCGGAGGCCCTGCTCTCGCCTCCTGGCCTCCTACCTCCGATCACCACCCCGCTCAGATCCAGCTCGGGGAAGAGGGCCCCCACCTTCTCCCGGCACATTCGGAACCCCTTCAAGAAGGAGTCCACGGCGGCCTCCCGGACCTCCGACGTGTACTCGTCGGAAGCCCAGAATTTCGGGATGGCCTCCTGCGCCTCCCGCTTTGCGGCCTCCAGGAGTCCGTTGACGTATGCACTCCAGTCTTTCGCCGCGGTTGCGTCTCGCCGGGCCTCCTCCAACTGGCGCTCCAGCCACTGGGAGTGGGCCTGCAGGTGGGCCTTCTCCGCCACCTCCTCCTCCGAGCGGCGCTGGTTGGAGGTCCGCTCCTCCGACAGGGAAGCCTCCAGCTCTTTGTTCCGCCCCTCAGAACGCGCCAGGTCGGACTGGAGGGCCTGGTTGTTGGCTCGCAGCTCGGCCCCCTTCTCCATCAGGTCCTTGACATCGACCGCGAGCTTGCCGAGCTTCAGCTCCTTCTCGGAGTCCCTTTTGGCGTTCCCTACGAGGAAGTTCCTCAGTAGGAGAACGTCGTTCCCGATCTGCACCAACAAGAGCAAATCATGTCAGGATGAAAGGAGTTAGGTTTTGAAAGGAAAAGAAGGGAAGAAGCTCGGACTTACCGTGAAGAGCTGCGGGAGGATCCCGAGCAGCGCATCAGCGTAATCCTGGCCGCCCCGAGCTCGGCGGTCCCGGGCGGTGGAGGCGTACTCCATGATCCTCTCCGCGAGCCCTTTGTCGCGGATGACCGAGTCCCGCTGGGTGATCACCGGTGCCGGGGGCGTCAGGCCAGCTCCTGCGGCGGCCGCCCCATCAGCTGGGGCCGCGGTCGACGGGCCGGCGATGGCCACAGGCTGCACTGTCGAGGCGGCAGCGACGACGGGCCCGGCGCTGGGCGGAGCAGCAGGCGGAGGAGCCCTCTCGGCGGCGGCGCCACCAGGTCGCGCGGCCGAGGCATCGGCGGCCCCACCCTGAGGCAACCTGGGCGGGGGAGCGACAGCAACCGGGCTGGGCACGGTCACCATCACGACCTCCCGGCTCGCCTCTGTACGAGCCCTCTTCGTCGCGGGCTCGTCCACCTCAACGACATCCCGCTGGGCTGCGCCCTCCAGGAGGTTCTCCAGCGAAAATTTCATCCCTGCAAAACAAAGGAACAGGAAGTCAGCCGGCTCAGTCATGAAGAAAAAGGGGGGCAGAAGTCAAAGTGGAGCCGAGTCTCACCAGTCTCGCGGATGGGACTGATCCCGGCCTCAAAAAGGTTCTGCTCCGAAAGCAGAACGTCAAGTGCCGGGACCACGTCGCTCAGGAGCTGGGAATAGGACTCCTGGTCCGCCGACTCGACCCGAGAATTCCGGTTCGGGGTCCGGTCCGGTTCACTCCAGGCCCAGTCGACATCTTCGACTGAAGCGAAGAAAAATCGGCTCTTCCAGCCCTTCACCGAGGAAGGGATGTCGAACTGGAGACACCTGGGCCGGGGCGAGATATACCACCAGCCGTCATCGGTGGAGCACTTCTTCAAGGTGAACAAGGCCCTGATGAGGGAGAAACGGGCAACGAACCCGTGGAAGTGACAGAAGACAATGAAAGAGAAGATGACCTGGATGGCGTTGGGAGCCAACTGGGCCGGGACAAGCCGGAAATGGCTGAGGAAGGAAAGAAAGAAGGGGTGCAGAGGAAACCGAAGACCCCCAAGGAGGAAGTCTTCGTAGAAGGCTATGCGGCCGGGGCCACTCATGGTGACGCGCTCCCTGGACCGCGGAACAAACAAGCGAATGGACCCCGGGATGCCGTAAGCATCCCGGAGCAGAGAAAGATCGCCTTCGGTCATGGTGGAGGCATGACCGGAGGGACCAGCAGGAAGAGAAGGAGGTGCAGGAAGAGCAGGAAAGGCCGTAAGAGAGCGAAGGGGGATGGCAGGAGCAACCGGAGGAGGCCGGATCCCCCTAGGGATGCCAATGGTGACACCCCCGGGTTGCAGACGCCGGCGGATCTCCTCCAGGATTGTCTTCTCATCTGAGGAGGAAGAAGATGGAGTCCTCGGCCGGGATGGACCGGCCTCGTCCGGGTTGGAAGAAACATGGCGACGGCGCGCCATGGAAAAGAGAAGGACAGAGGATCGAAGAGAAAAGAAAAGAGAGGAAAGGAAGGGGACCGGAGAAGGAGAAGAAGGCACTCACCGAAAATGCGCCAGACGAGTGCGAGGCAACAGGAGTTAGTCTGCAGCAAACCGCCCACGGAGCAAGGGGAAATGCCTCATTCTGGAAAGTCCCCTCCCTTTCAAACTCGACCGACAGCGGCAGTACCCGTCATTCCGCCTCAGGCCACTAGATGATCGCCACGTGGGCGCACGCCCGACACCGATGCCTCGTTAGCAGAGTAACGGCCTCTGCCTCGAAGCGAAGCATTAATTATAGGCAAGTGGGCGACGCGTGGTGGCTCCCCATAGGTTCTCAGTCGCATCGAGCCACGGCGACGAGGATCGTGGCAATTATGATGCAAGATCTTCGCCTCCCCACGTCATGTCCGTATTTAATCCCGACGTTCCGTTCTACGATGCCTCGACAGAACGGCGGGCTGGGGGGCAACTGTTACAGCCGTGACAGTGACGTGGCCAGGCTCAGGTACCGCCGAACGCGATCGAGCCACGTGGAAGTTTCCCCGGTCGAGTCAGCGCCACGTCTTCAAGGCTAGGATCGACAAGACTACACCGCCCGACGACTGTCTAAGGCAAACTGCCCTCGCCGAGGTCGAGCTCGGCTCGGAGTTCCTCTACCACCCCATTGGCGCCCGGACCCGGAGGGGTCCGCCTAAGTGAGGTCGGCCGAGGTCAGGCGACCTCCTGCCACCTCGCCAGGTGTCCACCCAGGAGGGGTCCGCCTAAGCCGAGGTCGGCCGATCCTTCGCCCTTCGCCAGGTGGCAACCCGGAGACGGGCCCACCTCGGCCGAAGCCAGGCGACCTCCTGCCACCTCGCCAGGTGTCCACCCAGGAGGGGTCCACCCTAGCCGAGGTCGGCCAATCCTTCGCCCTTCGCCAGGTGGCCACCCGTAGACGGGTCCACCTCGGTCGAAGCCGGGCGACCTCCTGCCACCTCGCCAGGTGTCCACCCAGGAGGGGTCCACCTAAGCCGAGGTCGGCCGGTCCTTCGCCCTTCGCCAGGTGGCAACCCGGAGGCGGGTCCACCTTGACCGAAGCCAGGCGACCTCCTGCCACCTCGCCAGGTGTCCACCCGGGAGGGGTCCACCTAGGCCGAGGTCGGCTGGTCCTTCGCTCCTCACCAGTTGGCCCCCGGAGACGGATCCAACTCAGCCGAGGTCAGACCGCTCGTACAGAGAGGATCCCAGGGAGAGAGACGGGCCCCGAGGCCATCCCTCGGACCGTACGAACCCCAGACGGTGCTCCGTACGGAGGGCGGCGGCACACGGAACATCACTTGCATCGGCCTGACAGGTCCCACAGCCGAGAGACGCGATCCTGACGGAACAGGCTCCATAGATGGATGGCGCCCACGCTTGGGGAATAGAGCGCTCTCGCTGGGCCCAAGGCCTGACCGACTGCCTTGCCAGCGCCGCCCTCCCCTTTTTCCCTTCTGTCTTTGCCTTTTCCCTGCTGGGCCCGGCGGACGAGGTCGGAAGGCCGCCTGGCCCCCTTCACCGAAAAGGGAAAAGAGAAAGGGATGGGGGAGGGAAGTCTCCAAGGAGGAAGAAACAAGCGCACGACGAAAGGAGATAAAGAGGGAGGAATCTGGGGACGACAAGGTAAGCGAACGAGCCTGGGGAGGAAGAAGAAGCACCGGCACAAGGCCTTGCTCCGAGGGTAAAAACCCAGAAATCTCGAGAAGGGAACACTGGGTGTGAGCTCGGCTAGGAGGCCCAGTCGAGATTCTGGTCCCCAGAGCGTCTCTCTCACTAGTAAACTCTCTAAGTCTGGAACCCCTTCGGGGGACCGTCTGGAGAGTCTGTTCCTTCTCGTCGTCTACTGACTTGACCGTCGGAGCTCCCTCGCCGGAATCCCCGGCCAGGGTCTTCTAATCCCTTTTTTGCAGGTTCGCCGCGGGAAGGGAGGCTCCCTCGCCAGGCGGTCAGGAGGGATCGACGGATCCGCGGCACGGGCGCGGCGACGAGAGCGGCAACAAGGGTCTTCCTCGGGTTTAAGGGGGGGACTTCATGAGCCTCTGTTGGATCAAGATCTCCTTCCTTCGGTGGACGTCGACGTCTCCTTCGCGCGTCTTGGCCCTCTTCGAAGCGCTTCCTCCACCGATGGCTGCTGCAACCCGAAAAGCCACCTCGTTGGTAAGTCCTCTTTCCTCATTTTCTTTTGGAGAATGGTTTTTGTTGGGTTGATCGTCAGGGAGGAGGGATGGATCCATCCCGTTATTGTTTTTTTTTCCTTCTCTGGGATGTTAAGAGGGGTCAGGCGATTGTTGGTCGCCGCCGGTTCCTTCTTCCCTTCCTGCAATCCTTTCCGGACAGTCGATCACGGGGATCACCGCCGTTCCTCCACTATCTTGTGAGGGATGTTGATCAGCCTGTTAATAGAGAGTGATGTCTTTATTAATAGGGGAGGGGATTTAATCCCTGTGCTCTCCGACAGGGCGGTTGGATGGTCGTCATTGGGATCGTCGGTCCCTTCCCTCTCTTCCGGCGACCCTCCCTGGCGGTCGACCGGGAGGATCGCTGTCGATCCTCCTTGGTTCTTCTTGTGGAGCCTCGTCTAGGCACTGTGGCCTGGATGCGGTTGGGCCGAGCTCGGTTGGGCCAGGCTCTGTTGGGCCGGGCCTGTTTCCTGAATGGGCCGGCCCAGTAAAGGCAATTAGGAAAATAATAAATAATAATAATAATAAAAGGAAGGTGGAGGAAGGGAGGAAAGGAACTGTCTGGGGATGTCCCAAGGAATTTAATTTCTGTTTAATTTCATTTTATAGGAATTAATTATATAATTAATAAATAAAATAATTTGTGATACAGGATCGTTATTGCCATTGAAAAATCAGGTTTAGAACTTAGTTGGTGGAACTATAAGTTATCACTCATCGATATAATTTTGCCATGCATGATGTGAACTTATTATTTGACTTGTTATTGAATTTTACTGTTTATGTTCATACTGCATACATATATCTCGGTGCGTTATGAAATTTAAACACAGACTAAGATGTAATGAGTCATGGGTTGAGTTGGTTTTAGCTGCTCTCTAGTCCGACTATGATCACACGAGGATCTAGACTCCTTTTGGGCCTCCAGCGGGGCTATCACTGGCACATGACCGATGAGCGATATGTGACACAGGAGCTAGTTGCCTTATTTTAGCACATGCTGGGATGCATGTTTCTCGTGTGATACTCAGAGCTAGTTTTCCTTTTGGGCCTCCAGCGGGGCTATCGCTGGTACATGATCGATGTGCGGTATGTGGCACAAGATCTAGACTCTTTTGGGGCAAGCCACGGGACGATCGTGGCCATTATCTGAGGGACTAGGTGAGTGAGTATGGATGGCCATCCTAAAATTTGTGTGATGTTAGAAAAATAATAAAGAAGGTTAATAATGGGAACAAAACTAAAATGGCTTCTATTTTATGGTTACTAACATGCATTGATTTACTCTTGATTCATGGTAGATTTATATTCGTGACATATGATGACTTACTGAGTTTAGGAAACTCATTTCTTTCCCTTGCATTTTTTTCAGGACCAGAGGAACATGTGGGCGAGGGATTCAGCCAGTAAGGCTTTAGGATCTAGTGGACATTGTGACTTTTATGCTTGATATATAAATAATGTTAAATTTGTGACTGTTGGTTTTATGAACATTTGAATCTACTTGCCTAGGTATAAATCTTATAGTTTAATTTCCTGCCTAATAAAAATCTTGTGATTGTCTGGTTATTCATTTTATTTGAGAATGGTTGGTACAGGCCTTGTATGTCCCAGGAAAGGTTGAACCCAATGATATACGGCCGTCTATCGCACATCCGGTCCAAGTCTTGGGGTCGGGACGTGACAGATTTAGTGGTATTAGAGCCAAGTTGTCTTAAAATCAAGATGATATAGATAGTGAGAGTGGGGTACAGATAATTAGGACAAGTTTAAAATAATTAAAGTACAAGCAAGGTTATATTATTAAACTGACTATCTTTTGTGACATAGGTTTAATGGCTCGGACCCGATCCATGAGGACATCAAATCGTAATGATCATGCTTCTCGAGCTCATGATACTTCACAAGCAGCGGGTCCATCTCAGGCTGCCAGCACCTTCAGGACTCGTAGCCCATCACCTGATCAAGGCGAGAGCCGAGCAATTAGTCCTCCTCCTCTGCAGCATGATATGAGGACAGCCAATTTTGATGGTCAGGTGGTAGGTCTTATTCAGGCTCTAACTGGACTTGTTCAAGAAATGAGGCAGCAAGGAAGTAGAGGTGGTCAATCTTTTAAGATGGATCGAGGGATCACTGAATTTAAGAAGTTGGCACCTTCTACTTTTGAGGGCTCTACTGAATCTACTGAATCTTTGAAATGGCTGAAGGAAATGGAGAAGGTCTTTGCCAGCATGGATTGCACAGATCGAGAAAAGGTTCGCTTTGCTGCTTATCAATTGCAAGGCGAAGCTTCGAAATGGTGGGATGCTGTCAGGAGACAATATGGTAATGAAGAGCCAATTACTTGGGACATTTTTTGTCAAAAGTTCTTGGATATGTATTTTCCAGAAAGTCTTAGATTTGAGAAAGAAAGTGAATTCACAAGACTGATACAAGGAAGCATGACAGTGGCACAATATGAAGCCAAGTTTATAGAACTGTCCCGCTTTGCTCCAGACTTGGTGGCCATGGATAGTATCAAGGCTCGGCGATTTGACAAAGGGCTTAAACCCAGGATTCGTGCTGGAGTAAGACCCATGCAGTTGGCTTCGTATCGGGATGTGGTTAGTAAAGCAAAAATTGTGGAGCAGGAGGTTGATAATATGCAACAGGAGAGGGAATGGCAGTTGAGGAAGAGACCCTGATCTGATGGGCAGCGGGGGAACCAATACTCTGGCAGACAGCCTAGACAGAGGGGAAATCAAAGGCAAGATCCAGGTCCTCAGCAGGGAAATGGTCCTCGTTGCAGGAGATGTCAGGGTTTTCATTTGGAGTAGGATTGTCGTTGATTTTCTAGGGCTTGTTTTAACTATGGTCAGCAGGGCCACAGAGCTATGGATTGCCCTCGTTCTCAGAATCCCGGGTATCAACGTACCTTCTAGAATGTACCGCGACCGCCTGCACCTCCTCCTTCAAATATACCAGCTTTTATCCAAGGACAACCTTCAGTTTATGGATCTGGAGAGCGCCAGAAACAAAAGACCCAAGCTCATGTATATGCTCTGACTTAGCTAGATGCTCAGGCATCGAATGCTATGGTGACAGGTAATTTCAAAGATTTTTTCTTTTTAAAGTTGGTTAAATTGAGTTCATATAATTACAAGTTAGAATTTGACTATTTGGTAGGTACCATTAAAGTAGTTTCCTTTTATGCCCTTGTTTTATTTGATTCCGGAGCAACACACTCTTTTATTTCAACTGAATTTACTAAGAAGGCTGGTATGAAACCAGTACCTCTGAATTTTGAGATCGGTGTTTCCACTCCAAATGGGAGCACTATCATGGTCAACATGATTTATCCATCCTGCATCCTAAGCATTGGAAATCATGATTTTTCATCCGATCTAATGGTTTTGGAAATGGAAGAGTTTGATATTATCTTGGAAATGGATTGGTTTGCCTCTTATCATGCCACTATGAACTGTTTCGGGAAGAGAGTAGTTTTCCACCCTCCAGGTCAGGAACCTTTCGGTTTCTCAGGCAGTGAAGGGAAGGCCCCTATTATAATGGTTACAGCTATGCAAGCTGGCAGGATGTTGAGGCAAGGATGTGCAGGATATTTGGCCAATGTTATGGATTTCTAGCAGGAATAAATGAAGTTGGAAAACATTCCGATTGTGAAGGAATTTTTGAATGTATTTCCAGATGAATTGCCGGGATTGCCTCCTGATAGGGAGGTGGAATTTTCTATTGATCTCATACCCAGTGTAGAACCTGTGTCTAAGGCTCCCTATAGGATGGCACCAGCTGAATTGAAAGAACTTAAAGAACAACTCCAGGATCTACTTGATAAGAAATTTATCAGGCCGAGTGTTTCACCGTGAGGCGCTCCAGTACTTTTTGTTAGGAAGAAGGATGGAAGCTTGAGATTGTGTATTGATTATCGGGAACTGAATAAGTTGACAATCCGGAATAAGTACCCTCTTCCCAGAATTGATGATCTTTTTGACCAATTGCAAGGTGCTCAGGTGTTTTCAAAAATTGATCCACGGTCTAGATATTATTAGTTAAAAATTAAGAATGAGGACATATCCAAGACAGCCTTTCGGACTAGATATGGGCATTATGAATTTCTGGTGATGCCTTTCGGATTGACGAATGCTCTGGCAGCTTTCATGGACATGATGAATAGGATATTCAGATTATTTTTGGATCAGTGTGTGGTAGTGTTTATTGATGATATTCTGATATATTCTAAGAATCAGGAAGAGCATGAAGAACATTTGAGGAGAATCTTACAGACACTAAAGGAGCAAAGGTTGTATGCAAAGTTGAAGAAATGTCAATTCTGGCTTGATAATATTTCTTTTCTTGGCCACACGGTCTCTAAAGAAGGAATATCTATTGACCCAGCAAAGATTGAAGCAATTGTTGAATGGAATAGACCAACTAATGTGACTAAAATTCGTAGTTTTCTCGGACTAGCTGGTTATTATCGAAGGTTCGTGGAGGGATTTTCCCATATAGCTTTGCCACTGACCCAGCTAACTCATAAAGGGATTAAATTTGTTTGGTCAGATGATTGTGAGAAGAGCTTCTAAGAGTTGAAGAAGTGTTTGGTGTCAGCTCCTATCCTTACCTACCATCTGGAAGTGAGGGTTTTACTATTTACAGTGATGTCTCCAGAAAAGGGTTAGGATGTGTTCTTATGCAAAATGGGAAGGCGGTGGCCTACGCATCTAGGCAACTTAAAACACATGAATTGAACTACCCTACTCATGATTTGGAATTAGCTGCCGTGGTTTTTGCCTTGAAGATTTGGAGACATTATTTGTATGGAGTATCTTGTGAGATTTTTACTGATCATAAAAGTCTTAAATATTTATTTACCCAGAAGGAGTTAAACTTGAGACAAAAAAGATGGTTGGAGTTGATCAAGGACTATGATCTAAAAATAAGTTATCATCCAGAAAAAGTGAATGTGGTGGCTGATGCATTGAGCGGGAAGACCGAAGGTAGCGTAGCAACCTTAATCCCTTCTCAGGGAGAAATTCTTCGAGACCTTGGAAAGCTGAACTTGGTGATACAGTTGCATAATTCTAAATTCTCACTTGCTACTCTTAAGATACAATCTACCCTGATTGACAAAATTAAGGCATCTCAGAAGAATGATTCAGAATTGCAAAAGATCAGGGAAAGGATACAATCTGGAACAATTTCAGAATTCCGAATTCTTGAGGATGGATCCTTAAGGTTTGGAAATAGATTATGTATTCCAAAGGATGCAAGTTTAAAGAAGGAAATCTTGATTAAAGGCTGAGCATGTTTGTGGCTCAATGCTTAACTTGTCAACAAATAAAGGCTGAGCATCAGAGACCAGCGGGATCACTGCAACCCCTGGCTATTCCAGTATAGAAATGGGAGAATGTCACAATGGATTTTGTTATAGGATTGCCGAGGACTCTTAAAGGATTTGATGCTATTTGGGTTGTTGTAGACCGATTGACAAAGTCAGCTCATTTTTTACCTATCAAGGTTAATTTCTTTATGGAAAGGCTAGCTAAATTATATATTGATGAGATGGTTAGATTGCATGGTATTCCTGTATCAATTGTATCTGATAGGGATACTAGATTTGTTTTTCAATATTGGAGAAGATTGCATCAAGCTATGAAAACAAAGCTGGAGTTTAGTACAGTCTTTCACCCTCAAACAGATGGACAGTCAGAGAGAACAATCCAGATACTGGAAGATATGCTAAGAGCATGTGTTTTTGATTTGAAAGGGTCATGGGATGAACATTTGTCACTGGTAGAATTTGTATATAACAATAGTTATCAAGCAACCATTAAAATGGCACCTTTTGAAACACTGTATGGGAGGAGATGTAGGACCCCAGTATGTTGGGATGATGTTGGCAAGAGAAAACTTTTGGGACCAGACATTGTACTGCAGACCACAGATAAAATTCAACTTATTAGGAGGTGACTGCTTGCAGCTCAGAGTCGACAAAAGAGTTATGTAGATAATTAGAGAAGAGAACTGGAATTTCAGGTGGGAGATCATGTACTTCTTAAAGTGTCCCCTACTAAATGAGTCATGAGATTCGGGGTGCGAGGGAAGCTAAGCCCTCGGTATGTGGGTCCTTTTGAGATCCTAGAAAAAAATTGGAGCCGTGGCTTATCGGCTTGCTTTGCCACCTTCTCTTGCTGGAGTGCATAACGTTTTCCATGTTTTTATGCTGAGAAAATATGTACCTGATCCAAATCATGTAGTTGAATTGGGACCACTTCAATTCAAGGAAGATTTGTCTTATAAGGAGCAACTAGTGAAGGTGGTGGATAGAAAGGAACAAGTCCTGAGGCGACGCATCATTCCTTATATTAAAGTCCAATGGAGTAATCATTCAGAGCGAGAAGCCACTTGGGAGCTGGAAGAAGTCATGAAAGTTAAATATCCTCAACTTTTCCATGATCCAGGCTCGGATTTTCCAGCGGAGTTTTCGAAGAAGCCGGTCGACGCCGCCGGGGGGGGGGGGGATAAGGGTCTTCCTCGGGTTTAAGGGGGGGACCTCGTGAGCCTCTGTTGGATTGAGATCTCCTTCCTTCGGTGGACGTCGACGTCTTCTTCGCGCGTCTCGGCCCTCTTCGGAGCACTTCCTCCTCCGGTGGCTGCTGCAACCCGAAAACCCACCTCGTCGGTAAGTCCTCTTTCCTCGTTTTCTTTTGGAGAATGATTTTTGTTAGGTTGATCGTCGGGGAGGAGGGAGGGATCCGTCCCGTTCTTGTTTTTTTTTTCCTTCTATGGGATGTTAGGAGGGGTCAGGCGATTGTTGGTCGACGCCGGTTCCTTCTTCCCTTCCGACGATCCTTTCCGGGCGGTCAATCACGGGGATCGCCGCCGTTCCTCCGCTCTCTTGGAGGGGGATGTTGATCGGCCTGTTAATAGAGAGTGATGTCTCTATTAATAGGGGAGGGGATTTAATCCCTATGCTCTCCGGCAAGGCGATCGGACGGTCGTCGTTGGGATCGCCGGTCCCTTCCCTCCCTTTCGGCGACCCACCCTAGCAGTCAATCGGGAGGATCGCCGTCGATCCTCCTTGGTTCTTCTTGTGGAGCCTCGTTTGGGCACTGTGGCCTGAACGCGGTTGGGCCGGGCTCGGTTAGGCCGGGCTCTGTTGGGCTGGGCCTGTTTCCTGGATGGGCCGGCCCAGTAAAGGAAATTAGGAAAATAATAATAATAATAATAATAAAGGAAGGTGGAGGAAGGGAGGAAAGGAACTGTCTGGGGATGTCCCAAGAAATTTAATTTCTGTTTAATTTATTTTTATAAGAATTAATTATATAATTAATAAATAAAATAATTTGTGATACAAGATCGTTATTGCCCTTGGAAAATTGGGTTTAGTGCTTAGTTGGTGGAATTGTAAGTAATCACTCACCGATATAATTTTGCCATGCATGATGTGAACTTATTATTTGACTTGTTATTGAATTTTACTGTTTATGTTCATACTGTATACATATATCTCGGTGCGTTATGAAATTTAAACATAGACTAAGATGTAATGAGTCATGGGTTGAGTTGGTTTTAGCTGCTCTCTAGTCTGACTATGATCACACGAGGATCTAGACTCCTTTTGGATCTCCAGCAGGGCTATCGCTGGCACATGATCGATGAGCGATATGTGACACAGGAGATAGTTGCCTTATTTTAGCACATGCTGTGATGCATGTTTCTCGTGTGATACTCAGAGCTAGTTTTTTTTTTGGACCTCCAACGGGGCTATCGCTGGTATATGACCGATGTGCGGTATGTGACACAGGATCTAAACTCTTTTGGGATGAGCCACGGACCGATCGTGGCCATAGTCTGAGGGACTAGGTGAGTGAGTATGGATGGCCATCCTAAAGTTTGTGTGATGTCATAAAAATAATAACGAAGGTTAATAATAGGAACAAAACTGAAATGGCTTCTATTTTATGGTTACTTACATGCATTGATTTACTCTTGATTCATGGTAGATTTATATTCGTGACATATGATGACTTACTGAGTTTAGGGAACTCATTTCTTTCCCTTGCATTTTTTTCAGGACCAGAGGAACATGTGGACCAGGGATTCAGCCAGTGAGGCTTTAGGATCTAGTGGACATTGTGACTTTTATGCTTGATATATAAATAATGTTAAATTTGTGACTGTTGGTTTTATGAACATTTGAATCTACTTGCTTAGGTGTAAATCTTATGGTTTAATTGCCTGCCTAATAAAAATCTTGTGATTACCTGGTTATTCATTTTATTTGAGAATGGTTGGTACAGGCCTAATAAAAATCTTGTGATTACCTGGTTATTCATTTTATTTGAGAATGGTTGGTACAGGCCTTGTATGTCCCAGAAAAGGTTGAACCCAAGGATATACGGCCGTCTGTCGCACATCCGACCCAAGTCTTGGGGTCGGGGCGTGACACTCTGTCCCAGGTTCCCTCCAACCATCATGCTATGCCAGAGTTGTCGAGTCATTGCTGTATTATCTAGACTGAGCTATTGGCTTGTTGCATGGGGATGTTGGCATAGGCATGTTATGATGCCGCAAAAGATTTTGCTTAATATAAAATTGGCAATGTTCCGATGGATTTGAGATGATCTAAAATTTGTATTGCTCTTGATATCTTGAAATCTTTAAAGTGGGATTTAGGTAGATGCATCATTGGGATAGTGAGAAAAGTAATAATTAGCCATAGAGGCATAGGCATGGCATGATATCAAGGAGCTCAGAAGGCTTGATATTTAGCATGGTAATGATTTGCCAAGACATGTTTGAGACTCTAGGAATTCTCTTGATTTTGAGAAGGGATGCAAGACTTTGGCCATATTCCTAACTCCAGACCATAGGGTATGGGTCCATTATGGCATAGTTGTAGGGCAAGGCGATGCCACATTTGGATGGTCTCACATGGAGGCATTAGGGATAATGCTAGTCAGGCAAGCTGGCTACATTATACTGAATGGGGATTTCTGAGAGGTCTAGTCTGAGTGATTATTCGGGCTACTCTATGTATTTAATCTATATGGTGGAGCGAAGAAGCGATAGAGGACCAGTCGAGTAAGGGTTTGACTTGTCTAAACAAGCAAGTCTTATGAGCATTGTATGGTGATGTCTCGTGGAGATCCATGGGAGCCGATCAATCATGCAATTCAAGCATGACTTATGAAAATTCGATCAAGACATATGCTTTAGAGCTAAGCCAAAGATCAAAGGATGATCAAGAGGGTCATGTCGAGCCGAGGATAGCGGGATGCAAGATTAGTCAGTCTAAGATATTTACTTGATGGATAAACTTGAATGCTATTATCATAGCAGTGCACAGGATACGAATAGTTCATAGCATAAAATGTTGGATGATATGGTCGTAGATCTTCAAGACTGTAGCAGTGCATAGTGATATGCGAGCAGGTCATGAACATTGTTTAGCACTATGGCCATTGATAGGAAGGCATGCTAAGAATATAAGACCGGGATCATGGCATAAGAGCTTGTAGGAGAGCTTGGACAGTAGAACCCAAGAGAGCTTTGGATGTACCTGATCAACCATAATTTTGTAGGGCTACGGGGTGTGTCAGCTAGGCAACAAGAGAGATGGGTTGCCTGAGTCTCATGTAGAGCAGTGGCATTGCATAATCGTGTCATATGTGTTCAATTTGTGTTTTCCTGAAAGATAGCATGGTGGCTTGCAAATCAGTGGTACAGTGGTTATATCATGGTACAAAAGTACTTGAAGGTTGGAGACAGCTTGGTTGAACAATACTGTTGGACTAAATATCTAACTTGATAAGAAAGGTTCTTAGTGAGTTTAATGAGAAATGACATAACTGGAGATCCTATCATGCAAGCCATCAGGAAATCTTTCTGATATGGGACAACCCGTGCGGGACAACCTGATGAAAAAAATTATTTTAAGAGGATAGAGGAGATCGGATCGTTGGTCGTTAAGAAACGACCGCTAGGCTATGTCAAATAAATCCGAGTTATTTTTTTTCCATTTTTTTCTTCATTTTGTTCTCTGATGTTCTTTCATTTTTTTCCCCTTTTTTACATTATTTTTTTCCATATTTTCTCTTTTTTTCATTTTTCATTTTTTGGATTTAAACTGAAATTGGCAAAGGGAGTGGCGGCTCTGCTTTGAGAGGCGTGTGGCTTCCTTCCTGCTTTCATGATCGTGCAAAGGGCTCTGCGCTTTGATGGACGTGCAAAATAGAGGATTGGCTTTGGAGGGGCAGATCCGGTGGGCTCTCCACCGGCAACGGTGCTAGACTGAAGGTGGCGACACAGGGTGATGGTGGCATGGCCCTGCTCCGGTGACTGGTGATGGCATGATGAGGAAAAGGATGGCACGGACGGAAGCGAGGAAGAAGCTGTGGTGAAAAGTGGCGATGAAGATGACTGCGACTCAGGCGGTGGTCGTCAATTGCCAGCAGCGGGCGAAGAGGAGGGTACGGCGAAGCATCGAGCGGTGATGAGGGCGATGGGGGGGTTGATCGATCGGAGACGAGGAAGCCATGGAAAGCACCCCCCTTTTGAGGTTATGGCCAATCGGAGGGGAGGTGGGAGATCTCACTAGTGCCATGGAACATGACCTACTCCATGTCAGTAAGGGTACACACAATGTCGAAGAGAAGCTTGGGACAATCCTGGCGTTGGATGTTGATGATCGATGTACCCGCAATCGATCCAGTTGTGGACTGAAACAAACGGCTATGATGACGACGATGAAGAGGACGAGGTAGTCTCGGTGGAGGAGTTGTGCTCGTAGTCACGATCGATGAACATGAACTGGTGGGTTCGTTGATCAGGGATCTAGAATCCTCATCCCGGACGAAGATGAGGGTGGCGATCCGGTCATTGTGGATCCAGACCTTGGTTCACAGGAGCTTGGAGAAGATGGAAAGGTAACAGGGAGGAAAAAGATGCTGAATAAGGGAAATCGAGAAGAGAAGGAAGAGACAAGGGAAGGAAGAATAGGAAGAAGAGAGAGAGGAAGAGTGAAAGTCCAGGAAGAAGAAAAGAATAGGAAGAATAGAAGAGGAAGAACCGGAGAAAGAAAAACCAGGAGAGGGCAAGCAGAGAGGAGAAATAGGGAAGAGGAAGAACCAGATGAGGGAGAGAGGAGAGGAGAAGGGGTGGAGAAGAGGGGAAGGAAGAAGGGGGAGAGGAGTCGGGATACACCCAAGTCTCAATAATTTTCTTCGCTAATTTTATTTCAATGACAAAATACCTTAAATAAACCTAAAACTTTAACAAATTCGAAATAATCGAAAACAAATCCGATATACCAATCCAAGTTCAAACTAATCCTAAAACAAACTCATTGCAAACTAAGGAATAAAATAAATCCTAAACCGATCGATAAGATAAATCTTAAAATAATTCTAAATAATCGAAACTAAATAAAGGATTCCGATAAAATAAATCGGAACTCTAAACATTCAAAAATAAATCGGAACTTATCCAAGTGCTTATTCAGGTGTTGGATCTGCATCGGGATCTATACTGCATCAGGATCTGTGATGCATCGGGATCTGTGATGCATCAGGATATGTGCTACATCGGGATATGTGCTATTTCAGGATATGTGCTGGCCAATGTCCCCACCACTTTCTATCCGTACAGAATGCCTACTTCATGTTAATGGAAACATTATTTTTTATATAGAATCAACCATATTTCATAATAACACATTGATCACTATAGGGATCCAATCATGCTTCCCTTAATTGTGAAGATATGGCGATGATTAGTGATCATGAAGCATGATATGATCTTCTGGCCATGTAGTTTAGGACGTGGAGATAAGCACCGGTCGTGTTAGCCTTTGGACATCCAAGGGAGTGTTGCTTAAGGATCTGCTTGTCATCAGGCACAAGGATCCACGATCGGTTCGAGCATCTCTATCAAAGTCGAGAAATAATCGGTCCGAGGGATGCAATGCATGATTCTTCTCCACTCAAAGGATAGCAAGTTCTGGCTATCGGAGCCGGGATTCGGCTGGCGCTGAGATTCAAATGAAGTTGCAATCTTTTAGCACACTTAATTAAGAGAAATAATTAACTCTCTCCTATTCTTTTCTTTTCTCTCATATTCTGTTCTCCGGATTAGGTTTTAGTTTAGAAGCAATCCCTTAACACTCAATAAAATAGATGGAAGGATCACATGACATTTAAATTGCAACTTCAGGATATTTGCAGACAGGATGAAGCCTTTTGAAACTTTGTTGCCTTTAGACTTTGTAATGGCAAGACTGTCCACTTTTGAGAGGATTCTTGGATTGGTACCATTCTCTTTGTTCCATCTTTGTAGATCTCTATGCCTTGGCTTTGAAGCAAAACATGCTAGTGAGCTCACAGTGGAGTGGGGGGTCTCACTCTTGGAAGATTCAACTTCGTGCCCCACCCATCCAATAGAGTTGAAATTAGATCAGATAGCAATATATCCATATTCATATTTATTTTATTTGATTAATATAAATATGGATACGAATATTAGTCGAATGCAAATTTTTAAATTCATATTTATTTTAAATGAATACAAATACAAATTGTATGTTGAAAGTTCGGATAAAAATATAATTATAAGTCGGATAATTAAACTTCATAATTATATAATTAAAGATAGTACTAAGTAGATGGTAAAACAAATTAATAGCATCTTATTATGATTATATATTTTTCTTAAAATTTAATAAGTGATATATAAAATTAAATAGGATTATAGATAGAATTGGATATTTAGATACCGATCGGATAATTACTTATTGATATTCATATCCTCTTTTCTTTGATGGATATAGATATGGATATTAGTCAGATGCTCCAATTTTTATCTACATCCAAATAGATTTGGAAATGAAAATGAATTTAAATGAATATTATCCAGTCCATTTTTACCCCTAGTACTCGGGATTTATTCTACTATTCTTATTGGATTATAAATAAGTTAGGCTTATATTTTCAACCATTGATGGCCACCTTTAAGTAGGCTGGCATGAATCTCTTAGGAAAAAAAAAGATAATCCTCGATGATTGAAATATAGGCCTAGATTATTCATAATCTAATACTTTTGATGGTTGGGTCAAAAATCTCATAAGATTTCGGATCCAATCATCCAAATAGATCCTAAAAATTAGAAAGACTATGCCCTTTCCATGTAAGCTTCTCCAACACATCCTTTGAATGCGGGAAATGTGAGCTCGTCATAATTGGGATCCCTTATTTGCGCCTCCAGGGTCCTCCATCATTGGGTCCTAGGGCAACTACAGCATCCGGATGGTGTGGGCACCAGAAGATTAGGGAGCATGACATAATTGGGGTTATGGTGTTTCACAGGAAGCACATGGAGTATCCCTATTACGGAGGATCCACCCATCCCTCACGAAGTCTATTGGCATCGACTCAGCCTGAAGATATTGCAGTCCTAATGGAGGAACCCCTATTTGATAGCATGGGCTTTCTATATGTTGCGGAATGGATCGCAGTGGAATACAAAATTCACAGGAAAAGAAAGGAAAATCTGGTAAAATAAATCACAGCATAAGCACAATACAAGGGAATACGTGGTTCGGAGACTCCTACTCCTACGTCCATGATCGTACAAGAACAAATCTCCACTATAGAAAAGATTTACAAGAAGTTTTACAGGATGCTCATCCCAACGCTCCAACAGGAGAAAGAAAAGAAGAAAACAAAAAACACTCCAAAAAATATCTCACCCGGAAATAATTTTTGGTGGAAGATCTCTTGCCTCGCTACAGTTTTATCTCTTTCTCTCCCTCTTTCTCTACCTTTTTCTCTCTTAGAAAAGATATTCATGACTTCTGTCATGCTCTTTGTGTCTCTGAATCGCTTTATGGCTTCCTACGATGACTCTCTGCTTTAAAGAGCCCGAAAACAGGAGAAAACGTGACTCCTGATTGCTGTAGAAGACCAAAACACCCAGGGACCATCTCCAGCCATTCGATGATAGATCAAGAGCCCGGATCGTGCCAAAAATAGTGTCAGATCAAGCCCAAACTCGTCTGGATCTTAGGATCACAAGAAACGCCGTGGACCATCCATGCACCGCGAGAAATCATGTGGGAAACCAGTGGGAAACGGGGAGAAATGCCCCAAGGGGCTACCGCAAGGGGCTGGGCCGAGTCCATGCATGCCTGCGAGCGCATTGAGTCGGGCCATGTGCTCGTGCACCGGGCCTGGGCCTGGGCTCCGTGCACCCGCCCGTGCATGCCTGGGCCGTGCGTGTGGGTCGGGCCGGGCCTGGCCCAATTTGGCCAGTCCAAGATTTTTTCTGTTTCTTTTTTTTTGGTTTTTCCTTGGGTTGGGCTTCTGGGCTGCTGGATAAGGCTCCACGCCTAACAACTCTCCCACTTGGAGACTTAGACACAATATCAGCATCCACCTAAAAAACAAAACTTCCAAAACAAAAGTTAGTATCTTGTGCGGCGCCTCAAATCAACTAGCTCTGGAGGCCAATTGAGGCCATACACGGTCCCAATTTCTCTGCAGTGACCACCTTTGTCAGCATATCCACTAAATTCTTTGAGCTTTGAATTTTTTCTAGTGACAGACATCCATCTTCAAGAAATACCCTGATGAAATGATATCTCAGTTATATATGCTTCGTTCTCACATGGAACATCGGGTTCTTCGCAAGATGAATAGCACTCTGACTGTCACAGAACATTACATTGCAGCTTCGCTCTCTACCAATCTCCTTCCGCAAATTTTGCAACCTGATCATCTCCTTGCTAGCTTCAGTGATTGTCATATACTCCGCCTCGGTGGTGGAAAGAGCCACGATCTTCTGCAGTTGCGAGATCCAACTCTTCACTATCCCACCAATGGTACACACATACCTAGTCGTGCTCCTCCTCGTGTCGACATCATCATCCAGGTCTGCATCCACATATCCCTGTAAAGTCAAACTGCCCCTCCTGTAGCATAGGCCGACATCTTTGGTACCTTTAAGATATCGCAGGTCCACTTGACAGCTTCCTAGTGTTGCTTCCCCATATTTGCTATGTACCTGCTATAGCTCCCACTACATGTGCAATATCCGGCCTTGTGCAAACCATCGCATACATCAAGCTGCCAATGACTGAAGCATATAAAACCCTGGCCATTGTCTTCAGCTCATCATCAACCTTGGGTGATTGTTCCTTCGAAAGCTTGAAATGTGCGGCCAAGGGTATCTTCACCAACTTTGCATCTGACATGTTGAATCTGTCCAATACCTTTTCAATATTGCTACTCTGAATCAACTTCAGTGTGCCCGCCGCTCTGTCTCTTTCAATCCTGAATCCAAGTATCTGCTTTGCTGTGCCCATGTTCTTCATTGGAAATTTTCTAGACAGCTCTCACTTCCATCTTTCAATCTCTTGCATGTCTGGCCCAACAATCAACATATCATCAACATACAAGAATAATATCATGAAACTATCTTCGAGTATCTTGAAATAACACCAATAATCCTCCTGGAATCTAGCAAAACCATTGTTAATCATGAATCCATCAAATTTCTTGTACCATAACCTGGGGGCTTGTTTCAAACTATACAAGCTTTTTCTCAGCTTGCATACTTGATCTTTTTATCAAGGACCCTGAAGCCAACAGGCTGCTGCATATAAATATCTTCATCTATCTCACCGTGGAGAAAGGCAGTAGTAACATCCAGTTGCTTTAGGTGTAGGTCCTCTGCAGCTACAATGCTCAGAACAACTCGAATTGTAGAGAGCTTGACAACAGGAGAAAAAATCTCGTATAATCTATACCCTCTTTCTGTTGGAATCCTTTCACGACCAGCCTCGCCTTGTACCTCTTATTGCCATCGAGTTCTTCTTTGACCTTGTAGATCCATTTATTATGCAGTGCTTTCTTTCCATCTGGTAGTGTGCTAAGCTCCCACGTTTTATTTTTTATCAATGATTGCATCTCATCCTTTATCGCCAGCTCCCACTCGACCGAATCTTTGCTCTCCATGGTCTCATCAAAGCACTCTGGCTCCCCTCCATCTGTCAACAGCAGGTAATGTAGCGAGGGTGAGTACCTTATATGTGGTTTCGGGGTCCCTGCAGATTTTCTTAATTGAGGTGTCATTAGCTTAGGCTCAGGAACTCTTGCTCCCTCGACAATGTCCTCCTCAGTGATATCTTCTAACTCTACTTACTCTTTCTCCTTGTCTACCTCCTCTGCTCTATCTGGAATACCTTGGTCCTTGTACAGGCTTCTCCCATTGAACACCACATCCTTGCTCCTGATGATTTTCCTATCCTTCTCGCTCTAGTACTTATAACCAAAATCATCAGTGACATAACCAATGAAAAAGCACTTCTTCGACTTTGCATCTAGCTTGTCTCTCTTCTCAGCATTGACGTGGACATAGAAGATACAGTCGAAGACTTTCATGTGAGATAAGTTTGCTGATTTACAAGTCCACTCTTCTTCAGGGATCTTACAATCAAGAGGGACGGAGGGACCTCTATTAATAAGGTAGGCAGTAGTGCTAACCGTCTCAGCCCAAACATCTTGGGCAATCCAGCATGGAGCCTCATGCTCCTCGCTCTCTTATTCAGGGTACGGTTCATGTGCTTTGCTATCATGTTTTGTTGTGGCGTACTCAAGATAGTCTTCTCCAACTTGATTCCATTAGCTGCGCAGAACTTTTTAAACTCAATACTATTGTACTCGCCTCCATTATCTGATTAGGTACTTGATTTTTTGTCCAGACTCATTTTCCACTAAGCTTTTCCACTTCCTGAAAGTGTCAAATACATTAGATTTATTCTGCAAAAAATAAATCCATACCTTCCTAGTAGAATCGCCGATAAATGTCACATAATACTTTGAGCATCCAAGGGATTCCACCGGAGAGGGACCCAATGATGGGGGACCCGAAACCCATCCGAGTTTCTCTTTTTATTTGTTTTAGAATTTTTTTTAGTTATTCCAGCTATTCCTCTTATTCCATTTATTCCAGTTTTATCCCCATGTTATTCCCAACTTATTCCATGACTATCCCTATCTTCTTCAACCTCCCAGGAAGTCATAGAACATTCTTTTTTAGATTTTCTTTATCCCACCGGTCCTAGATCTGTCATGCCCGTCCCCCGCGGTCGCCTCTGCCGACCCGCCACCAGTGCTCGCCGGCCTCGCTCTCGCCGAAAAACCGGCGTCCGCTGCCCACGCCGTGGGAGACAAACGGACGCCATGGGAAGACGAACGACCACCCATGGCAGCCACCCCACCGCCCCGCCGTCCGTCGCCTCCCGCCGCCCCGCCGTCCCACCGTCCGCCATCCGTCGGTGCTCTCGCCGGAGCCTGGGCCCCATGGACGCCCACAGGAAGATCGAATGGCACGCTCATGCATGCCGTGCGGCCGTGCCACCCCTGCGCCACCGCCGCCGCTGCCACCGCCGCCCGGCCATCCGCCATCTCCCCAGAGCCTCACTGGTGCCCAACCGCCGCCCACGACCATGGGAAGTCGAAACGGAACGCCCTGGGCATGCCGTGACCCCCCTGTGCCGACGATCCGCCGCCTGCCCGCGACAACCATCCGCCACCTGCCCGACCAGCCACCGGTGATCTGATTCCTCCCCCCTGTTGCACGGCCATGGAGAAGCTTCGGCATGCTTCTCAAAGCACCCCAAAGAAGGAGCCGTTTTGCATGATTTTGGAGCTGCACAAATTTCAGAGCGGAGGGAGATTTCAAAATTCAAATAAAAGAGATTTATTTGGTAATTTTTTAGTGAATGTAATTTGAAAATTTTGGGATTTTGGTTTTGAATTTGAATTCAAATTATTTTGAATTTGAATTCAAATCTAGGGAGGATTTTAAGGGATTTTATTTTTGAATTTCAAAGGGATATAGGAATCTAAAAATACCCATACTCCTCTTGTAATAAATCAGTTGATGAATAGAAACTTTTGGGTTCGTAACCTTGTTGTGGTTCTGGGCTGAGGCCCGTTTGCCTTCGTCCTTCGGGGATGTCGAGGGGTGTGAGGCCCCAACGCCTTCGCTCCAGCGAGAGCGTCGAGGAGCGTGAGCCGCTCCAAGCCATCAGTGTCGCCATGCATGATGGCGAGGTGTAATCTCCAAGTCATTAGCACCGCCGTGCATGATGGCAGGATGTGATCCCAAATAAGATCTTCGCTGCCAAACAGCTGACAAGGGGCTGGAAGCCCTAGGTACCCTTTTTTCCCCTCCATCTCTTTGTTTCCCGTTGGATCTAGATCCTAGGTTCGAGTTTCATTCCTATTCCCCCTCCATATCCCCATCCTTCCTTCATCACCTCCACCAAGAAAAAAACTGAAAACCAAAAGAGTCCAGCTGTTTTAGGATTTTAGTATAAGTTATATCCTAATCCCGGGAGGCTTCTTAGCCCTCCCACGGTCCGTAGTTGCTTTAGGTGTTTCCCCTTTCAGAATAACCATGGGTCTCTTCGTTATCCGTCCCACATCATTTTTTTGGTATCAGAGCCAGCAGCGGACTAAGATTTGCTTCATCCTCAAACTCGTCGGAGTCGAGTTCTTCGCACTGCAGGAGAATGATGGGAGACCCGAAACCCATCCGAGTTTCTCTTTTTATTTTTTTTAGAATTTTTTTTAGTTATTCCAGCTATTCCTCTTATTCCCTTTATTCCCGGTTTATCCCCATGTTATTCCCAACTTATTCCATGACTATCCCTATCTTCTTCAACCTCCTAGGAAGTCACAGAACATTCTTTTTTCGATTTTTTTTGTCCCACCGGTCCCAGATCCGTCGTGCCCGTCCCCCTGGCCGCCTTCGTCGGCCCGCCACCAGTGCTTGCCGACCTCGCTCTCGCCAGAAATCGGCATCCGCCACCCACATCGTGGGGAGACGAACGGATGCCATGGGAAGATGAATGGCCACCCATGGCTGCCGCTTGCCGCCGCCTCGCCACCCCACCGTCCGTCGCCTCCCGCCGCCCCGCCGTCCCACTGTCCGCCGTCCACCAGTGCTCTCACCAGCGCCTGGGGCCCCATGGATGCCCGCGGGAAGATTGAACGGCATGCTCATGCATGTCGTGCGGCCGTGCCACCCCTGCACCGCCGCCCGTCGCTGCCGCCTACTGCCGCCACCGCCGTCCCACCGGAGCCGCCGTCCGACCATCTGCCATCTCGCTGGAGCCTCACCGGAGCCTCGCCGGTGCCCAACTGTCGCCCATGGCCGTGGGAAATCGAAACGGCATGCCTGGGCATGCTGTGCCCCCCTGTGCCACCGATCCACCGCCTGCCCGCACCACCATCCGCCGCTGGGTCTCTTCGTTATCCTTCCCACATCACCCCACACGTCGGTGTGAACTAGCTCCAACTTTTTCGATCTTGGTGCTCTGCCTATCTTGATGAAGCTGACTCTCTTCTGCTTCCCAAGAACACAGTGCTTACAGAAACCAACATCCATCATCTTCAAACCAGCTAGCTTGCCCTTCTTCTATAATACTTGCATTCCTTTTTGCCCCATGTGACCTAGACGGTAATGCCACAACTCCGAGTTTGCCTGTGCCAAAGCCACTGTGACTTTCATGTTACCAGTCATGTAGAGGGTGCTTAACTTGCTTCCACGTGTTATCACCATAGCACCCTTGGCGATCTTCCAGGAGCCACCAACAAAAGTTATGATGTAACCATCTGAGTCCAGTTGCCCGACTGAGATCAAGTTTCTCTTTAAACCAGGGACATGTCTAACATTCTTCAGCTTCCATACCGACTGATTCGGCATCTTCATATGAACATCACCTCTCCCCACGATGTCCAAAGGCTCATCATCTGCTAGATAAACCTTTTCGAAATTACCAGTTATATAATTTCTCATATATTCCATCTGTGAGGTAGAGTGAAATGAAGCACCGAAGTCTATGATCCATGACTCCATCGGACTGTCTGCACTGAGAAACAAAGCCTCTTTAGTATTCTCGGTCGCTGCATTGACTGACTCTTCCTTCTGTCATTTGTTCTTCCTCGCCCAGCAATTTTTCCTGGTGTGCCCCTTCTTACCACGGTGCCAACAGCTATTATCCCTGGATCTTGACCGGCTCCTCTGCTTGGATTTGGATCTCTTGCAGTTGTTGCTATGCTATACAGTCCTCCCTCTATCTACTTGAATCGTCAAGGCAGATCCAGAGCTCCCATTGGCTTCTTTTCTTCTAATATCTTTACTGAGAATCAGGTTTCAAACCTCTTCAAATTTCAACTTATTTGATCCACATGAACTGCTAACAGCTATCACAATTACACCCCAGCTCTCGAGCAAAGATGATAAGAGGATCAAAGCATGAACTTTATCCTCAAAACTAATGTCGACAGAACTTAACTGACTGGTAATCAAATTGAATTCATTGATGTGATCCATGATAGATGCACCTTCGCTCATCTTCAAATTGAACAGACGATGTATAAGATAAACTTTGTTGGAGGCCGAAGGCTTCTCAGACATGTCGCACAAAACCTTTATCAAACCTGCTGTCGTCTTCTTCTCTAGGACGTTGAACGCGACATTCTTAGCCAACGTCAGCTGAATAACTCCCAAAGCCTGGCGGTCCAGCAAATCCAATCATTTTGTCACATATCAACAAGTTTTGTACCTAATAGTGGTAGATAAAGCTTCTTCTAATAAAATAATCCTTCATCTGCATCTTCTAGAAGCCGAAGTCATTCCCATCAAACCTGTCAATCTTAACTTTTCCTTCGTCTCCTGCCATTGCTCCCATTGAAACTTGGTGCTTTGATACCAGTTGTTGCGGAACGGATCGCAGTGAAATACGAAATTTACAGAAAAAGAAAGAAAAACCTGGTAAAATAAATCATAGCACAAGCACAATATAAGGAATTACGTGGTTCGGAGACTCTTGCTTCTATGTCCACGGCTACACAAGAACAAATCTTCACAATATAAAAGATTTACATAAGTTTTACAGGATGCTCACCCCAACCCTCCAACAGGAGAAAGAAAAGAAGAAAATAAAAAACACTCCAAAAAATATCTCTAACCCGGAAATAATTTTTGGTGGAAGATCTCTTGCTTCCCTACAGTTTTCTCTCTTTCTCTGCATTTTTCTTTCTTGGAAAAGGTCTTCAGGGCTTCTATCATGCTCTCTGTGTCTCTGGATCGCTCTATGGCTTCCTACGATGACTCTCTGCTTTAAAGAGCCGTAAACAGGAAAAAATACGACTCCTGGTCGCTGTAGAAGACCAAAATACCTAGAAACCATCTCCAGCTATTCGATGGTAGATCAAGAGCCCATATCGCATCAAAAATAGTGCCAGATCAAGCCCAAACTTGTCCGGATCCATCTCAGCCATCCGATCGATCGATTGTACGATCAGATCACAAGAAACGTCGTGGACCACTCGTGCACCGAGAGAAACCATGTGGGAAATCGATGGGAAACGGGGAGAAACGCCCCAAGGGGCTGCCGCAAGGAGCTGCCGCGCCCCACGCGCGCGAGCCGCGACGCGCCCGGGCCGAGCCGCCGAGCCCATGCGCCCGCATGCGCATGCCATGCGCTGCCAGGCCAAGCCGGCCCGCTCGCCCGTGCCACGCGCCGAGCCCTGCGCGCTGGGCCAATGCAGGCCTAGTCCGCTCCATGCGCCCGCACGCCTGGGCCATGCGCGTGGGTCAGGCCAGGCTTGATCCAATCCGGCCGGTCCAAATTTTTTCTGTTTCTTCTTTTTTTTTTGGTTTTTTCTTGGCTGGACTTCTGGGCTGCTGGATAAGGCTCCATGCCTAACACTATATTGCGCTCACCGAGGATATGAGTCGCAGTCCAAGGGTCCTCCTAAAAGACTGCTTGTAGTAGTCCAAGTCTAAATATCTTAGGATCTGGTTGAAAGTTTAGGGAAGAAAAGCAAAAAAAGTATTGATGATGAGAGAAGAGAAAAGAAAAGAAATTTTCTTTTCTTTTAGTTAGAAATTTAAGAAGAAAAAAAAATTTTTTTTTCTTTTTTTTAGTTGAAAGCAAAGAGAAAAAGAAAATAAAGAAAATGATATAACACTTTTTAACTTTTAGAGGGGTAAGATGGAAATAATAAATACTTACTTTCCATTCCTTTCTCTCCAATTTAGATCGATTAGGAGAAAAAAAAATATATAAATTTAAAAAGATTTGTTTTCCCTCTCTATATATATATATATATATATATATATATTCTAATAAAAAAATTAACTCTCTCATATTCCTTTCATTTTTCTCCGGTTCTGCTCTTCCATCCAGGGTTTAGAAGCAATGCCTTGACACCACAAAATGGATGGCATTTAAATTGTAACTTCAGGATATTTGCAGATAGGATAAAGCCTTTCGAAACTTTGTTGCCTTTAGACTTGGTAATGGCCAGAATGTTCACTTTTGAAAGGATTCTTGGGTTAGGTACCACCCTCTATGCTCCATCTTTATAGACCGGCTTTGAAGCAATGAGCTTGCAGTGGAGTTGGGGGTCTCACTCCTGGGAGATTCAACTTCGTCCCCCCTCCTCCATGGTGGGAGATGGATCTGCTGGCTAGCCTCTTGGATCTTCTTGCCCTCAACCATCCCTCTCGGCTGTCAGATGTGCCAATGTGGAAGCTCTCTCCTTCGGGCACTTTTACAGTTGATTCCTTTTATAAGTTCATCAATGATGGCAAATCTATTTGGAAACTGGCAATTTCAACTCTTGAAAAAGTATATGGTCTTTCTTTGTTTGGCCTTGAAAAACAAACTGCATACTGGAGAGATTCTGGCCAAGAAAGGCAGCATATGAATTCAGGCTGTGTACTTACTCTATGGAGCTCGGACTGAACCTGCCAGTCATTTGTTTGTTGGATGCTCTTTTTTGAAAAGCATATGGTCTGCTTTAAGAACATGGTTGAAGAATTTGGCCAGCCAATCTAATTAATCCATGAACTGGATGCAGGAGGAAAAACAAACAAGCTCCGACCAGAGAGGGGCCGGCGAGCGGTTGCATGCAGCAGTGTGCTAGGAAATTTGGAAAGAAAGGAATGGAAGGTGGTTCCTCGAGAAGAAGTGTTCCATCTTCGCAACTCTGCAAAAAATCTGGTTTACCTTCAAAGAGTTGGCAGAGCACGCAAGTGCAGAGAAACAGTAGGTTCATCATCTGCGGCTTTGGAGTTAGATTGCCTCTGTCTCGAAATCCAACTCACCCAGCTGTTCCTCTGAACTTTGCTTCTCTTTCTCGAGGCAGGCTGGTTTCAAATGCTTAACTTCTCTTCGGCTCTAGATGCAGGCTGGGGTGGAAACAAAGAGGAATTTATTGGTTCTCCCTTGTATCATGAGGTACGCTCCTATGTTCTCTGTTTGTTCTTCTGAGGCTTCACTCTGCTTCAACGCATCTCCTGTTGTAAGGAGGTTGTGCAACTCTGCCATCCGTTCTACTCTTTCCTCACCGTAAATTCTTGTTGTTTTACTAAAATCTGGGTGGCGATCTTTAATTTCCTTTGCATAATTTTTTTTAAAAAAAACTTCGGGATCAACTTAAACAAACTTATCAATCTTTGAACCCAAACAGAGCTCAATGTAATCTAATCGCTCGACTAGGATTTGAGCCAAATTTTAGTTGAATAACACGAGCAGATCATCTGCACCCCTACCGAAACCTGAAACACCAAATTGAATGAGGAATTGTCTCCAATTAGAAGCAGCATGAGGCAGGCTAGCCCTGGTATATTTGGTCCAACAACATTACCGATGATTGATTAGGAAAACGAGAGAGCATTCACAGACAAAATGGACTCAGATCAGATCACCCATCCACTTGCTCCCATGAGATTGGGCTTATAATCCAGTCCGGTTGGAAACTTTTTGTTGGTCATTCCAGCTACGTTGGAAGCTTTCATCAAGCAAGAATTCAAAAGAATTGCTTCGAAGTCTCTCCAGCCATGAGAAAACAAGAAAATAGGCAAAAACATGAAATGCACTATAGTTCAACATGGTCGAATCTCGAAAGTTAATCATTCTTAGGAATGACAAAAACACACAAACAACAAAAGCTCCATGGACCTCATGATTTTGCCCCCTTAGAAACAGCCCTTGGGGGATCCGTATATGCACAGGAGATGCATCTTGATCACAAGTTTCGAACATGCATGGATCATCAATGTTATGATCTAGAACTTGCAACTCGGCAGGTTAAGGTATTATCCACTCTAATTCATGAGCTTCACGATTTTGCTTCCTTGAATTCCAATCCAAAAAATATCTAATCTCTTTTTATATAAATTAGAGTCTTCCTCGACTCTAATTTATCCTTCCACCACAACAAACACATTGTCCTGTCTGATGCCATCCTTTTTATTTTCCAATTCAAATTCTAATACAGGGCTAATCTTTCTTTCATGTTGAATACCACTGCAGCATAAGGCAAAAGGAAAGCCGGTATGATCATTTATGCGGTACCTTATCTTGAAGAAGAAACTGATAGAGTTTTACCCAGAAAAAGAAGAAGAAACTAATAGAGTACCGTATCTTGATGAAGCTGTTAACAGGTAGCAACCAGGTACAGTTTTTTTTTCTTTTAGAACAGTTCAAAGGAGATACTTTTAGAAGGGAAATACATTAATACTTCACCTTATCATCCAGATTATCGACAAAGAATCTAATAGAGAATCTTATCTCCAAGAAGAAGGCAACCGGTAGCAACCTAGTACAGTTCAACCGGTGCGAGTTGCCTTCAAGGGGAGATACGTTTCACGTCACTTCCATACAGCAGGAGGTGGCACCTAAAGTTATCAAAAAAAAAGTACCCATCATACACACTCTCTGCTACAGAACAAAGAACAAAAGAGTGTTTAGGTAAGTTATTCTTCTTCTTCTTCTTTTTAAAGTAAACATGATGGATCTAAAGAAAGAAAATGCCCCTTCTAGGTTTTATGACATAATTTTTAACTACCCAGCAATCACAATATATGGTTTCTAAAGTTGATGTTTTCTGAAAGCACTGGCTATCCACCGGTATAGTAGAAGCATCACCATCCTGCCACCTCACTGTTGATTTCTGATGATTTCTTCAAATTTTAAAAGGCATCAAAGTAATTCATTCAATTAGCATGATCACCCTTGTGGCGGTGCTATTTCCGGACCATCTTCTTTGTGTTGTACCGTTAATTCTCGAACCTGCAAGCCTTGCCTGCACCATTAACCTACTTATTTGTCTTGTACTGTAAAATCTTACATCACATAGCTCTTTTTCCTTGTTTCATTCTGTAACCTGGCAATTTATAGACATTCCTGCATCTTACCTAGCTTATTTCCTCCTCTGCCTGATTTTGTCTTCCAATTAAACTCTGTATGATGTTCTACTAATTCAAGTCATGTCAGCCACTTAAATTGCTGCTGCTATTCAATGATTGGATATTTATATGTCTACTTTGCCAAGCCTTGTCCGAGATGTTTCTGTCTTGCTTATGCTGAAGATCTGTGGCTCTAGGGCCTTTGCTTTGAAGGTCCTTGTTCTTTTGTTGAAAACTACAAGCAGATGGTTCAAACCTCATGCCCCTGATAACCCTTTAGAAATGTCGTAACTGATATGCTGGTAGAGATAAAAGTCCAAATAGTTGAAAAACAGCAAAGAACGGATATTATCAACTTGATTTACAAGAACTGGGGAACGCAACTTATATTCTGCCACGAACGTATAGAAATGCGTGAATAAGAACAACTCAAGTCTACACAGCAAGGTGAGAAGACAGCAAAAGCTACCTAGCATGAAGAAATAAATAGTGAACTGGAAGTTAATGTTTCATTGACCAGAAGCATGAACTGATGCTACTCTGATGAACCATGCAATAGAGAATACTTCAAACAAGTTAAATATGATTAGACAATGCTACATGATTAAATGGAATGTATTCTCCAGAAAATAATGTACACAAGAAACTTTGATGATTAATGTAGTGGTTCAGAACAATCAGCAAACAAGTAATTATTCCTAGGCAAAAATTTGCTATTGCATTCTCATGTATATGAAATACATGGAAAAAGATTTACATTATCTGGCAGACTCGTAACTGCACAAACAATCAAGGAAAGGCTAAGATCTTTAACATAACAAAAATGGAAACCACCAAACATCTAATCTCACCTTCTTATTGAGGATAATTTTTGTGCATGACATAAAACGCATTCAAATCCACAGCTGAGTTTCGCCCAAAGAAAATCACCATCTGGATACTTCTTTGGGCAAAAATAATCAGCAGAACTGAGACTTCGAGTATCCAAAATGATATGCACAAGGCAGCAGAGTTTTAGTCCTATATCTCCTTGCTCACTGCACAACTTATCTTCACCATTGTCAATATCTTAAAGCTCCATTCTCTCCGAATATTGATGCTATGCGCCAAGAGCTCCCCGAATTCTTTAGGCTCTCTGGTACTAGTCAAGTTGGATAGGTAACTAGAGCAACGATCTCCAAGAAGCGATCATTCATTCAAATGGTTACTGTATTGTCCTTGTGAGCTTGCACTTGGAAATGAAATGACTCGCCGAATAATTAACACTGCAGATCTTCAACAGCTCGGCGGACCGCTGTTTTACCATCGGATCGCAACCGCTCTGAATTATTAGCAGCAGCCTTGCAGCCAAACCCATTTCCACGGCAAGTGGAGCACATTCTTCGGGTGCAAGGCTACAGACTGCCCACAAAATAGACAATGCGTGGCGAGTACAAGTCTCGGAAACCCTGACCAGTATCCTCACTGCATTGGGTATAGTCTGCTGGCAATCCTTCAAAGCTTTCTGTCCTTCTGGGATAGCCGAAAGATCATCTAATATATGCAAAGCAGCTTCCAGAGCCTCTGGATTCAAATGTGGCAAGAGCTCGACCAGCTGCGAGACGGCCCCAACACTCACAATCAAGCTCCTAACCTGCTTGTGAGAGCAAATCATCCTCAAAAGCCCGAGCCCGGCCGAAGTGCCGTTCGGGTGCCTCTTATCCTTCGCTAGCTTCAGCAATCCCACCAAAAGGCTGAAGCTTGATACATTTTCGGATCGGAAATCCTTCTCCTCCATCAGCATCTCGATGAATTTGGTGCAATTGATCCTCGTCTCGATCGTTCCCTCATTTAGCATGTCCACGACGAGCGAGACCTTGGCAGGCTGCATCAAATTAGCTTTCGAATCCGAACAGAGGTCAAGATTAACAAGGATACCAATTGCTTCGGAGCCAACAGCATGAGAAGTGAATGGGCCCAGAAGAGAAGAGACCAAACCAATGCCGCCGGACTCCGCCACCGTCTTTCTTGTGGAGGGGTGGGCGGTGACCAGTTGGTGGAGCTCCTTCAAGGCCTGGACCCTGGCCTGGCCTTTGGCCTTCCGAAGGGTGTCGACGAGCTCCGCCGCCCGGCCCTGAACGTCCTCGGCACGCTTCTTGGCACGCAGGTACCGCTGCGAGAACCAAGCATGGATCAGTTGCAGAAGGGTGCGGTTCGGCGTGACGGTGTCGTCCCAGAGCTCTTGCATTGTGGTGGGGCAGGTGAGGTGACCCATGGAGAACCATTTGAGTATATTGCCACGCTCGTAGGTCTGACCGGTGCACAGAGTCACCGGATCCGTCATCGGATCGAGGGAGATGGGGCAGATAAAGACGGCGGGGATGTCATCGAGGGGATCCAGCTCGTCGATCATCTTCTTCAGCTCCAGCTTCTCCCCGGTGGCGCCGGCGAGAACTCCGCCGCCTGCGGTGGCGCCCAAGATCCCGTCTTTAACCGCGGTCTCCACGTCGAGCACCTGCCCACCGCCCTCCAACGCCCAGGGCGGCGGTGGCGGCGGCTGCCTGTATTGCGGCATCCTCCCAATCCACTCGCCAAGATCCGATCTTTTTGCGAGGAAACGGAATCCAAGAGCGGAAAAAGAGCGGTAGAAGACTGAAACGCCAAGATGGGATGGGAAAAAAAAAAAAAATTAAATCGGGGAGAGATTTGGAGGTGGAGATGGAGCTGGGATCTCTTTTTCCTTGTTCTTTAGACCGAGGGTGGGATGCAATGATATGACTGCAGTGAAAAGGATAGAAGCCACCATCATGGCAAGCATCATGGACTTATGATCCCTCCCAAACCCTCCCTCACTCAATAAAGCTCAGAAAAAGGCGAAATCATCAACAAGGGAGCCCCGGATCACAACAGAAAGAGAAAAAAGATGAGCAAAATATGCAACACTAATAACAGAGAAGGAAAAAAAAAAAAATCAAAACTTCAGAATTTTTAGGACAAATGGATGGCACCCAAAGAAATCCAAGTCAGGATATATCGAAGGCTAAGGGGAAAAAAATATCAAAAATTTTAGTAGAGCATTTTTTTGGAAGAGATAGATATGAAACCCAGAAGAAATGCAGAAAAAGAGATCTAAATCCACCGAAGAAGTGAGCGGAGAAGAGAGAGAAGAGAAGTAAACGTTATTGAGAGTGAGATCAGATCGATGATGGGGTCCCTCCACTGTCTTTCTCTCTCTTTCAATCTTTCTCCGAGTGGGAGAAGAAAAGGACGAGACGGGTCTCGGTCTTTTTGACTCGGGGAGGACGGGTGGGAAGTGACCGGAAGTAGCCGGTGGGAAGGCTGCCTCGGCCAGAGGGATCCACGTGCAGGACTGACACCTGTGGGGCAGTAAATTCCCCCGGTCTCCCCCCTGCTCACCTTTCTTTTTCATTTTTTTTTACTGTGACCGTGAGCCACTTGAGTGTCGTCTAGTCTACAAAATACGTCCCACAAATTGTCCACATATTTTTCGAATTGACAATCGAGTCCATCTCACATACCGTCCCGGAGAAATGTATTATTATTGCACCCGGCACGTTACGCATGAGTTATCAATTCAAGCGTTTGTTTGGAAACATTTGGATTTTGTTCCTCATGATATCAAATCGTGCTGTCACGACACATGTTAATCACCACGTAGTGCAGGTCTTGGAGCCATGCATTTGGTGTGGGCCAGCAATATCGATAGCTAGAATAGTATTTTGATCGGGCCGGGTTGGTATCCAAGTTTGCTATTTTGATCCCTCCAGCACGTTCAATCTTGCACCCAGGTCATGGCTAAAGTTGGTCGTGCAATTTATATGCGGGGGATCCAACGAATTATAAGATTCGGTGTCGTGCCAACTTACGTGATACTTGTCGGGCATACAGCTTATCCTGATATTTCTATTTTATTTTAATTAATTATATATTTTTTATTTTATTTTATTAGTTCTATCAGATGGTAAAATGAGTTTTCGGCTTCATGCTGTTGTCTTTTCGTTATTAACCCTGAATCTTCGGCTTCGTATCATTATCTCAATCCGAAGACTATGCCTAAGATCAACAGTTTTGTATCCAAGATGTCTTTATGCCTAATATTTATGGCTGTATATTCATTTCAGAGATGTCAGCTCCGGATTTTCGGCTTCGTATTATTATCTTAGTCCGAAGACCATACCTAACTCTCTGGGAAGCAAGCTTTGTTTATTGTCTTCGGCTTCGTGCATCCTTCTTGATCCGAAGACTTGACCTCTTAGGCAAGTATCTTCGGCTTTATTTCCCCAGCATAATCCGAAGACTGTAAATATTTATTTTGGCTATATTTAAAAGAATCCAAAGTACTAACATTCCCTTCAGGAGCGCTACTAAAGAGAATGTAAAGTTCACTTATGATTCACCCTTAAAAAGAAAGAGGGCTCTGGAGCAGGTGAGTTTCTTGGACAAACGGTTATTCTGTTTTGGGTTGTTATAATCATCCACATGGTCCGAGGCCTTAGATTGAACAAACCCCGAGTGTAACGACTTTTCCGACAACCACTACTTACAGTTATGAAGTGGTTACGTTCGTCAACCTCCATAACTGCAAGTAGTTACGTTGGAGCCTATAAATGCTGGTAAGAGGGGACACTCAGGGGTCCTTTTTTCTCTCTTTTTTTTTTCTTGCCCTCGAAATTCTCCATTCTGCTATTGCCTGGGCTTTTTTGACTTAGGCATCGAAGTGTCCCCCACCGGAAAACCTCCGGTCAGGGACTTCTTGCAGGTACTGGTCGACGGCGATCTGGCGGAAGAACCACTTCATCCAGTCTATTTGGTCCAGCATCAACAGATTGGCGCGCCAGGTAGGGGAGAAATTCGATTCTTCTATCTTGAAGGAGATTTCTACTGGGCGAGAATGGTAAAAGGGAAAGGTAAGAATGTTTCCACGAGCCAGGAGCAACAGGCCCCTCCGTCAAATGGACCTCCGGTCAATTCTTGTCCGGCGGTTCAGGGATCACCACCTCCCATGATCTTGGTGGAGAAACAACAGTTTGAGAGTCTGGTGAATAAGGTGGAAGCCTTGACAGCGCTGGTGCAGCACTTGCACGAAGCCGCAACTCAGAAAGAAGGCCCTCCCTCTGTCCCACAAGCTGATGGTCCACCTGAGAGGGAGCGAGATCAACACCGAGAGATCACCCCCAGCTTCTCACAGATTCGGTCATCTCATGGCTACCGCATCTCTCTGCCAGATCGTCAGGCAGAGGGTCATGATGAAAGAAAGAGGGTCCGGCAGTCTCCCTCTGTTTCTTCAAGGAGTTATGTGCCAGAAAATTCAAGGCAGAAGGAGATCAATCAAGTGCAGGAGAAATTCAAGGCTATGCAAGCACAAATAGCAAGAATTTCATATTTGAGAAGAAATGATGAGGTTGTGACCTTCAACTCTCAACGCTATGCAAGCACAAATAGCAAGAATTTCATATTTGAGAAGAAATGATGAGGTTGTGACCTTCAACTCTCAACCCCCTTTTTCCGATGACATCATGGATGAAATTATCCCTAGGCACTTCAAGATCCCACAATTGGAGGCCTATGATGGGACTTCGGACCCCCTCGACCATCTGGGGAGTTACAAGGCACACATGATGGTGTAGGGAGAAACTGACGCTCTCTATTGCATTTTATTTCCTGCTACCTTGAAGAAATCTGCCCGAATGTGGTATTCAAGCTTGCCTCCAAACTCGATTCATTCTTTTGCTGAGTTAGAGCAGCAATTCGTCTCGTACTTCAGGACATGCCAGAAGATGCCGCATAATACAGACAGTTTATTTCTTCTTCAATAACAAGAAGGGGAAAGTTTGAAAGGTTTCGTCTACCGTTTTAATTCAGCTACTTTGGAAATACCTAACTTGAATGAGCATGTGGCCATGTTTGCCTTAAAGAAATGCTTAAAATCGTCCAGGTTCACTTTTTTCCTGGACAAAAGATTTCCAACAAGCTATGCCGAACTGCTGACAAGAGCTCAGAAGTATGCTGCCGCTGAGGAGCAAGCAGCAAGCCGAAGACTGGCGGAGGGGAGACCCCCTCCCAAAAAGAAGAGCACCAGAGAACTAAATGCACCAACATCCTCTAACCATGCTTCGGCTTCCAGGCGCAGCCCCAGGCCTCGATAACAGAACAACCGGTTCGATGCCTATACACCTCTCAACTTACCCAGGGAAAAGATTCTGCTGGAAATAGAGAAAGAGAAATATTTCCAGAGGCCACGTCCCCTGAAGACACCAGCGAAAGCCAGGGACAAAAGCAAGTATTGCCGGTATCATCGAGACCATGGCCACAATACTGAAGAATGCTTTCAGTTTCGGGATGCCATTAAGGATTAATAAAAAGAGGATATCTGAGAAAATATGTCAACCGTCCAGAGTCTCATGTCGAAGCAATTGCCCTCCCAAGAATATCCGAAGAAGCCGATTTGCCTCACCAGAAACCAACCGGAGGAGATGTTGGGATGCTTCACCGGTCTTCAACATGGAATGAAGAAGCCAAAAAGAATGTGCCGAAGACGCTCAAAGGAAAGAACTCTATTACTTTTACTGATGAAGACATTCAAAATGTACAGCTTCCGCATGATGACCCTGTAGTGGTCTTAGCAATAATTGCCAAATTTGATATAAAAAGAATACTAATTGATAATGAAAGCTCAGTTGACGTATTGCTTTATGATGCTTTTCTTCGGATGAGATTGCCTGGACATGAATTACGAAGATCCCTCATTCCAATAACTGGTTTTGGTGGAAATCAGGTCGGAGTTGAAGGCGAAATGGTCTTGCTTGTGACCTTTGGGTCCGAACCATATCAAAGGACCCTTCCAATCAATTTTATTGTGGCCAGAACATCTTCAGCTTATAATGCAATCTTGGGGCGTCCAGCATTGAATAAATTCTGGGCCATAGTCTCGACCTACCATCTGTTGGTCTGTTTTCCTACCAGGACAGGCATAGGAGAAGCGAAGGGGGATCAAAGGATCGCTCACCAATGTCTCATGATTTAGGACAAACAAACATCCAAATCCATGGTACTTGACCAGCTCGATCCAAGGGATGAATCCGAAGACTCTGGAGAGCCATTGGAAAAGACACTCTCTGTACCATTATCCGAAGACGAGCCAACCAAGCTTCTGCAAATTGGCAGTTTGCTCGATGAGGAGTCAAAGGTAAGGTTGATTTCCTTTCTTCGTGATAATGCTGACATTTTTGCTTGAACAGCTTCAGACATGCCTGGAATCCCGACTGAAGTGATTACTCATTGCTTGGAGGTATCCCCCAATTACAAGGTAGTACAGCAGAAGAAGAGAAATTTTGCTCCAGAAAGGCAAAAGGCAATTGATAAAGAGGTTAACAAACTCCTTGAAGCAAACTTCAAAAGAAAGGTCCAATATCCGAAGTGGCTAGCAAATGTAGTAATGGTGAAGAAATCAAACGGCAAGTGGAGGATTTGTATAGATTAGATGGATCTCAACAAAGCATGCCCAAAGGACAGTTTTCCTTTGCCGAAGATCGATCAGCTGGTTGACGCTACGGCTGGTCATCAAATGCTGAGTTTTATGGATGCCTTTTCAGGCTATAATTAGATCCGAATGGATCCTGAAGATGAAGAAAAGACTTCTTTCATTACAGAGAAAGGACTCTACTGTTACAAGATGATGCCATTTAGATTAAATAATGCTGAAGCAACTTTCCAAAGGCTCATCAACAAAATCTTCAAAAACCAGATTGGAAGAAACCTGGAAGCTTATGTCGATGACATGATTGTAAAGAGTCTACATAAATTTGATCACATCACATATCTGAGGGAATCCTTTGACGCTCTCAGACATCATCGGATGAGGTTTAACCCAACAAAATATGTTTTTGGAGTAACCTCTGGGAAATTTCTAGGATACTTGGTTACCAAGCGGGGAATAGAGGCTAATCCGGAAAAAATATAAGCTCTTCGGACCATGAGACAACCTACTTGAAAGAAAGAAGTGCAAAAGCTAACTGGGAGGATAGCCTCTTTGAGCCGTTTCATTTCCCGCTCTGCAGAAAGGTGTTTACCCTTCTTTAAAGCTCTTCGTCAAGCTCAAAATTTTGAATGGACAGAAGACTGCCGAATTGCTTTTGACAAACTGAAGGGATATTTGGAAAACCCACCATTACTCTCTAGACCCCATGAAGGATAAACGCTTTATCTATATTTGTCAGCCACAGATGAAGCGGTCAGTTCGGTTCTAGTATGAAAAGATGCCAATCTTTCGCAGAAACCGATTTATTACACTAGCAAGGTGTTACACGAAGCTGAAGTCCGATATCCTAGAGTACAAAAGATCATTTTCTCTCTAGTGGTTGCGGCGAAATGGCTTCGGCCTTATTTCCAAGCCCACTCCATAGTGGTTCTGACAGACCAATCCTTAAAAGCCATACTTCGTTGTCCTGATTTCAGGAAGAATTGCTAAGTGGGCTGTTAAATTAGGAGAATTCGATATTGAATATCAACCCAGATCATCAATGCAAGCACAAATTTTGGCTGATTTTATAGCTGAGTGCACATGGGGATCTGAAGAAGACCAATCAAAGGCCGAAGAGGAGAAAGCCGAAGACGTTCTAGAGTTTATTTGGATGTTGCATGTTGACGATGCTTCAAATGCCAATGGATGCGGTGCAGGTTTAATTCTTATTGAACCCAATGGGCAGGTCATTGAATATGATTTTTGGTTTTCTTTTCAGGCATCAAACAATCAAGCAAAATATGAAGCACTCATTGCTGGACTTAGAATCTCCCAGAAGTTGGAGATCAAGAGGATCAAAGTTTTTTCTGATTCACAGCTGGTAGTAAATTAAGTAAAAGGTGATTTCGAAGCTCGAAATCCAAGTATGATCCAGTATCTAGAAAAGGTCCAAAGCCTGGCATCTGGGTTGGAACACTTTGAAATTGTTCATGTGCCAAGAACAGAGAATTCTCGGCCAGATGCTCTTTCAAGACTTGCTACCACCGCATCAGATTCTTTTGGGAGAACTTATGTGGAATATCTTGAAGATCCCAGCATATTGGAATCCCCAGCTGAAGTCTATCAAGTTGAACATGAACCTTCGTGGATGGATCCAATTCTCAAATTCTTGGGAGAAGGTCTTTTGCCTAAAGATAAGTTGAAGGCTAAACGGTTTCGGTGGGCCGCCTCTCAGTATGTTGTCTTAGACAGAACTCTGTATAAGAGGTCTTTCACACAACCTTTGTTGAAATGCCTAGGCCCATCCGATGTGGATTATGCGCTCAGGGAAGTGCATGAAGGGATATGTGGAGACCATCTAGGGGGCAGATCTTTGGCTTACAAAATAATCTGTCAAGGTTACTATTGGCCAACTATCCAAAAAGACTACGGAATTTGTTCGAAAATGTGATCATTGTCAAAAATATGCCAATGTGCAAAGACGACCTGCCAACCAGCTGACTCCATTAACGGCCCCCTGGCCTTTTACGCAATGGGGAATGGATATTCTAGGTCCATTTCCTCTGGCTTCTGGACAGCAGAAGTTCCTCATTGTAGCCACTGACTATTTCACTAAATGGGTCGAAGCCGAAGCATTAGCTCAAATTACTAAGGCCAAGGTTGAAGGTTTTGTAAGAAATTTCATTATCTTCTATTTTGGGATTCCATATTCTATTATAATTGACAATGGGAGACAGTTTGACAATTCAAAGTTCAAAAGTTTTTGCACCTAATATCATATTCTGCACAAACTTACTTCGATAAGACATCCTCAGTGTAATGGAGAGGCCGAAGTGACCAACAGAACTATCCTTCATGGTTTGAAAACCATGTTAAATGAGGTTAAGGGATCATGGGCTGATGAGTTGAATTCGGTTCTTTGGACATATCGAACTACTCCCAGAACAGCCACTGGTGAATCTTCATTTCATCTTTCTTAAGGCACTGAAACGGTCCTTCCTATAGAGGTATCTTTACACTCTCTTTGGATCAATCACTATGAAGAACCCGAGAACTCTGAACGCCGAAGAGTTGACCTGGACTTGTTACAAGGCACACGACTCCAGGCACAATTGAAGATGGCTATGTATCAACAAAAAGTTGCAAGGTACTACAATGCTCATGTAAAAGAACGGGTCTTTCTCCCTGGAGATCTAGTTCTCCGAAAGTCCGAAGTGTCAAAGCCGACAGAACAAGGTAAACTTTCCCCTACATGGGAAGGACCATACCGGGTCAAAGAGGTCATTCGTCCCGGAACTTATCGGCTGGAAACTTTGGAGGGGATTTTATTACCTCGATCATGGAATGTACAAAACCTTTGAAAATATTATCAATAAAGGCTTCATTCAAGGTCATTGATACAGTTTCAATCTGTTTCTCTTCATTCTATTTTTCTTAAAGGCATCATGGTAATCTCTGTGATCTACTATGTGAACTACCAAAGTAAGCATGTCTAGCCTATCTTATTTCTTTTAAAGGCATGAGGATGATCTCCGGATCTACCTCACGAAGTACCGAGTTGGGCTCAAAATAGTCCATCTTAATCTAAAAGGCATGAGGATGATCTCCGGATCTACCTCACGAAGTGCCGAGTTTGGCTTAAAATAGTCCATCTTAATTTAAAAGGCATGAAGATGATCTCCGGATCTACTTCACGAAGTGCCGAGGTAGGCATGATCAGCCTGTCTTAATCCTAATACAAAAAGGTATGAGGATGATCTCCGGATCCATCTCACGAAATGCCGAGGTAGGTCCGATCAATCTATCTTAATCCCCAAGTGATTCAAGGATAAACCAAGTCCGAAGACTTGATTATTATCTAGAATTCTCATATCTGGATTTCTTTTATCCTAAGTCTGAAGACTTAATATAAATTCAAGTTCAAGAGACTTGATTATTATCTAGAATTCTTATATATCTGGAATTCTTTTATCCTAAGGCTGAAAACTTAGTATAAATTCAAGTCCAAAGACTTGATTATCATCTAGAATTCTCATATCTGGATTTCTTTCATCCTAAGTTCGAAGACTTAGAGTAAATTTAAGTCCAAAGACTTGATCTTTATGTATCTGGATTTCTTATGTCTGGAGTCTGAAGACTTAGTGTAAATTCAGGTCCAAGAGACTTGATTATCATTTGGATTTCTTCTATCCTAAGTTCAAGGATACGATTTTTTGCATTAAGTGCTTCGAAATTCTTATTCACCTGAAGACTTTATATTTAAGAAATTTCTATCCTATCGCATGCAAGTGGAAATTTCAAAAGAAATTCTTTCATTAACAATGACTTCCTTACATCCCAAAAAGAAAAGGAAAAGTTACAGATTTTCTATTGGAGCCTCATCGGTCAGATCAATTGGACCCGCTGCTTCTTCAACCATTATTGGTGCTTCGGGGTCCGTTTGGAGTTCAGGCATAGTTGGACTCTCAAGATCAAACAGTTGGATGCTTGAAACGTCCAAGTCTAGATAAAGCTTCTGCACCTCCTCAACTCCGTCGTTGAAGCTTCCTCGATAACTATGAGTTCTGGCTTCAACCATTTCAGCTTCGAAGGCCGCAGATGCTTTGTAGTCTTCTATTGCCTTCTCCAATTGATCTTTTAAAAATCGATTCTCTTCGAGGACCTCTTCCTTTCTTTTGGAAGCTTCTTCGGAACACTCGTTTGCTTCCTTGAGTGAGGCCTCCAATGACCGAATCTTGGACTTCCTTTTCTTAGATCTTGCCTCCTGTCCAGCACGCTCTGATCGGATTTTGTCTACTTCGGCTTTCAAATTTTGAACCGAAGCATCACTTTGGGCGAGCTTTTCCTCCATAGCTTGTCTTTGCTCTTCAGCTATGGCCTTCTCAGCTTTGGTTGCTTTTATTTCTTCCTTCATCTTTCTGTAAGTTATTCTGAAGTCGAAAATACTCTCCTCCATATGCGTAATGTCATGCATCATCTGCAATAGCAAGTAAAAAATTTAGTAATTATAAATCTAAGTCAACACGACAAATAAATATTTACCTTCAAAGCGGAGAACACTAAGTTCAAGATCTCTTCGATACATCGGGACTTGATGTTGTCCCAGTCCTTTGGGAGAAGAGTGCGCTTCAACAACTCTCTCGCCAGTTCAGGATTTTTTAAGCCTTCTCGATTTGAGAAGGTAGTAAAGTCTACATTGCACCCTCCCTCCGAAGTGGCATTCCATTTAGGACCCTCTTCGGATCGGTACTTCGACCTCTCCTGACTTCTATCTTCCGGAGGGGCAATCACAGATTCTTTATTGAAGGTTATATCTCGTTGACCCGTGGATGGCGCATGTTGAGGGCTCCATGTAGGGGACACCTTTGGGGACGAGCTTCTAGCGGGATCAGCTGGAATCGGAGAAGAGGAGGGAATGTCTTCATCTGGTACGTGTCTCATCGGAGGTGCGCTAGAACTCCCCTCCGCCCTTTTCTTCTTGCGGACTTCGGTCATTACAGGAGCAGCCGTCGCCCTTTTCCTTGAAGCCTACCGAACTTTCTCAAGTTGGGGCTTCATCTTCTTGCCTACAGTTGGAAACAAGAAATTTGTTATGCATAAACATATAGACAAGGAAAGCAAAAAGAATCCGAAGACCATTTATTCTATACCTAACATTGGGGCTTCGCTGATATGGCTTCGCTGATATGAGCGCGGTGAAGATTCTCTTCCCTCAACAGCTCCTTAAGGGAAGGGATTTCCGGTTCTGACAAGGTCTCAAAATCTTTGGCATCGGCCTTCAATATCCTTTTACCGGTGTTTGCATCCAAACGCGGAGCCGACCACTCAGTGTTGAAACCCCAGTGGGTATAATACACGAAGAAGAAGCTAGGCTTCCATCCGTGTATCGCACTGGGAGTTCCTTTTAGTAGTCTTCGGCCTGGCCGAGGACCTATGACCCAACACCCTTTGCCGTGAAAATCCCTTTCAACATAAATAAGGAAGTAAACAGGGATGTCTTCGGCTCTACGTTCCTAAGTTTGCAAAGTACAAGGAACCCGCAGATGTTCCTAAAGCTATTGGATGTCAGTTGAGCCGAAACTATCTAGTATAAGTTAAAGATCTTTGTAAAGAAAGGATGAAGAGGAAGCCGAAGACCCGCTTTGAAGTGATCTTCGTATATGGCTATGGATCAGATGGGAGGCTTATCTACCCTCTCTTCGAGTTGTGGAAGAATCATGTGGAAAGTATGTGGAATATGGTAACACTGTTTTGTCTCTTTAATTTTGGCAAGGGTGAGGAACTTTGAACAGAATCCGGTGATCGTTCCAGGCTCCGCTTCCTACCAGAACTCCTTCCCTTACTGGTTTCATCCTGGGGGCTCCTACTAATTTCACCTCTCGGCGGGATCCTAGCGGTCTTTCTTCCGGGCGATACTCTACCCGCTTCGCCTACCAATGAAGCACTGCTAAAGTGGGAGGAAGGACTTTTAGAAGACCCTGACATTGAAAGGAATAAGGAAATGAGAGAAGGAAAGGGCCTCTAACCTGTGAAAGGACAAAAATAGTGGACCAGACCATTGGGGAAGACGACAGACGGCAGAAAAATTGGAGATCCAAGAGCACAAGCGCGAGAAAAATTTCTCTCGCAAGGTCTATCCCCTTTTTATAGGTGAAGGAGATAGGTCTTCGAGACGGTTTGGAGATCTGCACGATCGTGCGCTGTACCGGCGGTTTCGATCGTGGGTACGGTCTTCTAGAAAAATCACTAATGAGACAAGTCAGGGCGATCCGCGTGAAATTCCACTACTGGATAGGATCACATTGATAAAACATCCATGCTTCGGATGATTGCCACGTGTCCGATCCCCATTAATTAAAAAGTTTTCTCTCGAGAATTTCTCAAGGCTTTTCCGGAATCAAGGCGTTTCTTTTGAGGCAGCCCATGGGTGAGTGACACATGTCTTCGCCACATTCTGTTGCGCCACCAAGCAGTTAAGGCGAAAGGATGTGTCAGAACATAGTATTTTTAATACTTGACGGTTATCGCTAAAAGACGAATTTAATTACTCCCATTCTTTGAAATTTAATCATTTCGAACTTGGGAGTGAGGAACAGCTGTCCTGATATCCCTATTTTATTCTAATTAATTAAGTATTCTTTATTTTATTTTATTTGTTCTATCAGATGGCAAAAGGGGTCTTCGGCTTCACGCTGTTGTCTTCTCGTTTTAACCCTGAGTCTTCGGCTTCGTATCATTATCTCAATCCGAAGACTATGCCTAAGATCTACGGTTTTGTATCCAGGATGTCTCTATGCCTAATATTTATGGCTGTATATTCATTTCGGGAGATGTCAGCTCCGGGTCTTCGGCTTCGTATTATTGTCTTAGTCCAAAGACCATACCTAACTCTCTGGGAAGCAAGCTTTGTTTATTGTCTTCGGCTTCGTGCATCCATCTTGATCCGAAGACTTGACCTCTTAGGGTCTTCGACTTTATTTTCCCAGCATAATCCGAAGACTGTAAGTATTTATTTTGGCTATATTTAAAAGAATTCAAAGTGCTAACATTCCCTTCAGGAGCGCTACTAAAGAGAATGTAAAGTTCACTTAAGATTCATCCTTAAAAAGAAAGAAGGCTCTGGAGCACGTGAGTTTCTTGGACAAACGGTTATTCTGTTTTGGATTGTTATAACCACCCACATGGTCCGAGGGCTCAGATTGAACAAACCCCGAGTGTAACGACTTTTCCGACAGCCACTACTTACAGTTATGAAGTGGTTACGTTCATCAACCTCCATAATTGCAAGTAGTTACGTTGGAGCCTATAAATGCTGGTAAGAGGGGACACTCAGGGGTCCTTTTTTCTCTCTTTTTTCTTTCTTGCCCTCGAAATTCTCCATTCTGCTGTTGCCTAGGCTTTTTCTGAGTTAGGCATCGAAGTGTTCCCTGCCGGAAAACCTCCGATCAGGAACTTCTTGCAGCTACCGGTCGATGGTGATCCGACAAAAGAACCATTTCATCCGGTCTATTTGGTCCAGCATCAACATAGCTAATTCCCTATGTGTGACATCCCAAGAGATGGAATCATTCGGAAAACGGAATTGCGTGAACAGTCTGGGTACGTTTGAATATGAAAATAATTCAAAACAATCTCGTATAAAAAGAAGAACAAATTAACGTGAAACTTACTTTCCACTCCTTGATGTTTTACCCTATGAGATTTGTGGCACTGAACTATGATCTGACACACAAATAAAAAAACTGGTCAACCAAATGGATATATCATATGATCTATATTGCACGAATCATGACATGTTATGATCTTTCATGGGATGCGGTCGGATTATATTTTACATGATAGAATTAATTCCTTTTTTGGCTGAATTAATTTACTGGAACTGGTTTTGTTAACCGAACTTTTTAGTTAATAAATTAGTCGATATCATTTTTAATTAGTTTGATACTATAAATTTCGACATCACGTGCCAAGTCGTAGCTGTTGGCTCGACTTCCGGATGGGCTTGCGAGGCACCACACCAACTCGCAGAAAACTCGTGCCGTCGTGCGACCGGTCAGAGACAGGGGGTATCTCGGTGCTGCCAACTTGCTTTGGCTGGTTGCTTCGGCTGGTTTCTTTGACCGTGATCTCGTGCGTCTCGTATTAAAGAAGAAAAGCAGCCATCTTGGTTAAATAAACCAAATATTTTACGATGTTCATGACTCTGTGTGGCTCCCACCGGCCGTGTTCCATTCCGGGCCCTGGTCCCTCCCTCCATGGAACCGTTTTGAAAAAGCCCCAAAGTTGAGAGTCTAAGCTGCCGTTCCCCGGTTTGGTTTCATTTTTTATTGCTGCTCGCTGGACAGGCTGCTGCCCATGGCCCGGACACTCGATAGGATTCTGGTTGCATCTTTCAGAGGAACGATTGATTTTTTTTTTTTTTTTTTTTTTTTCCGACATCAGTTGTTGGATCGCATCTTGTGCATATTTTAAAGCATTCTAACTTTTTTTTTTTTTTTAATACTTATGTTAACCTTATTTTTTCCTCGGATATTAAAGGATACGGGAAGAGAAATGTTCATAGACTGTACCTACAAGAAAAGCCCTGATCAGTGATTATTCTGGTGAAAACCCTCCGATGATCAAAACAATAGGAGAAAAGAAAAATAGAATGGAGATGAAAGAGTGCGTCGCATATGCATATCCTGAAAGCTCCCAAGGAATCCTTTTTATAGGTGAACAATGAGGACATTTTCAGAAGTAGAAACATTTTTAGTACACATTATAGGAGTGACTACCTAAAAAATTTTGTCCCTATGATTTCAGAGAATCACATCGTTAAAAATTTGTCTCTTTTATATTGCCAGCCACATTTCTTAATAATGACAGGAACTATAACCTTAAATGGATCATGTCCCTCTTAACTAAGAGGATTTTTCAGAGATTACAGGATATGGCATTTCAATCATGCTACTGACTATATGGAAATGAGCATCGAATGATTTCTCCTTGTGTTGCCTAGTAGTATGCTACTATGAAGTTTTAACCTCCCTTGGGTACAAGGATCTTGGATCGAACCTAGCCATCATATCTAGATCGAAGGTCAAGGGTCTCAAAGAATGATCCTGATGCACTGGAGCATTACTGCTAAAGACGAGATGAATGTTTGCCAAGACCAAAGGTTAACTAAGCCAAGGGTCTCAAGGCACTGCCTCAACCCAACCGGTGAGGGGTTGGACTTTGGTTACTAGAACTATCATATATATATATATATATATGACATGTAAATGATATTGTTTTATTAGAAAACTTAAGAGGCAATTCTGCTGTTACCTTCCTATCTCACGAACCACATCATAAATATTTGGTTGATATTTTATTTAAGTAAATACTTCTCATATAAGCATTCCAAAGATGAAGGGTCTAAAGCTAAGGATCAAGGAGATCAAAGGAGACCTGAATGCAACCTTGTCTCGTCCAAAAGAGGATAGATGACTATCTATACTGATATCCAATTCAGAGACCTTCATGATATCGAGGATGGGGGGTTAACCCCGACATCAGTTTATATAAATCTTGAAGTAGATATCATGCAATTCGATGATTAATATCATGAAAGAAGGGAATTAATCATTTTGGCATGAAAGATGTAACCGCCTGAATCCATTACTTCAAACCCAGCATGTGCATGGCACCATGAAGAAACATGGATGGTCGTGACTGCTCGAAGAAGTTGAAGTAAAGATTTTATTGCTTATGTAAGTTGATTATTAATCTCAATTCTAGAGAAAAAACATGATTTTTATTTGAACAAAATGAGCTTTTGTCATGCCCTGGCTTGATACCCGAGCCAGGTGTATGACAGATGGCCGTATCTTCTCAGGCTTCAATCCCAATAGAAATGCAAGGCCTATCTTATTAATTAACAATCAGACAATGATAGAAAATAAATATATTAATTATTTCTTTATTTTTAGAGTTTTCTATCAAACCTAACAAATAGATAAAAATTCAACTAAAAATCTAGGATACAGTATAAGCAAAGTTGTTGACTCTGGTTTTGATTATGATAAAATACTTAAGTATATTTGAGTACTAATTATGCATTAAGTGTGTAAATCATATATAGGTACTCAAGATTTAATTTTGAAGATATTTCAGCACTGGTGCAGTCAAGTGTCGACTCATGAAATTCAAGTGTTGACTCAAGTATCGACTCATAAACAGTGAAGTGTCGACTCAAGGCCTGAGACCAAATAAGATACAGAACGTGATGATTTCAGGAGTTTGGTCAAGTGACGACTCACAGAACTAAAGTATCAACTCAATGTATCGACTCACCAATGTAAAGCAGAAGACTTCAGAAGATATTTTTGGTCAAGTGTCGACTCATGGAAACCAAGTGTCGACTCAAGGTGTCGACTCATGAAGATCAAGTATTGACAATTGGACTGTAACAGCTAGTTTCTCTGAAGTATAGAACTTCCCCAACTTGGCTCCAATGGCTATAATTTCTCCTCTAACAATCACAAACGGTCAAAAAGGTATAAAGGGCTATTTATACACCACTAAGCTCTTGGGGAAGAAGAGAATCCATGGTTTGAATGATAAATCCTTTGGTTTACAAGAAAAAAAATTTAAAGAATTTTTAATGATTCAATATTGAAAGTGTTAAGCCTCCAAGGATTCAAAGTGAATAGGGAGCTTCCAAGAGTAGCATCTTCAAACATCCATTAAAGCTTCTACAACATGGAGACAAGCTCAACACAACAATCAAGTGCCTCAAAGACAAATCTGCTTTTTGTAAGAAAGCTTTTATATTTTATTGTTACTCTTGTACTTGTATTGCTTACTAGTTTCAATGGAATTGAAACTAGTATCTAGGTTATTGGTGAGCCTATACGATAAAAATCAACAAGGGTTTTGACTTGTGAGCCCATGAAAATAAGTTGGGTTGTTGGTTAGCCCGGAAAACCATCAAGGTTGTTGGTGAGCCCGTAAAACCAACTAGGTTCTTGGTTAGCCTGCAAAATCAAGGGGGTTTTGGTTAGACCATGAAAATCAAGGGATTTTTGGTTAGCCCGTGAAAATCAAGAGATTTTTGGTTAGCCCGTAAAAATCAATGAATTTTGACTTGTGAGCTCGGGAAAATAAGTTGGGTTTGATTAGTGAGCCCAGAAAACTAATCGACTGTAATCTAGTGTGATCATAGTGAATTCTTAAAGAAAACTTGGAGAGTAGATGTATGTGCCTTGGAGTGCACCGAACCACTATAAACTTGATGTGTTTGTGATTGTTTTTATTCTTGCATTTATTTCTTTATTTCTGCTACACTTTATTATCATGCTCACTGTTGACTTTGATCTTGATTTTGATGATTGACAAAATGGTTAAGTATATATGAGTACTAATTGTATTTTAAGTGTGTTTATCAGATCTTAGTACTCATCCATGTTGAATGAAGAAATACTTGTATTTTAGTTGAAAAAGTTCTTAAATTAATGAAAAATCAAGTATATGGACTTTGGAATTGGTATGGAAGAACTTGAAGAAGTTAAAGTTTGATTTTCAGCAAGTTTCAGCAATGGCATGCCCAAGTGTCGACACCTGGAGGTGAAGTGTCGACACTTGAGAATGAAGTGTCGACACCTGGGAATGAAGTATCGACTCAAGGCCTGAGATTTTTTGAAAATACAGAACTATGACATCTGGAGGTTTTTGCCTCAAGTGTCAACTCATGGAAATGAAGTGTCGATACTTGAAGATGAAGTGTCAACTCACAGAAGTGAAGTGTCGATACTTGAGAATGAAGTGTCGACACCTGGAGGTCAAGTGTCGACACTTGGACTGTAACGGCTAGTTTTCTAGGCTGCAGAACTTCTCCAACTTGCTTTCAAATTACTATATTTTCATTCCCAACGGTCATAAACGGTCATCTATGATTTGGAGGGCTATATAAATATCAAAAATCAAATAGGGATGCAATCCTTCGGTGAGATTATTGAATATCCTTCAAAGATTCAAGAGTTAAGTAGTTCAAGCTTTCAAGCTTCCAAGTTTCAAAGAGAGCATCCAAAGTTCACATCATCAAGCTGCAATCAAAGGCTTCAACAACTTGAAGACAAGATCTTCATCAATAATCAAGGGCTTCAAAGAGATATTTGCTTTATTTTAGAAAGCTTTAATTATATTCTTTCATATTACTCTTACATTATTTAACTTGAGATTTTTGGTAAGCCTTGGAAAACCAAAGTGGTTGTTGGTGAGCCTTGAAACCAACTAGGGTTTTACTTGTGAGCCTGAAGACAAAATAAGTTGTTTAAGTTTTTGGTTAACCCGTAAAACCAAGGGTGGTTGTTTGTGAGCCTTGAAACCAACTAGGATTTTACTTGTGAGCCCGAAGACAAAATAAGTTGTAAAGGTTGTTGGTAAGCCTAGGTTACAAAACCATCTTAGTAGAATTCCCAAGGGATCTTGGGAGTGGATGTAGGTGCCTTGGAGTGCACCGAACCACTATAAATTTCTTTGTATTTATGTGATTGTTTTCTTTGTGCATTTACTCTGATATTTCCGCTGCATATTATTTTGAAGTTCACAAATACATTGCCAAAATACAAGCATTAAATTGATCTAGCACATACTTGCTTTAGTTTATTGAAAATTGTTTAAAAATTTTATAAAACCCAATTCACCCCTCCTCTTGGGTTGCATCCTTTTCTGGGCAACACTCACAAACATATGCTTTGAATTAGCATATTATTTGAAGTCTTGCAAAAAAGTTTTAAAGTCCAATTCATCCTCCCTCTTAGGTTGCATCATCCCTGGCCTACAAATTGGTATCAGAGCCTGGTACTCTTTTTGAAAATCTAACGGTTTTGAGTTAAAGATCATGCCAGCCCAAGTTTGAAATTTTTGAAAATATTTTAAAAGAATTTACAAATCATATGTTGAGGGGGAGCTTTTGAAAAATTATTTTTTAGATCATATTTTGAGGGGGAGCTCAATATTTTTTTTATTACTACATTGCTCTATGCTTATAATTAATCTTTTGGATCATGTTATATTTATTTTTGAGTTTACCTTTTTTATATACTTAAAGGTTCTGTCATTATCAAAAAGGGGGAGATTGTTGACTTTGATTTTGATTATAACAAAATACTTAAGTATATTTGAGTACTAATTGTGCATTAAATGTGTAAATCAGATATAGGTACTCAAGATTTAATTTTGAAAAAATTTCAGTACTGGTCTAGCCAAGTATCGACTCATGAAATTCAAGTATCGACTCAAGTATGGTGGGGGCACTAGGATCCGACACAGATTACTGGGCCCTATCTGATTTACTTATTAGGGTTTTTCCGAACCCTTAATAATGTGTCAAATTTTGTAATCAAGTCTTGTAATAAAGTCAGTCCAGTTGAGAGTTTTGTAATCAGGTTAGCTCAGCTAAGTTGAGTTGAATTGAGTCCCATAATAAATTGAGTTATCTCAACCAGTCCAATTGAGTCCTGTAACTGAGTTGAGTTATCTCAACCAGTCCAATTGAGTCCTGTAACTTGAGTCCAGTACAAGTCCAATTATACAAGATGAGGAGCATCAATCAAAGCCTTCACCAGACCCCTAGAGCAAAGCAAGCCCAAGCCCATATGAAAATTCCAAGAACCAAGATGCCAAAAAATATTCTAGGATCCCCAGCCCAGGGTTTCAAGCCCACCTGGAAGCCCATGCGCCCAAGCCCTAGTTTGGCCATCCAAGCCCAAAGGGGAGACGCCCCTTGCTGCCCTAAGTCCAAGCCCACTTCTAAGTTGTCATCCAAGCTCAAAGAAGGCCCTTTGACCAAGTCAAAGGAGGAGAGGAAATCCAATTAGAACAAGGAGATCAAGTTTTATTTTTATTCAAAGTGTACACTCCTAGTTTTAAGTAAACTTGTAATCCCTCTCCCACTCTACTTTGTAATCCTATCCTAACTAGGAGAGAACATGGGGAACATCTATAAATACCCCACCCCTCCCCCTCTTGTAAGCATCTTTATTCATGAATGAAACCTTGCCAAAATTTTGTTAAGTTATGTTCCCTGTGTTCTTGTGTTTGAAGTGAGTGAGTGACTCTTGAGTGCCCAAGTTCTTCCAAGCCTTGGCCAACCAAAGCATCAGCATTCAAGCCCTAATCCGTCCCAAAAAAGAGAGCCCTAGCCGTCCATCAACCTGAGTCTTCTTCAACCTCCAGCTGCCAGCTTCAAAAACCTTAATTCCCTCTTTTCAAAACTCTAGTTCTCTTCTTTTGCTTTCTTATTTGTTTCTTGCTGACCTCTGACGCTTGCAGGATCCGCATGGCATTCACCTCCAAGGAGGAGGCCCTCTTTGCCTCCAAGACTGATCCTAGATAGCTGTCCGAATCGAGAAACTCAAGGCTTGTCTTCCAGGCGACAATCCCGAGTGCTGTGCGACCTCTTCATAGACAGGATCTTCGAGTCGATGCTTAGTAAAATCCTTCTCGATTTGTTGAATGTACGCTATCCTAACTGGAGGTTTCTCAATCTTCGAGATCCTTTCTTTTATTATTTTGCATGAGTTCTTATGCGGGTAGGTTTGATCTTTTCATTACTAGTTTACCTGCTGCCCTTTACTTGATTTCGAGACATTAGCCTATGAATTAAAATTATAAAAAATTATAAAAAAATTAGTTTCTGTTTTCTTGCAATCATGGTAGTCTTAGGATCATTCCGCATCAAAGTGTCGACTCATGAACAGTGAAGTATCGACTCAAGGCCTGAGACCAAATAGGATACAGAACGTGATGATTTTAGGAGTTTAGTCAAGTATCGACTCACGGAACTAAAGTGTCGACTCAAGGTATCGACTCACCAGATGAAGTGTCAACTCACCAGTATAGAGCAGAAGATTTCAGAAGATATTTTTGGTCAAGTGTCAACTCATGGAAACCAAGTATCGACTCAAGGTATCGACTCATGAAGATCAAGTGTCGACACTTGGACTGTAATGGCTAGTTTATCTGAAGTATAAAACTTTTCTAACTTGGCTCCAATGGCTATAATTTCTCCTCCAATGATTACAAACGGTCAAAAAGATATGGAGGGCTATTTATACACTACTAAGCTCTTAAAGAAGAAGAGAATCCATGGTTTGAATGATAAATCCTTTAGTTTACAAGAAAAAATATATAAATGATTTTTAAGGGTTCAATATTGAGAGTGTTAAGCCTCCAAGGATTCAAAGTGAAGAGAGAGCTTCCAAGAGTGGCATCTTCAAGCATCCATTGAAGCTTCTACAACATGGAGATAAGCTCAATACAACAATCAAGTACCTCAAAGACAAATCTACTTTTTGTAAGAAAGCTTTTATATTTTCATCGTTATTCTTGTACTTGTATTGCTTACTAATTTCAATGAAATTGAAACTAGTATCTAGATTATTGGTGAGTCTATATGATAAAAATCAATAAGGGTTTCAACTTGTGAGCCAGTGAATATAAGTTGGATTATTGGTTGGCCCAAAAAACCATCAAGGTTGTTAGTGAGCCCGTAAAACCAACTAGGTTCTTGGTTAGCCCGCAAAATCAAGGGAATTTTTTGTTAGCCCATGAAAACCAAGGGATTTTGACTTGTGAGCCTAGAAAAATAAGTTGGGTTTTGTTGACTCTGGTCTTGATTTTGATAATTGACAAAATGTTTAAGTATATATGAGTACTAACTGTATTTTAAGTATATTTTTCAGATCTTAGTACTCAACCATGTTGAATGAAGAAATGCTTGTATTTTAGTTGAAAAAGTCCTTAAATTAATAAAAAATCAAGTATATGGACTTTGGAATTAATATGAAAGAACTTGAAGAGGTTAAAGTTTCAATTTGAAGATGTTTCAGCAATGGCACAGGCAAGTGTCGATGCCTGGAAATGAAGTGTCGACACCTAAGGATCAAGTGTCGACAGTTGAAGAGTGAAGTGTCGACACCTGAAGAGTGAAGTGTCGACTCAAGGCCTGAGACAAACAAAAAACTTCAGAGAACACTTTCAGTCAAGTGTCGACACCTGGAGCTGAAGTGTCAACACCTGGAGCTGAAGTGTCGACACTTGGAAATGAAGTGTCGACACCTGGAGAATGAAGTGTCAATACATGAAACTGAAGTGTCGATACCTGGAGGTGAAGTATCGACACTTGAACAGTAACGGCTAGTTTTCTGGACTGCAGAACTTCTCCAACTTGGCTCCAACGACCATATTTTCCTCTCTAACGGCTATAAACGGTCATTTAAGTGTTAGGAGGCTATATAAATATCAAGAATTAAATGGGGAAGTAATCCTTTGATGAGTTTCTTGAATATTCTTAAAGGATTCAATAGTTGAGTGATTAAAAGCCTTCAAGCTTCCAAGTTTCAAAGAGGGCATTCAAAGTCTACATCTACAAGCATCAATCAAAGGCTTCATCAACTTGAAGACAAGATCTTCATCAACAATTAAGGGCTTCAAATAGATATTTGCTTTATTTTAGAAAGCTTTTATTGTATTCATTTATACTTGCTCTTACATTATTTTACTTAAGATTTTTGGTGAGCCTTGGAAAACCAAAGAGATTTTTGGTAAGCCTTTGAAAATCAAAGTGGTTGTTGGTGAACCTTGAAACCAACTAGGATTTTACTTATGAGCCCGAAGCCAAAACAAGTTGTTTAGGTTCTTGGTTATCCCGTAAAACCAAGGGTGGTTGTTGGAGAGCCTTGAAACCAACCAGGGTTTGACTTGTGAGCTCGAAGACAAAACAAGTTGTAAAGGTTGTTGATGAGCATAAATTATAAAACCAAACTTAGTGGAATTCCCAAGGGGTTCTTGGAGAGTGGATGTAGGTGCTTGGTTGGCACCGAACCACTATAAATCTTTGTGTTTATGTGATTGTTCTCCTTGTACTTTTATTTCTTTATTTCTGCTGCATTTATTTGAAATACACAAGCACTTGAATTACATTAGTACATACTTGCTTTAGTTCATAGATATTTTAAATAGTATAAAAGTTTTATAAAACCCAATTCACCCCCCCTCTTGGGTTGCCTACCTAAGCATACAATTGGTATCAGAGCGGGTGCTCTGTTTAAAAATCTAACGATTTTGAGTTAAAGATTATGGAAACCCTTGTAGGTATTAGTGTTAGATCACCGTTTTTCAATGGCACAAATTACATATTTTGGAAAACTTGCATACGCATCCATATTCAATGTATTAGTTATCATCTTTGAAAAATCATTATTAGTGGTCCTCATATTCCTTCCATGTTGGTTAATGGCATTTCCATTCCAAAGCTCGAAGATGATTGGAATGAATATGACATTAAACAAACTGAAATCAATGCTAAAGCAATGAACTTGCTTTATTGTGCATTGGACTTGAATGAATTTAGTAGAATCTCTAAATGCACATCGATGAAGGAAATATGGGACACACTTGAAGTTACTCATGAGGGTACTCTTCAAGTGAAGAATACTAAAATTAATTTGCTTGTACATTCTTCTGAAATTTTTGAAATGATGCATTATGAATCTATTTCTGATATGTATACTAGATTTATGACTATTAGTAATGAATTGAATAGTCTTGGTAAAATCTATACTAATGCTGATTTGGTGAACAAAAGTCTTAAATCCTTGCCAAAATCATGGGATCCAAAGGTGACGGCGATCCAAGAAGTTAAAGATGTAGAACCTTATCTTTGGAGGAGCTTATCGGTTCACTCATGACCTATGAGTTGAACTTATGGCAAAGGACAGTGGAAGCTGATACAGAAAAGAAGATAATGGCTTTCAAAGCCAAAAAGAAATTCAAAGCAATGATGATAACTTGGAGCGATAGCGAAGATTCAAGTACTGATGATGAGGTTGCCCATCTTTGCTTCATGGAAAATAAGGAAAAGGTATGTGCTAAAAATAATTATGATTTTACCTTTAAAGAATCACATGATGCATCAATGATCTTGTGCATGAATATAGATTGCTAAAAATTGAGCACAAGAAATTAAATAAGCATGCAGATTTATTTTCTCTTGACAACACCAATCTTGCAAATAAAAATAGTGATTTAAATGCCAAGATTGATATTTTGAAAAATGAAAAGAAAAATTTTTCTAAAGAAAAAGAATTTTTAGAAAAAGAAAATGTTATTTTGAAAGATTTATGTGATAAAAATATTTTGGTTGAGGAAAAGAAGCAAAAACTTTTGAAAAATTTCTTTATTACTGCTTCTTTCAATTTATCTTCTAAATATGGTTTTAATGCATATCCTTCTAGATTAAGAAAAGTTTGGGTTCCAAAAGGAACCATAATTACTAATCATAAAGGACCCAAGAAAGTTTGGATACCAAAAATGTCCACTTAATTTATTTTGCAGGAATGTCTTGCAACCCAATATGAAGAAAGGAAGTTCTTGAAAAGAGGTTATACAACATAATTTAAAGAAGTGGACAAGCTACATTTTGAACTAAATGGTAAAAGGAAGGACTTTGTATATTGGTAAATTCTAAACATCTCTTTCCATAATTAAAAGTATAGATTAATTTTTATTGCATCAATTACTTTGAAAAATTATTTTAAATGATTAATTATAATCAAGTTTAGACTTATAATCCTTGGTTATGATCATGGACTTCTTGATGTTGATGAATTTCATGCTATCATGATTAAACTTGTGATTGTGAGATCTTCACTTGATTTTGATTAATGTATTTCATGAAAAATACTTTTAAAGATGCATATTGCTTTGGAAAATATTTTAAGTGGTTGATTAAAATCAAGCTTAGACTAATAATCATTTGTTATGATCATGACCATTTTGATGTTGATGGATTTCAAGCTCTCATGATCAAACTTGTGATTACTAGACCTTCACTTGATTTTGATTAATATAGTTTCTACAAGATATTATATGACACCACACCCTTCTCTTCAAATCCATTATACTACCCTGTTAAAGGAGGTGGCTGATAGGTTCAAACAATAACCAATAATATTGTAAATGGATCGATTTGACCTGTGACTCGATCCAATAAATCCAATTAGATCTGATCTGATCCATTTTCAAAAATTTGATCCGGATCGGGTCTTAAAATTGGATCCATTATTTTTTTCAGATCGGGTCTAGATTTACTGAATTTAGACTAGATTCAATCGGAACCTATCCGAACCTAATAATGTCATTATGATCCAAATTTTTATGGACCATGTTTTTAACATAAAGATAGATTTATAATTATTTTTATATCCTAATTTATTTCAAAAGTATTACTTCTTATTTATTTTGTATGATTGATAATAGTTAGCTTGTGATGATTAAAATATAGTTATCTATATTTGATTTGTATCCGATTCAAATCGATTTTTTTTAGATTAAAGCTAAGTTATACATGGACCTGATCCAATCGAATGATCCATTGGATCGGAAATTTTGGCCATGGACCTGACCTCAATCGATCTTATTTTCTATTGGATTGGATCCAGATCCAATAATAGGACTCGATCAAAAAATTGGAACAAGTCTGGATTACTTATAACCTGGTCCGATTCGGCCCATTTTTATCTCTGGTAACCAATATGAAGTTGATGGATATAACTAATCTTTTTTTTTAAAAAATGCATAATATATATGTGTTAGAATGATAACTTTAAATTTTGGATGCGATTTTAAAAACTAATAAAATATTATATTGTTGAAAATTTATAAATAACTTATGGAAAATTTAAAAATCAAAATCAAAATTTTAAAGCATGCGAAACACTATCCAAAGATGCATTTTCGTTCCTTATGCGGAAATAGTCGAAAATACCATTTTTAAGATATAACCAGGATTTTTCCACCTTCAAGCACGACCATGAAGTAGGTTAATAAATAATTCTTTCAGCACCTGGGAAGAAAAAATATTTTGTAATTCAAAAAAATAAAGAAAAATTTGGAGAAGAGGAAAAGCTAGGAAAATATAGAAATGGTCTTAAATGACTTATAAAGGTCCCAAAGATAATTTTTTTATAGCTATCAAATTTTGACCATTAAAATCTATCCATTGGACATCTACTAAGATGCCCGACAGTCAAGATTTATATATGTGCTTGCGTGCATCCATGCATGCATGTGCGCACATGAGTGCATGCATGTGTGTCCATGTGTGCATGCATAAAACTATAAACCCTGAGGTGCCTTCCATCTGCAAGTTTGGTTATCACGGTACATGTAAAGATTCAAAACATGATGAAGCACTTAATTACAGGTTATAATTGAAAATTTAATCACAGCTTGTATGAGAAATGGAATACATATGGACCTATAAGAAAAGATTGTCCTTTATTTTGTAAAGAGACAAATAAATATGAGTTAAGATATCAACCAATCAGTTGCAACATGACATGCATTTACTCAATACTGCAGGTAGAATCATAAAAGGTGGGTGCAGAAAAGATGTTTTGAAATTGTTCAACCTCTGAATGGGATCATTAGTTATTCAATTATGCTAATACATATCATAGAGAAGCATTTCATGGCCTCTGATTCAGAGGAGGATTCTTTCATAGGGTAAATTTGGTATAGAATTTATTTGTCAAACAAGGCTCTTCTCCAGGATTCCCTTGATAATAGCTTGCATGAAAATTGAATGGGACCCTATAATTATTTGACTTAAATATGCAAATTTATAACCTTAATGCTTCATAAGTGGTCTCCTTGGTTTTTGTAGCAATGATATATTTCTAGTTAGGGCAATATTGCATGACAGTATAAATATTTACTACATTAAAGGCCCAACCAAGACTCAAAATTAAGTTTAGGCAACCAGAGGAAAAGAGAAGTTTTGATGCAAGGAACTGCATTTATCACTTGTTCCCAAAATTAATATACAATTAGCATAGACCGAAAACAACCTTGAATAATTCAATTCGCAGAATACACAACCACTAACCATCTACCAATCGAAGTTCTATTCCTTATCTCAATTAAAAAATACTTGGAGTTATTAAGACAATGATATAAACCACCTAATTTAGTGAACAGAGATGCACCATTTCAAAACTATGAAACCAAAGTTCTAAATGCCATCCTGAGCATAAATGCAACCCTCTTAAGTTCTAGTATCTTTGTAGTTAATCTGAATTGAGCTAGCAACAGAAAAGGTGCAGATATCATTGCCTCCCATTGCAGTTAGCCCAAAACATGTCTCTGCTTCTATTACCAAGTTTAAAGGTAATGTGATCAACCATATTACTTAATGGCATAAGATAAATAGGATCGAGAAAGACATGAATCATGTGATCATTAAGGTTATTTTTTCTAGAAATTTCTAGGATTTGTGAAAGCAATCAAATCAATAAACTAGAGCAGTAAGGTTTGACCTAATCGTTATGTATATGTTATCCATAACTAATTCGCATATGTTTCTTACAATAAACAGGAAATACATACTACAATTACTAGGTAACGTGTTACCCGATCTCTACATACTTTCAAGAAAAATCAAAATTTGGAATCTAAATTTACTCTAGAAGAGGGAACATGCTAAACAATATCACGAAAAGCATTAGAAATATAAGATAACCGATAGAGAACGCTCTCAAATACATGTTTTTTCTTTTTCGGTCGTCCATGCCTCATCATGATATTGTCGATCTCTTTCTTGTTTTCCGTCTTTCTTAATATTTTTCTCAACCAAGTACTTTTAAATAGACTATCTTCTTTCTTTTCTTGGTTATGTTGTTAATCATTTATTATTGCTATATGACCATAAGTGAAATGCTGTAGTTGATACATGAAAGTGGGAAAAAAGTTTACCTATACCCCTGCATCATGCTATGGTCATCAGCCCATTACCAATCCTACGATAATACTTAAGAACATTATGCTCCAAAAAGTTATTCCAAAAATTTAGTATTCCTCCATCGACTCCATGATTGATCTTTCCAAAAATATTGCAGTAACAAGCTTTCCCAAGTCATTTAACCCGGAAGTGCCAACAAAAACTTCAATACTGTCTTGGACTAGCTTCCTATTAGTTTCTTCGATCATAATCCAGGAAATATATCTTAGATTGTTAGAACAATAATTTTAAATTCTGGATGTAATTTACAAAAATTAATAAAAGAAAAATTATAAAAAAAATTATAGAAAATTATAAAATCGAAATCAGAAATCGGAAGCATGCGAGATACTGTCCCAGGACATATTCTGTCTCTCATACAAGAATAATCAAAAATACTGTCCCAAGATACGACTAAATTTCTCTGCCCGTTAGCATGATTGTAGAAAAAGGTTGATAAAGAATTCTTTCAGGACCCGGGATGAAAAAATGTTTTATAACTAAAAAAATTAGAGGGAAATTTAGAGATGAAAAAGCTAAAAGAATTTAGGAATAGGCTTGGATGGCTTGCAAAGATCCCAGGAAGGCCTTCTTACGGCCATCAAAATTTGACCATTGAAATATGTTTGTTGTACATTTACGAAGATGCCCAACAGTCATAAATTAAAATCAAATAAAGATAATAATTAGCATATTAAAAGCATGTATAAATTAAATGATAAAATTTTGAAAGTTTGAGTTTTTTAATTTAAAATTCCAACATTATGTGCAATGCTGGCAGAGAATTGAGGGAGTCAAAACATAATTTTTCATAAATTCTATATAAAGAACTTACTATAAATATTCTAATTAAGGCTAGAGATCGATGAGGTCATGGAGCATGACTTTGAATGCTAATTTACGAGTCTTATTTCAAAAAGCTTTTCCTCATCCTTGTTTCAATCTTGTTGGACAGCCACCTCCCATCATAAAAGAGAAGAAGGAATAGAGAAAGAGTATCATTTCTCTTATTCTCTCTACCATCTCTCTTTCTTGGAATTGGTGAATCAAGTAGATCCATCTTTCATGATCAAAATAATCCTGATCTATCAGGCATTCCTAATTTTTGGTTCAATCTTATATGGGTTGTAAATTTAAGATTTTATTTTTACTCAATTTTTTTTTTTAAAAAAAAATTGAGGACTTCGTATTATTCCTGGTTGGATTCTTTCAAAGGATTGGAAGCAAAATTCATAGATTTGCAAGAAAATAGATTATAGGATCGATTAGTCTGCTGACGGATTTATTCTGGCCAATTCCAAGGCTTTTCCTGAACAAGTTGCCTAGCAAGGCCTGTAGTTTGCTAAATGTACTTGCCTAAGCCACAAATTTTATAAAATTTTTAGCTCAATCATATAGGAAAATTCAAATAGACCCTCAAAGAAGAATAATAACACTTCAGATCTGGTATCATATCATGGCAATATGTTAGCTATAATATGTGACATATTATCTAGTGAGATTAAGTTAAAAGATGGTGGCAGCCTAATGGTCAAACATGCTTGGTTCCCTTCCATCTTCCTCCTTTTTGGGATGTTCCAGCCTTTGCATTGTCATCAATTGATAAAAAAAAGCATGATGGATGACCCCCATTTGGCTACAAGAGAGGGGAAAAATAAAAAAGAAAGTAATAGATTTGTGAAGGCAAAGCAGATAGCATCCATTCACTCGAGCATGCGTGGCCCATGCCCTGGGTTGATTTGCTAAGTTGTTAATTATTGTGAGAGCGTGGTTTGTTTTTTTGTCTTTTTACAAACACATCTGATTTGATATGAAGTAAACTCCTTTAGGCTCCTCCTTCATCCACCACCATTCATTCACTCACATTGTCCTCAAGGATACTGCAATCTTTAAAAATTTCACTTCTTCGATCCCTGCTCTCCTTTCTTATGATGAAATAATTTTTTTCTTAAACAAACATCTACATGTCTTCTTATTTCACAAAAGTGATCCGCTGTTTTTCTTTTCAAAAGAGTTTCTTTTGAAATTTAATAGATTTTTGCACTCCTCTCTCTCTCTCTCTCTCTCTCTCTCTCTCTCTCTCTCTCTCTCTCTCTCTCTATATATATATATATATATATATATATATATAGCACCTGTTCATCACTATCAATATGCATGCGTCAGTGAGCTGAATTTGTAAATTCATTTTGTCATGAGGTGGTGATCCAATAAATCAAAAATAAATCGTTCTTATAAGAAAATCTATGAGAATCTCGATCAAATGGATCCTTTCTGGACCGAAGTCGGTAGATTCAGTCGACTTCAACCTAAAGCCACAAAAAAAATATCAAGAACTCGAAACAGGGAACTTTGTCCCCTGCTTCTACGAGTAAAAAGCTCGTCGGGAAGACCGACGAGGCTGCCATGGAGGAAGGGAGAAGGTCATAGGAGCATCGGGGGTGGGCAAACATCTCAAATCATCGATTTTATCCATGATAAACCGAGGGTTATCTCTTCCAAACCATTCTTTAAATCCTTCCCCATATCACCCTTTATGGAACCGGGAATCCAAGCTCATCGCCACCGGTCGCCTCGCCATCGTCGTGTCTCACCGGTAAGATCCTCTTTCCCTCTTTATCATCTATAGTTTGGATGATGTTGGGGTGGCAGCAAGGCGGAGCCCCAATCCTTTTTTTTCCATTTTTCTCGGCTCCCCTTGGGTGGCCGGACCGCTGCCCTATCCCACCCTCCCTCCGTCCATGCTTCGCCGAGCCACCACTGTGAGAACCCCATTCCCTCTTCCCTGGCTCTTGGGACCATGCAAAGCTATTCGGGCCAAGCTAAAAGGAAAGAAGAAAGTAAAGGAAAAAGAAGAAGAGAAGAAAAGAAAAAGAAGAAGAAGAAAAGAAAAAGAAGAAAAGAAAAAGAAGAAAATAAAAAAAAAGAGAGAAAAAAGGAGAGAGAAAGAAGAGAGAGAAAAAAAGAGGAGAAAGAAAGAGGAGAGAGAGGATAGAGAAGGAGGAGGGAAGAAAGATAAAGATGGAAAGAGAGAAAGAGGAGAGAGAAAGGGAGAGAAAGAAGAGAGAGGAGAGAGAATGAAAGAGAAAAAAGAAGAAGGAAGAAGAGAAAAATAAAATATTAAAATAATAATAAATTTGAATCGACCATTTTAGTGATTTAGATCGAGATCCAGACAGGATTAAAAGTTATTTTTTCTATGCTAGTTTATTTTAGATAGAAAATTAATTACATGATTAATTTGTCAGGATTTTCATCTTTCTTATTGATAGAGCAGTATCAAAGTTGAGAGTCGAACAAGTTATATATTGATAGAGTTCTTTTATGTAAGTTGGCCTCTAGTATTAAATGCTAAATATGCTTTATGATATATTATGAATGTCATGAAATATTAAATATATTAAGCATAAATTGAGCTTACTGAATTGCATAAATTATGATATTTTTTGGTGTTAACGCTCTCTAGTCCGACTATGATCACACGAGGACCTAGTCTTCTTCTGGATCTCTGGTGGGGCGATCACTGGTACATAATCGATAGACGATATGTGTAGTCAGGAGCTAGTTTTCTTTTAAATTTTGTCATGGTATATGCTGAACATGCATGATTCTTCGTGTAATATCATAGTTAGTTTCCTTCCGGGCTTCCAATGGGGCTATTACTGGCACATGACCGATGAATGGTATGTGTAGTTAGGATCTAGTCTCTTTCAGGATTAGCCATGAGCCGATCATGGCCATAGTCAGAGGGATTGTAGAGTAAAGTAGAAATGATTGGCCATCCATAGTTATATTGTTTGGTAACTGAATATGCTTATTAACATGATGTATTTTATTTTGTTATGAGCTAGTTATTCTATTATGTCTAATTTGTTTATGTTTATAAATTATTATCAACATATTTATGCATATCTTAGAGGTGATGATAACTTACTGAGTCTGTAAAGCTCACTCCCTATTTTTTTTATTTTATTATAGATCCAGCAGATCAATCGAGCTTTGGGACTAGTTAGTGAGGAACTAGGATTTAAGTTTTAATCTCTTAGTCTATGTTTTATCTTAAAATTTGTAGGCCAGGGATGATGCAACACAAGAGAAGGGGTAAATTGAACTTTAAAATTTTTTCGCAAGACTTCAAATAATGTACCAATTCAAAGCATGTGTTTGTGAGCATGATAATAAAGTGCAGCGAAAGTAAATAAATAAATACAAGAATAAAAACAATCACAAACACCTCAAGTTTATAGTGGTTCGGTGCACTCCAAGGCACCTACATCCACTCCCCAAGTTTTTCTTGGGAATTCACTATAATCACACTAGATTACAGTCAATTAGTTTTTCGGGCTCACTAATAAAACCTGTAGGTTCAAGTAGGCAACCCAAGAGGGGGGGTGAATTGGGTTTTATAAAACTTTTGTACTATTTAAAATATCTATGAACTAAAGCAAGTATGTGCTAATGCAATTCAAGTGCTTGTGTATTTCAAATAAATGCAGCAGAAATAAAGAAATAAAAGCACAAAGAGAACAATCACACAAATACAAAGATTTATAGTGGTTCGGTGCCAACCAAGTACCTACATCTACTTTCCAAGAACCCCTTGAAAATTTCACTAAGTTTGGTTTTATAACATAGGCTCACCAACAACCTTTACAACTTGTTTTGTCTTCGGGCTCACAAGTCAAACCCTAGTTGGTTTCAAAGCTCACCAACAATCACCCTTGGTTTTACGGGATAACCAAGAACCTAAACAACTTGTTTTGGCTTCGGGCTCACAAGTAAAACCCTAGTTGGTTTCAAGGCTCACCAACAACCACTTTGATTTTCAAAGGCTTACCAAAAATCTCTTTGGTTTTCCAAGGCTCACCAAAAATCTTAAGTAAAACAATGTAAGAGCAAGTATAAATAAATACAATAAAAGCTTTCTAAAATAAAGCAAATATCTCTTTGAAGCCCTTGGTTGTTGATGAAGATCTTGTCTTCAAGTTGATGAAGCCTTTGATTGATGCTTGTAGATGTAGACTTTGAATGTTCTCTTTGAAACTTGGAAGCTTGAAGGCTTTTAATCACTCAACTATTGAATCCTTTAAGAATATTCAAGAAACTCACCAAAGGATTACTTCCCCATTTGATTCTTGATGTTTATATAGCCTCCTAACACTTAAATGACCGTTTATAGCCGTTAGGGAGGAAAATATGACCGTTGGAGCCAAGTTGGAGAAGTTCTGCAGCCCAGAAAACTAGCCGTTACTGTTCAAGTGTCGACACTTCACCTCTAGGTGTCGATACTTCAGTTTCAAGTGTCGACATTTCATTCTCCAGTTGTCGACACTTCACTTCCAAGTGTCGATACTTTAGCTCCAGGTGTCGACACTTGGCTGAAAGTGCTTTCTGAATTTTTCTGTTTGTCTCAGGCCTTGAGTCGACACTTCACTCTTTAAGTGTCGACACTTGATCCTCAGGTATCGACACTTCATTTCTAGGTGTCGACACTTGCCTGTGCCATTGCTGAAACATCTTCAAATTGAAACTTTAACCTCTTCAAGTTCTTCCATATTAATTCCAAAGTCCATATACTTGATTTTTCATTTATTTAAGGGCTTTTTCAACTGAAATACAAGCATTTCTTCATTCAACATGGTTGAGTAATAAGATCTGAAAAATATACTTAAAATACAGTTAGTACTTATATATACTTAAACATTTTGTCAATCATCAAAATCAAGACCAGAGTCAACAATCTCCCCCTTTTTGATGATGACAAAACTTTTAAGTATAAGAATAGGGTAAGCTTAACAAGATTAACAATAGTATAAACATGAAAGCTCAAAATCAATAAGCACCAAGCTCCCTCTCAATATATGATCCATAAAATTTTAAAAAAATATTTTTCAAAATATGTAAAATTTTTTAAATTTTCAAAATTTCTTCTTCTTACTAATTCTTCCATTTAGATAAAAATATTTTGCATTATTCTCCCCTTTTTGTACTTTCTTTCATTTCTCATATGATTTTTCATGTTTATCCAATCTTCCCCTTTTCATACTTAATAATTTTCTCCTCCTTTTTGACATCATAAAAAAGGGTGAAAGTCAATACAAAGTGGGAATGAAGTCGGAAAGAATAGCAAGTAGGTCATCAAAATCAATCCATAAAATCAAATAATTATGATATCAATTGAATATGATACAAATTGAACATGATACCAATTGAAATATGATACCATTTGAATGTAACTCCTTTAAAAAATTAGATTTGAAAACAAGGAGAAAGAGTATCGAAGCAATATAAGTACAACATGATATCAAGCAAGATATTCAAAGCATCAAATATGTATATAATGATAACAAATCTTTAGATGCTCCCCCTGAATATTATTCTCCCTTAAAAATATGCATTCATTTGAGGAATAAAACCTGAAAGCACATGCATCATAATTTCAGACAATTTTAGATGTGAATAAAAATTCTAAGTTTGAAACCAAGGATTTGAATTTTTCAAGATATTCATAATTTTCAAAATACAAAGCATTTATACCGCTTAAAAACTTTCAGCATAATTTCAAATTCATTTAAAATGATTTGACATCCATACAAATGCTAGAATTAATATGATATCAAGTCTAGCTACTAAAGCAAGGGTTTATCAATATGCATACCTTCTTCTTAAATGTAACCATTAACTACCAGTTTTATACTTAATTCAAATCAATTCTAACTTAAGCATAGATGCCAAAAATTAAAGCACATAAATCATAGCATTTCACTTGAAATAATTTATGCTAACAGGTTTTGTTGAGCGGAAACATGAAGATCTTGCTGCTCGGTTGTTCAATTAAATGATGGAAGCTGCAGTAGGCATAGATGAAGTCATATTAGTTGCTCTCTTGTGTACTTGTTGCAGAGTTGGAATGGTGAGTGGAAGTTGGAAGCGGAGGGTTGACCATGAGGAGATGAAGTGCTTTGCTTTATGCATGGAGAGCAGAGGGATGGGAGAGAGGGAGTGATGTAGAATAGACTTACCATGATGTGGTGGTGGTAGTTTAGTTATTTGCTGATGATCATTAATGATGTCATAAAAGGAGATGGATGAAAGGTTCAGATTATGTAAGATATTAAGTTGACCACCTAGACAGCAGGATAGGTATAATAGGCTTAGTCCCACCTTTCACATCTCAGATTTGAGAAATGATGCTGTGATTGATTCGAACAATTTCAGGATTTAGTTCCGGGGTCTGGATGTGGATGCATTGGATTAACCAGATCTTTTGATTGAGATCCACTTGCTGCATGGGTGGGGCTGGGGATATCGTACCCACTCAGGTGGTGTGGGGCATTTGGGCCGCGTCCACTATGATGAGAAGGGAGCTAAATCATCTTTATTATTATCCCTGAATCGAACATTCCTCCAACGGAGTGGGGGCTTTCATGGTCATGTCCAGAGGGAGTAGCTATATCGGTCTCCCCTCACTCCATTTTATTTATAAAAAAAATTACGCTGATTAGTCTAATTGAGAATTTTTTATTTGGGATATGCACAGCAGATCGAATCATTTTAGACTTCTAATTAGTTATTTCCTTTCATTCAGGCAATTTATCGAACGCTTCACAGGTATAAATAATAAATACAAGAAAAACAAGAAATTTACGTGGTTCAGTAAAACTGCCTATATCCATAATAGAGGAGTAATCTACTATATATCATCCCAAAATTGGATACAAAGATGATATAAATATCCAAATTATTGGATCCTGAAATGATAATAAAAGAGGTACAAATAAATCGAATTGGACATTTTTCAACCATGGTAAAAGATCAAAGAAGAAAATACCTGAGATGATATCCTTCTTAGCCTCGGCAAGAAATCAAGAGAAAGATCTTCTCGGTGGTGTATAGCATAAAATTGTCCTAAATAATACCAAAATAGAGATGGCCAAAGTATCAAACCAATCCAGACGAGACTAGGAAACAAAGGCTACAAATCAAAAGGAATCGAGATCAAGAGACTTCAAAAAATCATTAAATCGAGAGAGGTTCACCTTTCTTTTAAAAAGAAAACAAGGCCAATCAAGCTGAAAAAGAGTCCCCAGGTTTTTCGCTGCTCGCCGGAGAAGAAGTGCGATTGAAGAGCAATTATTCCATCCTGAAACTCTTCAAAAAATATGTCAACCGGTAAAGAAATTCCAACTAAAAAAAAAAAATTATTTGAAGCTAACAGCAACATTTTTAAATTGCAAGAGACATGCGATCAACAGGGCAAAGTTGAGAGGGTAAGAGATTTTTCCCTAGAGTCAAAATAATCTATAAATTTAAAGGTTCCACGGAAAAAAAGAAATGTACTCAGGTTTAAGTTTAAGAGATTTATAAATTTTTTTTATAAAAAAAAGCTATGGAGTCCTACTCCAATGTCACCTTAAAAAATAAAAAATAAAAAAAGCTAATCTCACATTTTCTCTACACCCCAATCTAGTTCAGATTTCAGCATGCTCGTTTTGCATTAAAATCCAAATATGCATATTGAAGCAAAGGAAATATCCGCTATGTATGCATTGGAAGAAACTTTGCCACGAGCATCCTATGCATAAAATACTTTGAACATGGAAATAATTATCCAACACATACATGGCACCATCATCATTTTTTTTAATAAATTAGTAATATTTTATATAGAACTCGATGTGGAAGGCTGCATTTTTCTTGGAATTTCTACTATTCCTTGTGATACAGAGGTAAATTTTGCCTTGAATCTCTGGACGTGATGTGCTTGCCTCGATCATTCTATCTTATTCATCTACCAATCTGAAATATTTTTTGTAACCGATCTTAGCCGGTATTCCAAATAACTTTGACATCATCCTATGCATAGAATAGGGATCTCAAAATTGTTAAAAATGGCCTTTTTGTTATTAGATCTTGGATCCAAATGAATTCAGGCTAGATCAAAACATCGTGGAGGTTGCCAATCCTAATCAATTTGCAAGCCTGCTTCCAAATGCTTGACTTCCAATCCATCAAGTATATGCATAGAATAAAAAGGTGCTAATCATGATCTTTTGGGTTGTTTGTGAGGCCTCATTATTAGGTCCTGGATGTAAAAGAATTTAGGCCAGATCAGAACATCGTGGAGGTTGCCAATCCTGATCAATTTGCAAGCCTACTTCGAAATGCTTGACTTCCAATCCATCAAGTCCATGTACAGTATAAAGAGGTGCTGATCATGATCTTTTGGATTGTTTGTGAGGCCTTATGTTTAATAATTTTGTCTTGGACATATATATATATATGAGTTTAAAGTTTAGATTTTGGTCAGAGATAATTAGTCTCCCAACGAGATCAAATTGAGCTCGCAATGCGTGCTAGCTATCGGATGCTACTTTCCTGGCCTTGCTACATGGAACTATATACATTTCATGAAAAAAATGCAAGATATATACTACCTCTACTAGCTCAACCATGAACCCGGTCTAACCAAAAAAATTTCTTGCATCATGGTGGAACCCCTGCAACGTGGCGGCGGCAATTGGACGAGAGATCGGGTTCGAATGGTTTAATCCATGTTAGACCTACGATCGACCCGTTAATCCATAAATAATTTGAATTATTGTTCTGCATTTGTAAATAAAATCATGAGGTCTTACATAATTCAGAGGAAGTGCTGGACAAAATTGGAAGTAGCTTTGGGAGGCACCGTGAATCCGGAGAGCAATAATTCAGGCCTAAAATTATTGAGAGGCAGTCTATCGTAGCTGTCGATCATCCATCTCTCTCTCAGCCCTATTTACGTTCCGTCCTTTGATGGTAACAGGCTCATAAACTATGAACCGAAATCATTTTTTCCTCGTTTCATTGCTCCTTTTGACGGAAATATCTCGCCATCGCTGGTCTACCGGGTTGAAAGCTACGCCCCCTGCCAAAATGTAAACAGAAAAACCAGGAGTTCAAAGATCCTGGCGGCCATCAAAAGTAGCAAGCCGAGCAATTGAAATTTCCGTGGGCTGGCCGCGGTCTAGCTGTTTGGTCGGAAGAAGTTTCATTTTTTTATTCCAATTTCAGGGAAGAAATGAGAGTGCCTCCTGCTCTTGTTTGGGTATTCAAATTTTGTTTCGATTTCGATTTCGATTCTAGTTACGAATCAATCATGTCGAAAAATGTAGTTATTATTTCAAACTAATTTTTCTAATACATTCCGATTCCAATTGTAAACCAAAAACACATACCCGCAGTTCGATCTGATCTCATCATGTTGGAAACCACCACTGCCGATCAAAAGCATCGAGACCGCCAAGGTTTAATTAACGGTTACCTTAGAGATGGAACGATGGTATTTAAGCTCACGTCTCTGATTCGGAGCTCTGCCGGCTCCCTGGAAGAGTCGAAGAGTTCTCGGTCTCGACCCACCACGAGGAGCGGTACCCCACCAATACCCCGGTTTTAGGGGCACTCATTTGACCGAGAGAAGCCATGTGCCATCCGAGAAAGGGAAATCTTAGTTTGTTAGTTCAAAGGTGGGGATCGGTAGACACGAGCAATTAAGAAACATATCATGTCACACCGACGGTAATATCATGCATTTTATTTCACGCTGATGGTAACATGATTTACCGATAGAGCGATTTTCTTTTGCTAAGAAAATTGTTCTCGAATATTCTCGAGGATTGAATGAACTCCAGAACACCTATTTGATCGAAATCACAACATAAATGATCAGATTTCATCTGGCAGATGCTGCTCCGTGGCAATTGGTTGGTCGGGTCTATGTAGTGATCAAGACGATGCCAGCACTCGGATATTTTAAATTTGATTAATTGTTTGTTGTTAATAGCCATATGAAAGATATATGGTCTGTTGCCCAATCGCCACGCATGAAACTTCTTTACACGCCAAAATTATAAAAATCATGACAATGGTCTTCAATCACGGTGAAAGCCAACCATCTAAGATGTATGCTATTAAATCAATCTTTGGAACATTCACCCGAATTTGAAAGGCTAATCAAATATCGTGTCATTATCCTGAGAGTAAATTTTTTTAAGCATACATATGTATTTGGCTGCACTATACCAAGGGACTTGTACCAAGTAGTATGAGGTACTCTGGTTTTTTTAATTTTTTTTTTTTTGGTGAGAAAGCCCGACCAGGTTGAAATATTGAAATGAAAGAGTGTTTACAAAGCTAACCAAGATTGAATACAAAGAAACCCAGAACGATAACAAAAAGATGATGAATATACAAGCATAGAAAGAAGGCGGTCAAAATATACAAGAATCCAAAGGAAGAAACATGGACGGCAAATGGCAAAGTTGAGCAACAGCAACTCTAAACATCCCAAAACATGAAACAGCAAGAGAAAGCTATATCCGAGGACCAAAGAACATCGACCAAGGTTGTAACTACTGAACCCCAGGCAGATGTGAAGAGCACATAGTAACCGTGCAGATGAAGTAGGGTCCCAAAGTAGAATACGTACCCTTGAACAGAATGTTGCAGCAACTTCATGGGGTCGTGTCGGGGCTTAGCAGTAGAGTAAATAAGAAAAAAGTTTCCTGCAGCATGGCAGAAGGAGGAACAAGCAGTAGCCAAGAAGTCATAAATCCCATAACCTGACACATGTTGTAGTGGCAAGGGACGAAAGTAACTCCCATGATCTGGCACATGTTACAGTGCCTAGGAACGAAAGTAACTCCCAACTGAAGCAGCAATGAAGACATAGTTGAATAATGCATCCGGAGAACCAAGACCAGCAGCCATAAATTTAGGATCTGCAGACATATACGCTAAGATATCAACCATCAAGCAATGAGTTGCAAAAGTTCGAAAACAGAGTTGAACTGTGATTGCCCTGGCAATCCTGTGATGTGAGATAAGATAAATGTTCCCGGTAGCATAGCAGAAGAAAAAATAAGCAGGAACCAAGAAATTAGAAATCCCATATCTTGGGGCATCCTGCAGCACCCAGGAATCAAAGTAACCCCCAGCACATGCATTAATGAAGGAACAATTCAGCACTGCATCCTGTGAACCGAAGTCAGCAGGCATAAAAGTAGGAGCTGCAAACATATAGGCGAGAATATCAGCCATCCGGTAGTGATTTTTAAAAGTTAGATAACAGAGTCGGGCTGTGTTGCCATGGCAATCCTGTGATGTTGTAAATGGGGAAAATGAGATAGCATGAAAAAGACCCGGGTAGAAGCGACGGTGCTTTGTGCCATCCAAGAACCCAGCGTGCCAGAGCAGTAGGCAGGAGCTGTGAAACAAGGCAGCAACTGACAGCAAGTAACGACATTGCAGTGATGGTCCTGCTTCTGAGAAGTATAAAATTGTGAGGTAGAATGACCGAAGAAATTAGCATAATAGGATGGTCCTGCTTATGAGGTACTCCGGTTGGTCATCTTCATAGCCATCTAGATTTTTGATATTCATGATCGATCCAAAAAGTACCACTATTGTTTGATTGATCAAAATAATACATGTTATTGCTGATGTACTCCACGATCCGGGTAAGATCAGTAGGGGCCTAAGTGAATCAAGGTTGGTGCAGATATTGAAGCTTCTTAGTCGACCATCGAGCTTGAAAAAAAGTTCTCTTATCATAAATTTTGTAGAGAAGACTTTTCAATGCTTAAGTCAGTCAAAATCCAAAAAACAATAACAAAAAGAAAAAGAAAAGTATATGAATAAAAGCTACGAAATTGTTTGGACAAACTTATTTGAAAATTTCTTGCCTCTCTCTCATCATAAAAAGATGTCGGTAGACATCTCCGCAACAAATAAATGATGCATATGATAACTATACAATAATGACTAGCTTGCTATTTGAATGGACCCGTAATAACTAACCAAATGGTTCGGTAGTTGCAGACATCTAAATGATGCGAGAATGGCTGTAGGTGTAACTGCTATCGATATTCTCGAGCTGGTGCGATTGTGTCGTCCGATCGTCCATATTTGAGTAGATGGATTGATCATGCCAAGCTGATCCACCTTGGAATATACCAAGATCGGTTGAAATATCTTCCACATCGTATACCATGTTTTTTTGACTTAGTGTAGATTTTTACATAATATCAAAATACACATGGCATGCAACATGACCTTATTTTTAAAGACATCAAAAATCTAGATGGTTGAAACATATATTAATTTCTGCTCCACACCCCTACCTCTCTCCCAATATACATAACTAATCTCATCTATAAATACTTAAACACCATAACTACTTTTTTTTTTTTCCTTTTTCTACATTAATGAGGGTAATATCAGGCATGCATATCCCAAGAATTAGGAAAAGTTTATTAGATTATATAAAAGATAAAAAGTATTACCGATGCAGTGAAAAACCAATTAAAGTCATCTGCATTATGCCTCCTATAAGTCATTAGTTATTTGTAAGTAAGAGTGCCGAATCGATATATAATGCATGGTCACCACAAGACAAATTAGCCATCCAACCACAAGATCTGCTGCCATGATTAAAGTTGAAAATGGAGTTGAAAATAACAAAGTAAAATAATAATAATAATAATAAACTAAGTGAAAAATAGACTTTTAATCCTCTCTTTGACTGACTGCCATTTTATATTGAACAACAATTATTCGGTCTAGCCATCTCGTTTTTCATTGGCGCCCCATCTTCTTCGAAAGTAAATATGTCGGCACTTAGGCTTGTCATGAATACAATGCAATAAGATACTCATTTATCATCTAACAAATAATGAGATGAATGGACCAAAGATCCACCTTCATACACTATACCATTTCTCTTTAACAGTAAACCCTTGTATTGCGGCCAGATCATCTTCTGATAAATCATGACGGTGCCGGGAAGTCGTCCAGCCTTCTTCGATGGGATCAGATGCTCTGTAGCTGGTGGCTCTTAAACAGGAACTTACAAACAAATCTTGGAACCGGGATTATCGGTGAAAATACTCCGACACTCTAATCAGTAAGGTAATCTGTATAATAGCCAAAGCTGAAGAAAAGAATGGTGAGAGAGCCCAAATAAAAAATGAGTATATAGTGGGAGTCACCAGCCTACCTGTCGAGTATCTCTCTTATCAATTTATAGTATCATACGGGATGATAGAGAGCTATCAGGGAGGTAGTGCCTTCTGACAGGTTCTGGTAGAATGTCAGAATATGCTGGGATGCTAGGATATTATCTCTCGTATCTTTTTTGTTAGAATAGTGTATGTTACAATGTCAAGATCTTGTCTTCCACGACCTTCCACTGAGATAGCTGAAGGTTGTTGAGGTTAGTGGGATAGCTTGTCACTTGCTCGATCAAAGTTATTTAGCCAATGATACTTAACTACAAGTTACTCGGCCCTAGCTGGTGTTGATGCCACCATGATGACTTTGACAGTGTTGGCGAGGTCTTTCTTGGGAGCAAGAAAAATTTATCCTTTTCTGACCCTTTGAGTGAAGAAGTAGAAGGATGATCGAGTACAAGCTATGATGATGACTTGAGCTCTATCAAATTTTGCAGTGCCTGTATAATGAGAGAAAATTTCACTGTTGGTGATTATCACGTCATGTTGCCTTATAGGGCCGAACATATTTGATACTACTATAACAATGCCCCCCACTCGAGTCTAAAAATACTATCGATTTCAACTTTTATTACTCTTTGGATGAAGGGAGTAGCACTACCTGTTTGGCTTTGACCCGAATAAGAGCGGGAATAAAACCCGACTCAGAGAGAAATCCAAATAACGGGAGCAAAACCCGTTCAAGAAAAATCTGAATAATGAGAATTGTACCTGACTGAGAAAAATCCAAATAACAGATATTGTACCCGAATGAGAGCAATAGTAAAACCTGATTTAAAAAAGTTCGAATAATAGGTATTGTATCTAAATGAGAGCAGAAGTAAAACCCGATTTAAGAAAAATCTGAATAATGGGTATTATACCCAAATGAGAGCGGAAGTAAAATCCAATTTAAGAAAAATCTGAATAACGGGTATTATACCTGAATGAGAGTGAGAGTAAAACTCATTTAAGAAAAATCTGAATAATAGGTATTGTACCTAAATAAGATGAGTAAAACCTGACTTAAGAAAAATCTGAATAATAGGTACAAAACCTGAATAAGATGGGAGTTACCATTGTAAAGAGTTATCCGAATGAGGTAGGAATTACTTTTGTAAGAAGTTACATGAATGAGACAAGAGTTATCTTTGTAAAGAGTGATCTGAATGAGACAGGAGTTATCCTTGTAAGAAGTTATCCAAATAGGAGTTATCCTAGCAGGAGTTATCTTTGTGAGAAGTTATCCTAGCGAGAGTTATCCAAAATAAGGATGATTAGCCACCATCTTCTTTGGTAGATGATTAGTCAGCTAGATAGGAGCCTGACTGTTAGAAGTCGACTCGACTATCAAAAGTTAGTCATAAAGAAGCCGAACTGTAGAGAGTCGACCGTTGAGGAGCCGGACTGTAGAGAGTCGACTGTTGAAGGTTATCCATTAAGGGGCCTGGTTGTAGAGAGTCGGTCATTGAAAGTCAGCCTTGAGAGACCGGATTGTAGAGAGTCAGCCATGGAAGGTTGGTCATTGAGGGGCCAAATCATGGATAGTTAGCCATTGAAGGATGGCCATTGAGAAGCTGGACCATAAAGAGTTGGCCATTGAAGGTCGACCATTGAGGGACTGGACCATAGATAGTCGGCCATTGAAGGTCAGTCATTGAGGGGTCAAACTGTGAAAAGTTGGTCATGGAAGGTCAATCATTGAGGGGCCAGACCATGGAGAGTCAATCATTGAAAGTCGGCCATTGAAGGTCACTATTAAGGGATCGGACTCTAGAGAGTTGGCCATGGAAGGTCGGCCATTGAGGGACCGGACATAGAGAGTCGGCTATTAAGGGGCCAGACTATAGAGAGTCAGGTATTGAGGGTCGAACTGTGGAGAATCAGCCATAGAAGGTCATCCATTGAGGGGCTAAACTATAGAGAGTCGACCATGAAAAGTCGACCATTGTGGGGCCGGACTGTGAAGAGTCGACCATTGAAGGTCAGCCATTGAGGGACCTACAGAGAGTTGGCCATGAAAGATCGGTCATTGAGGGTCAGACTATAGAGAGTCGATCATGAAAGGTAGGCCATTGAGAGGCTAGACTGTGGAGAGTCGACCATGGAAGGTCGGCCATTGATAGGCCGGACTGTGAAGAGTTGGCCATGGAAGGTCGACTATTGAGAGGCCAAACCATGAAGAGTCGGTCATTGAGGGGCTGGACCATGAAGAGTCAGCTATTAAAGGTTAGCCATTGAAGGTCAGCTATTAAGGGGCTGGACTATGGAGAGTCGGTTATTGAAGGTCGGCTATTAAAGGTCGGCTATTAAAGGTCTAAACTATAGATAGTCGATCATTGAAGGTCAGCCATTGAGGGATCGGATTATGGAAAGTCGACCATTGAAGGGACTAAACTATGGAGAGTTGACCGGGTGGGAGCCTGTATGTGTTGGTGGTGCCCGTCCATGGGTTGATCGTCCAAAGTACTCAACTGTAAGTGGCTTGACTCTCCAGCTCAGTTGTCATACCAAGGAAGGCTTCAATTGAATATAGGTGATGCATGCATTTTATGGAAACCATGCAGCACGTTAGAGGAGTCCATGCATTACCTTGGTCATAGGAGCCATCATTGAGGAGAACGGTGCAGAGTTAGAAGAAGAACTTGATAACGAGAGGGGCTATAATCTTCTTACGAAGAGTGACGTATGGAAGTCTTCACCTAGCTCGCAAAGATCTCTTTTCTTCTTCTTTCATTCTTCATGGGACTCTGTGGAGAAGAGAGCTCTATGGAAGAAAGGGAACGATAGCTTCTAAATTAAAGTTGAAGGAAGGAGGTATCATTGACCTAACTTTCACTTTTTATTCTTCATACAACTCCCTGTTGTAGCTTGTGAGAGGGAAATCAATAGCCCTTGGACCGAAGTTGGAAGAAAGGGACACGGCTATCCCAAAGAGTGATGGAGAGGACCTCCCCAGAATTTGAGCCCATTTATGTTCTCTTAAATGTTCCTGCTGCCTTCTTATTCCTTCTTGCTTGTGAGCCTCAATGGACCAAGATGAGCTTTGGTAGGTGAAGGCGAGCCGTCACAAGCTCCGATGAGCAGTGGCACATCCTTGCAAACTCCGCGGGCCATAGCAAGATTGAAGATGGCGACTTGGTCTATCCCTCGCTGCCATGCTGAAAAATGGTGATGCTCCCCAGTGGATCCAAGTTTATTTTCGAGATTGCCCTATGGGTCCCAGGAAAGGAAAACTTGAGCTCTTGATCTACCCCCTAGGTTTGCAAAAGGTTGTCATTGATCTGCTAGTCGAGAAGCATCGCCACGATCCTCTCAGCTCCTAAATCTTTTCCCTACCTAGTGCACCAATTTGTTGCTGCCATATCACCTTTTAATGGATAGTGACGGTGCCGGGAGCCCTCCAGTCTTCTCCAATGGGATCGGTTGTCTATAGCTAGTAGCTCTTGAATAGGGATCTGCAAATAAGTTCCGGGACCGGGGTTACCGGCGAGGACACTCCGATGCTCAAGTCAGTAGGGTAATCTATACAATAGCTGAAGCTGAGAAAGAGAATAGCAAGAGAACCCAAATGAAAAATGAGCATATAGTGAGGGTCACCAACCTACATATCGGGTATCCTTCTTACCAATTTATAGCATCATGTGGGATGATGGAGAGATATCAGGAAGATGATACCTTTTGATAGATTATAGTAGAATGTCAGATATGTTGGGATAGTATCCTCTTATATCTTTTTTATTGAGATAGTATCCGTTGCAATATCAGGATCTTGTCTTTCACGACCTTTTGCTGAGATAGCTGAAAATTGTTAAGGTTGCTGGGATAGCTTATCACTTACTAGATCAAAATTACTCAACTAATGATACTTGGCCACAACTTACTCGGCCCTAGCTCGTGTTGATGCCACCACCATGACTTTGGTGGTGCTGGCGAGGTCTTTCTTGGAAACCTAAAAAACTTTTTTCCTTTCTGATCCTTTGGATGAAGAAGGAAGTAGAGGAATGATGGGGCACGAGCTATGATGATGACTTGAATTTTGTCAAATTTCACCGTGCCCACATAATGAAAGAGAATTTGATTGTTGGTGATTATCACAATGTCGTGTTGTTTTATCGGGTCGAACATATTTGATGGTACCATAACACCTTAGGATTATTATTCCCACTTATACTTAGGGCCAGAATTGGGCCGGGCTATATCCCTACCCGAGCCCAGCCCGAAAAAAATTTCGGGCTTCGGGACGGGCTTAGGCCCAAAATTTTTTAAAACATCAGGCCCGAGCCCGACCCGAGCCTGAGCCTAATAGGCCAGCCTAAAATAAACTGGTCCACGATCATCGAAACACAAAAAAAAAGGGCATGACCGGGCATCGGGTGCGATCGCCGGAGCTGGGAGAAGTAGATCGGAGCCGGCAAACTTTGTGGCATCCTATAATATCAAAACCCTACGAGGAAGAAGAAAGACAGGGAAAAAGAAAAAGGGTTACCTGGTCGGCGGACTCGTTGTGGGGGATGGCGTAGGAGTTCTTGATGTCGACAGTGACGTCGGGTGAGATGGAGCCGAGGAGGGTGCCGATGACTCGATCGGGCTGGTCGCCGGTCAGGGCGCCGTACATAGCAGTCGCAGATGTTAAATAGGACCACGGGGTGGACTCTCGTGCTCAAACTTATCGACGACGGGAAGAACTGCAGCACCGTCTGCTTGCCAACCGCCATCTTGCTCGCCGCTCACCGCTCGCCACCCAGAGAAAGGATTAGGGCTTTGTGGGGTGCGGACCGCTCGCCGCTCGTCACTCGCCTCTTAGAGAGAGAGGATTAGGGCTTTGTGGGGTGCGGACCGTTCGCCGCTCGTCGCTCGCCTCCCAAAAAGAGAGGATTAGGGCTTTGTGGGGTGTGGACTGCTCACCGTTCGCCTCCCAGAGAGAAAGGATTAGGGCTTTGTGGGGTGTGGACTATGCGGTTTCCTTGATGACTTGATGTCCAAGCCCGTTCATTGCCCCAGCAGTAGCAGTCCAAAGGCCTCTTTCGGGCAGGCTTCTTTCGAGCTAGGTTCGAACGAAACTGGGCCATGCCAAAAGGAAGGCCGAGCCCGACTCAAAAACATGAACGAACTTTGTTATAAGATTTGAAATCTGGTCCAAATTATTAAAAATCTGATCGAAATCTCAATCTAAATTCGATCCAAAATCTATCAAATCAGCTCAGTCCAGTTCTAGCCTTGCTTACACTTCTCAAGTTAAACATGCGTTATCCATTCGGCCATTGATTATTGCAAACCGTGGGCGACGAATTGCCGTGTTGTCAGAATACATGTGTTATTATCATGACCATCCCCTCGTCCTTATCCTAATTCAGCAGTCCATGTCATCCCGCAACCAAGTTTAAAGAAAGAAAGAGGCGTCCACAAAAGACTCCCTTCTTCCCACGCCGTTACCCCTTTCCCACCTTCGCCGTATCCTTCAAATAAATATCGTTACACCAATCCCTTGTAAATATCCCTCCTCCACCCTTCTGTTACTCCTTCCTTATTTCCAATCCTATTCCACTCCTTCCTTATTTCCAATCCTATTCCACTTATTCTACGATAAGGCTTGGAACTATGAGCAAGAGGAGCGGTGTTACGAGCCTTTTCGGCCGGTGCGTGCGGGCACCGCTACGAGCTTTGTGCCGGGCGCGGGACTTGTACGTGCGGAGCCTCACGGGGTGCGCCGGGCGGGTCCAGTACGGCGCGGCGATCGGCTACCCGAGCTTCGCCTCGGTGCCGAGGAGCTATAGCATGGGGTCGGCGAGGACGAGCGCGAGCGACGAGGATCTGAGGGAGCTCATCCGTGCCGCGTCGCAGGCCCGCGCCAGCTCGCTCAACGCAAGTGCCGGCGCGGTCGTGCCGAGGAGCCAGAGCGTGGCGATTGGCCGCATCGACGAGGAAAATCCTTGCCATTTCGACGACGACGTCCGGGTTGGATCCGATTTGCTGTTCCCCCGGAGCCGGAGCTGCGCCGTTGGGGCCAAGCGACGCCCGCGGTGGTTCGTTTGATGAATTTCGGATTCGGATCCGTTTCTCCCTTTTCTTTTCTTTTTTTTTTTTGGGCTTCTTTTTCCTTTTTTTTTTTTTTTTTTTTTTCCGTTTTGTAAATAAGAACGTATCATCGTGGAATTAATTTTCCATTCCTTTTTATTTTCCGAGGGTGATATGGTTCCGGGGAAGTCCAGCCTGACAGGGTTTTGGCCTGGAGCAGTGGAATGATTTTATTATTATTATTATTTTCTTTCGTTTTTGTTGAGACTGGGGGATGGTGTTGGCTGCACCAAAATTAATTAATCCAGCGAAAAGGGATACCCTACGTTTCTGGGAACCGGACGGCGCCATGAATTGTGCCACCGGCTTGCAGTGCATTCGGATGATAAAGAGTTTTTTCCTCGATGGCTCCAACAAAGATGGGACAGCGGGCCTACTTCCAGTGGAAAATATCTGACGCTTCCGATTTGAGGCACCGTTAATCAGTAGGAAATGGCATATCATATCATGAAAACAAAGAAGTTCGTAATTAAATCATGATCCTTGATTTACTCTAGAACTTGATCGTGGGGTAGAGGTTCTACTCACTTGATGCTGGGCCATCATTCATGCTCTCTGCTTCAACCCTGACCACTACTGACTCTACATCACCGCCTAGGACAACATCAAGATTTGGGACCTCAGGAGCAAGTCCATCATCCAGGATCTTAGACGTGAGACTTTCACCAACAAGAACCAGCATTGTTGTAGCCATAAAATTCGGTCTCAGCCGAACCAGCAACTAAGATGGAAGTGAGCCTATGTCCGAGTATCTTTGATCGAGCAACCAGGGCTGACTAACATCGGTCGAATAACAATATCCAAGTAACCATGACGAGTAACCATGGATAGGTAACCCGTGACTAATTAACCTTAGCCAAGCAACCATGGATAAGTAACCATGGCCGAATAAGTATAACACTTGAGTCCAAGTAACTTCAAGTAACAGCAAGTCCATTGGTATGATATCTGTTATCCAGAAATGGAGTCCAAGAGGAGGGTGAATTGGGTCTTTTAAAAATTTAAAACAATTATGTGCTGATCTTGAAATGTTTGTAAAACAAAGTGATTTAGCTCTAAGAGATATGCAGCGAATAATAGCAAATTAAATGCAAGTATTGAAGATTAAGTAATAAAGAAGGCAATCACACACAAATACAGAGATTTATGGTGGTTCGGTGCACTCCAAGCACCAACATCCACTCCCCAAGCTTTTTCTTGAAAATTTCATTATAACCTCTTCAAGATTATAGCCGACTTATTTTTCAACGCTCACAAGTCAAAACCTAAGTTGGTTTTATCACCTAGGCTCACCAACAACCTTTACAACTTATTTTGTCTTTGGGCTCACAAGTCAAATCCTAGTTTGTTTTATCCCTTTGGCTCACCAACAACCTTTACAACCTAGTTTCAAAACCTTTGAAAACTAGGTCGACAAAGTGAGAACAAGAATGAAATAAAAGAGCACAATATAAAGCTCCTAGAAATAGCTGAAATAAAGGTTGTTGAAGCTCTCTTGATTGCTTGAGTTGACTTCTCCTTGGAATCTCTTGAATGCACAATTATGGCCAAGCACTTGAAACCTTAACAACTCAAATATAGAAGCCTTTTTGCAAGGGAATCTCTTTAAACGCACTCTTCTTGTCTTTTCACATGATTGGAGTTTGTCTCATATGATTTCACTCTTCCTTATTAACTTTATGAGGTTTGGTAAGTGTTAAATACCTCAATTCCACTGAAAAGACGTTGAAGATCGTTAAAATTCAAAAAGTAATCGTTTGAAATTGTTTGGAAACAAATCTGAAATTCTGAAAAACTAGCCGTTAGACCTTGAGTCGATCTCATGAGTCGACACTTGATGCATGAGTTGACCTCATGAGTCGACACTTGATGCATAATTCAGAAAACTTGAAGTTCTGTCTCAAAATTCTTCTCAGGCGATGAGTTGACCTCATGAGTCGGCACTTAAAGAGTGAGTCGATCTTATGAGTCGACACTTGGTGCGTGCCACTGAAACTTTGTATGCCGATTTTTTGAAACTTCTGAATTTTCTTCATGAGTCGACCTTGTAAGTCGACACTTGGCTTGTGAGTCGACCTCTTGAGTCAACACTTGATCCTGTGCCATCCAAAAAAGGCATGCCAAACTTGATTTTCTTAATGATTTGTCCATTAATCCATTTGATAGTTCTTCATAAAGGCCAAAGAGGTTGTTTTGACAATGTTCGAAGGTGAAAAGCTCAATCAAATAAGAGAAACTTCTAGCTCTCGAATTAGTAAACTTGATACCTTTTTGTTGGAGAAATTGATGTAACTAAGGCCTGAAATTCATACTTCAATTGAAACATTAGTCTAATCATATACTCAGCGTTTTGTTATTCATCAAAATTAAGGAGCCAAAGCCAACAATATCCTCTAATACTTGGAGTCCATGACATCCAAATAAGTGGCAAAGAGTGACTGATCATAGTAGTCCCAGCAGAGACCATAACTATACCAATAGAGATCGTGGTAAGTAAAATCCTAATAAAATCAGATATCCTAATAGAAAGATGCCAACAAAAAATATTTCAAGGGATAAGATCCCAACATCCCAATAAATTTCATCGCACATGTCAAAGGAGGCTATCTTATAAATAATATTTAATTATCCCATATAACTCTATAAATTGATAAGAGGGGATCCCAACAGGTACATTGGTTACCACCCACTACATACTCATTCTGGCAGTCTCTTGTCATCTCTTCCTCAGCTTTGATTGTTGTCCAAATTCTCTCACTAACTTGAGCATCGGAAAGTCCTTGCCGGCAACCACCGATTATGGTATCCATTTGAAAGACATCGGGAAGTAGCACCTCATCCCACGGGAGAATGTAGAAAGACCTCCTGACACCGATGAAACTCCAAGTGCAAGTGATTTGGCAGCAACAGTATGTAATCAGTTTTCCCTTCGCTTTCTCGAGTATTGCTCTTAATCAAAATTGCCTATATTTTAAATTCTCGTGAATTAGTTTGAGCAATCTGGCATTTAATATTTTCACACATTAATTAAGAGACATTAATCTCCCATAGAGTGTATTTAGCAAGCAATGATGATTCTAATATCAGAGATGATAGGTGCGGAAAGGATGAGATCATTATATTTAATTGCACAATTGTGATTATCTACCGAGGTAATTCCAAATTATCCTCGTTCCTCGAATCACTATCAAACTTGATGTTAGAAAATCTGTTTTTGATGATGAGTATCCAAGATTACTTTTGAGTAGTGCTCTTAGACAGAAATTTGAAATGAAAAATGTCTCTCAATCCAACAAAGAAAATTTATATATTAATATATCATTAATATATTATATTAATATTATATAGTATATTATATTGATATTATATATAGTATTTATGATATTATTTATCCTTTTTCAATCCCATGTAGGTGCAACGTGGAACTCAATGATGGAGAGACATGGTAATAAGTCAAATGATACGGGTAGAGATGTATACGGACCTACCACTGATGTCGGATTAGCCAAGAAAAAATGGTGATCAAAGAAAGGATAGAGAGTAGCAAAGGTCTAGATGCTTAGATCTTCAAAAACCTTAATTACCATCATATCATCATTTGAAAATGATGTCTTTGGATAGGGATATTGGTGTAGCACACTAGCATTAGGCTAGGGTAGTAAAAATCCTAAGTTAACTACTTCTAGAATAGAAACTACTGGTGGATTAGAAACTAAAATAAAATAAAAATATATAATTTTGGATTGCTGAAAGGGTTATTACAAAGTATAATTTTCACTTATTTATAGTAAAATCTAATAATTGTCTGGTTGTTATCTATGGTTCCACTCTTGGTGATTATGGTGATTGATATTGTTTGTCCTCCCACCCACATGTCCATCAGAGCAACCTAATCTTATACCATCTGTTAGATTGATAGCCACAGTTAGTCGAAATCCTTGTGCACTTTCATTCGGCCTACTTTATATTGATGCCTTGTTGGCCCTTTTCTATATAGATATTTGGCCTCTACCATGATTCCTTGGATTCCATACAACATCCATCCAACCTTAGCTTTTTGGATATTTTTTAAATTTGTTAAACATATTCTCACCCTATCATGCGGCCAAATTCGGTACATTTCTCCCCCATGTCAGTTTGAGCAAGGGTGTAACATAAGCATAACCACCATCCCCCTCCTCCTCTTGTTTTTTAAATTTTTTTTATTTTTTATAAAGCAAAAAAGATAGAGGGATAAATCCCGATGTAGCTACTCCCGCAGGCCCTTATCTCATCATGTAATATTCGATTCAAGACGCTTAGATTTTTATGGTCTCTCTCCACCTAATGATGAGTAGGTCAACCTGACATCACCAAGATGCTGGCCAGTAGAACGGAGATAAAGAGGGATACCCTGATCTCTCACTCATATCAACTGTCGTAGGTCCCAAAAAAATTCCTTCTTACAAAAAATACTTTTACCAGTATTTAAACATACTTTTTTATCTCGGCCAGTATGGATACAGTGTAACTACATAAGTAAACATATATTATATTAAAATATATTATTAATTATTTTAACTATTGAAATATGTTTTAAATTATAATATAAAAATATTATTGCATTTTATATTTATATTATGAAATTATTTAACACATTACTTCAATTTACATTATTTTCTTAATCAAAATAAATATTCGTATTAAAATAATAATATATTTTAAGTATAAATAAAAATACCAATTCTATAATAATAATTAAAAAAATTTTATAAGATTAATAATTTATAAGTTTAACAAATTCATCGTTAAGAATCTATTGATAATTTATTATAAAATACTTTATATAATTAATAAATATATTTTAATAGAACATAACAAGAATACTTTTAGTATTATATGATAAGTGATTTTAGATTCTTATAAAACACCAAATTGATTATTCATGGATGCCTAAAAATTTTTAATCACTATAATATAGTATATTAAATATAATAATTTTAGATTATCAACAACCAGATTATCTTAAAATAAAAATTACTAATAATTTAAGACCATCTTGGTGATCTCATTTAGATCGCCAAACACAACAATAAGGAGTTGAGAACTATAAATATAACAACAACCATCGTTATATATAAATATATATACTGGTCAACAAATTCAACCAGCAAAAGAGAATCTCTCTCTTGCGTGCGTGTCCACATTTAAGTTATCAGCAGCTGCGAAAAGGTCTTTCAATCATGCGTACGAGTAACTTTTCAAACTTTTATGCGGTTAAAGTCCACGGTTCCCTGTTGAAACCCCCTGCTCGCCGCTGGCGCGTGGCGCGGGCAGAGAGATTGGAGTCCCGATTGAATAATTTTTGATAAAAATTTAAAATATATATATTAAAAAAATTAATAAAATTAAATTAAAAAATTAATAAAAGAATCTAAAATTTTTGTTGGCCGGTTGCAGTGAAAAAAATAAATATATATATAATAAATTCTTAGCGAAATAATTAATATGCGCAGTATATCGAACATTTTTTTTGATAGTGATCGGAAACGATGACCATGTCTGGAATCAAACTTCTCCTTTCTTTTTGTTTCATAAAAAAAAAAAAAATTTTTTTTTTTTTTTTTAATGTATAAACTCTCCACCCGTGGCCCCTTTGATCGAAATTTCAAATGATTCTCCCCGGCTTTATTCTTTAAAACTGTCCCAAAGTCGTCGATTATTTCCTTCCAAGTCCAATCTTCTTCATGTATAGCATGATGTCAAAGTTGGCTGCGAGAGAGAGAGAGAGAGAGAGAGAGAGCAATACGTCAAAGTTTGGTTACCGCAGAGTTTGCCTCTGAATGAGGATCGTAAAGTGTCTGATTAAAGGTCAATTAAGGACATGACCAATATTTACTAACCCATAAAAGGGGTTCGAATCGTATCTTTCACAAAGAACGAATATTGTTCGTCCTTCGTAACCTCTAACCGTTGGATCGGATTTTGCACAACTTTCAAAACACAACCTTCGTTTCATGATTTGTGTTGTAGATTGAAGGAAGTAGTTTGCCTCGCTTTGAAAGCTATACAAAGCACGGTCAAAAGAAAAGGTTGAGTTCTGTTGGGCCGGTGCCTTGATGCCATGCCCATCCACGTGCCCAGGCCAGCCTGTGGCCCACCACGCACTCGTGGGTGACCTGCCCTGGCCCAAGCGGCTTTCCGCCTCGCACGTTGTTTTGGTGGTCCATGGGCAGCGCGATGGCCGATGAGGAGCGGTCCATGACTTTGTTTGTACGATATACGTGCAACTGCTGCATGATCGTGCGCATCTCTCGTGAGTATCCGATGGCCACGGCTTGATCCAACCCTGATCAAGCTTGATGCAGACGATTTAAAGAAAGGCGGATACCGATCAGATCGCAAGAAATTGATCTAGAGTCAAAATAATGTTAGGAATGCTATAGAACTTCAATTTAGATATGGTTTTGATCATTGGATTCCTGATAAGATACTTTTCGTACCATAGACTATGAAAATATGGCAGCATGCCAAAATATAGGATGAGAATCTAGATAGTGGTAAAGGGTCTCCAAAAAGCATGTATAGACTGAATTAAGAACTTATGAGAGATATTAAGGATTTCTTGTTGAAAGAATTTGAAAGTGAAAGTCTCGATCTTGTAAATTTTTTCTCATGGTGAACTCTTGCATTTCCAATTAATTATATTTCATTTTATTTTTTCTTTTCCTTTTCTTGCAGTATCGATAGCAACAATCATGATTCTAGGAATGGGAATCTGTATTCTGCGTGAGGGATTCTCCGAAAGAGTGGTATTGGTGTAGTTGGTACCATAATAACTGGTATCGGAGTCCAGATATTTAAATTATTCGTGTTGATCAAGATCAAAGAAGATGGTAAATATAATCAAAATCGATATCAATCAATTCGATAGATAAAATAATTTCTTTCTTTGGCAAGCAAGGATGAAAAACATGCTCATTCAGTAGGGATTGATCGATGCTCTCATATATGAGGAAAGGTCGGTTATAATAGAAGAGACTTGGAGACTGTAATAGATGCAGGCGATGAGCACGATCTGTTTATATTTGATAAATGAGGTAATAATCTATATACTGAACAAGACTCCTCGATGGTGCTGTGGACGAAGCTCAAGGAATTATACATGGCAAAGTCTCTCACCCATATATTCTTCTTTTGAAAGCAATTCTATTAACTATAGATGACCGAAGAATAGAATGTGCAGGAGCACCTGAGTAACTTCTAGAAGATCCTCACCAATCTCCTCACTGTCAATGAAAAAGTTGAGGAAAAGACCAGAGCATTGGTCTTGCTTTCATCCATACCGCAATTCTTGAGTCTTTGATGACTGCTCTTCTGATGAAAAAGAGTACTATCAAGATGAAAAAGGTTACCTCGACGTTACTCTAGAATAAAGTTCTTAAGTAGGAGAAACAAACTTCGAGTTCAGGTGAAAACTTATTGTTAGTGGTTTCTAATGGAGCAAGCAATAAAAGGCAAAGAAATAGATGATCGCGAGGCAGGTGATCCAAGTCGTAGGATATAAGCAGGATCAAGTACTACTTGTGCGACGAGCTAGTGCATTGTATCAGAAATTCCCCGCAACTCAAAGATCAGATAAAGACCGATGGCATTGGCTGATTGTAGCGATGGTGATAGGTACTACAGTTACAGTGATACACTCATGGTATCCGATGAAATATCCCATTCTTCCTAGTAGATTTTAGATTCTGCATATCCACATCATATTTGTTGCAGAAAGGAGCCGTTTGACTCTTTAGAGAGTATAGAGGGTTCTGTCCACTTGCTAGATGGATCGAGCTGAGCAATCAAGGATGTCGAGATAGTCAACTTGAAGATGCATGATGGGACATCGAAGAAATTGGATGAGATCCAATACACACCTAATTTTCACATAAATTTAATTTTTTTAAACAAACTATATTCAAACAGTTACACGTGGAGAGCCAGTGATGGAATTCTGAAGGTTGTCCATGACAGTAGGGTTATCTTGTAGGAGAAGAAGCATGGAAAATACTATCTCTAGATAAAGAGTCCAATACGAAATGGAGTCCCTGGTGCATATAGGAGCCTAGTACGAGATGGAACTCTGGGAGAAGATAGATCAATTATAAGATGAGAGACTCGAAAGGACAACAAGAGACGCCACATGGTGAAGTTTTTATTACTGTAGAAAGCTTTTCTGAGTAGGTCTCAGGTCAGGCAAAGCACAGCATATGAAGGAAATGGAATCAAATGGCCTGGCTCGATTTCCATGTTTGCCTATCTATAAATAATCGATGTTTGTCCTAAGGCATGGGGGTGAGATCTTTCAAGAACTCTCAAAGTCAGGTAAAAGTCGAGCATTGAGTTGAGACAGATGTTATATTGGCACCTCAACACCGCATCCACCCATTCACCCAAGCCGGTATGTGGCCCAGCACACGTGGGCAACCAGCCAAGGCCCAAGCAACCTTCCTCCCCCATGTGGTCTCATGCAGTGTTTTGGTGGTCCACGGGTGGCACGATGAGGAGCAGTCTACGACTTCGTTTGCATAGTGTACACATGTCTGCCATGCGATCAACTGGCAACTTGCATCTCTTGCGAGGATCCAATAGCCATAGCTTGATCCAACTCCGATCAAGGCTAATGTGCATGATCTGAGGCATGATGGATGCCAATCGAATGGCCAAAAACTAATCTAGAGTCGGATTAGTATTGGAAAGGCTACAGAACTCTGATTTAAATACGGTTTGGATTGTTGGACTCCTAATGAGTGCTCTTTATGCCAAAGGCTATAAAAATAGGGACAGAGGGCCAAGGACATGGTTTCAAGGATCTAGAGGGTGGTGAAGGGTCTCTAGAAAGCCTGTTGAGATTGAGTTGAGAGCTTGTAAGAGGGATTTGAGGTTTCTTGTTAAAAAATTGTACGAGATTGAAAGTAAGAGTTCTAATCTTGTAAATTTTATTTTTTTTCATAGTGAAACCTTACATGTCCAATTGATTATGTATTTTATTTTTTCCTCTTTCTTTTCTTGTGGCATCGATACTGATAATCATGATCCTAAGAATGGGGATCTATATTCTGTATAAGAAATTTTTTGAGAGAGTGGTATCAGTACTGTTGGTACCACAACAAAGGTCGTGAAAGAAGATAATCATTCTTCCATGCAGAAGATACAACCGGACCCATTTTAATGTGAGATCTTATTGCATACCATCTACCAGGATGAAATGAACTCAAAGACTTCTCTAAAGTGCTTTGGCATAAGCATTGCCCTAAAGAGAGGAGAAGTATTTTGCATGCGAGCCCATCATGGTTCGGGCACACATTTTTGATAAGGTGAAGTGTTGATCAGAGTTTTCTTCTTAATAGCAGCCTTAACTGTGGATTTGTGTTGATGTCAATACATAATTTTCTTTTTTTTATGATAAAAAAAAGGAATGGCAGGGGGAGGGGGCGACCAGCATAGCTATCCCCTCTGGACATGATCATAAGGGCTTTCATTTTGCTAAAGAATGTCCGATATACATAGTGACAACAAAGATGACTCAGCCATTCCCTACTATATTGGATGAGTACGTCATCCTGATCCCACTAAAACATCAATTGGTTCAATAGCCAATCCCATACATATTTTTTTTTTCAACAAAATAATATTTCTCCCTATTTTTTTCAATATCTCGGTTCCTAACAAGAGATGTCAGTCAACTGATTTTGCTCCACCATATTCAATTAAGTCAACTACTAAATGATCCATACCATTCTGCTTATTTCATCCCTTGTGCTTGCATGGATCGGATGGCAATTTGATGGTCCTTAGAAACTCTTGAATAGAATAACATGGTAAGTTATAGGAGAACCTCAATTTGATGCATCATGGATCGACCCTGAAAAGAATTTTGACTCTACATGAGTCAATTCTACCCATGGGTGGCGATGGGTCCGTGAGGTGGAAGTAGGTTTGGATTTTTTAAAAAAAACTATTTCACGCCGAACCTAATCCATTTGTGATCGAGTTGGAAAGTATAAATCTCCACCTTACTCATTTATTTTAACCACCAACCCATTTGGTGGAAGAGGTTTTAAGTTGGATCGAAATGGATTTGGGTCAAAAACTCCCGACCCGAATTCATCATCGAATGAGAAGTACTGATCCAAGCTAGTATAGCAAAAAAATTCCATATCCAACAAAATCACAATCATTTTCAATTAACAAGCGACATATTACAACTTATTATTGCCGTTTTCTAAGCTAGCTTCGAGGTTGGCCTGGAAATAGCGAGCCAAGATAAAGTAGTGGACTACAGAGACCGGTAAAGACTAGACACGCAAAAGAGGTCGTTAATCAAAAATATTTTCGGCAAGGATCCTGTGATACTCAAGTTAATACACGAAGATATGGAGCAGAAAAGAATATTGCTGTTAATCGTTCTCTATTACCTGGAGCTTGTCTCCCGACTCTCCATCAATTATCAAAAAAGTTACATTTCATCCATCGGTAAACAATCCCAAGTTGAAGAAGTTTTTTCCATGTAGCTTAACCATTCTCTCTCTCTCTCTCTCTCTCCCCCCTCTGAATTAAATATCTTGGTCTTCCATCATGCAGAGGTAAACCAAGATGAGGCCTCGGTTCTATAACGGGTTTGAGTCTAGATTGGCTATATGAAAGAGTAAGTTCTTATCCTTTGGTGGAAGACTCATCTTGATCAATTCAATGCTTACCTTTATTTCACTCTACTACATATATATATAGATATATATCTTCTTCAAGTTGCCAAGTTGGATGTGCAAGAGAATCGGTAGATATGGAAGATTTTTCTTATGATCAAGTTCTTTGTGCAAGGTGAATTGGCAATAAGTTTGTAAGAGAAAGGATCGAGGACAGGGGTAAAAGATGTTATTTAGCTAAACCTCTCTCTCCTTGATAAATGAGGTTGAAGACTCCTCTCTTCTAATATGGGATTACAGAAGCGGCATATTTGATTTGCTTATCATAAAAAAAAAAAAATTTAAACTTTCTATGAGCTAGAAATAGAGACGAAGGTCAAATGCTCTGGCCTGTGCAAAAATCTTGGCAAATGTGTTTCATGCAAGTAGACTCCGAGTCAATAGATCATCTTTTTTTCTTACTACCACTTCTTCTCATCTATTTGGAAATAGTGTGCTTGGCTTTTAAGGTGCTCCAGCCTTAATACTCTTTTAGTTATCATTGGATTATGAGAGAATTTTAGAAAAGAAAAAAAAAGGTCCAAACAGTTATTCTTTTATTTCTCGTGGCTATTGCGTAAAGTGTGCTGGAAAGAATAAAATTCTATGATTTTTCTTGATAAACATTCAACCGTTGCGACCATGGCATCGGAAAAACTTTAACATTTTTAATAACTTGTCTTCATGATGTGACCAAGACCTTCTTTTAAAATTCGAGAAAATTTGGGTGAGGTAAAAAAAAATCCTAGAGATCTTGATAAGGCTAACATATTACATGTCGAGTTCTTTCTTCTCATTTTATTTTATCTTATTCCATATACCGGTTGTATTATAGTTTTTTAATATTCCAACTTCTTTTTTGTAATTTTTTTCTAATCTTCGTATATTCCTGCCTCTCTTCTGTTCATAAAAAAAAAATCAACGACAACGACGATGAAACCGTACTCTTAAATGAATCTCGGATACCCATGACTTTTCCTATAAAAATTTGCCATGGATATTGATTTTTGATACTGCCAAAATCCCTGACATAAAGATATTTGATGGGCCCCACTACATAGAAAATTGAGGGTTTTGATGTCCTTGTATTCGAGCCAAGGATCAAAACTGGATCGGATTTTGAATAATATTTAAAAATTTTCGAATCAAATTCGGACATCTTTTTTGGTCTAAAAATTAAATGGACTTATTTTACGGTCCGAAGTTTAGTCCGACATATTTAAAATTTGATCCGAAATTCGAACCGATTTCGGATCGGTCCGAAATTTATTGAGGTGGCCCAATTCAATTCCAGGCGATGGGCTTCGGACCGGTCCGGCTCCGGCCTAATACAAGTACATAATTCTAACAGCAGATAATCCGAAGGAATCCGACCATCTTAATCTCATGCTTTTGTCCTGTCCGATGTATATGCAGGATGAGCATGCAGATCGCTTGTTTTTAACAACAAAAAAAAGGTGGGTGGGGGGATAATCGTTGAATATTCGTTCCAATTGTAGCTTCTCTGGTTAGATTTGGAAAATTTGAGCCCCCTGGTTATCCTTCCTTCTCTCCCTCTTAAACATGATGAAATTACTGTTGGGATGGATGGAATCCAATCTAAAAGGAGCTCCATTTTGGATGAAAACGAATTGTTTATACAGTGAACTGGCAGATTTGGTTACAGGGTACGTAATGACAAAATTCTCTAATCAAGCCTTATTCGAAACAGTCTACTGGGACCTAGTTTTCAATCAGAAGTTGGACCTCCTAAATCTTTTTTTCCCCTTCCCTATTAGATTTGGACCGGTCGTACTCTAAAACCACTCTAGATATTTATGAATATAAACCTAATCTAGTTGATGATTCAATAATTTTGCTGAATGCATTGGCCTAACCTATGAATTTCATATAAATTTCAGCCCAATCTTCCAAACAGATCCCTGGTGTTTGCTTCCCTCTCGCTATAGGGATTAGTTTGAACTCTTCTTCTTCTTTTTTTTTTTTTTTGGTAATAATGAGGAAAAATATTTCATAAACCCAGAACGCATACAAGATTGTACCGATGAGCCGGTCAACAACTCCCTGCTTACAACTTATCACCCAGAATTAAGTAGCAAACAAGCTTTCAGGAACTCTTAAGTGTGGCATATAAATGACTTGCATATGATTATATATTTCCTTGTGTGGCTTTTACCTTATAGTTTGAGTTTGTAGACTGCAGGAACTCTTAACAATAGCATGTTCGACCCAATCAAGGAGTCATTAAAGGATTGCTAGCAAGGATGTGCTTGGATATACATGGAGGGGCCAAAAATTTAGTAAAACACCTTAATATATAGAAGACCATCATTTCATTAGCAGGACCTTCACTAACAAGCCAAGTAGAACCAAGAGCACCAATAGGCCAGGTATCAGGAGCAAAAGCAAGCCAAGCATCAGCAGCACTCGCTAGCCATTCATCAGTAAGAAGTTTAGTAGCACCTGCACCAGTATGTTAGGCATCGGTGGCAGTTGCACCAACAGACATCAGCAAGCTAGAGATCTTATTGGACAATTCGATAGGTTTCGTATCAGTTTTGATACCTTCTAGTGCAACTGAATGGCATATTCAGTGAGGAACAAAATATCTTTATATTTATTTTGAAAACCTTGGTAGTTGTATTTTGATAGCTGCTTCCTGTATATATTGATAGCTTCTTACTTTACCACCTTGGTTTGCTTGGAAGTAATATTTTTAGCAGCTTGGTTTCGTATGATGTTTACGAGATAAGTATCGGCCTAGATATCGATACTTAAATATGAAACTATACTTTAGTAGGTATGATCGATGATAAAGTTTAAAACTCAGTATTAGCATGCAGGGTTGAAATTTATGCATCAAATTATATTTCAACAGGTTTAATTTGGTTCGTATGATGTTTGCAACATAAGTAAGTACCGGCTCTACATGCTGATACTCGAGTATGAAACTGTATTTCAGCAAATTGAATCGATTATAAAGTTTAGAACTCGAGTATCAGCATGTAAAGCCATGACTTAAGTATCGAGTAATATTTCAATAGGTTTAATTGGATTTGAATGATGTTTGTAATTTAAATGTTGACCCTGCATGTTGATGCTTAAGTATAACATTATATTTGAGCAGATTTGATTGACTTTGATATTTAAAAATTAAGTATTAGCATGTAGGGCCATATGTAAATATCTAGTTAAGTTACGATAGGTTTTATTGAGTTCATAATATATATTGCTTGAGTATCGGCATTTAGGGTTAATACTTAAGTATCAAGCTTTTCTTTACTGAAAATTTCATAACCTTGTTCAATAAACTAAAAAGTGACTCTTTTATGTCAAAAACATTGCAAACATGACATATCTAGTACAAGATAGCAAAAAATTCGATTCAAATCATTCTTGGATTATTACAGATACATCCCAATATTTTAATAATAAACATGCACACCCCAAAAGTTCATATATGTAACACATAGATTCCAAATTTTATTTAACATATATTTAAACCCCAACAATGAGCAAGAATTGGAAATCATTCCACCCATGTCATGGAAGCCATGATATGCCGTTCTTGTATTTATATGTAATAAATAGCACGATACAAAATGTTAGACAGCAAATATTCTCATTCATTGCATTGTTAAGAGTTTACATTCAAACCCTGAACATTTACATATGTAACAGAAAGATCTTATAATTTTTAAAATATTATATTTTTTCCCTTTACTGATCGCTGCATCTACAACCTTTTATGATAAAACATCCATCATATTAGCATGTCCCTTCTCATTTTTCAAGGTTCCTTCTAAGTGCCAATAGATCCCCTATGACCATCCTTGAAGACCAAGCATCATTCTAATTTTTTTCCCTACCAAGCTTGGGCTTGAATATGATTACAATTTTCATTCTTATTTTTCTTATTATTAAAAATCTTCAAATGTTCCGTTATATTCATTTCTCTTTGAATTATATCAAAAATTCTATGATCAAATGTATAAAATCTATGTATCATTACCGTCCATGTCAGAAGAAAAAATTGATAACAATCATAAGATTACGCGTTCCTTATATATCTTTTCTTCTTAATTGGATCGATGTTTTTTTTTTTTTTTTTTTTTTTTTTTTAAGCAAAATGGATTGAGGGAGGAAAATTTTCGTTGTAGCTGTCTCTACTGGACCCTGCCCCGTCAAGCCATGTTCGATTCGGATAGCCATTTTTTTGCAATGTCAGTCCGACCCCACTAAACTACCAGAGTAGAATGCTCCCTTTCATTCCCAGTCATGTATCTCCAGAAAATTTTTAGATTTAATCGAGTCAATCATGCCCCGAATTCATGATCGAAGAGATATGAACATGAGCACCCACTAACTATGCTACCACCTTAATAGTAATCGATGTTTCTTTATATTATTTCAACAGTAGTATTGTTTAAATGCCTACGTTTTTAAAATAGCAAGCAGCATTGTGTTTGTATCAAAAAATATATATATATTTAAGTTTCACAAAATAAATAAATAATAATTTAGTATGTATTATTGAATTTGTATTAAATATCTCTACTGCTTTGTTTTTATGGAAAATGCTGAGCAATTTATTTTTTTAAAAAAAAAAATAGAGATAACTAGTGACCGGTAACTAGAACACAGCAGCCCACGGAATCCGGGGAGGCCAATTCTATATTCCTCCACCACCTTTTCCTTTCCTGGCGGCGAGGAACCGGGCGAGAGTTGAGGCGGTTATAGACCCAGGCTTTTCCCCGCGATCCGGTTTCCCCAAATTTCCTTTTCGTTCCCGTATACTCCCGTCGCTATCGCCGATGCTTATCCGCTCATACATGTATATCAAGTGGACTCCTGTCTCCCATCGGAGTCCCAAAACCTTCTACCATCCGTTCGCCTTATTTCCCCGTGGAGGAGAGGGGGAACCAAAAAAAAAAAAAAAAAACCATTCGCTCTCGTTCTCCTATCGAAGTCCAAAAACCTTCTACCATCTGTTCGTCTTAATTCCTCTGAGAGGAGAGGAACAAAAGGAAAGAAGAAACTTTTTGTTCTCATGGGCAAGACCACGAGACTGTTCAGCCGGTGCGCGAGGAGCGCGATCAAGGCGCTGTGTCGGGTGCGGGACTCGTACTTGAGGAGCCTCACGGAGTTATCCGGAAGCATGCAATACGCGGCGGCCACGGGGTACGGAAGTTTCGCGCCGAGCTATGGCTTTCCGATGGGGTACGGAAGTTTCGAGCCGAGCTATGGCTTTCCGATGGAGATGACGAGTTCTTGGAATACGAGAAAGATTTTCCGCCCGTGCGCGGAAGCCCCGGAGACCGGAGGGCTAAGGGCCGAACGGCGCCGTTCAGCAACGGGGTGATGCTCGAGACGATCGACGAGGACAAGCCGTGTGAGTTTGGGGCGGATGCGAGGGTGTGCTCGGGTTTGTTGCTGAGAGGCGTGGGAGTTGTGACGCTACGGGACGGGAGGGTTCTCGATATGAAATAGTTATTCTCTTTACAATTTTTTTTCCTTTTTTTTTTGATTTTTATTTTTTATTTTTCGAGTCATGGATTCATGAATGTAAAGTGTTTGGCAAGAAAATTCTCGTATGATTCTTTCCTTTCGATCCCGTTCTTTTATGAATAATATTATTTTAAAAATTATTAATTTTTTTATTAATTAATTTAATTAGATTTTTATATTTTAAAATAAATAAATTATTTTTTAATTTTTTTTTAATTTTTAAATTTTGATTTACTTAAGTAACGAAACATCCCTGGTTTGCGACGGTCATCCCAAGATCTAGAGTGACGTAGATGAAGATAATGTGCACTACAGTAATCTAACCTAATGATAATTCTAAATTATCCTTAGTTTTTAAATCATCGTAGGATAATTGGACTCAGAAATCCAAAATCAAAGTATTTATTTTAGATTGAAATTTGAGAAGAAAAAAATATTTCTACTAACAAATTAGTATATTAATACAGTTATATATTATATTAATATTATGTAAATGATATCACATTATATTTATAATATTTATTATATTATTAATTATATTTTGTCATATTATTATTCAATAAATTTAAATTATAGTGAAACTATATCGTTGTATTTTATATTTATATATAAAAATTATTTAATGTATTATTTTTGTATCTTGTTGTTTTTTATAAAAATATTAGTATTAAAATAATATGTTTGACAATTTATATATGATTAATAATTTATTGACTAATACAAATATTTTTATAAAATATATAATAATAATATATTAATATTTTATTATAATATATTTTATATGGATTCCCGGATCCGAGTTTCTTAAATTTTCTTTCGATCCCTTTCTTTCTCTCCCGGCCACTCCTATGGCCAGCACTTTAGGGGATGTTTGCTGATTATCATGGTGATCGAGGATGATCCAAATCTTGGTTGATAATTGCCATTGGCGCATGGCTCAGCTGGTTGTGAGACTTTTTTACAATCAGCCGTGTTGCCGCTCTCGTCGCCGCGCCCGTGCCACGGATCCGCGATCCCTCCTGACCGCCTGGCGAAGGAGCCTCCCTGCTGCGGAGAACCTGCAAGAAGGGGTTAGAAGACCCTGGCCGGGGATCCCGGCGAGGGAGCTCCGACGGTCAAGTCAGTAGACGACGAGAAGGAACATACTCTCCAGACGGGTCCTCCGAGAGGGTTCCAGACTTAGAGAGTTTACTGGTGAGAGAGTCGCTATGGGGACCAGAATCTCGGCCGGGCCTCCTCACCGAGCTCGCGCCCAGTGATCCCCTCTCGGGATCTCTGGGTTTCACTCTTCGGAGCGAGACCTTTTGCCGCTGCTTCTTCCTTGTCCCCAGGCTTGTTCGCTTACCTTGTCGTCCCCAGATTCCTCCCTTTTTATCTCCTTTCGTCGTGCGCTGTCTTCTCCTCCCGGGAGGCTCTCCTCCCCCGTCCTTTTCTCTTTTCCCTTTCGGTGAGGTGGGCCAGGCAGCTTTCCGACCTCGTTCGCCGAGCCCAACGGGAAAAGGCAAAGACAGAAAAGGGGGGCGGCGCTGGTTAGGCGGCCGGTCAGACCTCGGGCCCAGTGAGAGCGCTCTCTTTTCCAAGCGTGGGCGCCATCCGTCTATGGGGCCTGTTCTGTCAGAATCGTGCCCCTCGGCTGTGGGACTTGTCGGGCCGATGCAAGTGGCGTTCCGCGTGCCGCCGCCCTCCGTACGGGGCACCGTCTGGGACTCGTACGGCCCGGGGGATGGCCTCGGGGCCCGCGCCTCTTTCCCTGGGACCTTCTCCGTACGGGTGGCCTGACCTCGGCCGAGTTGGACCCGTCTCCGGGGGCCACCTGGCGAAGAGCGAAGGACCAGCCGACCTCGGTCCAGGTGGACCCCTCCTGGGTGGACACCTGGCGAGGTGGCAGGAGGTCGCCTGACCTCGGACGAGGTGGGCCCGTCTCCGGGGTGGCCACCTGGCAAAGGGGCGAAGGATCGGCCGACCTCGCCCAGGTGGACCCCTCCTGGGTGGACACCTGGCGAGGTGGCAGGAGGTCGCCTGACCTCGCCAAGGTGGGCCCGTCTCCGGGGGCCACCTGGCAAAGGGGCGAAGGATCGGCCGACCTCGGTCCAGGTGGACCCCTCCTGGGTGGACACCTGGCGAGGTGGCAGAGGTCGCCTGACCTCGACCGAGGTGGCCCGTCTCCGGAGGGCGACCTGGCAAAGGGGCGAAGGATCGGCCGACCTCACTTAGGCGGACCCCTCCGGGTTTGGGCGCCAACGAGGTGGTAGAGGAACTCCGAGCCGAGCTCGACCTCGGCGAGGGCAGTTTGCCTTAGAAAAGTCGTCGGGCGGTGTAGTCTTGCCGAACCTGGTCTTAAAGACGTGGCGCTGACTCGGCCGGAGAAACCTCCACGTGGCTCGATCGCATTCGGCGGTATCTGAGCCTGGCCACGTCACTGTCACGGCTGTAACAGTTGCCCCCCAGCCCGCCGTTCCGTCGGGGCGTCGTAGAACGGAACGTCGGGATTAATGCGGACATGACATGGGAGGCGAAGATCTTGCATCATAATTGCCACGATCCTCGTCGCCGTGGCTCGATGCGGCTGAAACCCTATGGGAAGCCGCCACGCGTCGCCCACTTGCCCGCAATAAATGCGTCGCTTCGAGGCAGAGGCCGTTACTCTGCTAACGAGGCGTTGGTGTCGGGCGTGCGTCCACGTGGCGATCGTCCAGTGGCCCGAGGCGGAATGACGGGTATGGCCGCTGTCGGCTGAGTTTGAAAGGGAGGGACTTTCCAGAACGAGGCCTTTCCCTTGCTTCGTGGGCGGTTTGCTGCAGGCTAACTCCTGTTGCCCTGCGCTCGTCTGGCGTATTTTCGGTGAGTGCCTCCATCTTCTCCGGTTCCCCTCCTTCTCTTTCTTTTCTTTTCTCTTTGATCCTTTGTCCTTTTCTTTTCCATGGCGCGCCGTCGCCATGTCTCTTCCAATCCGGACGAGGCCGGTCCATCCCGGCCGAGGACTCCATCTTCTTCCTCCTCAGATGAGGAGACGATCCCGGAGGAGATCCGCCGGCGTCTGCAACCCGGGGGTGTCACTATTGGCATCCCTAGGGGATCCGGTCCCCTCCGGTTGCACCTGCCGTGCCCCTTCGTTCTCTTCCTGCTCCGCCTCTTCTTCCCGCCGGTCCCTCCGGTCATGCTTCCACCATGACCGAAGGTGATCTTTCTCTGCTCCGGATGCCTATGGTATCCCGGGGTCAATTCATTTGTCTGTTCCGCGGTCCGGGGAGCGCGTCACCATGAGTGGCCCAGGCCGCATAGCCTTCTACGAAGACTTCCTCCTCGGGGTCTTCGGTTTCCTCTGCATCCCTTCTTCCTTCTTTTCTCAGCCATTTCCGGCTTGTCCCGCCCAGCTGGTTCCCAACGCCATCCAGGTCATCTTCTCTTTCATTGTCTTTTGTCACTTCCACGAGTTCGTTGCCCGTTTCTCCCTCTTCAGGGCCATGTTCACCCTGAAGAAGTGCTCCACCGATGACGGCTGGTGTATATTTTGCCCCGGCCCAGGTGTCTCCGGTTCGACCTCCCTTCCTCGGTCAAAGGCTGGAAGAGCCGATTTTTCTTCGCCTCAATCGAAGATGTCGACTGGGCCTGGAGTGAACCGGACCGGTCTCCGAACCTGAACTCTCGGGTTGAGTCGACGGACCAGGAGGCCTACTCCCAGCTCCTGAACGACGTGGTCCCGGCACTCGAGGTTCTGCTTTCAGAGCAGAATCTTTTTGAGGCCGGGATCAGTCCCATCCGCGAGACGGGTGAGACTCGGCCCTACTCTGACTCCTTGCCCCCTTTTTCTTCATGACCGAGCCGGCTGACCTTCTGTTCTTTTGCATTGCAGGGATGAAGTTTTCGCTGGAGAGCCTCTTGGAGGGCGCAGCCCAGAGAGATGTCATCGAGGTGGATGAGCCCGCGGCGAAGAGGGCTCGCACAGAGGCGAGCCAGGAGGTCGTGACGGCGACCATGCCCAGCTCGTGGCCACCGCTCCCCCGCCTCGGTTGCCTCAGGGTGGGGCCGCTGATGCCTCGGCTACGCGACCTGGTGGCGCCGCTGCTGAGAGGGCTCCACCGCCTGCAGCTCCGTCCAGCGCCGGTCCCGTCGTCGCCGCTGCCGCTGCCTCGACAGCGCAGCCTGTGGCCACCGCCGGCCCGTCGACCGCGGCCTCAGCTGAGGGGGCGGCCGCCGCAGGAGCCGGCCTGACAGCTCCGGCACCGGTGATCACCCACCGGGATTCGGTCATCCGCGACAAAGGCTCGCAGAAAAGATCATGGAGTATGCCTCCACCGCCCGGGACCGCCGAGCTCGGGGCAGCCGGGACTACGCAGATGCCTTGCTCGGGATTCTCCCGTAGCTCTTCACGTAAGCCCGAGCCCCTTCTCTCTGTTCTTTCAAGATCTAATTTCTTTTCTCCTGACCTGGTTGTCTTTTTTGGTGCAGATCGGAAACGACGTTCTCCTACTGAGGAACTTCCTCGTAGGGAACACAAAAAGGGACGCCGAGAAGGAGCTGAAGCTCGGCAAGCTCGCGGCCGATGTCAAAGACCTCATGGAGAAGGGGGTCGAGCTGCGAGCCAATAACCAAGCCCTCCAGTCCGACCTGGCGCGCTCTGAGGGGCGGAACAAGGAGCTGGAGGCTTCCTTGTCGGAGGAGAGGATCTCCTACCAGCGCCGCACGGAGGAGGACGTGGCGGAGAAGGATCGCCTGCAGGCCCACTCCCAATGGCTGGAGCGCCAGCTGGAGGAGGCCCGGCGAGACGCGAGCGCGGCGAAGGACCAGAGTGCGTACATCAACGGACACCTGGAGGCCGCGAAGTGGGAGGCGCAGGAGGCCGTCCTGAAATTCTGGGCTTCCGACGAGTACACGTCGGAGGTCCGGGAGGCCGCCGTGGACTCCTTCCTGAAGGGGTTCCGGATATGCCGGGAGAAGGTGGGGGCCTTCTTCCCCGAGCTCGACCTCAGCGGGGTGGTGCTCGGAGGCAGGAGGCAAGGAGTCGAGAGCAGGGCCTCCAGTGCGGCCGACGCAACTCCTGCGTTACCGTCGACTAGCGAAGCTGCGGCTCCGGAGCAGCCTTAAGAGCCGGCCGCCGCAGAAGTCGAGGATGCAACGCCTGCGCCCCCGGCAGAGGGCTCCGACCCTGCACCGCACTGAGCCCGGCGCCTTCTTACCTGCTTTGTCATTGTAGTCGTGTTTTTCCTTTTTCTTCTTCTTCTTTCTTTTTCTTTTTTGGGGACTCCCGGCCTGTCGGGACTCCCATCTTGTACTGGCCACTTGTATTAATGAAAGTTCTCTTTGACCAAACATCGAGTTCATCCCATCTCTTTTTTCTTTTTCCCTTTTTCTGAGATGTGGGCACGGAATGCTGAAATGATCGCAGGCCTGGTCCTTCCATTGCTCAAATCGAAGGTAGGGCCTCCCGGATCGCATGGCGGTAGAGTAGGCCTTAAGTGGGTCCATCTTTGGGATCGCCTTCATGCTTGCGCAGGCGACATGGTTTCCGCACCGCCTTCCAGGCCGAAGCCCGGGACCTCCGGATTGAGCTTCGGAGCCGCAGGCCTTCTCAAGCATTGCGCGGCTTGACGAGCTGTTCTCCGAGCTTGCGTGGGCGAACTGGGTTCTGCGCCACCTTCCAGGCCGAAGCCCAGGATCTCCGAACTGAACCCGATGCCGCAGGCTTTCTCAAGCCTTGCGCGGCTTGCCGAGCTATTCTCCGGGCTTGCATGGGCGAACTGGGTTCTGCGCCACCTTCCAGGCCGAAGCCCAGGATCTCCGACTGAACCTGATGCCGCAGGCTTTCTCAAGCCTTGCGCGGCTTGCCAAGCTGTTCTCCGGGCTTGCGTGGGCGAACTGGGTTCTGCGCCACCTTCCAGGCCGAAGCCCAGGATCTCCGGACTGAACCCGATGCCGCAGGCTTTCTCAAGCCTTGCGCTGCTTGCCGAGCTGTTCTCCGGGCTTGCTTGGGCGAACTGGGTTCTGCGCCACCTTCCAGGCCGAAGCCCAGGATCTCCGGACTGAACCCGATGCCGCAGGCTTTCTCGAGCCTTGCGCGGCTTGCCGAGCTGTTCTCCGGGCTTGCGTGGGCGAACTGGGTTCTGCGCCACCTTCCAGGCCGAAGCCCAGGATCTCCGGACTGAACCCGATGCCGCAGGCTTTCTCGAGCCTTGCGCGGCTTGCCGAGCTGTTCTCCGGGCTTGCGTGGGCGAACTGGATTCTGCGCCACCTTCCAGGCCGAAGCCCAGGATCTCCGGACTAAACCCGATGCCGCAGGCTTTCTCGTCGAAGGAAGAAGGTAGCGTTTGAAGTGGGGGAACTTTATTACAGGAGCAGGGAACCTTACATTACTGATAGTACATCCTTAGTTCGAGGCGTTCCACGTCCGGGGGAACCTGGCACCTCCCAACTCTTCCAAGTAGTATGCGCCATGAGGGAGGGCTTCTGTCACCCGATATGGGCCTTCCCAGTTGGGTGAAAGCTTGCCGCATTCCCGTGGCTGGGAAGCTTCAGCGCGCCGGAGGACCAAATCTCCGGGACGAAAAACCTTCGGCCGCACTCGGGAGTTGTAATACCTGGCCACACGTTGCCTATACGCCGCCATTCGAACTCGGGCCTTGTCCCTCGTTTTCCTCGAGAAGGTCAAGGTTGAGCATCATCCTGGTTGGGTTTTCTGTCTCGTCGTATTGCTCCACACGCAATGTGGGTAGGCTGAGCTCGATCGGGATGACTGCCTCGGCCCCGAAGACGAGGTTGAACGGGGTTTCGTCGGTAGCCGTCCTCGGGGTGGTGTGGTATGCCCAGAGGATGCTGGGGAGCTCGTCGGCCCACCTGCCCTTGGCCTGGTCCAGCCGCATGCGGAGGCCCTGAAGAATGGTCCTGTTCGTGACTTCGGCCTCCCCATTGGTCTGAGGATGCGCCACCGAGGTAAAGCGATGCCTGATGCCGAGGTCGCTGCAGAATTCTTCGAACTCCCGGCAGTCGAACTGGCGCCCGTTGTCGGTGACCACGGTGTGGGGGAGGCCGAAGCGGCAGACGATGGACTTCCAAAAGAACTTGGCGACGTTTGCTTCGGTGATCCTTGCTAAGGGTTTGGCCTCGACCCACTTCGTGAAGTAGTCGATAGCCACTATCAAGAACTTCCGCTGGCCAGACGCCGGCGGGAATGGGCCCAGGAGGTCCATCCCCCACTGGGCGAACGGCCAGGGGGCTGAAAGCTGGGAGATTGGGTTGGAGGGCTGCCGTTGCACTGTGGCGTGACGCTGGCACCGGTCGCACTTCTTCACGAAGTCGGCGGCGTCTTCCTTCATTGTCTCCCAGAAGTAGCCCTGACGGAGGGCCTTGTACGCCAATGCCCTGCCCCCCACGTGGTTCCCGCAGACGCCTTCGTGAATCTCCTGGAGCACAAGCTTGGCTTCTGTGGGTCCTACGCACTTGAGGAGGGGTAGGAGTAGGATCTTCGATACAACTGCCCGTCCATCAGGATGAACCGCACGGCCTTCTTCCTGATGAGGCGAGCCACCTCGCGGTCCTCCGGCAGGGTGCCACTGGTGATGTATGCGGCGTACTTGTCCATCCAGCTGGGTTCATGGCTGACCTGATGGACCTCCACCGGTGCCTCGAGGCTTGGGATCTCCAGATGCTCCACATGAGCGCGTCCCAGCATTGAGTCCGGCAGGGTTGCCAGTCGAGAGAGAGCATCCATGCGGGCGTTCTCCCCGCGGGGGATGTGGAAGATGTTGAAGCGCCGGAATCTGGACGCGCCCGCCTTGACAAGCTCCAAGTATTTCGCCATTTGGGGGTCATGCGCGACGTACTCCCCGGATACCTGTCCTGCCACGAGCTGGGAGTCAGTGAAAGCCTTGAGGTTGGTTATGCCCAGCTCGCGGGAGACTCTCAGTCCGGCAAGAAGTGCCTCGTACTCCGCCTGATTATTTGTTGCGGGGAATTGGAAACGGAGTGCGCATTCGGCGACGACCCCGTCGCCGTTAGCAAGGATGAGCCCAGCTCCGCTCCCACCAGAGTTTGAGGCTCCGTCCACATGGAGGATCCAGGCGTCCTCTCCGGTCTCTTCGGTGCCAACCTCCATCGGCTGGCCCGGGGGCCCTCCTCGGGCTCCTTGCCCAAGCCTGCACATTCGACCAAGAAGTCGTCAGCACTTGTGCCTTCATGGCCGACCTTGGCCTGTACGTAATGTCGAACTCGCTGAGCTTCAGTGCCCACTTGGCCAATCATCCTGAAGTATCGGGTCGGCTGAGCACCGCTTTCAGCGGTTGATCCGTCAGGACAGCGATGGGGTACGCTTGGAAATAGGGCCTGAGACGCTGGGCAGACACTATTAACACAAAAACAAGTTTCTTGGGCCGAGAATACTTGAGCTCCGCGTCACGGAGAAGCTTGCTGGTATAGTACACCGGCCGCTGGAGTCCCTGGCCGTCGGTTCGGACCAAGACTGAGCTGACGGCTTCCGGGGTAACCGCCAGGTAGAGGATAAGCTCCTCTCCCTCCTCGGGCCTGGACAGCAACGGTGGCGATGCAAGCGTCTTCTTCAGCTCCTCGAAGGCCTGCTGGCATTCCTCGGTCCAAGCAAAGTCATTCATCTTCCTCAGCACCTTGAAGAAGGGACGGCAGTGGTCCGCCGACCTGGAGATAAAACGGCTAAGGGCCGTAACTCGGCCGGTTAGTTACTGCACTTGCTTCTTGGAGGCGGGCCGCTCCATATCCAGGATGGCCTGGACCTTCTCCGGGTTGGCCTCGATTCCTCTTTGGGTCACCATAAATCCTAGGAATTTCCCAGCGGAGACGCCAAAGGCGCACTTCGCCGGGTTCAGCTTCATCTGATGGCGTCGGAGGTTGCCGAACGTCTCCGCCAAGTCAGCCACGTGGTCCGAATCGGGTTTGCTCATTACCAGCATGTCGTCTACGTACACCTGCATGTTGCGGCCTATCTGGTCTTTGAAAATTCTATTGACCAGGCATTGGTACGTCGCCCCCGCGTTCTTGAGGTCGAATGGCATCATCCTGTAGCAAAAAGTTCCGCGGTCAGTTATGAAAGCGGTGTGCTCTTCGTCTTCCGGGTTCATCCGGATCTGGTTGTATCCGGAGAAGGCATCCATGAACGACAGGAGGCGATGCCCCGAGGTGGTGTCGACCAGCTGGTCGATCTTTGGAAGAGGGAAGCTGTCCTTCGGGCAAGCTCGGTTGAGGTCGGTATAGTCCACACAGATCCTCCACTTACCACTACTCTTCTTTACCATGACCACGTTTGCCAGCCAACTGGGATACTGGACTTCTCGCACAAAACCGGCGGCGAGAAGCTTCTCCACTTCCTCGTTGATCGCCTTCTGCCTCTCCATGGCGAAACTTCTCTTCTTCTAGCGGACCGGGCGGCAACTTGGGTTTACGTTCAGCCTGTGCATGATGACCTCGGGAGGGATGCCCGGCATGTCGGCTGCTGACCAGGCGAACACGTCAGCGTTGGCGCGGAGGAACTCCAGCAGGCGGGTTCGCTCTTCCTCAGGGAGCTGGGCCCCAACCTGCACCGTCTTCAGAGGATCCGAACCGAGGAGAAAAGTCAGCAGGCGCTCTACAGGCCCTCCCCTGGGTTCCTTCTCCCTTAGATCGAGGTCGTCGATATCGGGGCGAGCTCCGCGCCCCGGGCGCTCGGGACCGTCTGGAGGCAGAGCGGGACTGGCTGGGTCGTCCCCTTCATCTCCCCGAGGCCGGAAGGCGTGGGGAACTGTACCAACAGCCTTCTCGTGGAGATGGTGGCATCCAGCTGGTTGAGCCCGGGACGCCTGAGAATGGCATTGTAAGACGAAGGGAGCCTGACGACGGTAAATGTTATTAGGACGGTCATCTGCCGGGGTGGGGATCCGGCGGTGACCGGGAGAGTGATCTCCCCCTCGACCCCCACAGAATCCCCTGTAAAACCTACCAGGGGGTGTGCACCGGTTTCAGCTGATCGGGGGACAAGTTCATCCGAGAGAAAGCGTCGTAAAAAAGTACGTCAGCCGAGCTTCCACTATCCACCATGATTCGATGTACAGGATGCTTCGCGATGGTCATCTCGACCACCACGGCATCGTTGTTTACATTATCATTACTTCCCCCCCTTTGGGAGGGATTACATTCTCCGGGTTCCCGACTTCCCGGGCTCTCTTCGTCGCTCGACCAACCCCGCGTGAGATCATGCCCACGGGCTTCTCCGTTGGGCGGTTGTCGATCGCAGGGACAGGCGGTAAGGTCGCGAGCGGCTGCCCTTCAGAGGGGGCCTCGTTCTTGACGAACTTCCTGAGGTAACCCCTCCTAATCAGCTCCTCGATCTCCCGCTTCAGGTGGCGACACTCCTCTGTGTCGTGCCCGTGCTCGCGGTGGAACTGGCAGTACTTCGATTTGTCCCGGACGGCTCTCGGGTTCTGAGGAGGAGGTCGGCGGAGGTAGCGCTCGCCCTCGATTTCCATGAGGATCTTCGTCCGAGGTGCGAGGAGAGGGGTGTACCTCCGCTCGGGAGTGGCCTCGCCCCTCGGCCTCGGATTCGGGCGAGGGTCGGCAGATGGTCCGGGCTTCCGAGCTCCTGGGGTATCTCTCGGGGGCGGCCTCTTTGGAGTCTTCCCGTCCAACTCTCGCTGGGTGCGGTCAGCCTCCTCCGCCCAGATATACTTGTGGGCGCGGAGGAGGAGCTCGGAATACGTCCTGGGCAGCTTCTTGTCCAGGGAGTAGGTCAGGCGGGACGTCTTGAGCCCGCGCTTCAAAGCCAGCATGGCGACGGGCTCGTCCAAGCTGTAGATCTCCAGGGCTGCGGTCTTGAACTGGGTGATGTAGTCTTGGAGCAGCTCCTGATCCTACTGGCGGATGGAGAAGAGGCTGTCCACCTCTCTCGGCACCTTTCGACAAGCGTCGAAGTGTGCCACGAACCTTCCTTTCAGCTGATGGAAGGAGCAAATGGATCTGGGCTCGAGGCGAGTGAACCAGACTCGAGCGGCCTTCCGGAGGGTTGCCGGGAAGGCGATGCATAGAAGGGCGTCGGTGGCCCCTGGACCCTCATGAGAGCCTTATAGCTCTCCAGATGATCCAGGGGGTCGGTGGTCCCGTCGTAGGGATCCACCTGCGGCATGCGGAACCGTTTCGGGATCGGTTCCGCCTGGATTTCTTCAGAGAAAGGGGGGCGGGAGTCGTAGCCCGCCGGGTCTGCCGATGAGTTCTGCAGGTCGGCGAATCGGCAGGCAAACTCCGCCAGCTTGCGCTCATGCTCCTCCAGGCGCCTCTCGGCCTGGCGCCTGATGGCTTCGTCGGTGGAGTCTTCCACTGAGGCTGCGGGTGAAGGGGGCGCCGATCGGTCTCGACGCGAAGTCTGGCCTCGGCGTCGCTTGCTGCGATGCACCGTTTTGGCCCCGTCGGCCAGGGATCGGCTCTCGTGATCCTCCGAACCGGAGTAGTTTCTCTTTACGGGAGCTTGGTGGCTCCCCCGGGGGTTGGAGATGGCCCTCGGATGGGATGGCCTGCCCTGAATTGAGCGCAGGCTCCCACGCTGCCCCGCGGCTCGGGCCGCGGGGGTCCCTGGCTGCGGCTGCGTGGCCAGGGACCGCTGCTGATGCTGAAGCTGCCGGACCGCCGAGGTCAGGGTCTGCAGCTGCTGGATGATGGCTGCAAGGGGTCCGTCCGCCGGGGTAGGCTGTTGTGGAAGAGGAGGGGGAGCCGGAAGCTCCCTTTCGGGGCTATGGCCCCCCGGAGGGGAGTGGACCTCCCCCACACGGCTGGTGGACGCCTCGCGACCACGAGTGACCACCATTGTCGGAGAACGCGATACCTGCAGAAAGCTGGCTCCCGCTAGGGGTTAGTGTCTTGCTTTCCTACCTGGTGCGCCAATCTGTTGCCGCTCTCGTCGTCGCGCCCGTGCCACGGATCCGCCGATCCCTCCTGACCGCCTGGCGAAGGAGCCTCCCTGGCTGCGGAGAACCTGCAAGAAGGGGTTAGAAGACCCTGGCCGGGGATCCCGACGAGGGAGCTCCGACGGTCAAGTCAGTAGACGACGAGAAGGAACAGACTCTCCAGACGGGTCCCCCCGAGAGGGTTCCAGACTTAGAGAGTTTACTGGTGAGAGAGTCGCTCTGGGGACCAGAATCTCGATCGGGCCTCCTCACCGAGCTCGTGCCCAGTGATCCCCTCTCGGGATCTCTGGGTTTCACTCTCCGGAGCGAGGCCTTTTGTCGCTGCTTTTTCCTTGTCCCCAGGCTTGTTCGCTTACCTTGTCGTCCCCAGATTCCTCCCTTTTTATCTCCTTTCGTCGTGCGCTTGTCTTCTCCTCCCGGGAGGCTCTCCTCCCCCGTCCTTTTCTCTTTTCCCTTTTCGGCGAGGTGGGCCAGGCAGCTTTCCGACCTCGTTCGTCGAGCCCAACGGGGAAAAGGCAAAGACAGAAAAGGGGGGGCGGCGCTGGTTAGGCGACCGGTCAGACCTCGGGCCCAGTGAGAGCGCTCTCTTTCCCAAGCATGGGCGCCATCCGTCTATGGGGCCTGTTCTGTCAGAATCGTGCCCCTCGGCTGTGGGACTTGTCGGGCCGATGCAAGTGGCGTTCCGCGTGCCGCCGCCCTCCGTACGGGCACCGTCTGGGACTCGTACGGCCCGGGGGATGGCCTCGGGGCCCGCGCCTCTTTCCCTGGGACCTTCTCCGTACGGGTGGCCTGACCTCGGCCGAGTTGGACCCATCTCCGGGGGCCACCTGGCGAAGAGCGAAGGACCAGCCGACCTCGGCCCAGGTGGACCCCTCCTGGGTGGACACCTGGCGAGGTGGCAGGAGGTCGCCTGACCTCGGACGAGGTGGGCCCGTCTCCGGGGGCCACCTGGCAAAGGGGCGAAGGATCGGCTGACCTCGGCCCAGGTGGACCCCTCCTGGGTGGACACCTGGCGAGGTGGCAGGATGTCGCCTGACCTCGGCCGAGGTGGGCCCGTCTCCGGGGGGCCACCTGGCAAAGGGGCAAAGGATCGGCCGACCTCGGCCCAGGTGGACCCCTCCTGGGTGGACACCTGGCGAGGTGGCAGGAGGTCGCCTGACCTCGGCCGAGGTGGGCCCGTCTCCGGAGGGCGACCTGGCAAAGGGGCGAAGGATCGGCCGACCTCACTTAGGCAGACCCCTCCGGGTTTGGGCGCCAACGAGGTGGTAGAGGAACTCCGAGCCGAGCTCGACCTCGGCGAGGGCAGTTTGCCTTAGAAAAGTCGTTGGGCGGTGTAGTCTTGCCGAACCTGGTCTTAAAGATGTGGCGCTGTCTCGGCCGGAGAAACCTCCACGTGGCTCGATCACATTCGGCGGTATCTGAGCCTGGCCACGTCACTGTCACGGCTGTAACAAGCCGGCAAAGGTTGAGTCTTGATTGGATAATTTTCGAGAAAAAAATTAATAAAATAAAAAAATTAATAAAATAATTTTAGAGTTACTGTTAGTATCACTTGGCTTCGGATGGGAAACGAATGCCGAAAAATTAATAAGGGGTTGGGAAATGACCGTGAATGGAAAACGAATGCGGAAAAATTGGGAAACGACCACGAAAAAATTAATATGCGCCTTGTATCGAACCTGACTGGCTAGGGTTGGGGGACCGTTCGGGGGTGGCCATGCCTGGCCTCCCTCCCTTTTGTTTTATCAAAAAAAAAAAATCTTGATAATTCGGATTATTCCGCTACCTTCACCTATCGAAAAAAATCTTGATGATTTGGATTATTCGGCTACCTTCACGTATCGGAGTCCAAGACTCTCCTACCATCTATTCGTCTTATTTCCCCGGAGAAGAGAGAAGAGGCAAGAGAAAGAAAAAACTCTTCGCTCTCATGGGCAAAACCATGAGACTGTTCAGCCGGTGCGTGAGGAGCGCGATCAAGGTGCTGTGCCAGGTGCGGGACTCGTACTTGAGGAGCCTCACGGAGTTATCCGGAAGCGTGCAATACGGGGCGGCCACGAGTACGGAAGTTTCGCGCCGAGCTATGGCTTTCTGATGGAGATAAGGAGTTCTTATACGAGAGAGATTTCCTCGCCGTGCAAGGAAGCGCCGGGAAACCGGAGGGCTTAAGACCGAGCGGCGCCGTTCAGCCAGGTGGGAAAAAGCTCGCAGCCAGATGATTGATACATCTCGCCCCTGCCTGCATCCCTATTTTAAAGGCATCGTCACTTCAATTTCCCATTCCATCCAATATTTTTTAAAAAAATATACATATATATTTGGCGAAGGAGACGAACCAATCGAATAATAGATACAAATTTATCTAAATTAAACTTTAATAAAAAATTTAAAGAATAAACTTAATTTTTTTAAAAAAATCCTGGCATCCAAAATAATGTTTCAAAGAGAAAATAAGAAATAAAAGCAAGATTAGAGAAAGAAGAATATAGAGAGCTTCGATATATAACAACATGAGATCAAATCATCAATATACAGCCTCATCAAAATCTACTAAAATTTTTGAGACCAACTATTATTAATCACCAAAGAAAATGATTCAATGGAATATATGACATCAAAATATGAAGGCTTTGCCATGATCATGAAAGAGAGAATGATTTGAGACTTTATGCATAAGTTTGTGTATCGGGCTGATAGACTTGGATACCAGAGTGAATAGAGAGAAAGAAGTGAATAGAGAAAAGAAGAAAGGAATGTGAGAGAGGAGCTCCTGTTTGCTGATGGCATGGGCTCAGGTTGTCTTGCCCTCTCCATGTGGAGGTTTCTTACTAGAACAAAGGAAAAAGTGGGAGCCAAAGTTAATGGAGATAACAAATTAAACAAAGCAAACAGAGCCTCTTTTCATACTATGGAGCTTTTTTTCCTCAACTTTGCCCTTTTACAAATATTGGACTATAATTTGTGTGGTCCACAGATAATATGGTAGACTTAGTCCGAACAATAATTTTTACTAGATGAGAATTCTCACCTTAGTAGGAAAGTAACGGATTTCCTCCATTCATTTCAACCATTGATCTCAGTATATGGTGTTAATCCCAGTGTTAATTTTGATAATCATAAAATATTTGAATTGATTACTAATGACTTGTGTATGCATAGAATCTTTTTGAGTTATAATTCAAGTATCTAAGAAAAAAGAAAGTGGTTGCATAAAATGTAAAACCCTAACTGATCGACGAGGGTATGAGATGTGGGTGCATGGCAAGTAGCATCTTATGTGGCAGTCTCCTATTAATTGATCATCAATTAATGGGAGTGGTGTTAGATTTTGGGGGGTAAGGGTTATGACTGGGGCCCCGCACGCATCCTAATCAAACAACGGAGAGCCCATGGATGGGCCTGGAGATTATGAGGGTATAATGATGGGGAATAAAAATTGATTTAGAATTAAAAATTTGGGGCTTTAAATTCATGGATTATGAAAGGAAAATCTTGAATTAATCAGGTTTTAAAAATTTAAGTGACAAGATTAGCCTGGAGGGTACTTTGGGGTTAGAAGTATTGCTCACGTGTTTAGGTAGGACTGAGACCTGGACACAGTGTGCTTCGGATATGGTTGGGGGAAGGGATAGTCATGATGGGGTGATGGAAGGGGGCCATGTGCAGTGAAGCCTCGGATACTCCAACCACAGTGGAAGAGGACAAAGTTTTGTTTTACACTTTGGCCTCTAGTGCAACCTCTTTCCCTTCCTCCTCTTTGAGAGGGTTGGATGGGATGATATCATTTGCTAGCATCGCATCTCCAAGATAATAAAATATTTAGAAATAATAATTGGTGTTGGGTAAAGAAAAATAAGGTTGTAAATTAATATGAGCTATGCCAAATGAAAAAATTATTTATTGGACTAAGTCCACAACATCATTTATGGATCATACCAATCAAAGTCCAATATATATAAAAAGACAAAGCTAAGGAAAAAAACTCCCTAAGTGAAAAGGAGCTCTATTTTATATATTCAGCATGTCCTCTCTATTCACCTCTTCCCTCTTTCTCCATCATACTACCACCTATGCATTTAGACTAGAATGAAGATAAGGTAATTATACCACTAGGAATCTCTAAAGAAAGATCATGTAAAACAAAGAAATAATAAAAGATTGAAGAAACTACAAGAAAAAAATATGAAACTAAAGTAATTCTACTCAAGAGAGGACAACTCTACAGTGAGAATAGTGAAATTGAGTCCCTAGTAAAAGAAAAAGTAATTTAATAATGGAAAAAAGCTCATAGCCAAATGATTGATACATCTCACACATGCCTACATCTCTATTTTAAAGACATCATTACTTCAATTCCTCATTCCATCCAATAGAAAGCACATTTTTAAAAAAATATGGACAAAGGAGACCAACCAATTGAATAATAGACACAAATTTATCTAAATTAGATTTTAATAAAAGACCTAAAGAATAAACTAAGTTTTTTTAAATAAAATTTGGCATCCAAAATAATGTTTCAAAGAAAAATAAGAAACAAAGACAAGATTAGAAATTGAAGAATATAGAGAGCTTTAGTGTATAACAACATGAGATCAAATCATCAACATGCAGCCTCACCGAAATCTACTAAAATTTTTGAGATCAACCTTCATTAACCACCAAAGAAAATGATTCAAGGGAACATATGGCACTAAATTAGAAAGGCTTTGCTATGGTCATGAAAGAGGAAATGATTTGATGATCTATGCATAAGTTTGTGTAATAGGCTTTTAGACTCGGGTACCAAAGTGAACAAATAGAAAGAAGTGAATAAAGAAAAAAAGAAGGGAATGCTAGAGAAGGGCTTCTATTTGCCGATGGCATAGGCTCGGGTTTTTCCTGCAGAGGTTTCTCACTAGGACAAAGGAAAAAGGGAGAGCCAAATTTAATGAACAGAACAAATTTAAGAAAGTAAACTGAGCCTCTTTTCATACTATGAGCTCTTTTTCCTCAACTTTGCCTTTTACACATGTTGGACTATAATTGGTGTGGTCCATAGATGATATGGTAGACTTAGTCCAAACAATAATTATCTCTAGATGAGGATTCTTATCTCAATAGGAAAGTAATATATTTCCTCCATTCATTTCAACCATCGATCTCAATATATGGTGTTGATCTTGGTATTGATTTTGATGATCATAAAATATTTGAGTTGATTACTAATGATTTGTATGTACATAGAACCTTTTTGAGTTATAATTTAGATCTCCAAGAAAAAAGGAAGTAGTTGAATGAAATGTAAAACCCTAATCGATCAATGAGGATACGAGATGTAGGTACATAGCAAGCTGCATCTTACATGGTAGTCTCCTATTTGTTGATCATCAATTAGTGGGAGGAGTGGTGTTAGGTTTCGGGGAGTAGGGGAAGTGGCTGGGGCACCGCACATGTCCAAATCGAATGGCAAAGAGCCCGTGGATGGGCTTGGAGATTGTGGGGGTACGACGGTGTGGAATAAAAATTAGTTTAGAATTGAAAATTTAGGGTTTAAAATTCATGGGTTATGGAGGGAAAATCTTGATTTAATCAGGCTATAAAAATTTAAGTAATGGGATTAGCCTGGAGGGTGCTTTTGGGGTAGAAGTATTTCTCATATGTTCGGGTAGGACTAATGCTCGGGTATAGTGTGCTTCGGATGTGGTTGGGAGGAAGGGCGGTCATGATGACGATAAGGAAGGGGGCCATGTGCGATGAAGCCTCGGATACTTTAGCCATGGTGGAAGAGGACAAAACTTGGTTTTACACTTTGGCCTCTCATGCAACCCCTTTCCCTTCCCCCTTTCTTTGAGAGGGTTGAATGGATTGATATTATTTGCCAGCATGTCATCTTAAAGATATATAATAAAATATTTAGAGATAATCATTGGTGTTGGATAAAGATAAATAAGGTTGTGAATTGGAATGAGCTATGCCAAATGAAAAAATTATTTATTGGACTAAGTCCACCGCATCATTTATGGACCATACCAATCAAAGTCCAACATATATAAAAAGCAAAAGCAAAGGAAAAAAACTCCACAATGTGAAAAGGGACTCTGTTTTATATATTCAAAGTCTCCTTCTTTCTCCATCATACTACCGCCCATGCATTTCATACCATTGCCCATGCATTTAGACCAAAATGAAGATAAAACAATCATACCACTAGAAATCTCTAAAGAAAAATCATGTAAAATAAAAAAATAATAAAAGATTAAAGAAATTGCAATAAAAATACATGAAACTAAATTAATTCTACTCAAGAGATGATTGCTCTACAGTATGAATGGTGGAATTGAGAGCCTAGTGAAATAAAAAGTCATTTAATAATGGAAAAAGACTCACAGCCAGATAATTAATACATCTCGTACATGCCTGTATCTCTATGTTAAAGTCATCATCACTTCAATTCCTCATTACATCCAATAGAAAGCCCTTTAAAAAAAAAAAATACCGAACAAAGGAGACCAACCAGTTGAATAATAGACATAAATTTATTTAAATTAGATTTTGATAATAGATCTAAAGAATAAACTCATTTTTTTCTAAAAAAATTCTGGAATCCAAAATAATGTTTCAAAGAAAAAATAAGAAACAAAGATAATATTAGAGATAGAAGAATATAGAGAGCTTTAGTGAGTAACAATATGAGATCAAATCATCAACATGCAACCTCAAAAAATTTACTAAAATTTTTTAGATCAACCATCATTAACCACCAAAGAAAATGATTCCAGGGAATATATAGCACCAAATTAGGAAGGCTTTGCCATGGTCATTAAAGAGGAAATGATTTGAGGCTCTATGCATAAGTTTGTATATTAGGCTTTTAGGCTCGGGTACCGAAATGAACAAATAGAAAGAAGTGAATAGAAAAAAGAAAGGAATGCAGGAGAAGGGCTCTTGTTTGCGATGGCATAGGCTCAGGTTGTCCCATCCTCTCCGTGTGGAGGTTTCTCGCTAGGACAAAGGAAAAAGGGAGAGCCAGAGTTAATGAAGAGAACAAATTGAACAAAGCAAATAGAGCCTCTTTTCATACTAAGGAGCTCTTTTTCCTCAACTTTACCCTTTGACACATGTTGGACTATAATTGGTATGGTCCATAAATGATATGGTAGACTTATTCCAAACTATAATTATCACTAGATGAAGATTCTCACCTTAGTAGGAAAGTAATGGATTTCCTCCATTCATTTCAACCATTGATCTTAATATATGGTGTTGATCCCGGTATTGATTTCGATGATTATAAGATATTTGAGTTAATTACTAATGATTTATATGTACATAGAACCTTTTTGAGTTAATAATTTAGATCTCCAAGAAAAAAGGAAGTGGTTGAATGAAATGTAAAACCCTAACCGATCAACGAGGGTACGAGATATAGGTGCATAGTGAGCTGCATCTTACATGGCAGTCTCCTATTAACTGATCATTGATTAGGAGTGGTGTTGGATTTCGAGTAGGGGACGTGGCTAGGGCACTGCATGTGTCCGAATTGGATGGCGAAGAGCCCATGGATAGGCTCGGAGATTGTGGGGGTACAGTAGTGGGGAATAAAAATTGGTTTAGAATTGAAAATTTAGGATTTTAAATTCATGGGATATGGAGGGAAAATATCGAATTAATCGAGTTTTAAAAATTTAAGTGATGGGATTAGCTTGGAGGGTACTTTGGGGGTAGAAGTATTGCTCACATGTTTGGAAAGACTGAGACTCGAGTACAGTGTACTTCGAATGTGGTTTGGGGGAAGGGATAGCCATGATAAGGTGAGGAAAGGGGGCCATGTGCAGTGAAGCCTCAGATACTCTAGCAATGGTGAAAGAGAACAAAGTTTGGTTTTACACTTTGGCTTCTCATGCAACCCCTTTCCCTTCCCCCTCTCTTTGAGAGGGTTGGATGGAATGATATCATTTGCTAGCATGTCATCTCAAAGATAATAAAATATTTAAAAATAATCATTAGTGCTGGGTAAAGACAAATAAGGTTGTGAATTGGAATGAGCGATGATGCTAAATTAAAAAATGATGTATTGGACTAAGTCCACCACATCATCTATGGACCATACCAATTAAAGTCCAATACATATAGAAAGCAAAAGCAAAGAAAAAAAAACTCCACAAAGTGAAAAGAGACTCAATTTTATATATTTAATATGTCCTCTCCATTCACTTTGTCTCCCTCTCTCCATTGTACTATTGCCCATGCATTTCATACTATCACCCATGTATTTAGACCAGAATGAAGATAAAGCAGTCATACCACTAGAAATCTCTAAAAAAAGAACATGTAAAAGAAAGAAATAATAAAAGATTGAAGAAATTGCAACAAAAAAAATGAAACTAAAGTAGTTCTATTCAAGATAGAATTGCTCTATGGTATGAATGGGGAATTGAGAGCCTAGTGAAAGAAAAAGTTGTTTAATAATGAAAAAAGGCTCATAGCTAAATGATTGATACATCTCATACCCGCCTGCATCTCTATTTTAAAGTCATCATCACTCCAATTCCTCATTCCATCCAATAGAAAGTCCTTTTAAAGAAAAAGTATTGGACAAAGGAGTCCAACTAGTTGAATAATAGCCACAAATTTATCTAAATTAGATTTTGGATAAAAGATCTAAATAATAAACTTAACTTTTTCTAAAAAAAAAATTTGGCATCCAAAATAATATTTCAAAGAAAAAATAAGAAACAAAGATAAGATTAGAGATAGAAGAATACAGAGAGCTTTAGTGTGTAACAATATGAGATCAAATTATCAACATGCGGCCTCACCGAAATCTACTAAAATTTTTTAGATCAACCATCATAAACCATCAAAGAAATTATTCAATGGAATATATGACACCAAATTAGAAAGGCTTTGCCATGGTCATGAAAGAGAAAATGATTTGAGGCTTTATGCATAAGTTTGTGTATTATGCTTTTAGGCTTGAGTGCTAGAGTGAACAAAGAGAAAGAAGTGAATGGAGAAAAGAAGAAAGGAATGGTGGAGAAGCACTCCTGTTTGCCGATAGCATGGGCTTGGGTTGTTCCACCCTCTCTATGTGGAGGTTTCTTGCTATGACAAAGGAAAAAGGGGGAGCCAAAGTTAATAGATAGAACAAATTAAACAAAGCAAACAAAGCTTCTTTTCATTTATGGAGCTCTTTTTCCTTAACTTTGCCCTTTTATACATATTGGACTGTAGTTGGTGTGGTCCATAGATGATATGGTAGATCTTATCCAAATAATAATTTTTACTAGAAGAGAATTCTCACCTTAGTAGGAAAGTAATGGATTTCTTCTATTCATTTCAACTATTGATCTCAAATATGGTGTCGATCCTGGTATTGATTTTAATGATCATAAAATATTTGGGTTGATTACTAATGATTTGTGTGCACATAAAATCTTTTTGAGTTATAATTCAGGTTTCCAAGAAAAAAAGGAAGTGGTTGAATGAAACGAAAAGAAATATTCCCTATTTAAAGATTAAAGAGGTTGAAGATCATGTTTGGAGTTATTGGAGTCAATTTAGCATGTTTTGAAAAACAAAATATCAAGAAAACACTTTTTCAAAAAATTGTTAAGTTTTGGCATGCTTGGCATGCAAAAAGATTGATCTTGGATAAATAGGTCGGCAAAGTTGCCACCCCCTCCAGAGATTTACTGACCCCTGATGATTAGATAATCCAAGAACTTCAAAATACAGACTTTTCTTGAAATTGGTCAGCAAACTTGTTGACCCCTAATGGTTTGCTTATGCCAAACTCAAAATACATATTTTTTATGAAAAGTGGTTAGCAAATTTGCCGACCCCTTTACTTTGGAAGCTCCGATGGCTATTTTCTCACAAATTTACTACTTTTTCAAGGATCTTAAGCTATCTCAAACGGGTCTTAATGGCTAGTAATAGACTTCTAACCACTAGGGAGGCTATAAAGACCAAAGAGAAAGAGGAAATACAACCAAGAATCAAGCATTTACTCTTCAAAAGTGATTTAGAACTTCTAAGCAAACAAAAGTATTCAATCATCCTTCAACCATTCTTCAAGCTCATTCAAGTCCTTCTTCCACCTGGAGAGTGTCCTTCAAAGCTTCTCCAAGATCGTGAAGGAGTATTTATTGCTTTATTTAGCTCATTAAGGAGCTTTCATTATACTTCTGTTGCTTATTATCCATATTTGCTCTGTTAAGTATTGGGGGTGTCCAAAACTTTGGGATAGGTTTGCCAAGCCTTAAATTAGTATTTGTGGGTTGCCTTGTATCCGAGAAACAAGAAGCTAGCTGGGTTAGTTAGGTTGGTCGATGAAATCTGATATGTAATCATTATTTATTTCTAGTGTTTAACTTTCTGCTTGTGCTTGTTTCTCTTATCTTAGAGATTAGCTTCATCATGTCAAAAATTCACTATATATTATTCGATCCTAGTTTTGTAAAGGCATATATTTATCAATTTTTTAAAGAAACCCAATTGACCCCCCTCTTAGGTTGCAATAGCTGGGCAACATATGGTGAGTTTTAATAGATAGTGAGGAATTGGCTAGCAAATAATTCTCTTTTTAATTTTTTTATTATCAAATATTAGTATACTATTGTGCCTGAGTAGGTGCCAACCAATGAAAGGCTGCCCCATATCCACCAAACAAGTTCCAACCAACAAAAATTGAATCTAGCTATTAAAGCTCACCATGTGATCCACCTTCTATAGACGCTCAAATGGCATAATGATCTCAACATAAAATCATTATATGCTAACAACCTTAACGGGCCTAACAAAAGGTCAGTACCTCCCAACTAACCTTACAAAAGGTCATTATATCCTAATTAACTCACAACTAACCTAATGGAAAGTTGGTGCACTCATATATATATAACTAGTCTCTAATAAATTCTATCAAACTTCCTCTATAAATATAACCACAAAGATCTTTAGGACAAGTAAAGAGGAGATGCCCGATCTATTAGACTAATTATATTTTTGTCTTTGTACCCTCTCTTAATCTCTTATGTTTCCTTGAGATCTTTGCTTGACTACTTAAGCATCAAAGGGTCCCTTGTCAAATACTTTCTAGCAAGCAGACTTTTTTTCCAATTTTAGGTCAGACCTAGTATCATCTATCTAGCCCTCATAGACCTACATCAAGTGCTCACCAACCCACTTCAATTGGAGTGAGAGGATCTCAAGTCTCTCCAACCATCTCTTCATCTCTTTGCTTAAATCAACTCAAATTCTAGTGGCAATAGATTTGCACTAAAAAAGCATTTGACCCTCTTCAAAAATTTGTATGAGAGAGAGAGAGCTTGCAATCATGAAGTCACATAAGGTCCAATAAAATGCTAATGCTGCAATTTAGAAAGATGATCACCCAAAGTCCGATACCTTATAACAAAGTCCACAAAGAGCTCTTTCCATTCAAAATTTCCACGCAACACCAACTATTGATCATGAGCAATTCATTTGGCTCGTATAATAAGTTAAGGCTCTCATAATAACTATTTAAAATATGCAACAAACAATTACCAATCAACAAGTAAATGAGCTAGGCCATCAAGAGGGTGTAGCTTAGAAAAGTTGTGATTCCCATCCTTAGAGCCCCAGGCAAAATCAAAGGCATAGTCCCTTAAAGCCCTATTCCAAAGAAAGTTTAACCTTGAGAAAGTCATCTCATGGCTGGCCCAAACAAGTCTCACTAAGAGAAATTGACCTTGATCAAAAATTTGAAGAAATAAATCAAAAGATAAAGGCTGTAAAGGATAAGAAGTAGGGGTCGGAGATAACCTCAATATTACTTTCAAGCCTTCATCTAGCTTGAAGATCATAGAAGAAAAACTTTACCAAAACTTCAAAATGCCATAGCTAAAAACATATGATGGAATCTCAAATCCCTTGGATTATCTAGAGAGCTTCAAAGTTCTCGTGATGCTCCAAGGAATGACAAATGCCATATCATGCCAAGATTTCCATGCAGCCTTGAGAAGATCTACTTGGTTATGGTACTCTAATCTCTAGCCAGGTTCAATTCACTGTTTTGAGAAGTTTAATTGATAATTTGTAGCTTACTTTATTGGTAACAGAAGATGGAGAAAGGGCCAAAATGCTTATTTTGCCATTAAGCATAAAGAAAGAGAATCTCTTAAGAAATATATCATTAGATTTATTATAGTAATACTTAAAACCTCCAAATAGAACCATTCAGTCGTAATGACTACACTTAAGAGTGGCCTCATACCTTTTTGATTCCTCTTCTCCTTCGAAAAGAATCTTCTGAAAGATTTCACCAATGAAAGATTTCACCAAGTTTCTTTCTCGAACTGACACATATGTAGATGCCAAGAAAGCCATGGTAGCTTGGCAAGAGGCAAACAAAGATAAATCTAGGAAAACAAAAAGGTCCTGAGATGAGAAAAGAGATTTTCAAATAAAGCAAATAGTAGATGATGGATATTCTTAGCAACCAAGAAGCCCACCTCAAAAGTTTGAAAGATACATATCTCTTAATGCCTCTAGATCATAAATTTTGATAAAGATAAAAATGAGAGTATCTGGCTATGAAAGATGAAAGCCCCAACAAGCAAAAGAGATATTAATAAATACTGTAAGTTTGTTAAAGATCATATTATGATAGTGAAAAATGTTTGTAGCAGAAAGATCATATCAAGGACATTAATACTTCTAATACTAAATAATACTTATAATAGGTAATACTATAAAAATTACACATAAAGAGGATGACTAGAAGGATAAGTGTAGAGATTAAACTTATAGCTATGATGGGAATATATGACTGAAGTCACATTAGATTTTCTAATTCAATTGGAATTTGGACTAAACTTCTAATCAGATTAAGATTGAGTTTGACTCAAGTTAACTTCGAATTGCATTTAAATTGGACTTGAAATGAACCTAGATTAGGATTCCAAAGTCCTATTTAGACTGGGACTCTCCCCATTCCAAGCACCATAAAGAAAGGAAGATGCACCAAAAAGGAAGAAGGGGTAGTGCCCCTTTGCTTGTGCGTGCATGAAAAGTCATGGAAGAAAGAGAGGAGGCATCCCAAGTATTTTGGGTGCCTACGACTCTCTCTCTCTCTCTCTTATCTCTTCCTCATGCCGAAAAGGTGTTGGCTCCTAAAACTCTCTCTTCCCTATCTTTTTCTCATGCCAGAAGGAGTAGTGGTGCCAAGGAGTTGGCGCACATCTTGTTGGCCACACTTTTGCATGAAATTTTTCATGCAAAACAAGTGTGGCGCCCCCTCTTCCAGACTCCTTCTGGTTTGGGGTTTTATTGCTTATCCTATCCCTTTTGAGTTTGAATTAGATTCAACTTGAATGAGAGATGGGATCTATTAAGAGGGGAGGTACATGAATTAAAAGGAGGTGCTTTTCTTATTTTTCATCAGATTTTTTATAAGAAAAAATAAGAGTTGGTGCCCACTATCCTTATTTTTGCACCCCTCTTCTTCATCATGCCACCTAGAGAGAAAAAGGAGAGAGAAAAGAGAGAAGGTGTCTCTCTTAGTTCTTCTTCCCTCCCTTTCTCCTTCAAGCATGAAGTTGTTTACGTAGTATTCTTCCTCATACCGCTACCTTCTTGTTTCCATTTTTGAGAAGAAATAAAGAAGATCAAATCTAACCTTGAAGAAGTGAGATTTATAAAGAGAGCTAGTACCTTGGTGATCTTAAGAGCTTCTAGTCAAGTCGACTTCGTGTGGATATCCTAGAGGCAGAACGCTTGTGCAAGTTCATCATAACTTAGAGACATCCAAATCAAATTTTTAGAAGGAATTAAGTGCAAAGATATAAGTTTTAATTCTCTTTATTTTTTTTAGATTTTAGATTTCATGATTCTTATTGTCTCTCATATGAACTAGATCTTTAGGTATTTATAGATTAGATCTATTTATGCTTTAGATTAAAAGAGTTTTAATTTTCTCTTCCACTATAATAAAATTTGATTTTAAAAATTCTACATGCAAACACCTTCGAAAACCTAAGAGTCTTAAGGTATGTACTATTCCTTATATCAAAATGTAATGGAGCAATCAATCAAAACAAGAAACCACTTGAAAACTTGAAGAGGTCATGCAAGTCATATATCCTCAACTATTTCATCAATCAGGTATGTTAATTTCAAGACCAATTTTTTTTTAAGAAGGGAAGGATATAAGGTCCGGCCCACATGAGCCCATTTTGGATTGAAGTCAACAACCTTGCCATCTTCAATTTGAAGTTTCAAAAAAAATAACGATAATAGGGGATAAGATCCCTTGCTCGATCTAGCAATAAAAATGCATAAATAACTAGAGCAATCATCGCAAGCTACGGAGGAATGGCCAAAGGGCCTTTTGATGTAGTTCAACTGGCAAATGGCCGAATGTATCTACCATTGAGCTAAGTCTATCCCTCCCGAGTCCTTTTTTTTTAAACCCCCACCACAATTTGATCAAACCATCACCGAGACCTTCCATCGCCCTCTTCCTTCTTTCCCAGCTCCAGCAACCACTAGGCTATGAAGCTATGCCCCCACCACCAAAAATCCCTCTCCTTCCTTCCTAAATATCTCCACCTCTTTTAATCCAAAAATTGTAAGCCGTTCAAACTCTTCATATTTAGAAACTAGCACCGTCGGCTGCATCCCCGCCATCGCCACCACCCATTGGTAAGCCCCCTTCCTTCTCTATTTTTCTTTTGGCCTTGGGTATTGCTGCCATGGCAGCAAGGGGCAATGCCCCATTCCCTTCTCTCCCTCTCTTGGCTCCCTTATTGATGGCTGGACCACCATCCTTAGTTGCTGCTAGTTGTGGCAACTCGACCGCCTCCCCATCTCAATTGTGCCCTTGTCAAGCTATTACCCCCTTTCTTAAGCCTTCCTCAGTCATTTGAGCCGCAAGGAAGGCTCTGTTCAGCCAAAAAGAGAGAGAGGAGAAAGAAAAGAAAGAGAGAGAAGAAAAAGAAAGAAAAGAAAGAGAGAGAATAGAAAGAAAGATAAAGAGAGAAAAAATAAATTAAATGAATATATAATTAATTAATGATGATAATCGGGAGGAATCAAATTTTTTGAACCCATTTCTTGATTTAGACTTTAATCAGATTGAATTTAAACATGATTCCTTGGTAATTAACTCTACCAATATCAATTGGATCCAATTAGTTACCTAGACTGAGCCTAAAACTGGTCTAGACCTGGCCGAAAGTCTCTCTCCTTGTCTTAAATTTCTTTTTCTTGAATTGAAGGTTAATTATGTAATTAATTTATTTTACTAAAGCCTTCATCACCTTTATCAGTAGAGGACTGCCGGATCTAGGATTTGAGTCGCATGCCACTTGCAAAATCAATTTTTAGTAAGTTTTCTTTATCTTTGGGATTATCTTAATACATTTTCAAAATTAGAATTTATACATAAAAATGCTGAATATTGAAATTTAAAATGTGTAGAGCATGCATGAAAAGTAATTCAAAAATTTTAGATCAAGCATAATGATACTCTGACATGACCATAAATTTTAAAGAGCTTTTCTTCATTTTAATATTGCATAGTATTGTGCTTGCATAAAATTGATTAAAAATTTCTTCCATAATATGAAAAGCTCTTGATATTAATATAAGCATGAAATTTATTTTCCTACTATTGAAAATAAGATATGGAATCTAAATTGATATTATTTTAAAATATATTTATATTATGAGATGCCAGATATTGTAAAATTTTAGAAAAATGATTATGATTCGGATCTAGCTAATAGGACTTATCATTGGCCACATGTTAAAAACATATTTCTTCTAAACCTAACCAGTTAGGGCTGATCAGTGACACCTACTGATGTATCACGTGTATGTATTCAGAACTAATCTCTTTACCCTGTCATGATGATAAACGTGATCGAGTGAATCAAAACTAGTCCTTTCGGGCCTAGCCATTCGGTGCTGATTGCTGGCACATGCTAATGTGCTGTGTATTTATTTCGGAACTTGTCTCTTTCTCATCTTGTTATGAGACTGATCGTTGTCATAATCATGAAAAACTAAGAGAGGATTTTGAAATTTATTTTATGCATGTCATAATTAAAAAAAAAAGTTATGGTCAATTTATATATCATATTCTTAGTAAATTGCTATATTTGATAAATTATTTATACTTGATTTCTCGGAGATATTGATAACTTCCTGAGCCTGTAAAGTTCATTCCATCTTTTTTATGTTTTTTGTTTCAAATTAAGAAAATCCTATGGGGCTTGGGATAGGTCAGTCGGGAGCATAGGGTTTAGTTGTATTTGCTTTTACCATTGTCTAATTGGAACGATGTAACTTTTGCATTGTTAAAAATACAAGCCTTGTATATCTAACAGAATGAAACCCAAGGATGTGCGGACGTTTGTCACATGCCTTACTTAACCATTGGATCAGGGCGTAATGCTATAGAATCAAGTTAATAGCATATGAATATGATTAGATAATTTGTTACAAGTGCATGAGTATTATATAAAATGCAATAAGATTATAAATAAAAATGGAGATTCGGATATAGATAAGATAGTTTGCTATCTATATCCATGGATATAGATAATGAATCAAATATTAGTAAGATACTTAAATTCTTATCTATAGATTCAGATATAAAAATAGATTCCAACGGCAATTTACTTTCATCCTTAATTGTAAAGTAAAAGAGAAGATATAAAAGGTTGCAAATAGCTTGTATTCCATGTGCCACTAAATGTGTGGAAGAGTAAATCCAAGCTGTATATCATATTAATGAAAGCAAGCATAATTGGGTGGTTGTCTTAATTGAATAGCTTGTGGGATTTTGTTTAAAATACCAAACAAGTTAAGCATGATTCGAGGCCCATAATCTGAAAGCTACCCAGTTTATCCATGCGGTGAAGTGTAGGAGAACTGCGCTGCAGATGGCCGTGGCAATGTACCCTTTTTTCAAGCCGTCGGCGTAGGCCTCGTAGCGTGGTTCGCGGTTATAGCAGAGCGGCCCATCCTTCAAGCGGAGATCCCATGCCTTGAAGAGCGGGCCGGCCCAAGGGACCCTCCAGGACTCCTGCTCCATTTGGCCCGTTGGATCGCACGACGACAGTGGACCACAGCAACTCCTCGGCACCGAAGGCACAACATAATTCTATAAGAGGAAGCTCAATAATTATGAAAAATGCATGCAATTTCCTATAAAAAAATGCATGCAATTTAAGTACTCATAACCATTATAAGAGTTTCTTTTCTTTTGAACTACTACTGACACGGAAAATAGTCGAGAAATCTTTAGCTTGACCAAAGTTATCATCTATCGCCGTGGAATTATTGGCTTGCTGGTCTTGAATAACCAAGAAACCCACAATCTAGGATTTAAAAAATAAAACTGCAAAAAGAAAACAATTTGATCGAGATCTATAATCGCAAGCTATACGTGGCATTCTTGCTAACAGAAATCTTGTGTTTGACTTCTTGAGCCACTACCACTACGAGAAGAAATAATGTGACAGCTACGTGTCCTATAATAAAACTTTACTACCAGTCCCTTCGGAAAGAAACCTCAAATTTGTACGAAGAAGAAGAAACTTGAAATATTAATTTGACGTCGGGTTTATTACCTCCAGGGACGTCAATAGGCTTTGGTTGGTGGTGTAGCTAAAGATGCTCAGGTAGTCCGGCCGCTGCCGAAGATTCTGGCACACACCACTCCTGAGAAGACACCGATCGGCCGCAGCCTGCAAATTGGCATCACTGATTGTCGGCAGCAGAACCGTACGATGGAGCTTCTCAGGGGACTCAGGGGTCAACATCAGGAGTTGAATAATGGTGAACCAGACGGTGTACACAAATGACCTCGCAAGGCGGTTGAACCAGAAGGACAAGAGCAGACGCCGGCCAGAGAGACAGGCCTCAACATGGACGGCAAAATGGAGGAGGTGGATGAGGCATTGGGCGATAACAGGGCCCTCGATGAAGGTGGAGCAGTGACGGATGGAGCTGAGGGAGGGAAGGAGAAAGGTGGTCGGTGTGGCAAGGAAGATGGCGAGGGAGAACAGCAGGACGACGGTGAGGATGAGCAGTTGGAAGGTGGTCCCGAGGAGCTTTTTGAAGGAAATCATGGCTTCAAGAAGGTGATGGGCTGATGGCTCTCGTTCTTGGTTCTTGATGGCTTCGTTCTTTAGAGAGAGAGAGAGAGAGAGAGAGAGAGAGAACCATATCCGGCGGGGCTACTCTTTCAGGTGTGAACGATTACAGTTTCGTTCGGAGAAGAGATGTATAGATATCATTGGAGAGGGCAGTAGGTTTTGGGTTAACCGGTTCTGTTATGGCCGAGGTTCACGGAATGTCTTTTATTGAGCCTCAATTTCGTGTATATTAGACTTAGCGCTGAAACTGGACCAAATCGGACCGAGCCATATCTTTATTTGAACCTAGCTCAAAAAAAAAAAATTCAGGCTTTTGATCAAATCCAGGCACGAAATTTTTTCAAAATATCAGGCTCGAGCTAAGGCTCGAGCCCAATTAGACCAACCTGAATTTAATTTGACCCAGATAGCATGATCAGAACCGGAAAAAAATCACAGGGCATTGGATGCGATCGCTGGGCCGAGAGAAGAAAATCGGAGCCAAGGGGTCTCAGGGTCTCGTGAAGGGCGCGAGAGAGGGGAGCAGGGGCGTCGCCGCGTCGAGTATGGGCACCGAGGCTGGGGAGGAGAACGTAGCCGGAGGGGCTGCGAGGTCATTCGGGGTGGGGGGAGGGGGTAGAGGGGGCTTCGGGTGTGACCGCTAGGATCGGGGAGGGAGATCGAAGCCGGGAGGGCTATGGGGTCGTACAGGGGAAGGGGGCGTCAGGCCCGTACATCGGGGCCGAGGAAGGAAGATCGGAGCTTGGGGTGGCGACGGGGTCACACGAAGCCGGGGGCTACGAGTGCCACCAAGGCCGAAAGGTTGGTACAAAGCCGGTGGCGCGGGGTATACTACCGAGGCTGGGATGGAAGAGGAAGCTAAAAACAAGAAGTCGGATACGAAAAAAAGCGAGTGGGTGACCGAGCGAGAGGCCAATAGCTTTCTTTTTGGATTCGAACCGGGTTCGAGCCCCCCTATTTCTAAGCCGAGTTCGCGTGGGTCCTTTGACCTGGCCCGAAAATTGAATGGGCTCTGTATATGGCCCGAAACCCGGTTCAAGTTTTTAGAGCCTGGCCCAAAGTCCGACATGAATTCGGGCAGGCACTAAGCCTATCGGTCGGCCTGGCCCAGTCTAACCCTAATTAGACTATTTGGATGTTCTTTGTAAGCCTCGTGGATTCGAATCATATCTTCCGTATAAAAAAGAATGATTGTTCTTCAATCCTAATATCGGCCGTTAAATAGGACAGTGGTCACTCTGAAAGCTGCATAGCGAAAGCAAATGAAGATATTAGGCTGTTTTTAGAACGATGCACCTACTTTGGAAGCAGTGTGAGGCACAATTCAATGATAGATGTCATCAGTCATTCTTTTGTACGGAAAATACAACCAGAATCATATCATAGGGGCATTATTATGACTTATGTGGTATGATAGCATCCTTCATTGTTTAGCCCAGAACTAGGTGAGCTAAGCTTTTGACAAGATATTTCATACGAACCTCGCAAGCTTAATTACATGGTGCATGGAAGAACAAGGCATGAATCTCATATGCATGACATGCATCTCGACGTGTGATACGCATCCAGTATTGCATTTGATGGATAAATGGTTCAATAAACATCGAACCATCTCTAGGCCTCTTTGGTGCATCTCTAGGCCTTGTCAAGCATCTCTAGGCCTCTTTGGTGCATACGTTGGGCATAGAACACCATATTTGAGAATTAAAAGATTGAGCAATCATCAGCTCTAAATAATTCTTGCTTCTCTACTGACGAGTGATGAGTAACAAATGATGAGGTTACAAATACATTAACAGGTACAGTATAAACTGGCAATTTAAGTTCATTAATGCAATTCTCTCAGCCTTATCCACATATCTCATGATCAGCTCGGAAAAGCCTTCCACTGGAAAGGAAAAGATAGTATTATTGGCTTCATTATCTTGCTAACTGTGACATGATATACTGTGATAAGGAAGAAGGTGGGCTTGCCATCAAGAACCTAAAAAATAGGAAAAGTCTTTGTGCACCGTGTGCGGTGCTGTAAATCCAACATGGCCCGTACCGTATTTTTTTATTGATCTAAATATATCCACATGAGCTGAACATGATTAATATTAATTACCGTTCAGCTTTTATTTAAAATTTTTGTCTAGACCAAAATATCCTTCCCTCTAGCTCCATTTTTTTTGTTGCTTGAACTAGGATGTCATAGCTTTTAAACTATGATATCGTAGCTTTTGAACTAGAGTATCGTAATACTGTTTCATATTTTCTGCATGGTTATCATTTTTGAACTAGGGTATCGTAGGTTTTGAATTAGGATGTCGTAATACTGTTTCAGATCATTTTTGAACTAGGATGTCGTAGATTTTGAACTAGAGTATCGTAATACTGTTTCAGATCATTTTTGAACTAGGGTGTCATAGGTTTTGAACTAGATTGTCGTAGCTTTTGAACTACGATGTCGTAATACTGTTTCATATTTTCTGCATGATTGTCATTTTTGAACTAGGATGTCGTAGATTTTGAACTAGGATGTCGTAGATTTTGAACTAGGATGTCGTAGCTTTTGAACTAGGATGTCATAATACTGTTTCAGATCATTTTTGAACTACGGTGTCGTAGGTTTTAAACTATGATGTCGTAGCTTTTGAACTAAGATGTCATAATACTGTTTCAGGATATTTTGATCTGAACGAAAATTTTAAATTAAAGCTGAACAATAATTAATGCTAGTCATGCTCAGCTCCCGTTTCGTCATGCACTGCAGATACATTTGGATCAATAAAAAATTATGGTGCGGACCATGTTGGATTTACTGCACTGCACGCGGTGCACAAAGAATTACTCTAAAAAATATGGATCTCTCTCCTTACAAAATGGGCTTGGAAACTAATGAAAAGCCCTGAGATAGTGGAAGTAGAACCATTCAAAGGAGGCTAGTCACGACTAATTGTTAGTCGAGATGTAGAGTTGCCATGCGTGTAAAGCGACGACCTTTAGAGCCTGCCCGATCTGGAAGAGCATTTGCTCAAGAGATCTCAAAGACTTCCTGCATTGGGTGTTTGAATAGTGACCGTTGAGCATTTTCCATTGGGCATGCTTTGAGATTTGTGCTTGCATCTTCCTGTGAGATCGCCGATGACTCCCCAAGTTGCTGCGATAGGCCGTGCCAGTAGGAATGGCGAGCATCACTGGGATTCACAAGGAAACCTCACAGGGGACGGATCAATCGAACTCGAGCGAGAACAAGGCTTTTTATTGAACATGTGGTGTCATCACAAGAAAAATAAATATTAGCGACAGCTAGATGCCATCACTAATAATTGATTTGTCATCATTAATAAGCTGTCAGATAAGTCCCGATTGCAAATGGCCCTTATTCGTAAAGGTGCCTAATGCCATCGCTAATTAGGATTATTAGCAACGATATTAGAGACAGAAAAGTTCCATCGCTAATAATATTTTAACTTTTTTAAAATAATTTATAAAACTTATTAGCAACGACTATACCATCATTAATGCCATCGCTAATAATATTTTATTTTTTAAAAAAATAAATAAATTATTAGCAACCAAATAAATCCTGTCGGTGAAGAGCGTCGTCGGTAATACTTTTTAGCAACAGCACTGCCATTAGTAATAGTATTTTATTTTTTTAAAAGTAATTAGTTTTTAAAAAATAATTTTAATAATAATAATAAATAATTAGAATTTTTAAATAATATTAAAAATAAAATAATAAGTAACAATCATAATTATATCATGGCAAAAATATAATTTAGTAAGTATAAATTTTATAATTTTATAAATTTACACTGTTAAAAATATTTATATAATATCAAAATAAAAAATTATGTGAGATCTATGTCATCGTCATCCTCCTCCTACATCTCCTCTCCAGCAGCCAATGCTGGTGTATAAGAACTGAATATCCCAACATCTTGTAACGAAAAGATAAAATATTATTAATAAATTTATAAGTATAAATATTTTTAAAAAATTATTAATAGATTTACCTACTACGATGGCTATGAGAATAAGGCCAGCTAATCGCGTAGATGCAGATCCCAAAAAAGCACTACGACCATATCATAAATGGTATCCTAAAGATGCTAACGTCGCAGGGCCAAAACACGGCTCATAATATCTCAATGTATGCATCACTTCACGTCTAAGTCATCGAAGCCTGAGTAGAGAAAGTCGAGAAGTACCGAGCTATCGAAGGGTCGAAGCTGTGATCAAATCCGAGGACCCGACTCCTACTCACCCCTCCTGTGACCCGAGCCATCCCTCGAGGTCGATGAGGCTCTAAGAGGACAGATCCTCACCATACCACACTACGACGTACTCCATATATTCTATTATATATTTTATAAATTGATTAATCTAATTATACATTTCAATATATATAAAAATTAATACTTTTAAGTTTTAATTGCAACACATCGAGATCTCTCATCTAAATAATCATCAATCCTCTTAGACTAATGTGTGGCCTCCCACAACTGTAACTGTCCTAGTACATAACCCAGCTATCATATCTATAATAAATAAATAATTAAAATAATTTAATTAAAATATATATAATATTAATTAAAATTAAAATTGATTAATATAATTATGTATAGAATTCTTAACAATCTATCAACCACCACATGTGTGCCAACAAAACCATCGATATGCTTGATCAAATCTTGCCAGATGGTATGATTCTGTCATGCCCTCTGTCACCTAATGGAATACTGCTCGGTGCTCTATATATCATAAAGAGCCTCCCACATGTCTACTCGCATTCAGTGATCCATGAAAGTCCTCCAGTCCGATGATGACTCAGAATCGGTGCACTTTGCAACTCTCTGCTTGAGATTGTTTAACCCGTCCCAAAAACGATGTGGCCACTTTCTCGAAGATCAGATAGCCAACCTCCTCGACTTGAGAAGTGTCAAATCGATAATACTCCTACAAATAAAAATAAGCTTTAAGTTAATTAAATAAAATACAATCATTTCATGATTTTAAAAATTAAACTCATGACTTACTAGGAACATCTGCCAGGCTGCATCTCGAGCCTCTAATAGCTAACTGGAGAACTCATTTACCGGTCCCAGCATCAATAGATGAATGATCCCAGTAACTACTAAGAAATTCCAAGCTCTCTAAATGTCCTACAAATTTAAAATTTAATAATAAACGTTAACTTTAAAATGATTTAAATATATTAATATGAAGATGTAATACTTATAAGTGGCTCGAGACATGGATGAGCACTCTATCCTTCAGATGAGTCAGAGGTGCCGCAAGTTGAGTAGGCCCTCAAACACGACATCGAGTCTAAAATGGGCTATCTTTGCAGCCTGTGACCGTGGGGTCACTAGTGACTCCATGTCCTTTGAACCTGATCGGAGAACATCTAAAATAAAGAATATTATATTAGATAATGAAATATAAAATGATATAAAGAAGAATATATATCTAAAATTTAAGAGTTTATCGTGTGGCATGAGTGGCACTAAACCATGAGAGCTAGCACCATGATTGCTTTCTTTTCGAGAGCTCTGTCCTCAACTGGTATGGCTACAATTTCTAGTAGACATGAAGTATAATCCTTAAAAATAAAAATAAATAGATTCATTAAATTCATTATTCAATTATGGGTGCAGGTAATGAAAGATTTAAAATATATGGAAGATGAGTATTTAAAATAATTCAAAGATTATATACTTAGCACTACTTATCGGTCTCTTCAGATGATTGATACTCTTCGGATTTTTCTTCCGAATCATCATTTTCTTCCATTTCTTCTTCATCCTCTCCTTCCATTTCTTATCATTTTCTTCCTCTCCCTTTCTTGGATATGTTTGGCCCTTAAAACAAACTCAGTATGATCTATCTTCTCATCCTGGCCATCATGGAGGAGAATTCCTGGAACATCCAACTCTAAATCAATGTAAGACTAGTGAACTTCTAATGTTTCGTCCTTTTGAAAGCATTCTAGTAAATTAGACTATTCTTCTTCTTCATCGAGCTTATAATGGAGGGCTCGAGACTAAATCTTACATACAACCCACCAATCTTTCATTCCTCTTTTCTTTGATGGAAAATGAGCATAATATACTTGAATAGCTTGTTGAACTAGCACAAATGGCTTGTCAACATATATTTCTGATCCATATTTGATTTCAATAAGCTCATGCCGTACGTGGATCAATCTTTATACTATTGTTATTAACAAACTATCAACACTTAAATAGAATGACACTATTATCTTCAATGTAGATCAACTTGATCACTTCTTTGCGGATTCCATAGTAATCACTCTCGACCCTTCTCACTAGCTGCCCTTTACATACATCACTATTTATTGTATTCTTATATTATCCATATTCATCGGTATGAAATTTAAAATCATTAACATTATAGTTGTTGTAATATGTCACGTATCTTTTTGGCCTATAAACTAATGGTCTTAGTCTTTTAGAAATAAAGTCCCTTCCTTGCACAACCTACATTATATAAAAAGAATAAACTAAAAAATATTAAAATAGATGAAATGTTAATGGACACTTGTCAGTTTATGGAACCAATCTGCAAAGTTTTATGAGTGCCCTGCATAAATTTCTTGCTCACTTTTTTTTGGGTTGTCCCATCTTAATATTTGATCATAATTCCTAAACATGCATAAGATTAGTATACTGTAATAAATGATTGAAAAGTTTGGATTGTAATAGACACTTATTGAATGTATGGATTGACCTCACCGTAGTTTAACAAAACATATATCTATGCCTATTGAAATTCAGCATTAGTTAAAATCCGATGAACCTCACAGCCAAATTCACAAGCAGGATATGCAAATATTGAGACTTTTGCTTTGATCCCTCACCATCAAAATCATCATTTTGACCAACTTGAGTCAACTTTGTCTGTACATTGAGATTAAAGTAATGTCGGTTGAAATTTAAAATTTCTTCTATTATATAAGTCTCCATAATAGAACCTTCGACTCTGGCCTTATTTTTTACTTTTTTTCTTAAGATTGTGCATATATCTTTCAAATAAATACATCCACCTATACTGCATGGATCCCCCTATCCTAGTTTCATGTGCCAGATGAATCACGAGATGCTCCATGGAGTCAAAGAAACTAAGATGGAATATCTTTTCTAACTTGTATATTCTCTACAATGCTAGTCTCAAAACTCGAGATGTGATCAGCGGATAATTTGGTAGTACAAATATCTCCAAAAAAAACTAAGCTCGGTCAAAGAACTCCATATAAAATTTGGAAGGAGATTATGCCAAGTCAATGATAGTAATCATTATATGAAGACATGGCAGTCATGGCTCTTTAACCCATAGAACCTGCAAACTTTGAAAAAAAGACTAAGCTCGATCAAAGAACTCTATATAGAATTTGGAAGGAAATCTGTCAAGTCAATGGTAGTAATCGTTGCATGAAGACATGGTAGTCATGGCTATTTAATTCATAGAATCTGTAATCTTTGATGTTAATGCACCGAGCAAGATTACTTACATAACCATCTAGAAATTTAAGATTTTTACACCATCCACATACATCCTTCAATTGCTCTCTTGTTAAGGTTTAAGATACTTTGGGCTTTAGAATTTTTTTAGGTAACACCACAGTTAGCTCTAACAGAGGATGCTTGTATATATTCTGCATATCTGCTCAGGCCTTTGAATTGTCCTTTGTCTTGCCCTTGACATACATAATTGTGTAGAAAATATTATCAAATGCATTTTTTCAATGTGCATAACATCAAGATTATGATAAATCAAATTGGTACACCAATATAGCAACTCCTAGAAGATGCAACGTTTCACCCATTTATAAGTTCTATCGAATTTTCGAGGTTTCTGCTTGTTAAATAGTATGCCAAACTATATTTTATCAACTTAGGATACCCTTTGAAATACTTTCATACCATTGAGGCACGGGGGATGCACCGTCCTTTTCTATATTATTCCTCTTGAAACTATCCCGTTGCTTTCAAAAATGATGAAGCTCAGGAAGAAATTGATGATGACAACCAAACCAATAGGACTTACAACAATGCTCAAGCTAAAATAATTGTATATTCTCTATATAATATGGACATGCTAGTTTTCTATGAGTGCTCTATCCTGACAGCATTCCATAAGCAGGATAATCGCTAATGATTTATATTAGTGCAACATTCATTAAAAAATCTTACTTCTTTGATGTATTATAAGTATGTGTATCATCAGATCATAAGAGTTTCAGCTCATCAACAAAAGGTCTCAGATATATATTAATTTTTCTACTACGGTGTCATAGTCCATGAATGATTAATATAAGAAAGATATTATATTCTTTCATACACATCCCAGGTAGTAGATTGTATAGAGTAATAAAGACTGGCCAACATAAATAAGGGGCTGCTACTTGGCTGAACAGTGTAAACCCATTTGTAGATAGACCCAATTGAACATTGCGAGATTCCTGAGTAAATAAAGGATGACAAGTATCAAATTTTTTCCATGCCTCACTGTCCAACGGATGATACATCATATTGGTATACCTGTGAATCCCTTTTTTATTCCATCTCATCTATCCCACAATACTCCTGAACAAGTAGAGCCTTCGAAGCCTAAGAGTGAGAGGAAAGTATCAAAGAATTTTATTTAGTATGTTCTTCTGAATTTTATCCCCTTGCTTTGATTTAAATCAACTTTCACCGCATACATTACATGAACTCTTCATTTTATCCTCCTTATAGAAAAGATGCAATCATTGTGGCATGCATCTATCTTCTCATATCTTATACCTAACCCTTTCACCATTTTTTGGAAGTATAGGAACTCCCAACAAGCTTCTCCTTCTTTGGTAGCATCTTCTTTATTGTTCTACCATCCTACTGTAATAATTAATCATCATATTAAACTTGTCCCTGAAGTTCAATAACTCTGACATAGATGATGGTACAATATGTGTTTCATATCTTGGCCATAGTGGTTCATCAGTATCCTTTAGCATACGACAAAAATTGTCACTATCGGCTTTTAGAATATCGTCCATATGCTGTCAAATTCAGGACCAAATGCATCCAAAACCATGTCCACAATTCTATCTGTGTCCCTGTGCTGCTGATTTCTAACCATTACAACCATCTCCCATACCTCTCCATGCAGGTACTAATGCTTGAAGTTTGGCATAAATACACTCTTATATAAACGAACAACTATTGCATCTCTATCATGCATTTCTGTATTGACACATTTGTTGCAAAGGCAACGAGCCCATCCTTCAAACAAGAGTGTTACATTCTCAAAAGTATAATCATAAAAGTACTTCACCCTCCTTATATTCAAGGAAAATCATCCCATTGACTACTCGATAGTCCATCCAACTATGATCCATTATACACTATCCAAAAGTTTTTCATATACAAATATAAGATAATGCTTAGCAATTATTTTATCATTTAACATGGTAACACAAGTATTGAAAATGATTAAAGACAATACAAAAAATAAAGATGGTATGATAAGGTTGCGAGAATACTAACTATATATTTTATCACTAAAGGCAAAATTCAAAAAAATAAAAATGATCACATAATAATTTCAGATGTAAGATATAAAGCCTTCAAAATCTAGATGGAGGCCATCGCTAAGAGATGCTCGGACTCATAAGTGAAGTCCAAGAAAAGAAAGGTGAAGATTCATAGAAGAATACTTGAGTATGATCAAATTTTTCATGATGAAAAGACACGGGAATACTTCGTAAGAGATAAAGCACAATAAATCAAAGATCCAAAAGTTCAAGGTAAACATAGTGACACGGGACACAACCCCGGATCAATTTTTATTCCAAGGAGAACGGACTGTTGGTCGCTAGAAAACGACCCTAGGCTAGGCTAAACCCAAATTATTTTTCCTTATTTTTTTTTTATTCAAATGAAACCTTTTTTTTTCATATATATTTTTTTCTTTTCCTTCATTTTTTTTTCACTCTTTTCTTTCCCACGGTTTTTTTTTTCTTTTTTTTTTTCTCCCTACGCTTGAAGTCGGCTCCGAATGTCGATTAGGCATTCACATTCGTGCGCGAGATACGGAACCCCGCAGGCAAGGAAAACCGGCGAGGTTTCCGTCGGGCTCTCCACCGGTGACGGTGGCGGGGAAGGAAGGGAGAAGGGCACGGGTGTGCCAGCTCGGGGGCTCGGGGCCATGGAGTGAATGGAGGTCAACCGGAGGGCTGGGAGAAGGGCGGTCCGATGGCGTGGGCGGAGGAGATATGGCGGGAGGCATCGCATGGAGGGCTCGGCTGCAGCGATGCTCGATCGGAAGGGAGGAGGCAGACTGGCGGAAGGCGGCGCGGAGGGGGCTTCGGCTGCAACGGGTTGCATGGGCGGAGGAGACGGTGGCGGCCATGGAGGTCTGCGGCGTGGGAGTAGAGACGGACGGCCGGGGATTGGGGCTGCTCTCGATGCTGTGGAAGGAGATGACGGCAATGTGCTCCCAGTCGCAGGATAGGTCGACGGAAGAAGGGCGTCAGCGAGGATCTGTGGATCGCTGATGGTGGTCGGGCGGATCTAGGAGATCTGTGCGGTGGACTTATCTTTTTGGTGGAAGGTGTTGCACGGAGATCTGTGCACAGGGGTTCCAATTGGTGATGTCGGAGGATGAGTGCGGTTGCCGAGGATGGAGAGGCGATGGAACACTGGAGTCGTGGTTGCTTCAGTGAGATCTAATTCAGGAGAAGAAGTAGAGCAGGGGAAGGGAAATAGAACAGAGAAGAAAGAGGAGAGGAAGAAGAAACATAGAGAGAAGAAAGAACCCAGAGAGAAGAATAGAGAAAGAGAGAAAGTCCCAGAGAAGAAAGTCCCAGAGTAGAGAAGAAGAACCAGGAAGAAGAGAAGGGGAGAATAAGAGAGACCAAGGAGAAGAAATACCAGAGAGAGAATATTCAGGGGAAAGGAAGAAGAAGGAAGGGGGATGGAGTCGGGACACACCCAGACACTTTTCTCAATAATTCATCATCATCGCTAATTTTTTATTTCAGTACGAAACATCTTAAATAAACTATCGAAACCTGAAAGATATCCGAACAAATCCTAAAATAATCAGAACTTCTCAACAAGACTGAGAAATCCGAACAAATGATAAGATAAATCATAAAACAAATATTCAAACTAAACAATCAAATCCTAAAAACTGATAAGATAAGATAATATCTTGAATTTAAATTCAAGAGTGCTGCATCAGGATTAGTGCTCATCAAGATTTGGGCTGCATCGACTTAAGGATCTTGGACTCCCAGGATTTGGGCTGGGCTGGGTTTCAGGTTCCGGGCTGGCTTCTGGGTTGGGTTTCAGGCTTGGGCTGGGCTTCAAGTTCTGGGCTAGGCTTCTGGGTTGATCAGAGCCGCTTCAGATTCTGGGCCAATGTCTCCATCATTTCCTCTGAGATGGGAGAACTCGACTCCGTTGAGTCGGCTTCAACAAAATCTTTCTGACTCCAGGATGCACTGATCTACAGACTGAAATTTTTTTTACAAATAATGCAAATGCAATTAAAATAAATTGACTAACCTAACCTAACCTAAACTTGCTCTGATACCAAATAATTGACGCAGGACACGACCCCAGATCAATTTTTATTCCAAGGAGAACGGACCGTTGGTCGCTAGAAAATGACCCTAGGCTAGGCTAAACCCAAATTATTTTTCCTCATTTTTTTCTTTTATTCAAATGAAACCTTTTTTTTTTTTTTTTTTTTTCTTTTCCTTCATTTTTTTTTCACTCTTTTCTTTCCCACGGTTTTTTTTTCCCTTTTTTTTTTCTCCCTGCGCTTGAAGTCAGCTCCAAATGCCGATTAGGCATTCACGTTCGTGCACGAGATACGGAACCCCGCGGGCAAGGAAAATCGGCGAGGTTTTCGTCGGGCTCTCCACTGGCGACGGCGGCGGGGAAGGAAGGGAGAAGGGCACGGGTGTGCCGGCTCGAGGGCTCAGGGCCATGGAGTGAACGGAGGTCCACCAAAGGGCTGGGAGAAGGGCGGTCCGATGGCGAGGGCGGAGGAGATCCGGCAGGAGGCATCGCGTGGAGGGCTCGGCTGCAGCGATGCTCGGTCGGAAGGGAGGAGGTAAACGGCGGAAGGCGGCGCGGAGGGGGCTTCGGTTGCAACGGGTTGCATGGGCGGAGGAGACGGTGGCAGCCATGGAGGTTTGCGGCATGGGAGTAGAGACAGATGGCCGGGGATTGGGACTTGCTCTTAGAGAAAGAGAGAAAGTCCTAAAGAAGAAAGTCCCAGAGTAGAGAAGAAGAACCAGGAAGAAGAGAGGGGGAGAATAAGAGAGACTAAGGAGAAGAAATACCAGAGAGAAAGAATATTCAGGAGAAAGGAAGAAGAAGGAAGGGGGAAGGAGTCGGGACACACCTAGACACTTTTCTCAATAATTCATCATCATCGCTAATTTTTTAATTCAGTATGAAACATCTTAAATAAACTATCGGAACCTGAAAGAGATCCGAACAAATCCTAAAATAATTGGAACTTCTCAACAGACTGAGAAATCCGAATAAATGATAAGATAAATCATAAAACAAATATTCAAACTAAATAATCAAATCCTAAAAAGTGATAAGATAAGATAATATCTTGAATTTAAATTCAAGAGTGCTGCATCAGGATTAGTGCTCGTCAAGATTTGGGCTGCATCGACTTCAGGATCTTGGGCTCCCAGGGTTTGGACTGGGCTGGGTTTCAGGTTCTGGGCTGGCTTCTGGGTTGGGCTTCAGGCTTGGGCTGGGCTTCAGGTTCTGGGCTGGGCTTCTGGGTTGATCTGGGCTGCTTCAGATTCTGGGCCAATGTCCCCATCACGTAGAGCACTACCTATCAAACTTTTCAAATATTTGGTACCTTTTAAATTCTTTATTCGATTATTTATCATCCTCTACATCTTCTTCCCCTTCCTTCTATTCTTCCCTTCTTAGATAGATTTTCTATCCCAGAAAGGAACGACAAGAAAGAAGAGAAAGAGAGGAAGAAGTGAAAGAATAATCAAAAAAGAAATCTAAAAAGTACCAATCATCTAAAGAGGCCAATGAGTATTGGTCCTTGCTTGCAATAAACTTCTGGATCTATGACTCCCCGTGCTTTATCTCTAGGGAAACAGTCATGTACCTCTCCATTATAAAGATTATGCTCTTGGTCAAGTACTCTTCTTCGAAGCCCCACCTCTCCTTTCTTGGACAATACTTTTAAGTCTGAGCACCTCTCAACTAGGACAACCTTTACATAAATATCCAAGCTCTTATATCTCACATCCAGAATATCACCTCCGGTCATTCTAATTCTTCAAAGTTTGATCTTTAATGATGGGATACGAACTCAGTATCCCAACAACCTTCTCATATCATTTAATGCATCATATCACCAACTAATAGGTAAAGGCCCTATCCCATTCAAGAATTATATTAATTATATAGGTTATAGTAATCAAACAATATGCAATAAGGATCGAATAAAAGTTTTAGCAGTATTTTCTCTTAGTTTTCCCGCATGACTAAAGATGTATGAAAAGAACTAAGAAAAATTACTATCCAAAATTTCTATCGAACCCTCAGCATATTGTTTTATTACTGTAATTATCTATAAAATTATTTGTAACTTCCAAATTATCCAAACTGGATAATTAATTCATCAATATACATAATTTTTCATCCGTATAAAAATATATAAATATATAGATATCGTAGAATGTGTACATTAATCAATTGATAGGTCTATGATTCTATCCATATAAATTTTGAAAAAATAAATACCTAATCATATAACAACTAACTAAATAATTAAGTAATTACATAAATAACTAATTAATTAGAAAATAATTAATTAAAATAATAACTATTTAACTATTTAATTAAATGCTTAATTAAATAAATAACCAGTTCTCCTGGATTGGTGTGTAGTATTCATAATTATAGATGATTCGGTACATAACCCAACTAATCTACAGGACCCAATTCCAACTTTATCATATATCAAGATTCGAATCTTGTATATTAAATACATATATCCATACACACCTAATTATTTATTTATTTAATTAAATGAAGATCTAAATAATTAAATAAATAACTAATTATTAAAATAAATAACTCATTAAATAACTAAATAAACAACTAATTATCTATTAATAAATAAACATCTAATTAATGAAATAAACAACTAATTAATTAAATAAATAATTGATTAGTTAAGTAAATAACTAATTATTAAATGATCAACTAATTAAATAAATGATCATCTAATTAATAAAATAAATTAATTAATTAATTAATTAAATGAACAACTAATTAATTAAATGAATAACTAAATAATTAAATGATCATCTAATTAATTAAGTAAATATCGAGTTAATTGATTACATGAGCATATAATTAATTAAAACATCATCTAATTAAATAAATAAACAACTAAATAATTAAATAATCATCCAAATAAATAAATAAGTAAATAAATAAACATATAACTAATTAAATAATCATCTAATTATTTAATTAATTATCTAATTATTTAAATAATCTTCTAATTAATTAATTAATTAACTAACAATTAAATAAATATTTAATTTATTAAATAAATAAATATCTAATTTATTCATATAAAAATATTAATTTTTAATAACGGTGCAAAGCCATCGTTGCCCCCATCGCTAATACTTTATGTATGTCTTGAAAATGAGTAATTGTTGTTCTACTAATTTGGAATAGCAACCTGGTCTCAATGCTCATACATTTATCTTAAAATTTTATTACCAGGATTATAGGACAAAAATCAAATAAAATTTTATAAAAAATATTTAAAAAATATAAAATATATCAAAATATAGATGAAAAATAGAAATATATACAAATATCATGATCAATTTACCATAATAGAGGAAAAAATATAATTAAATAAAAGAAAGAATTCTAGTAAGGCAACTAGAATGTAACAAAGCTAAAATATGAAGAAATAAAAATTAATGTACATCCTAGCTATGCATGAAGATGCTCACTAAGAGGAGGGGAGGGAAAATATCGATAGCCGGCAACGGAAGGAAATTGGGGATCGTGGGAGCTCGGTGATTGTACGAGCAGGAATGAGAGGTATCTGGCGGGAAGCTTGGGACCTTGGCATAGGTACAGGCACCAGCAGTGACAGAGACGGTGGCAAGAGCACGAAGAAGAGGCACTGGCGCGGGGAGGGGAGGTGTAAAAAGGGAAGGAGAGGAGAGGCTCGATGGTAGTGAAAAGGGAGCTCGGTGGTTATGAAAAGGAAAGAAGAGGAGAGGCTCGATGGCAGTGAAAAGGAGAGAAGAGAAAGGCTTGGTGGTGGTAAAAGGAGAGGAGTGAGCATGAAGGTAGGCTCGACAACGAAGAAAAAGTAAGGAAAGCGGCTCGGCGGTGGTGAAAAAGGAAAGAGATGCACCAGACATCCAAGAAAAGGCATGGCAAAGGGGCGCAAGTGAGAGACAGAGCCATGGGATGGTGGTGCTCTATACACTAGTGGATGTCCAAGGAGAGGCACCGGTAAAGGGGTGCGAGCGAGAGATGAAGCCACGGGATGGTGATGTGCTGTACACCGGCGAAAGTCAAAGACAGGCACTGGTGAAGGGGTGCGAGTGAGGGACAGAAGAGGGAGAAGGAAGACCAATAGCCCACTAGAGGGAAGGAGGAGAGGAAAAACCAATAGCCAAGTAGGAATGAGGGAAAAAATAGATGTGGGGGGTATATTAACCGACTTATTAATGAGACTAATCATGTCGCTAATATGATATACCATCAGTAATACTTTTATTAGTGACAATAGAGTCAGCCATCTGTACTATTTATCGAAAAAGTCTTAGACTCTATATCAATTATTAGCAACGGAAACCTCCATTGCTAAAATTAAAATGCTATCGATAAAAGTATTTTTCTAAAAAAAATAATTTAAATTTTAAAAGATATTAGTGATGGCTAATTGTCATTGCTATTACTTGATAACTCATCACTAATATTTTTCTAGAAATTAAAATCATAAAAAATATTAAATTTATTAGCAATAGCTTTTGTCGTCGCTAATATGCATTCGGCCATCGCTAATAATATTAGCGATGGCAAAATTTTCTATCATTGTTTTGATTGTTATATGGTATTATTAGAGACCGCAAGTTAGCTGTCGCTAATAACACTTTTTCTTGTAATATGTGAACTTCACCAAAGCCATCACCAGAAGAGGTGGTGAATCTCATGCAATGGTTTCCTAAGGTTGTGGAGCTCTGGAGGAGGAGGTTATGGTGGAATCGATATATGGGTAGGCAAGGCTGTGGTTGCTAGGAGTTGAAGCCGAAGGGTATCCATGGAGGCAGTGGTGCACAAGTTTTGACAATGGGCCAAACTAAAGGGGGAGGTGGTGGCCTTTAATTGGAACATGAACATCTCATGTTCCAGTTCTATGAGGTAGGGGAGCAAGATTTGGTTCTGCAGCAGCCTTGGGTAGTCACCGGCTAAGCGTTGGCATCGGAACCTTGGCTGCCACAATTTTGCCCATCAGCTGGAGCGATCCGAATAGCCATGGTTTGGATGCATCTACCACAACTTCTGGTGGAGCTCTAAGGTTCAGCGGTGCTTCGAAGCATAGTTAGTTTTGCCTGCGAGTTGGTGGCTCTATATGGTTGTACGATGGAGCAAAGACGACGTGGCTTCGCCCGGATCTACTTGCAAATCGATCTTTTCCAGTCACTTAGACCTGAGGTGCTGATCGATGGTTTAAAGGGCAGCCAGTGACAGAGGTTTATCTACAAAAACCTTGGGGTAGTCTACTTCCATTGCAGGCAATTCCATGGCTTGGAAGTGAATTGTCCAGAAAGTGAACTATCCTCATTGGTTTTATTCAACCACGATAGTTGGAACATCATAATTAAAATATCGATGATAAGTTCCATTGAGACTTTCTTTTGTTACTTCTTTCTAAGAATTGTCTCATAATTTACTTCTTAAGAGGTTAACTAAAATAGATCATGAAATTCCTGACCTAAGTTTCTTCCTTAGTTTAAGATTAAAACTATTCTGAACAATTTTAAAATATTTGGCCTCTTTTAGAGATGCATAGCATCTATTTCTAGCCTTTTTGAATTGGCTCATATACTTCTCAATGATTTATTAACCTATTGTGTCAACCTAGCTAAGTCTGCAACCAATACCTCATGTTCAGTTCTATAAAATTGGGCGTGAAATTGATTTTCTATATCTTTCCAGTAAATATAAAATTCGAAGATAAATTCACATGCTATGAAAAAGTGACCTAGTAAGTAAATTCACAAACAATCTAAACTTGAGAAAATCATTTACGCCTACTTCCCTGTACTAGACTAAGTATCGACAAGCATGCTCTGCCACCAAAATGCCATCATCCTCAGAGAAGAAAAAAAATTCAGGTCTACTTTATACCCATTAGGAAATTTGTTTGCACAATTATACCATTTCAGGTATAATTTCCTGTATATCAGCCTATTAATTGGCCAAAATATAAAACCCTATTATTCTTTAACCATTTCATCCATGTAAGCTATATTTAGAATAAGTTGAACCTAATTTCCTTGGTCATGTGGTGCTACTAACTGCACGGGCTACCTCAATTGTAGCTAGTATGTAGGATTATCATATATGGTATAAAGTCCTGGCTCTAAGACATTCCTGCCCACTTCTACTACAAGAACAAAAATGGATGCCAACTTGCTTGATTCTTGTAGTAATGGTGTGATCGTTGACCTCACATATTGCCTCCCATCATTGTTCATATCTCCCGTACTCATTTATCCCCAATGTTGAGGGCTATCATAAGACTGGGCCTTACTCTACTCTGCAAATGACTGCTGCCATGGCAACAAATACATTCAACCTATATCTAGCAGAAGCTCCAACTACATAAGTGCTGACCTCTTTTAATCTCAATTTGGGCTTGTAGTTGGTCAAAATTATTGCATTAGAGGAGACCAAAGGCCTCACTAGAACTCCCATATTGAACAAATAAGATTTTATCTGGGGTGGATGGCTCACCTTCATAATATTTAGCTTTTTCTTTTTATAAAATATTATCTTTTTAGATCAGACTATTCCAAAATATTAACACTTCCATACTACAGACCCTGTATAAATGACCCTTGTATCGCTGATTGTGCAATATCTATGGATTAGATCACGAGGGGCCTGTTCTAAGATGCAAATGATCGACTAAAATTGGTCAAAATATTAGTTATCTTATCGAACTACTTGGACATGAATAAAGAGATACTTTCTTACTGACTAACTAGCAGTCTCACAACCATTGCAAGTTGGCTGGTCATTGCCTTAACAAGATCCTTTTGGCTTTCATCTAGATAATATCAAAATTATGTCATATTAGCTTTCATCTGGTGATGGAATTGTGCCATAGTATCATTCATTTGATGGACAATCCACTTAAAGGCTACTAAAGTAGGAAGTTGACTTTCATGTTGGCCAACCTTCCATGTTAGTTGACTTCATCACTAATGATATTAGATTACCAAAAAGATATATCAGACTTAATCTTTAACATCTTGATTATCACCAAGAAGAGCTTCTAGCTATACAATAGAAGAGGTTGGAACTTCAATTTTGTTCTTCAATGGCATTACATGAAATCCAATAGGCATGTCAAAAATTATTTTCTTGGTTTCATGACCGAAGTATAGGAAATCAATTATCATGGTGGCATGAGAAAAAATGCATGGTGTATCACTAATGCAAGGATGAAAACTTTGTAAAAATAAGATTGGTTTCAGATTTGCCTTAATACTTCAAGGACTTTTGAGATTACGGACTACCACCTATGTCTAAGATAAGAGATTGTAAATATAATTCAAAGGATAAAGATAAAGATAAGGATAAAATGAATAAGCAAATAGAGTAAAAATCCCATTTTTTCTTTACCTGATATTTTCATTTCCTTGATATGTCATTGAGTTTGGTTGTGCCAAATTCTTAAGAATTTATCTATAGCTTCATGACTACTTATTTCCTTGAGAGGGTCGAGTTGACCATTATCCTATTCAGGGCATGCTCCACCTTTAACAAGCACCCCAATGCAAAATACTGGTGGTATGTGTCATCTTGAAAGAGATATGGAACTCGTCCCCTGATCCAAGATACTCCTTCATTTTACAACTAGAAGAAATATCTCTTCTTTGTTTCCATGTCATTTGAGAGGGACTAGGACTTTGCCCCATGGGGCCGACCTAGGAGATCGGTCCTCCAAGAGTCTGCCTTGGATGACAAAGAGTACCAGAAGTATATGACCTTGGTTGCCTTCAAGATTTCGAAGCTGAAATAGCTATTGTTCTGATAAGATTCTTTATAACATCGAGTTCAACCAGGCTGACCACTAAGTTGAGTGCCCATCCTTCCCGTTCTTCTTCTTTCTCTCTTCTTCTTGTTTTTTTTTTTGAATTGGCTTACTTTGATTCAGTGTGAAAAAAAAACTAGAGGCATTGAGAGGCTGAAGAAGATGATCCAGAAGAGAAAGAAGACCTCAAACACCTCCAAGGCTCAATCGAAGGGCCCATGCACCAAGGCTTTCATGGCCTATCCCACCCATGGTCCGATGTAGGGCTGTCGAGCTGCAGGGAGCTTGTTGGCTTACACTGACGTAGTTCTCACTTCCTTAGCTTGAGGCCTCTTGTTGTGGGTAGTGCCACTATCCTGATCTTCATCGCCTGCCCTAAAAGAGAAGTTTTTCAAAGTTGTCTCACCAAGCTAGAGCTATTGGCTCATAATTGACCCTTGCTTTGGCTGAGCAAGGATTGTGGATTCCTTCGATTAGGCTCTCTAACTCCATACGTGATGTGATTCATGGGTTTCTTCTTCCGATTGACACCAGAAACTGAAGGAGTCAGGTTCCAGCTCCTAACAAAGAGACATGATAGACTCTTAAATCAATGTAAGTTATGTTTCGACCTTTCCCTATTATTTTTTATCACTTTTTCTAGTTAATTGAACTTTTCTTCCTGCAGCTTAGCCATCATTTGACCAGCTTCATACAATTGGCCAAGTCAGTAAGGTTGGAGATTACCCAGGCCACTCACAAAGCTAAGCAGAGGACAAAATGGCTTCGGAGATAAAGAAAAGACCTCGGAGGGAGAGACGAAAGCCTCGAAGGTAAATTTTATTACTGATTATTTTAATTTTAGCACATGATTTTCATAATTTTTTAAAATAATTAGAATTATCTTCTTTTTTAAAATTTATATTTACTATTTTTAATTAAATATTTTTATAAAATTAATTAACTATTTAAATTGAATTATAAATTAATTATTTATTTTTATAATTAATATATAAAATTAATTATTTAGTTAAATTAAATATTTATATAATTATAAATTATAAAGATTATAAGTTTGCTTCCTTCCTTAATATAAATAAATATTATAAATTGAAAATAATATTATTTTTTATTAAATAATAGTCCAGTAAAAATATCATACAAATATTATCTATTATTCCTTTCATTCCTTCTATACCAAATAAAAGGACGAATTATTTCTATCCATCCTTCCATATTTCATCGAATATATGAGATGGTGGATGGATCATCCACCCTTCATCCTCTATCCATTCTTCCTTCGATCCATCATTCATATCGAACAGTGTGAAAAGTTTTGCAAGGTACTAGAAATTTGGATGCGGATCGTATTTTTTGTGCGAAGCCTTCTGAGCTTTCCTTCCATCCTTTAGCATAGTTCTTGAGATAGATACCTTACTTTAAAAACTATGCAAAGCATGATCCAGTAGTTCATGCCGTAAAAGAACAATTCTTCCACAAAAGATACAACATGCACCCTGAAATTTTGCCAATTGCAATGCCAATTCCGCGGATTCATGCAAGTAGTGGGTGCCTCCTACGTTCCTCTTGTATTCTCCTATTGCTTTGTTAGTTCGTGCGGGAGACCCAGCTCCCGTGGTCCTTACTTATTGCATGACTCCAGGAAGCCACTCCACCAAAGAAAGGTTGCCCTTTCCGACATCACCAGCCGTCCCATCATGGCCGTCTGCACCACGGCAAGAATTCAACCACGACCAGGACTCAGAATGTCCAGAAGCCGACGAAATTGACTATACTCGCCAAGACCGTGAATGCTGCTATGTTAACGGGGCTGAAGTGCTTCCCACCTCCATACTCTTTTCGTGATTTCACCCTCCCTCCGCTTCGATTAAGACGGTAGTTAATTACAGGTTAAAACTCTTTTAAAGCGCCCCATCCTTTTCTCTCTCTTAATTTCGATTCCTTTCCGCAGCGTAAAGACATCCATAACTGTCGTTTGACCTTCTAATATCTCCCGCGCTTCCGTGGCCCTCCTTCGCTCCACGGCTCCCTCCCTCTCCCGGCCCCACGCCCACGACGGCTAGCTTTGCAGTTTCCGAACTCTCTCGTATTCTTCACGGGAGCCCGAGAACGCCGCCTATTTTTTCGTCAGTTTTCGAGGGCGATTTGGACATAAATATCTTTTGCTTAACGGCCGAACTCAGTCCCCGAAATTTTCCTTCTCGCGAGGGAAACCTCTGCTTCTCGGGAAGCTTTCCGATAAGAATCGGCCGGAATTGGAGCTTCCAGGATGTAAAGATCGGATATTTTCGCTGTTTTTGATCTAACGATATGATATTGGATTTGTTCCGAGGGAAGTGACGTAGTTTTGACGGAATTCGAACTTGGAACTCCCACAAGGTAAAGATCGGATTTTTTTTGTTTTCCCCACTTATTTTGATCTAAAGATGCAATCACGGAGATGTTCCAAGTGATGTAGTTTTGCTCGAATTTCGTCGAGTTCTTGATGTGAATTGATATTGGATTGAGTGGAATATTTGGGATTGAAGTCGCCAGAAGTGAAAAAAAAACATTTTTTGGGCGGCTCTTCTGATCTGGTTAAGATGCCAGCTAGGGTTTTGCCATCGGAGGATGGCAAGGATCGCCGCAGCGGACCCAATCGAGGTTTTACCCGCCGAGGATTCTCAAGTTTCTCGCGCTATTCGCGGTTCTGGGTGCTGGATTCTTTCTCCTTAACATGGATATGCCTCGGTATTTCGACCTTCAGACGATTGGATTCCAAGCTCGCCCTGGCATCAAGTACTGCGTCGCGGAGCAGAGTGATCTTAGACGTTGGATCAAGCCTCCGCACAGCCTGATGCACAACATGAGCGATGAGGAGCTCTTTTGGCGTGCTTCCTTCGCTCCGCAGATGAAGACGTATCCGTTTATGAGGGTTCCCAAGGTTGCCTTCTTGTTCTTGACTAGAGGACCTCTGCCGCTGTCTCCACTTTGGGAGAAGTTCTTTAAGGGCCACGAAGAACTTTACTCCATTTACATCCATTCCCTGCCAGTTTACCAGCCCAACTTCCCGCCATCCTCAGTCTTTTATAAGAGGCAGATCCCTAGTAAGGTGAACTTTTGATTTCTGTTAACTTACTGGTGATTGCTATGGTTCTTTAAGTGGTGAGCGATGAAGGCATTTTCTTCCCTTATTGGGTTGCCAATTAACTGATTTTCATGTTGCCCTCTATATTTCTGATATTTTAGTTGACTTAAGCTTGTTACCGAGGAAGCTAAATTTTAATAATATTGTTTTCTGATATAGGAAAGTTCTTTTCAAGGAATATGTTTCTGTCTATATGTATTTATTTATTTATTTTTTAAAGATACTCCACATTACATGTAATGTTGTAATGGTAAGGTTGCTCCATTATAACCTGGAGGTTCAAAACATAGAAATAGCCTCTTTGCACGTAGGGACAAGGCTGTGTATATTAGACACTTCTCAGACTGCGATGATGCACTTTATTCCCATATGTCAACATGCTGTGTTGGGCCATTCCTCTCCTTCTACATCTTGTGTCATTAATATCTCTCCTTCTACATCTTGTGTGTCATTAATATCTCTCCATCTGCGTCTTGTGTTTCATTAATATCTATCCACACACAACAGTTTCTTATCTACAACAATATATTCCTCTCATTCTGCATCTTGTCTGTCATTAATATCTCTCCACACACAACAGTTTCTTTTCTACAACAATATATTCCTCTCGTTCTGCATCTTGTCTGTCATTAATATCTCTCCACAATAGTTTCTTATATGCAACAATATAAATTCTATTAGTGAACGGTGACAAAAATAATAATTGTAGCAGAAGTGGTTATACAATTTGTAGTATAAAACAGACGACGTCTTTTAATGTTTATATTGGTTCAGTCTAATTGCGCTAACACTATCTTATTTCTTGCACCTTCCCCTTTTGTTTGTTAATCATGTACATGTTTTTTTATAATGTCGGGCCTTGAATTAGTGTAAAATAAGATCCCTGGTTTGTCTGCAAACTGAGCTCTCATAACGTAATTTGGCAATGAATTTAGAGGGCTTTGTTACATTTTTTTCCCGGCCCTTGTGTAAAGGCCTTGTCATTATTGTGGTTAATTCAGAGTTAGATAGAATCATCTAGAATATGGATGACTAAAAGCTTTCTTTATTAAGAATTGTCATTCAACTATTCCAGGAATTAATCTAATGTGGAATTTTTTTATTACGTGTCCGAGGAGTAAAAAATATAATGCAAAGCGAGGAATAGTACCACCTTCTCGTAGTCATAGAGAATGATGCCTGGGCTGGACACATCAAATGGAGATGTCTATGTATTGAAACATAATCTTTTTTCACAGTGCAATACATACAAAATAAGGTGATCCTTGAGCAGAAGAGTATGGTACACGGGTGCAAAACTTTGCTTTGCTTAGGATGATATTTAGGCTTAGTGATATCCATGACCTAATCATGTTGGCATAAAATTGATAAAGGTTGTATTTGTAAAGCCCACATACATCATCACTTATGAGTTTGTGATAGATAAAAGCTTGCAATTGGGTTTAGGAAGCAATTTATAACATTAAGTTTCCTCTAATTAGAACATTCATTTTTATTGGTGCCAATAGGTGTGCCAAACTTATGTCACAACCATATACAAAATTTGCTTCCCGAGAGGTTACCTGATGAAAATCAAATGCAAGGATAGCTTCATGCACAAGTCTTTGGTAGATTTTCATGGATCTTGTTATACATTTTAGGAAAATGAATATTCAACCTAAAAACCAAGGATTCATGTCACGGTGGTATCGAAGGGACTTGCCTGTACCATATCATTCTAGGAAGTACCTAGCATGTGTGTGGGACACTAGTTCTCTCTTGAACCAAGATGTCTTGACCATCTAGACTATATTAGTTGTCTCCTGAGATCGATGATGCATTGGAATGTTTGGGAAGCAAGTTTTTTCCCTCTTTATTCTTTTTTTAATGACCATTTTTGGTACAAATGGGTAGTCACATAACTGTGGTGTGAGTACAGCCCATAAAGTCAAAAAACAAAAGCTCCTATAGACCCGACGGGCAAGCATCACCAAGATGCCAGGACCAGTCTCTAGTATGCTCAGCCATGAAGGAGGCAATCCAATCGGATGCGCTGTTCACCTCGTGCAAAACATAACAAACAGTTACCACAACAGAAGCTCAAATGAACCTCCAGATATCACGAAGGATCGGATGAGGCTCCAAATGGCTTATCTCATCCTGGATCCAACCGATGACGATAGTAGATTCTCCCTCGATGAGGATCCTGTATGCACAAAGCTTTTATTTAACACAAATAAGGCATGCATAGGCAGCTCTAAACTGGATTGAATGCTCGAAAAGCCTAGAGCCCCTATCACCAACAGTCTGCTGTCTGAGTCCTGGATGACATCCGATGCCATCCTAGCATCCCTAACACTGCTGTCAAACTTCACCTTGACAAATCTTAGAGGTGGAGACTTCCAAGAAATGAAAAGAACCCTCCGGATCGCTGTTGTGGTAGCATAGGAGCTCCAAGAATCCGGACCATCAAGGATCATTCTGGTAACATCGAAATAACTATATACTCTGTAGCCAGGCAAGTAGCTCTCTCTGGCACCTAGTGCATAAGGACCACCTCTGCATCAAACACCAGGCTGTTTTTAGAGAGCCAATTATAAGGCAATGTATGCCATCCTGCCACCTGCCTCAACTGAACTCCAATGAATCGCCTCCAGAAAGGTACTCAGCCATGAGCTGCTACTCTCCTCTCTGATATGACACCCTACCATCCTCCAAATCAGCTTTGTCCTTGGATAGTGTAGCAAGGTGTGGTCAGTAGACTCATCATCTAATCTGCATATAGGACCAAAGGCTGACAATTCCATATCCCTGTTCCTAAGTAACGTGTGCGTTAAAAGACGGTCCCAAGCAACCTTCTAAAAAAAGCCTCACCCTGAGATAAGTGGCCACTCTCCAAATCCAAGCGACCTTGATCCTGCTATTCAGTGAAATCTTGCACAACTTGAAAAGGGCCTTTAATGAGGCCTTAGGATAGCACGATCGGCCCCACACCCTTAAATCCTAGCTCCGATGAAAAAGGATCAGGATAGCGAGGATCTAATCAGCAAGCTGGCTCCCAAAGAGATGAATAACATCCTGAACTCTCCAATCCCTACTATTGGCTGTCATCAGGTTGCAGACCCATAGATGATCATCCACCTCCGTATTGACATAGGTTGGCCAACGGGCGAGTGGTAAACAAGAAATCCTGGATCCTATTCCATCTCATCCAAGTTCTATACTATCCTTGGTGTAAACTAAGACGAGCCTGGTACCCAAATTTAAAACCCTTGCTAGAAAAAATTGCAGTACCAAAAATATTCCACTATCAAAGGGGACATTCAGAGTAAGTAATTGCCAAAAAGATACTTAAACTGATTCTTTATTTAAAATCTCTATCTATTGGACATTGTGTGCTTAGCTAAGTATACTATATTCGCTTTTTTCTAAACAAATGCAGTTTTGCCATCTTTGGTTAATTAGTTGAAATCAAGACTTCCCCCTTTCATTTACCTCTTCTAATATAGTTGTGATATGAGGAAACCTATTTTGTGATCTACTGATCTCACGTCCTCAATCAAGGTTCTGTCTCAGTGCTGAAACATTAGTTGTAGCTTATAGATCGGTACAATCTAGTACTATAAGGCCAATTACCAACACAATGCCTCTTGGTGCTAGCATGACAAAAATTGAGATATGGTACCATGTGCCAGTACGGTACAGTCTAAAGGAGCTCTACCAATACGGCTACCTTATTGCTAAAGTAAGCTAAAGCCAATATCAACTGGTACGGTATGATACATATCTTGAATTTAGGTCCTAAATTCTACCTTGCTTTTTGATAGGATTAGCCCATCTGCCTTAGCTCATGAAATATTGTTGAGATATTCTTTCTAGATCCTCCAAGGTTCAAGGGCTATTCAAGAGCAGCAGTTTTGGTAATGCACATAGGAAATCAATCTAGGGAAGAAAAAGATGTTCATTTCTGTGGTGCTGTAATATGTCATATGATAGCTGCACCAAGCAGATGTTATTTGATCATCTAGAACATTTGTCCATTGAACAAAGTTCAAAATTCATTATTTTCAAGAGGCTTTTAACTTTCTTCTGCTAGAAGTGGATCCATCTTTGTGGTGCAGTTACTACTGCAAAAAAGATCACCCCCTTGGCAGCATGATAGTGTTCTCCGTAGACCAAAATTGTTAAAGAAATATGAATAATGGAATGTTTTGCAGAAAGAAAAAAGAGAAGCAACATCAGGTACATGGTAAATAGACTTACTCTACCTGAGCTGCTGATTTCCTCACAAAGCATCCTGACAAAGTACCACATTATCCGCAGTTGCTGTTGGATTTGGAAGCTGAAGAGCAGAATTAATCAATAGGATGGTCAGCTCTTCAATCTTTTCTGGTTGTTAGGCCTTTTAAGCTTGATGTTTTAGATTTTGTTGGGTTTTGACATCTATGTGTAAATAAGTTCTTTCTTTTATTTCGATACCTTGAATATATCGGTGGAGATCTTGTTAAAACAAAACTTGGACTAAGAAATAGAAATGTGAAACCAACTGTGCATTTTTTCTTTTCCACAAGAATTGGCTTGAACCTAGTCCAGCATCCCAAGTCCATCTCTTATTAAGACCAAGCCTCGGATCTTGTTGAACCAACAAACCTGCTTAATTTCTAAATTTATCTGCTATGGTGTATTTTTTCTTGAGGGAATTTTTCTTAGTGTCTTGATCTGCTGGCACCATAGGTTTGCAGTGCCCCGTAAATTGGCATGGGAGACAGTCGCTCCCAGCAATTTGTTTCTCTTCTCCTCCCATCACCTTGCTGCCTGCACAGCAATCAGCATTCAAAAATTCTCTTCTGCAAGTGGGAAATTGGTTAGATGGCTATTCTCATCTAACTGACATGATTTTTTAGCAACATGGGTGGCTTATAGAAAATGATCTCTGAACTGATTTATGCAGGACTATGGTTTGATAGCTCTGGGCATGCTGCATGATATAGAAGGATAGAAATGCTACCGCTGTCTAGGACAAACCTCTGATTGGATCGATGTATCAAAGTATTGAAGAATAAATTGTGTCATAAATTGCAATAGAAGATCATATGAATTGTAAGATTTAGTGAAAATTCCTGACATACTTTGTGCTAAATTTAATGAGTTTATAAAATTAGAGTTAGTGCAGGTCGAACTGCAGTATATTTTTTAGTCCAACAAGTTGAGCATATTGACAGTTGATTGTAGATGTTCATTATATGTGATATATCATACCTTGGTTCTTTCAATCAATTCCATGTAGATAAAGATGGTTGGTTAGGTCTTGTGAATTGTAATTTTATTGGAATACTAGATGTCTATTACATGTTGATACTGGTAAGGAATCCAAGACAGGTAAATCCTAATAGCTTTATACAGTTCAGAACTAAAGAAGCTGTTTCTTGTTCCAAATGTTACTACTCTCCTTGGCACAGAGGGGATCATTGGTTTAAATTCAACAAGGTGTTCTTGGGTTTTTAGCATGCGTGTTGCTATTGGAGGCTCTTCTGAATGTGAAGTTCTTGTGGTGACTCATAGAACTAATTTTCACTGGCCTTGCTGTTTTTAGACCCTGGGGCCTTGTGCCCAGGGCATCCTATATGTATGAATCAAATCAAGTTATAAGCAAGGTTTGAAGTTTCAATCAAAACATATCAAGCTTGGCCAAAATGAATCAATTTTGGCCAAGACTGAACCAGAAATGATCCCCAATTTAGGGTTTTATTTAGTAGTTTTAATCAGTTTTGGCCAAAACTGACCAAAATAAAAAATGCAGGCTTTTCCTTAAGTCTTCTTTGGGTGCTTCTGTCATATTGAGCCCATTTTATTAATTTCTCAAGTGCATAGGCAATATATGATCAATTTTCTGTGTTTTTTCTTTTATTTTTTCTTTAACTAAATGAGTATCAATAATAAACATGACTCTTGAGGGGTTGGCATCTTTAAAAAAGCTCTTATCTTAGTAAATAGTAATACATAAAGATTGATATGAATGACTAGATACAACTCATTTCATAGAAATACCTATTTTATATATAAATTCTATAATTTTCTACAACTACAACTATTTAGTTATATAGCCACATAACCACAAATTAATAGGCAAGAGTTGGCTCTACTAAAAAAATGAAAAACAAATGTATTAGGTACTAAAAAGCTTCACAATTGTCAGTGTAATGAATTTTGACTAATTGAAATTAGGAAGTAATATTGTATATATTTTGGCAACAATACAAAATACTAGCATGCTTGATGAATTTTACTATTATGCGATATAAACTTCAGTGCAAATTGTCAAAATCACATACAAAGAATCTCAAAATATTCTAAAATGTTATGTAATAAATTTTCCTGATCTCTTTAATCTTTCTTCTATTTTTTTCATCATCTAATTTTTCTTGAGTCTTATATTGAAACTTCAAAACTTCGAGCAAAACTACCAAAGCTATTGAAACTGCTGAAACCAAAACTACACAGGCCCTGCAAAAACCGAAGCCAAAACCAAGTTTTCAAACATTGGTTATAAAGTTTCACAGCACTACTTGTCCGCTGCATATTTCTATTTCTTTTAAAAGGATTTAAGATTGCTTGCACCTTATTAATTCATGCCTAAGAGGCTGCAATGTCATATAACTTTTTGTTGCCTTCATGAATTATGTTATACAAGGAAGCCAAACTTTTATTGGTGGCTAAAACGAAGCATAAACGATAACCATGATCATTCCGTCAATGTGGTGTAGATATCTGCATCACTGCATTTTTTTTCTTTTACTGAATAGTTAGAGATGGTCCATGTAAATCTTTGCATTATGAAAAGCTTTTTAGTGATGGAACTGTACTCATTGACAATTGACCAGCTTTTGCATCTTGTATTGCTGTAGAAAAATATCTGATTATTACTTTGTTATGTTCCTTCATGTTTATATTTTAGATTGATTAAATTAGTTAACAGACTTGCTTTAGCCATTGCATGAATTTTGCTTTAACATCTCATATGTTGCATCTCAAGATGTGATCCTTGATTAGCAAATGTTGTGAGTGCTTAAATATCTTCTAAGCAGTCATTTAACACAAATTATTCTTCATGCTTGCTTGGTACGTTGCATGGACTTTCAATTCAACAGGTAGCTCAGTGGGGGAAGATGAGCATGTGCGATGCGGAGAGGCGGCTACTTGCCAATGCATTGCTTGATCTATCCAATGAACGGTTTGTCCTGCTTTCCGAATCATGCATTCCTCTGTACAACTTCAGCATTACCTACCAATACTTGATGAGGTCTAGGTACAGTTTTGTTGGTTCATTTGATGAGCACGGTCCTCATGGAAGGGGACGGTACAACCCGAGGATGAAGCCTGAGGTCAACATTGCACAATGGCGTAAAGGAGCTCAGTGGTTCGAAGTGAATCGAAAACTTGCAATCAATATAATCAGTGATGCCAAATATTACCCAAAGTTCAGAGATTTCTGCAAACCATCATGCTACGTGGATGAGCACTACTTTCCCACCATGCTTGCAATAGAGTCGCCACATCTTATAGCAAATAGAACTGTCACCTGGGTAGACTGGTCAAGGGGTGGGGCACACCCTGCAACCTTTGGAAGGGGAGATATTACTGGAGCATTTTTAAAGAAGATTCTTGAGGGCCAGAGTTGTTCTTACAATGACCAGCGCTCGTCGGTTTGTTTCCTCTTTGCTCGGAAGTTTGCTCCAAACGCCTTGGAGCCTTTGCTACAATTTGCACCCAGTTTGCTTGGGTTTAAATAAGTAGCAGTGAAGTAGAGCAGAAACAACACACGTTCACAGCAGCATGATGGTCAATTAGATTTATGAGGAGGTATGTGCCAGAGTTGTTAGAAATTATTAGGTAATTTTACAGCTAAAATATATATTCAAGTAAAGAGTTAAATATAGATCCAATTTGCTTATATACATCAAATAACCAGATGCAAGGTTTACCATACAAATCAGACTACAAGCTACGATTGCAATTTTTTTGTATACAGGCAATCTGTTCTTTTCTTCTTAACTTTAGCCTTTAAGATTCTTTCGCAGATAGCCGTTACCATATTTAATTTTACTCTTATTAGAATTTTAGGTTTTTGTCAAATGTTTCAATTTTGATGAATATTGTAACCTGTGATCTTGTAGAACGATAGACAAGTTGTATTATAGAGGGCCCCAAAGCTTGGCCATGAATGATTATGTCAACTCCTAAGCAATGGGAAAGAAGAGTCTACCATTGTCATTGATCAAACAACACAAGAATATATTTTCTTCATGTTGCCTCCAACTTGCTTTTCTGAATGGTGCTTATTATATTACTTGATTTTCCATGACACTTCAACTGTAGAAGCTAGTGTAAAGGCATCTGCAGATGACAAAGCCCTCTCAATTTTCTTTTCTTCTTTTTTTATTTTGTAGAAATATAGTGGCTATGTATCAATCATTATATTGAAGGTGAAAATGATGCAAAGGAAATCCCTCTCTAAGCTAAAAGAGACCGAACAAAAGGGACAGGAAGAAAAAGAAACAACTTCCTTGAACTGCAGTTTTGAGTTACAAAGAAAATGATCATTATTATTTGCCCAATTCAGTTCAACATCTGCGTTCTTGTTTGAAGCAAGATTAATGGCTGCTTATCTCACTTTCACCGAATAACAAATTATTTCATCTAGTTGCATGGTTACTGTTCTTATTATATAAAATATATTATAATATTGTAATGGTTAAAAATATAAAGCCATTGTTTAAATGCCTTTGTAACATAACAGCGATGCCTCCGCAAAAATTATAACAAGTTTTCTTTTGATATATTAATTAACTTTATTTTGTGGAGCTCCAATAATTTTATTTTTTTATGCCTACCGGAGGAAAACCTGCAAAAAAATAAAGTGTTGCATTTTCCAATGACAAATAAAAATTATTTTATCAGTTAAAATTTTTGCCTTCATAAAATTTTTTTATGGTCTTCACATTTTTTAAAAATATGTTATCTTTATGTTGTATCCTTATATTTCTAAACAAGCTACCGGTGTGTTTGCTAATCTGTTATTTTTCTTGGATGCAAATTATAATTCTATGAGTTCAAAATATATTGCTTTTTTTTCATATATATATTCTTCCAAATATTCATTGGCAAATCATAAAGTGTTGGATAAGAAAGAACTAAGAAAAAATAATACAATTAGACAAAAAAATTATGGACATTCCAAAACATTTATAAATTTATTTACTTAAAAAATATAGGAGATTAGCAATGATACATGATATCATTAAATTGTAAGGTATAAACATTGTTAAAATTAGTCATGACCAATTCATGAATAAATTATAAATTTTATATAGATTTTTTTAAAAAATAATTGTATCAGTTCATTTTAAGAAAATAATGTAGAGAATCATTCGATCAAAGAAAGAATCAAGAATAATTTGAATTTTTCAATAACTTAAAGAATATTAACTATGATTACAACCAAGGAAAAACAAGTTGTTTTCAATCAAAAAAAAAAGTGAAATATTAAATGTGAACACACACATATAGCTATGCTGATTTTGATTTTCAAATACGATGTAGTTTATATAAAATATGATTAAGGAAAATTTTATATTTAGGTTTGGAACACAACCTAATCCAATCACTTAGCAATTTTTAAAGATTTTTATGACATATTCACCCACTATTTTTTGTTTACTTTATTACATGTTAAATTCCATGTTACTTATATTAATAAATCAACTTGAAAAATTCTCATGCTTTATTGCACTTCAAACCTTCCATCCTAGCAATTAAGTGCACTCCATCATTAAGATAACTAGAGATAAAAAATGACACATCCATCCTTACTCGGTCTCATCTAAGGTCTCACCATCATTCCTCTAAGGTCAACTAAATTAACACCAATTAGTTATGCTCCTACATTGGCTAGTTAACGGGATGCCTTATAGGTTTATAAATTAAGTCTGTCTTTCACCAAATTGCTTAAGCTTTCTAGATTTGGTATGTCATAGGTGGTATTATAGCTAGATATGGTATGCATCATAGCCCTTATCAACCATATGGATTCTTTGATAGGGATACAAGGGTCACATAGGACCAAGACTATGGTGGACATTTGTTGGTGTTCTTTTCATCTCATCCGGACATGTCACAAAATCCACTTGTGGAGTCTCATCCAAATACATCAAAGAAAAGCGGTGACAAGCTAAATTATTATAGGTCTAAATGGGGGAATAAGTCATTTTTTCAAGTAGTGGAGCTCAGACCCTAGCCAAGAAGGTGACTCCCTACTTTTATATATATTGACAACCTTCACGATGAAAGGAGAATACATGGATCCCATACGGCCACATCTAAAAGGGATAGTCAAGTCAATGACCTTGGAGAATAACTGTTGCAAAGCTCATATATCAATTGACCATAGATCATAATAAAAAGAGCAAATGATTTCAGAATTTATCAAAGCCCAATTTCAATAAGGAGATCCATGTTGAATGAAAGAGCTAACTCGATTGATAGTATGCAACCGACTAGCCCAACAAGTGACGATGACTGATATGCTCGATAGACCATCGAAGTTGACAATGCATCGAAAAATGTCAGTGCTCATGCATATGGGCTCCTTTACAATGCGAGATTTTTACCAATGATATGCTAGATCTTTATCCATATCCAATATGCATAATTAGCACCTCCACCTTCCACAATGAACATGGATTCTCTGTGATCACAAACTAGCACCCCCACTATCTATGACGAGTATAAAATTTTTGGAATTGTTACCAAATTCAATAGTAATGATCAGCTACTCACCCTCCCCATAAATTCAATAGCAATGATCAGCTACTCACCCTCCCCATATAAAGCGTGGCAAAAGAAACCCTCATGTAACTTTTTCTAAGAAAATAGAGACCAGACTTTACCACTCTCTATTCTATCATTGCTAAAACTCTGGCTAACTTAAGCATCAGAGGTTCCCCACCAAAAAATCTCTAGTGAGTAGACTTCTTTGTAACTATCTCAAAAGAAGGAACTCTCTGGTGCTAGATCTCTCAATACCAGTAAGCAACCAATCTCTACATCGGTAGGACACCAAGCCCCATCACAACAAGATCAAAGACTTGCAGTAACAAATTGGCATTAGAGAAAGGGTTGTTTTCCTATAAAAAAAGCACAACCACCACAAAGGAGGGAGAGATGGTTGGAACTAGGGCTGCATCCAACACGTCACAATGCCAATCTTCCCAGCATGGCCAACATGCCATCCCACCATCGGATGCAGTCTTGCCTCGGCCTACAGTAATGGTAGATCCACAAGAATTCCACACCTTAGTACAGTAGATCTATAACTTGATGATTACCATCCAAAGCCTCCAAAAGATGATTGAACAATAATGGCAATAGCAGAGGAAACCTGCTCCACCACTAGCTCCCTCACAGTAAAGCAGACTATCTCGTCCTTAAAGTCTTGGACAAGCATGCCTCTCTAGATGGACCCATCATTCAAAATTGGTGGCTTGTCAATTGGCATCCTCTCATTGCCAAGGCTCAAGGCATGAGGAGCGATGCCAGCATTCTACGAAATCCTTTAGAAGAGATTCTACCTTAAGTTATCCTAGAGATCAAGATTTTTCTGACATGAAGCTAAGCCCGTGTAGCAAGCCAAGAGATCAATCATTAACTTGAAGCCATATGAGAAGGAGGCCAAGTGCAAAGAGATGACTCAGCTTCAACTCGCTATCTCCTTTTTTTCACCACATCATAGAGGAACCGATCCTTGCTCAGTTCAAAAATTGCTAGGTGTAGCCTTATGATTGTTCCACCAACTTGCTGGACCATCTTGAGAGTCATAAATCTCTCATGATACTCTACAAGTAGTTGGATGAACTCCTCTACATTATCTTCCCATCCATGCTTAGGAAGATAGCTTGAGCATGGTACTCTAGACTCCAGCTAGGGTCCATCTACTTTTTTGAGTAGCTAGGGATGATCTTTGTTACATACTTTGATAATAGCCAAAGATAGCAAGTTAACTCGATAGCCTTTTTTCCATCCAGCAAAGGAAATGTAAAAGCCTGCATGATTGTATAGACCGATTCAATGTGGCCATGCTAGAAGTTTGCAACCTCAACAAGTCAATCACAATGTTGATCTTGAAGAGAGGCCTAAGAGTTCCTGGCTAATCTTTTTTTTATAAACAAGAATTTTCTAGGGGATTATGACAAGATAATCACAAGAGCTCGAAAATATACACAAGCAAAAGAGGTGGTGATTGTTTGGTGCCGAGAAGACGGAGCTAATACCTCCAAGAAGAGAAGAGAGCTCAAGGAGAGCTCCGAGAAACCTAACGAGAGTGTGAATCCTCTTCTCCTCAAAAGAACCCAAGGCCAAGGAGGCCATCCTATCAATTTACCATCTATACCCCTTGTCTACTTCTCGCACTTAGATCCTCATAGAGATCGAGGCCAAGATGAGAGATATCTTTATTAGCCAGAGCTAATGAAGGCCCTGGTGTACAATCCAAAGATGTACTACCAATTTCACTAGGACCATGGCCATGATATCGAGGACTACCTCCAGCTGAAGAACAAAATCAAAGGCTTGATTTGAAGGGGATACCTTAAAAAGTATGTTCATGATTGAGACAACCGAGTGACCAAACCACCAGCTTAGGGCCAACTCGAGGTAGAGGACAATAGCAATTGATCCATGGCTGGCATCATCAACATGAAATTAGAATTCACTAATGATAGAGAGTGGGAAGCCAAGTTGAAGATCCATCATCAAAAGAGCAGCAAATTGGTAATATAATAACTTTTTATGATAAAAATATTTGAGAAGTTCAAACTTCATATGATGATGTTGTTATCCACTTTATGATAATAGCAAACTATAATACAAAAAGAATTCTCATTGATAATGGAAGCTTGGCTAATATCTTATTTTATAACACTTTTTAAAGAATGAAACTATCATCTAATCAACTTAAGATTAAAATGTTACTGGTTGGATTTTTCAAAGGCTTGGTTGTGGTCAAAGAAAAATTTACTTTGCCGGTTATAATTGGGCAAGAGCCCTGACAAATGATCATGCAACCAAATTTCCTAGTAGTTCGGGTGTTGTTCACTTACAATGCCATCTTGGATGACCCGAGATCAATACATTTCAAGCGATGGTGTCTATGTACCACATTTTGGTGTGGTTTATGAAGCACAAGATCAGTAAAGTCCACGGTGACCAAATGCTAGCCCGACACTATTTTTATGACTTTAGTGAAGAGAAAGATATTGGTGGTGTCCTTGCTAATTGAGGGACTTGACCATCGAGAAGAGCTCAAGGAGGTCCATGGCAAGCTCATGGAATAATAGGAGATGATATCCCTCAAAGAGAAGGACCTAAGCAAAGATATCCAAACAGGACAATGTTGATATTTGACTTGCATAATTGGCTAATGAAGTTTCTGCAAACCAACTCTGATATCTTCACCTTGTCAGCTTCCAACATACTAAGTATACTTCTTGGCATTATTGTTTATAAGTTAAACGTCAATCTGGAACACCACCCAATGTGGTAAAGGAAGAGAAGCTTCATTCTAGATTAGCAATGAGCGATAGAACAACATGAGGGCGTACCAAATCATGCCACTAACCAATCGATATGAGTCCTAGTACCAACACAACCAATCTCGAGCAAGATTGGATGGGAGATAGATAAGCCAAGCTCTTAACAAGCTAATGGTACTGGGTGTGTAGGATTAGGTAAAAATGCACCATAATTTGGGTGAAGCTTCAAATAAAGCTTAAAAGGACTAGGAAAGGTTCGAGTTTCTATCAAGTGAGCGCAAGCTATAATATCCTAAGTGTACTTTCGTTGACAGGTTAAGTAACCTCATAGGCTATATGCAACCTCAAGCTCAAGAAATACTGAAAATGATTGAGATCTTTTTATCTTATATGTTATTGAAGAAATTCTTAGATAGATTGTATAAGTTGAGTTTTGGCTCCCATAGTGATCATATCATCTATGAAAATGTGAAAGTCTGGGAGGAAAGAAAGGCATTATTCATACCAAGCTGATAGAAAGGCTATCTACGAATTGCAAAAACAACAATTAACAAGCTCACAAGTATTCATCTTGGTGAGTGGAGTAAAGGTTTCCTTATAGTCAACTTCACACTCTCAAGTACAGTTGTAAGCTACTATTCTAGCCTTGTATTGTCAATGAAACCATCTAAATGTGTCTTAATCTTGTAGACCCACTTGTAAAAGATGAGATCTTCCCCAGGGGACAAAGGAACAAGATCCTGTGTCTATGTACTCTTAAGAGTAGTGAACTCGTCGACCATAGTCTATTCTCATCAAGGAAGCCCAATGATAACCTCTTTGTAAGTATGTAGCTCATGATAACTATCGATTGCTGCTAAAAAGTATTGAAAATTAGGCGAGAAAGTGTTTCTCGTAGCCATGACATGATAATCTCGGAGATGCTTTGGTATATGATAGTTGAGAGAGGGATACAATGCTTAGAAGGCTAGACCATGTTGGATTAATATGTACTCTCCTGGTATAAACTATGTGATAGGAGGTCTGGGAGGTACAAAAGTTAAAGATGGTGGAGATAGGAATTGAAGAGTAGAGGAAGGAATTGGGTTACTGACTAAATAGTGATATGGGTCAAGAAAAGGAAGACCCTCAATTGTTAATGGAGGTGGGGGAGAAGGAGGGCAAGGAAGAGCATAGAAGCGTAGCTGCTAAAAAAAGTAACACCCCTAGGGACATGTAAGTTTGAGCTTAGGAATCATAACACCCATATCCTTTATGCTCTAAGATATACCCATAAAACATACATAATAGAACATGCGAGAACTTGGTTTAGTCATGAGAAGGAAAAAAAAACAAGTATTGCCAAGAACCCTAGGATAAGACTATGAGGAACAATGAAAGGGGAGTTGCTCAAAAGGGAAAAACCCTTCAATAATTTTAGGGGTGCAATTGATTACATAAACTATGGTAAGTACAACTTTTGCACCAAGATTGGCTAGGAATATATTCAAGATTCAAAGAATCAAGGTGAGTAGACAATTTGAAGTATTATAATGTTTATATTAAGCAATACTATTGTATTAGTGTGCATAAATACAAGAAAACTTAGATAAGGTTCTTTGAGAAAGTAAGAAGGCCCTAAACTTAAATGACAAAAACTCACCATTGCAATCAGAACAAAATATCATTATAACTTTTGAATATTGATTGTGGACTATATCATCAAACTCCCTACAAATGTGGCAGGCTTAGGACTTAAGATGTAGGACAAAGCCATGTGCAACTATTGTATCTTTAATAAAAATGACATGATATCAATTTCTACTTTTAAAAGCTATGCAAGTCCAAACATCAAAATGTACTAAATCAAAAGGAGTAGAAGACATAGTCTGACTAGTATTATAAGGAATATTTTTTGTTTAGCTACCTTACAACCCATGCATGGTGTCAAAGAGGTAGACAAGATAGACCCAAGGGCACTAGTACTAACAAGATAATTAAGAGTAGTTCTAGAAAGCTGTCCTAATTTACAATGCCATAAATTAAAGGGTAGATGTCGGCAATAGGAAGGGCTAAAACTGGATCATATACAGATCGGATACCGGTATATCCATTGGGTTTGAAGTGCCATCATACACCTCAAATTAAAGCATCTTGAATCTCCTTGGCATTGGTTCCTCCATAATCACCTTGAAAATGGTGGGTCAGTTATAATTTTTAGATCTTTTTTTAGCTAGTTTGCCTTTCTCTTAAGGCTTTGATTTTGTTGTTCATCTCCTCGATCCTTCGATTGAGTTTAGCTTCTCTATTGGAGAGCCTACTTTTCCCGTTGAGGGGATTCTGAATCTCTTAGGCTGGAGCTTGTTTTGGAATGAGTACTTGGACAATCATCTTCCTGGTGTTGGCCAGAGTTCTTGGGACAATGAATAGTGTGATGCGCATGAACGTCTTAGCAATCTGATGGTGTGGCAATAGGTTGTTGGTTTAAGTATTGCATAACTTATGATACCTTTATTAAAGTCTATGCTTGTAGTACTAGCCAATTAAATTGCTCAGCCGTTACTACCTTGAGAGCCATCATGGGGTTGAAGGCCATTGAGGGCTAGGTCGGGAGTCATTAGACTCCTCGTGGGGTTGATTGGTGGAATGGTGATTATTTCTTTTAGACTTTATCTTTTTTATATATCCCAATAAATCTCAAAAGAAGAGGGCCCTTATTCTAGTGCCAATTTGTTGCTACTTAAAACCTAACTTGACCTATGGACAGGTTGACGAATGATGCTACTCTACTTGGTTGGGCTGGGGAAGCGTTTGTACGATGTTGGAGCTAACCTATAATTAGAAAAAAAATAATCATGGGGTCACTGGAATGTATCTGGCTAAGGACTCTTCGATGCTTAAGTCAAGAAGAGTTTCAAGAGAAAACATAATAAAATAAAGAGAGATTGAAGAATGAGAGTGTGGCATTTAGATTTTCTTATGCCTAGGGGGTCCCCATGCCTGGTAGTTATATAAAGGAGAGGGCATGGATTTGCATAGTTGAGATCGTATGATTTGTGAGCGGGTAGTTGAGCTCTTTCCTTATTCACTAATCAGGATGGTTAAGATATTCCTTTTTCGGTGCATCCGGATTAGGCACTTTCCTTATTTGTTGATCTAGTCGGTTATGATTTTTCTTTTCAAGCATGTTCATATCACGTGAAGTTATAATCGATTGCATTGATTATTCATAGATTTGATTGCCTAGTGAATTCATGGGACACATGTCATCTTTTGGTTGGTAGACTAAGTTGTTACGCAAAATGTAAGGGATGGCGAATTTGAGCCATATCAATTATATCTTGGATTTAGCTGATGGATATCGTGGGATAAAATATGATGACAAATTGGTAACATGAACTTTCATATTTGGGATCTTGATTCATTGACAATATTAATACCATGGCCTTGTATGTTAGGGCAAATTGCAACCTTGATGCAATCACTTCCAAGGCCTAGATGAAGCTTATGTGTCTCAATATAGTCCCGAGGATTAGACCCAACCAGTGTCCATACCAGCTACATATAATTATAAATATATCTATGTAAATAAAATTTGTGTGTACACATATGTATAAAATCAAATCATTCTTTTGTCTCTTTGTGCATTGTGTCAAAGGATATTTTTCCTTTGTAGTTCCTTATTGTAATTTAGCTCCATTAAATTATGGACATTAATTGGTCAAGTCTTGATGGAGATGTCAAGCCATTCTTCTTTTGTTTATTGTATGGATGCATATTCCTTTGGACTGGTTGCTAATTAGAGTAAATGTTGCTTCCTTATGATCCATTTTTTGATAGATAAATATCATAAAAAAGTTGGTCAACTTTTTCATTGACCAAGTTATCTATGTTTTTATACTTCTCTAGGTAGATAAATTACTTTTTCATGGACCAAGAAAATAATACTAATAAGTCATATAATAATAATTTAATATATATTATAATATAATATATTATTATTATATATTAATTATATGTAATATAATCCAATACATTAATACATAATATATTATTATAGTAACATACTATATTTTATAATAATATACCATGTTATTATATTATTATAATTAATCTATTATTATAAAATAATTTATCATTATTATATAATATACTATATGATATGTAATATAATATAGTATATAATATATAATATCATAGTATATAAAATATAATATCATAGTAATACTAAATATGTTATTTATATTATATTATATATTATGATATATTAAATTATATAATATAATATAAATTATAATTTTTATAATATATATTCATATAATAAAGGGTATTATAAAAAATATGGATAGATCTTAGTAGCTTACATAGAAAAGTAGCAATGCAAAAGAATGTGAGTAATAAATTTTGAAACCATTTTTCAATGCATAAAAGAATATAGATAAATTATTTTTCTGTCTAAATGTTACGTAGAAAATGCTTATCCAAGAAAATAGAAATTCTTGGATAAGTTATTTACCCTCCAAAGAACATACCCTTAAGATATAGAAAGATGATTTTCTTAAAGATTTAAATATTAAAAACTTTTGTGATTGAAAAATTCTTATCAAAGAAAATAGAAATTCTTGGATAAGTTATTTATCCTCCAAAGAACATGCTCTTAAGATATGGAAAGATAATTTTCTCAAGGATTTAAATATCAAAAACTTTTATCATTATAAAGTAATTTAACTTGGTACTTTATTTGCTAAAGTAAAGTTTATAACACTTTTTATGACTTTTGCGCATGTTGCTAGAAACCATGATATCACTTGCCCATTTATATAGGTCATTTATATGATAAAGCAATTATAATGATGTTATGCAATTTTTAATTGCCAATTTGACTTGGTACAAGTTCTTTGGCTTTCTCATTCATAAACTTCTAGTACTTCAAAGTACTTTTCAAAGAAATTAGCAAAAATAAACCCATTTTTAGGAATCTATATTTTGGTAGCAATTTGTTTATAAAAATTTGCTTGTTTGCTTTTGTTGTGGTTGCATAGGGTACTTGGTGGAGTACTAGAACAAGAAAGTTGGATCAAAGGAATATGGGGATGCTGAAAATGGTGGAATAGAGAATCACGGTGAAGTTTCTAGGAATCCTGAACAAGGGAAAGGAAAGAAGTTTTCATTGTAGGTTAGAGTTTTTCCTTCTATTAACGGGAATTAATACTCAGCCACTAATCTTTATAGCCCATGGAGAGTGGCAACATAGAAGAGGAACCCTAGCAATAGGAACCATGTGAGCGAGAGGAGAATGATGACCAAGTCGACTTGTCAACCAAAGCTCACCTTAGGATCTCTGCCCATTGGTTATTAGGGACCTTATTAGGAATTTTGCTAGCCCATGATCTAGGTTGAGGCCAAGCCTTTAAAAAAGGGCCCAGTTGCTTGGATCAGATGGGTCAATCGACCATCATTCTATTTGATGTGCCGCAACTTAGCCTTAATCTGTTGAATGTCCTTTTGCCTATAGCTCCAGGCCAAAGAAAAGGAATATGACCTAAGAAATTTTTGCCCAAACAAACAATGGTGCATCAGTTATCTCTTCTTCAAGGCTGGCAAGGGTGAAGTGAAGGTTGGTATATTTCTTTCATTCTGTGATGTTTGTATCTAGTGGCTAAAAGGAGTCATGGATAATTAATCCCATGAACCAAATGAATCCTTGATGTTTCTTTAAATTAAGCATATTTTATATAGAAATCAATATTTGATCCTTGGTTGGCTTAAAACAAGAGACAACCCAATACTCCAACGGGGAAGAAACAAATTCGGCACATGTGTCACACATGCAAGGGAAGAGGTGGATTTGTATGGGAGTTGCTTTCTTCTCTGACTTCAAGTAGTAATCCTTCGATGAAAAGCTACTATTATTGGAGGACCCTTGGCTTTGCTTTTATTTGAGAGGTCCTATACCTTTGATCTTACCAATGATAGTCATTGATGTCTTTGATGATTTCATAGTGAAATCATTTTGTTGAGCCATCAATCTCCTCGTTGATCAACTTTCATCAACATCTTGTTAGAGTCATCATACTTCACCGTTATCTTTCCCGACCTCATCCTTTGGCAGACAACCATTATCAAGCAATATCTCATTTTGAGATCATTGGATTACGAATTGTGAGATTATTGGGTTACAATATGTGGGTGACCCCAAAGGGTCCTCTTGTAATTTGTATTGTTTTTGATAAAATAGTCTTGACCCCTAGTCACCAAGTAGCAGACAAATCTCCATCTTGGTTCTAACTAAATACAATTAAATTTAGTAACCCTCGATCTCTATTGAGCTACTTGTACTTTAGTCTAACATTGATTAAATAAAACTACTTTAATCAAATCAATTTGGAGTGTCCAGCACTACTGCTTGACTAACCTTTTACGTACTTCCTCCATCATTTGTTCATATCTATCCATCATTGTCCTGATATCTATCATAATATTTTCTTTTTTTTTATTTAATTTTATCTGTGGGTGTCAAGGCTTAGGAGTTTATTTTAAAATTAATCATGGCTAAATTTTGATAGAAGTATAATTTTTAAATATTATGCTCTTATGGAGATTTTTAAAGTTAGGAGATTTGTTAGATAAGTTGTATTAAAAAGTTAAGCAATATAACTCTTTTTTATATTTATTGATAAATTATAAAATAATTTTTGAATTGTATTATTCATGATTTATGAACTTAACACTTAATTTTTATTATTAAATATGTCTTTTCATGGAATCTAACATATGGATTTCAATATGGATTTTGCTTGATTGTTTTAATACTGCATGATTTATGTATTTTTGTTGATTTGGAGTATAAAACATATTCTGTAAAAAAAAAATTAATTCGAGATTGTTTTTAGACTCAGCCTAATAATATCAAGGAACCCGTTAATGAGGGTTGAAGGTTGGTACTTGAATAGCATTAAAATGCATATGCTTGAAGAAGATGCAGCATGCCACAAGAAGATATACAGCATAAGGACCTTACCAATGATGGTTTAAAATTGGCATATGATTTTTTGTGAAGGACCAAAATGCAAGAAGATGCACGGTATTATAAAAAGGACCCTGCCACATAGAAAATATGTTTATAGTTCATGGTTTGTAAGATGAATATGATATTTTGAATGAAACTATATTCATGAACAAAAACTTGAATATTAAGAAAGATTCAATTTGGCATATATATTGGTTTTATAATACTGCATATCTAGAATTAGTTTTGAAATAATGTAATTTGTATGCTATTTTCAATAAAATTATAATTTATCTTATTGCTTGGTTTATCTAGTTAAGTATTCATTACTTATTAGGATGTTAAGCTCATCATTTAATATTTTACTATTTTATAGATCCCGAGAGTTATGCTAGTAATTCCTTATGAGAGAATGATTAGAAGTAAAGTTTTTTTTTAATTTTGGATTAAGATTTTATTAAAGTTTGATGCAAGACTATTAGATATTATTAAAATTTTATAATATATTAAGTTAGGTTTTAGTTATTTAAATTTTAGATTTGTTAAATGAGTATTTGATTTCATTGCTTACTTTATGATGAAAAAAACTTTATGAATGTATAGTGGTTGTCATATCCTGGCTTGTGATTTTGGATCAAGAGCATGATGATATTAATGCATTTACCATAATCTTGGAAGTTCACTAGTTAATGCTCAAAGCTCCATTTGATCAAAAATTATTGTATACACTACCTTGTTGGTGCACGGCACTAATCATTATAGTGTATTGCAACATACTATCCTAAGACGAATAGGTGATAAATGGAATTTATGCTTATGCATCTTGGTAATTGATGGCATGTACCAGCATGGCCATGCATACAATGCATAGAATAATTTCTCCCATTTGAGAAGGCTATATTTAGAGTCCTTATAGGTGGTTGATTATTAAACTTTTTTTTTTTGAATTTAGTTGGATATTTAATTTTTTCTTATCAAGGTAGTAGTTCATATAAATGGGAAAAGAAAGGGCCATGCAAAGGCTTTATGATTATGGATTTAGCTTGGAAGGCTGCTTTACAAGTGTATAGACAAGGTAAAGTTATGAACATTTACAAGGCATAAAAATATATCTTTTATGATTTTAGTAGCTTCTTGCTTAATATAAACAAATCCTTTTGAATATTTTGTGGAGGTTTGCTTGTAGGTTAATACTTGAATAGAGCTCTAAGGGGATGTTTGGTTGGAGAAATTTGGGACATAGAAGGGGAATGAAAATGGATGACTCCCATTCTAATTATTTTGTTGGAGGGAGTTCCGTTTCGATTCCAATTCAAGAGCATAATGGTAATGGCCGAATCCCTCTAAAATCAATTTGGACCATCCCTTACAGATTCAAAATCATTCAATCATATTCACTTGCCTCCCTCCCAAAAAAAAAAACCCGCTGAGCTCCAAGTCCTCTAGATCCCCTACTCCATCCACCTCTTCCGCCAAATCCCCCTGCCCCACCCACAACAATGCTTCCCTCACTGCCACCCTCCACACTACTAGCAACCTTTGAATGCTCATAGCCATGTGCCTTCTCGGGCCACCGATATAGGGAGGTGATGTTCTCGACTGCTTGGAATCGCTACTTTAATTAGAAAAAGGAGGCGGAGGAGAGGAGTTTGGCTGCTCAAAATCACCACCTTGAATGGAAGTAGGGGGAGGAGGTGGAGGAGGTGGAGGAGTTTGGTCACTCGGAATCATTGCCTTGATCAAAAGGAGGAGAGGAGGCAGAGGAGTTCAGCCTCTTAGAATTGCTAGAAGATTTGCGACCTTGATTGAAAGAGGGGGAGGTGGAGGAGCTCGACCGCTCAGGATCACTAGAAAGGAGGGGGAGGAAGCATAGAAAAAGTAAGGGTCTTGAAGGGGGGAGGGAGGAGACAACCGGCTTTAAGCTTACAACTTGTTTGGATTGAGGGATTCAGAGAGAAATGAAAGGGAGGGATTTTCTTTCCCTTATTTAGATATTAACTTTTGAAGAAGAGTAAAAGAAAGGGAAAGATACCCTTCTCCCTCCCTTTCTCTCCATTAAACTAGTTTTATAATTCCCTTAATTTGGAAGAATTGGGAGAAAAAGGGATACAAGACAAGTGAAGGACAAAAATGCCCTTACTTCAAACGATGTTTCCCTTCCCTTTTCCTGATATTCTACGTTTTGCTTTCATTGTTCATTAGTTAACTATTTTCTTCCCCTCTTCTGTCAAACCAGATATAACATCTATCACTCATCTATTTATCTCTCATTGATGAGATTGTATAGAAGGTTAGTTGTTCGATTTTCTACTTCTTTTTTTACTAATATTAACAATTTTTGCCAACAAAAATGATAGTCTTATTGTTATTTGTTGTCATTGCGAGTCATGGAAGACACGAGTCAATTGTTAGGGAAATGAGTCTTCTATTGAGGACATAAGTCTGTGATTGTTAAGAAAATAAGATGCTTCTAGTAATTATTATTTTATCAGATTGTAACTTATAATGATTTATTTCACTTACATTTTTTCCTATTTTGTTCTATACTTTTATATTTTTTAATTATTTTATATATATTATTCTATACTTTGTTCTTTTTATTTTGTAATGTGTAATGTTTTTGATGGTGGATAGATTTTCAAAAATTTTAAATAGCTATTATCGAATTTAAATGGAGAGAAATTTGTAGAAGGGCAGTTGCTTAACTAATACACTTGGTTTATCAATAGTTTGTTCTCAAAATATAGTTGCATGACAAATGTATTAGTAGTGGTTTCAACTCTGAAAGGAAAAGGGAGGATCCATAAAAAAATATTGAGTAAGATTATTGGAAGTGATCAAGATAATAAAATAATATGAATAAAGTCTAAAGCATTTCTAGACTTGTGTGATTTGCTAGGAAAAGATACTGGCCTAAAACTAACTAGAAGAGTAATGATAGAAAAGCAAGCTGTAAAAATACTTTATATACTAACATATAATGCTAGAAATCGTGAAGTTCAATTTTGGTTTCAAAGGTCTGGAGAAACTACAAGTCACTATTTTTATAATGTATTGAAATCTATAATTGAATTAGAAGAAAAGCTTCTTAAACAATCACAAGTTTCATCACACATTCTCAACACTAGTCAGTTCTACCAATATTTTAAGATAAAATCATCATCTTATATTATAAATATTGAATAATTTTATATCAGATTATTGTTGACGTAGACTATAATTTTAGGATTGTGTGGGAACAATCAATGGAATGCATGTCTGTGTAAAAGTGTCTATTACAAATGTTCCTAAATATTGCAGTAGAAAAGATTATCTCATCAAGAATGTATTAGCAGCATATGATTTTCATCTTAAATTTCTATATATCTTACTGGGTTAAGAAGGAACAGCAACTAACTCAAGAATATTAAAAAATACATTATCAAGACAAGATAATCTTAAAATTCATAAAGGTAATCAAAATAATTATATATATATTTTTTAATCTCATGCTCGTTAATTAACAATCATATGTGATGGTTGTAAATTTGAATAGGTAATTTTTTATCATGTTGATGCCGGGTACCAACTGATAAGTGGGCTTATAGTACCTTATAGAGGAGTGCATTATTACTTAAAAGAATACTCGAGGAATCAACCATGAACTACTCGAGAGTTGTTCAATCTTCACCATACATCCTTGCATAATGCTATTGAACGAGTATTTAGTATGTTAAAAAAATTATTTTCTATCATAGCAAGTATAACAAAATCTACATATGGGATTAAAGCTTAAAAATATATAGTATTATCTTGTTGTATTTTACATAATTATATGATGGGTGTGGATCCAAATGAGAAGCTTATTGTTGAAGTAGATGCTGAACTTGCAAATCAAAATCAAGCAGAAAATAAAAGGTGTGCTCGAGTAAATGATGATGATGAGGATATTATTCAAAGAGAGATTATAAAAGACCATATAGCTGCAATTATGTGGAATGATTATGTTTTATAATGTTACTAGTTTACTATCATATCAAACTATTTGTATGTTGTATTTACTTTTTTGTATTTATTAGATAAACCTATTTGACTATTCGTACTTGTAATGCCAATATTAAATAATAAGTCACTTATTTATATATTTATTTTAAGTATTTTAGTTAATTAGTGATGCTAACATCTTATAAAAATCCTAATTGTATAACTAAACTGAACTTTTTTATTAAATTAATTATTTATAAAATAATTAAAAAAATAAAATTAGAGTATATTTATGAAAAGTAGATGTCTAGCCAAAATACCATACACCCATTAAAATGTTTAATAAAAAATCTAATTTATGCTTTTCCTCATTTGGTAGGTACATTAAAGTTGTTGGAAATATTCGGAACCTTGGAGATTTGGTAGAATTACTAATTTAGAAGCTTACCAACTAAAAGTGCTCGATGTACATGTCGAGAAAATGTAAATGGGAGCCCAATTGGAGCTCAAATGAATCCAAAATTAAGACTATCATAGATTTTAGAGTAGCCGGTTTACCTTAGACTGGCCACTCGATCTACAAACCCATTTTCATGGACTGTCCCCATCCTCCTTGCCTCTCGACACCACTACCTGCTGCTGCCCATCGCCACTTCTCCACTCGTCACCACCATCACTGTTCATCTTTCCCATTGTCGGCCCACCATGTCCTCCATGTTTGCCAGCTATCCTCTTCGTCCTGAGTCACCATGGTTCACCTACTTGTTTTGCCCGTCGCTAGCCATTTCCTCTTGTCCTGAGCCATCTCCATCTTCACCATCAGGCCATCGCTGCTACTTTCTCCTTATCACTGACTCGTTGCGATTTGATGTTACCACCTCCATTCATCACCATAGCCATATTCTGCATCACCGCGAGCTTAATTTGAGCTGCCATTAATGCTGTCCATCGCCGGCCATTCTTGCCATCGTGCTGCCATCGTCACCATCTGGCCACTATGCCACCACCTTCGTTCTCCTAATCAATGGCTATTCGATGGATCTTAGCCATCCAAGGCTCGATCCAATGAATGCAATCAACCCCAACCGAGAGAGGAAAGCTGTGTAAGATCAAGGGCTACATGATATCCTGGAGACTTGATTTAATGGCCAACATTCATCCAAACTCGTTTGAGCCAGATGATGTACGATTCATGCTTGATCTATGGTGTTTTGCAACAATCCGATAGCCTTCATTAAGTTCAACCAATTTAAGTACTGATCAACAGATTTTTGATGATATGATCCGATGTCCAAAGAAATTCCAGGAGTTTTACTAGGAGTCTAATACCCAGTCCTATACTAATTCAGCCTATTTATTCTCCATAAAAGGAGGATCCCAGGAATGAACCAAGGTAGCAAGCAGCAGCCAAGAAATTATTTTTTTTTCTTTTATTTTGTTAAGGGTTTGAGATGGAGAAAAAGAAGATGTTGTCAACTCAACCCATACATGACTAGTCTCCTTCATCTTGGGGAGGGGATGAAGTTTTTCTTATACTATATTTGTTTTCTTTTCCCTACTTTTATGTATTTCTTTCATGCAATTATAATACAATTTCTTATTCTCTTCGATCATACTTGTATTATGTTTTCTTGAATTAATTTAACTTTAACAATTTATTCTCCAAAGAAAATGTGACGTGATCCTAACAAGATTTGATTCATGCTTGAATAGGAGATAAATTGTCTTGGAGTTAATTTGTTTTATTTTATTTAGATTTGGTATAATCAATGCTCATAACGGGATAAATCATGATCCTCGGGATATATTTTGTACTCAAATAGAGATAGGTTATATCCAAACCCAATTAATCACAAGCCCTTTGCATGAATAAATATCAAAATCCGTTAACAAGAAGAATGGATTCGTAAACTTTGAAATGTGTTAGCTTAATTATCTTAAAATTAATTTATTTTGTATTATTAGTTTCTAAAATTCCAAAATTAATATATTTTTTTTTTTTATTTTCTTTTAAAATTCCAAAATTAATTTATTTTGCATTATTAGTTTCTAAAAATCTAAAATTAAAATATTTTAATTTTCTTTCTTTATTCTCTTCATAAAATAATTGTACTGGATCTCCAAGGATACGATTCTTACTTAGCCTACCTATATAGTAGTGAGTTAGGTTTTTATTTTTGACCATTCTACGTCAAGTGATCAAATTTTGACACCTTTACCGAGATCTAGGCATGATTATTTAAAAAAAATAAAAAAAAATAATTTTTTTTGTTTGATCCTATTTATTGTTTTCTTTATTTCTATTGCCTTCTTTAATTACTATTGCTTTATTTTAATTATCTTATTCTCTAAATTACTTTTTGTTCTTGTTAACATCATGTGAAAACAAAAAAAATAAAATTTTTGCTTTCCTTTTATTCACAAATTGACTACTAACTTATTTAAGTTTCCTTTTTTATTTAACTACCTTAAATATTTAAATAAAAAAAGAGACACCTTCTCCATAATACTTAATTAATTTAGTGAAATAAATTAAAAAAATCTAAAAACTTTCTAACTTATTTGGACACCTTGTTTTTATTTGTATTGCATATCTCATAAAATATCTTAAGGGTATAAATTCTTAAATAACATAAGGTGAAGATTTGATTATCCTTCCTTGGTCCATAAATCATCATCCTGCATATTGTATTGACCTGACCTTTAATTTAAAATTAATTAGATGTTAGCCCCAAGATATTCGAGCTCACTATGACAAGTCACCTGGAAGAGTTGAACTAGGTTATAATTAGCTGATTGACTGGTGTCTAGGAAAGAGATTCAAGGATGATATAGCCATAAAGGAATGTGGTTCTTTAATTGATTTTGTTAACTGACTTGGCTAATTTATTTGGCATTTAAAGAAAGCAACGGAAGGACCCCTACCGACCTTATCCTTACTTGGCTAGTTGTCTAATTAGTTTTTGACTTGGAGGGCTCCAAGACGGCCTTGACAGTTAGGAGTTGTCTAGACCTATGATAAATCTAAGTAGAGTTTTAATTTGTTTGATAACTTGTTTGCTAACAAAACCTTAACATAATTAAAACATTCTTCTCTATTATCTATAGATTTAGGACTCTCTAGATTTCTCATATTTAGAATTTCCCACTCATCTATCTCTCTCTTCTTTTCTCTTCTTCATCCGAAATAAATAAATATAAATATTTTTTTTGCTAAGATAAAATGATGATTGGTCAGACATAATCTATCTTACAAGATTTAAAAGTCACTGAGAGAGAAATGGAATTCAATGATCATCTTAAAATCCTAAGAAAATATTGGTACAATATGGGAGAACCGGATTCCAATGTACAACCTAGAACCCAAGAGACTATTAGTACCAAAATAACTCTATCCAACCATATTCTAATGTATGACCTAAAATCCTACGGGACTATTATTACTCGATTGACTTTGTCCAAATGTCTAGCAGTAAATTCCTAGCTAATAACTCTAAATTTACTAGATTTGAAGATACATACAATTGTACAAGGAAGTCATAAGAAGACATATTTACAACTTTGACTCATAAAATTGAAGTCCTAGAATGCAAAGGACCTACTTAATTAAACCATATGCTAGCAACCATGTGCATTGCATGCGATGCATTGGATCATGTTATGGAGGAGTGTCGGTACTTCATGCATCCAACTCAAAATGGATTCACATAGGAAAGTGCAATCAATGAAAGATAATGAACCTTATGCACCAACCTATAACTTAGGATAGAAAAATCATCCCAATTCAGCATGGTCACAAGATGCAACATTAGGATCCTATATTTTTTATCAACCTTGTCTAAGGCCCAACCAAGAACTGAATAATCAACCAGGTTTAGATCTTGAAGAAGGAATTAGCATATTAGAAAATAATCAAAAAGTCTTGGCATAATCAACCTTAGACCTTAAAAATACTTTTAATAATTTCATGCAAACAACTAACCAGTTATTTAAACTATTGGGCCAATTAGTGATAGCAATTAGTACACAAGAAGAAGATAGGTTATCAAGCCAACTTGGGATTGACCCTAGAGTCCAAAATGGTTTGGAACCCAAACAAGAAGACTAGTTTGGTCAATTAAAAATATTCAGGATCGAAGAACTGATAGCGATACTTAAAATAAAAAAATATTAATAAGGTATCCACACCTAGTAATCATGGCACTTAACCAAGACTCAAATTACTAGTTAAACCCCTCATGATACTAGTTGAACCTTTGCCTATAAAAGAAATGAGACTAAAAGGGGATTCTAAAATACTCCCTCAGCATATTGAGTACATAAATATAGGTCTTTTAAAACTCTCAACTAATACTTAAGTTATATCTAGATCTACTTATAGAAAAAAAATTGTTAGCTATTAGGGAAACAAATTATGTAATGGTTTTATGCAAGTACTCTAAAATAAATCCTAAATCACATAGAGAATTACAGATCCACGTTAAGATTCAAACAGGAATAGGATAAATACTTTGAGAGGTCTGGCTGAAGATATTAAACTTAGCTCTTGTTGGAAGATAATCTAGCTTTTACATTTAAATCTTTTTTTGTTTTTAGTTTGCTTACTTTCTTTTCAAGTTTAGGACTAAGATGGGGGGAGAACCTATTTTGAAAGAACTTCAAGTGGAATTATGAAGGTCATGCTGAACCAAGTCCAAAAGAATAATAGACCATTCTACATGGAAGCACCTGACAATGAATGATGCATATCTAGTCTAGGTGGTATCTCTCATTATTTTATTTTTGTTATCTTTATTTTCCTTACTCTATTAAGGATAATAAAAAAAAGTTGGGGGTAGGAAACCTTTTAATTTTTTTGAAAGAATTTGAAAATATTTTGAAAATTTTTGAAAACTTAAAAAATAATTCTTTTAAAATTCTTAATAAATCATGTGTCATGAAAGAAAATCTTGAGCAAAATAGATGTGAAAAAGTAATAGAGCTAAAAAGTATGCACTAATGACTATATCAAGTTAATGAGTATACTAACTAGTTAGACTTTTAGTAGCTTACTTAGGTTACCTAAAGAATATCAGCACTTCCATTGCACATGCATACTAACGAGGTAAAGTAGGTATTGATTATAAGGTCAACTGAGGATTCAAGTATCATTGAAAACTGGTAACTGATATACATCCCAATTAAAGAAACTTGAATTTGAGGAAAGAGCTACATGCCTAAAATAAAAGTATATAAAAAAATTAAAATAAAATAGTTTTCAAGTACTTCTTACTAAGTAACCCGGTCCCTTCGTCTAAGCAAGCATCGTGGTTCATGTCAAAAGGTGAAGAAGATAAAGAAACTCGTTATAAGGCTAGTTTTAACTAGTAGTTTATTTGATTTAAGCAAGTAAGCTAAGGGGTATTCTATATATGGTGCCCTAAAATTATCTTATTTGAGAGTCATTGACTAAAAACTCACTACATGGATCAAGCATAAAGTTTAAGAGATTAAGACATTCAATAGCATTATAACATAAAAAAATTAGGTAGTATAAAGCTACCTCAATTTTATGAGCTTAATTTGGGTGTGTACAGAAAGTTGACCAAAGTAGATGATAAAAAAATATACATTTGTCCTTCATAAGTTAGTACTTAAATGCTAAGTTAGCCATCATAAATACAAGTGTGCTGTAGATCTTTGGATGAATTTTAAGAAAGTTTTTAATAGTATTAATAGCAAAATTTGCTTCTTAAATTCAATACTTAGTTAATGATAGTTGCTAATTTTTTTTACTTTTAATCCTAGATCTACTTTTGTAAAGAAAGATCTTAATGACATATAATGATAAATTAATATTTTTATTGTATTATTAAGGAACTAGCAATGAGTAAGTTGGAGAATGTGATAAGTCACCTATTTATATATTTATTTTAAATATTTTAGTTAATTAATGATGCTAACATCTTATAAAAATCATAATTTTATAACTAAACTAGTCCTTCCTATAAAATTAATTATTTTAAAAATAATTTTAAAAAATAAAATTAGAGTGCATTCATAAAAAGTAGATGTCGAGCCAAAGTACAATACATCAATTAAAATATTTAATAAAAAAATTAATTTATATTTCTTTCTTGTTTGGCAGGTACATTAAAGTTACTGAAAATATTTGGAACCTTGGAGGTTTGGTAGAATTACTAATTTAAAAGCTTACCAACTAAAAGAGCTCGATGTACATGTCAAGATGATGTAAACATGAGTTAAATCGGAGCTCAAATGGATCCAAAATCAAGTAATAATCAAGATTAGCATAGATTTTAGAGTAGACGACCCATTTCTATGTATAGACTACTCGATCTACAGGTCCATTTCTATGGACCATCCCCATCCTCCTTGCCTCTCGAAGCTGCCGTCTGCCACCGCCCATCGTTGCTTCCCCACCCGTCGCCGCCATTACCGTTCATCTTCCCCATGATTGGCCCACCATCTCCTCCCTCTTCATCGGCTATCCTCCTTGTCTTGCATCACCATGGTTCACCTCCTTGTTCCGGCTATCACCAGCCATCACCTCCTATTCTAAGTCATCACCATCTCTGCCATCAGTGTCGTCGATACTATACTCTCCCCATCATCAACTCATCACGATTTGATGTTATAGCCTCCGTCCATCACTATGGTTGTATTCCCCATCATCGTCGACCTAATTTGAGCTGCCATTATCGTCACCCATCACCGACCGTTCTTTTCCGTTGCACTGCCATCGTCGCCATCCAGCCACTATGCTGCCACCTTTGTCTCCTGATTTGTGGCTATTTGACGGATTGCAGCCATCCAAGGCTCAATCCAATGACTACAATCAACCCCAATCGAGAGAGGGAAGTTGTGCGAGATCAAGGGCTGCACGGCATCCTGGAGACTTAATCTAATGGCCAATATTCACCCGAACCCATTTGAGCCTAATGATGCATGATTATGCTTGATTTGTGGCGTTTTGTAGCAATCCGATGGCCTTCATTGAGTTCAACTGATTTAAATGCTGAATGAAGGATTTTTGATGATATGATTTGATCCTAGAAAAATTTTAGGACTTCTATTAGGAGTCTAATACCCAGTCCTACACTAATTTGGCCTATTTCTCCTTTATAAAAAGAGGACCTCAAGAATGAATCAAGGTAGCGAGTAGTGGTGAAGAAATTAGTTTTTCTTTTCTTTTATTTTGTTAAGGGTTTAAGATGGGAAAAAAGAAGATGTTGTCAACTCAACCCATGCGCTGCTAGGCTCCTCCATCTCGAGGAGGGGATGAAGTTCTTTTTGTACCAGATTTGTTTTCTTTTTTTCATTTTATGTATTCTTTCATGCAATTATAATAAATTTTCTTATTCCCTTTAATCATCCTTGTATTATGTTTTCTTAAATTAATTTAACTTTTAACAATTTATTTTCCAAAGGAGACATACTATGATCCTGATAAGATATGATTCATGCTTAAATAGAAAATAAATTATCTTAGAATTAATTTATTTTTTTATTTAGATTTGGAATTATCTATGCTTATAAAGGGATGGATTGTGATCCTGGGAATATGGTTTATACTCATATAAAAATAGTTTATACTCAAATCCAATTAATCACAAGCCCTTTGCATGAATAAATATCAAAATCTATTAACAAGAAAAATGTATTCCTAAATATGAGATGTGTTAGCTTGATTATCTTAGAATTAATTTATTTTATATTTATTAGTTTATAGAATTCTATAATTAAAATATTTTAATTTTTTTCTTTAATTTTTTCATGAAATAATTATCCTAGATCTCTAAGGACATGATCCCTACTCATCATAGTTTTATATTAGTGAATTAGGTTTTTATTTTTGACCATTCTATGATAAATAATCATTAAACCATTTGATGTAGTATTTATTTTAATGTTTTTGTATGCACTATACATTTTTGTGCATTTACTTTGTAAGTGTGTGTAGATCAATCATGCCAAGAAGGAAAACTAATACAAATGATAACTAAAAAAAAAAGAACTTGTGTTCTAGAACTCTATTATAGATGATGCACTCATCAGATGCTTATGCATCAACATAACATAGAAAATAAAGTAAATGGAATATTCTCAACAACAGCATATAAAAATATAGTATTTGAGATTAATAAAAAACTGAACAAGAATTTGGATAAGGAGAAGAAAAAAATCATTGAAAGACTCTAAAAAGAAACTTTTTGAAATATTTTGATTTCTTCAAAAAATTTAATGACTGGATTAGCTTGGGATCCAACTACTAAGATGTAGACTATTGAGTCTGAAGTATGGAAGAAGTTAATTAAGGTTCGTTTAGATCATTTGTCTTTGTTCATTATTATATCAATATTTAATTTTTTTAATTGCATGTTTATTTGTATTTCATTAGGCTCATTCTTAAGCTAAAGAGTGAGAAAATAAATTTATTTCACATTATGATAAGATGATGATTCTTTATAAAAATGATAAGGTGATGAGAGATCATGCTGAGACTACAAGAGAGTTGAAACATTGACAATTCTCTACGACTGTGAATAATTTCATCGATACCATTGATGGTATTGATCATTTAGTTTTTCAAAATGAGATAACTATTGAGAATATATGTGATAATATAGAATTTGGTGAATAATAAGAAGTGCATTCTTATACTCCACAAGGTGCAATAACTTCAGAAATAATAAAGTAAGGTATCAAAAAAAAAGGAGCTTAGAGGCATTAAAGATGTAATTGATAATGTAGTCGAGGCTATCAAATAAGGAAATGGGGTAATTCATGAAGAAAATGATATTTTTAAGAAGGCATTTCAATGATTTCCTCTTCAAGAAGATAAATATTATAAACTTCTTATTGATTTGATCATTGTACTTGAATATTTGATAGATGCTTATTTTTTTCTTATCAAGCATCCTGATACGTTGAGGGAAAGTTTAGATTTTCCAATAGAGAAGAGAAAAAATGTGTTGATATAAATAGTTTTTGGTTGATTCAAAGAGAAGTATTGAAGTAAATGATTTTTAGTTATTGAGAAAAAAGTGTTGATGTTTTTTTTTTGTTAGTTATTTAGCTAATTTAGTATTTTGGAACCTATATTTTTATATATTTCTTCATGAATCAGCTAAATTTTATGGAGGTTGGTTTTGATTTTATAACTTCGCTTTGTAGCAAAGCATTATGTTGATCTATGTATTGCTTATTAATGGAGCAGTATAGATTTTTGCAATAGACAATCTATTGATTTGTTTATAAATTATTAATAATTTTTTGTTTTATCATAGATTGTGCATTAGTTTTAAATAATCATTTATATAATCTTGAAATATGTAAAAAAAGGGTATGATGGCCCTTTTGATTTAAAATGTTTATCATTTTTCTTCTTTCTTTGTGAGGGCTATCTAAACAAGGATGATCTTTTCTATTCTTTTTTCTTTCTTTTTTTTTCTTTTCCTTTCTTTTTCTTTTTTTCCCTTTTGAGGGCTATCCAAACAAAATCTTAATAAGGGACGGAAGGGTGGAAAGGATTGAGGGTTATTATATTTAATATAAAAAATTATAAAATTAAAATATTAAATCAAATAATAAATATTAAAAATAACTTATAAAAATATTAAATAAAATATAAATATTACAATAACATATAAAATTAAATAAAAAATATTTAATGAAATAAAAATACAAAAATAAAATAAGTATTAAATGAAAAAACTCAAAATAAGATGAAAATATTAAATAAATTATAATATTAAATAAAATTAAAAATATTAATTAAAATATTAAAATAAGATAAAAATATAAAAAATAAACAAATAGGATAAAAAATAAAATAAAAAAATAAGATAAAATATTTAAAAAGTTGAAAATAATTAATTTTTGAAAATTTTTAGTTTAAGATGAAAATAAAAATTGAGTTGATTTTGATTTTTATCTTTAAATGATCTAAATGATAATAATGAAGATCATCAATTCCAATTTTAACTCTGGACATGAATCAAACTCTTCAAAAGATTTTATCATTCCAATTCCAATTTCAAATTATTTTAATTTCAATTTTAATTTTAATTTCGGTTGTAAATTAAATATGCTTTTAAGTATGATCATGCTTAGCTCCCGCTTCAGATTGAGAAAATCGGTTCACAGTCTGGGATGCATCAAATTCTATTAAATATACAAAAACTAATTTTCTTTTAATTAAGCTTGTTTTGGTGGCACTGTTGGCTTCTTTTAATAATAAAATTCCTCCGCCTGGGTTCCAATGGGGTTATATGGGTATCACCATCATCCTGCTTGGACGGTGATGCTTTACGGTTCGTTTTAGTAGCGCGCGACCGGGGTTGGCACCCGATTCAATTTGCAAATCCCACACACCAAGTGTCCGGTACGTCGGACGCACATAGAAACCTCACGATTCGCGAATATCGCCTATAAAAGCACGCCCGACTCCCATCTCTCTCCCAACTTCACGACTTCTCCTAGATTTCCTTGAGTCCTCCGGCCTTCACTAATGGCGCTCGACACCGCCGGGTACCGCCTGAGCTGCGAGCTTCGTGCCCACGAAGACGACGTAAGCGATCCTCTCCTCTCTCTTTAACTCTCGCCAATTTTCTCATCGTCTCTCGTGTATGTTCGAATCTTGGTTTTCGTTATCCGCTTCAATCTTCTTGTTTCAAAGATTTTTTTGAAATCATCTCCTCGATCACCCTAATTCTGTCCAAGATGTCGTTATCCGCTTCCATCTCCTTGTTTCCAAGGTTTTCTTGTTATCATGTCCTCGATCACCGAAATTCTGTCCAAGCTCGATCACCCAAATTCTGTCCAAGGCAGAACTTTATAGGGTTTTCAGCTCCAAACTTCAAGATTTTTGGTTTGATTGCTCCGAATTCTTGATCAGGTTCGTGGTATCTGTATCTGTGGCGATTCTGGATTCGCGACGTCCTCCAGGGATAAGACGGTGAGGTTTTGGGCCCCGGATTCGGACAAGAAGCACCGGTTTGTTCTGTCAAAGACTCTTGCCGGACACTCCAGTTTTGTGGGTCCGCTGGCCTGGATTGCTCCTGGGGATCGTTTCCCTGAGGGTGGGATTGTGTCTGGAGGGATGGATACCCTCGTCTTGATGTGGGATTTGAGGAAGGGAGAGGTCGTGGAGACGATGAAGGGGCATCAGTTTCAGGTCACCGGTCTTGCGGTCGACGACAACGGTGATATTATCTCGTCATCCATTGACTGGTAACAAATTTCTGCTGATTCATCAATATTTTATTAGCTGTAGATCAGCTTCTTTGTATCTATCTGCAGCAGATCATTGTAGTTCCCTTTCCTTTTGTTTATAATCTTATCTTTGGCTCAGCTGCTTATGTTTTGTCTAGATTTTTCTGTGTTTATCACTTTACTGATATCTTTTCTCTAAGCTTCTTATGGTCACTGAATTTTTGAAATAAGCGAGTCTTTCAGGGGTATAAATGCATGATCATAGATAAAATGCACGGTGAAACCAGTGCAAAATATTGATTCTTTTGGTAGATTTCAGTAAAGTGATTAATCTTCTTTCTATCTTTCAGTCTTTTCAAAAATTTTACTGCTGTACTGTCATATACTGAGCTCTTGTTTTGTAGTACAATTCGACGGTGGAGGAAAGGTCATGCTATTGAGTTTTGGGAGGCTCATAAAGTTCCTATTCAAGCAGTTATAAAGCTACCCAGTGGCGAGCTTGTTACTGGTATCCTTTTCTTGTTTCTGCTTGACTATGGAAAATTTGGAAGAAATTGTTCTTTAAATTTTATTATGTAGTGGTGGTTATACATAGTTTATTGCCCTAGAATTGTCTGGCCTTTTTAACTCGTGAAGTTAAGATAGATAATTGACCCTTTGCATTTGAGAATTTTGTTTGGATTTTATGAAGAAAGTCTCCTCTTGTTTCTACTGCTGCTTGGGTTTTACGTTTATATGTTGTTATCTTTGCAATTCGTATGAAAATGATGCATTTACTATTAATTGATTCTGCAATTTTCTCAATTCATCTAACTTAGAAGCTATGGATTTGAACATTATTTCTTTAGCATGCATTTTATTCCTTTCATACTTTGCCCAGTAAGCTTACATGATGGATTGAAAGCCCATAAAATAACTCTTGCAACCCACAAATTGAAAGTTAAACTTGCTTTTGACATAAGGCATCAGACTGTACAATTTTGCAGGGAATGATTAGGTCTGCTGGGATGTCATGGTGATGAAATGTTCTTGATGATGATTCAATATAGAAATCTTTGGTTTAAGTTGGAGAATTGTCATGACTAAGAGCCTCTTAAAGAAGATTACTTGAAAAAACATTGTGCATGCAATGCATGAAGGCTTGTCATGCCATAGATTGCTTAAAACACCTTCAGTTGAATTATCCTTGAGCTTCGTAATTTTCATGTGAAGTTTAATGATGAGGTTTCTAACTCATGCATTTCTAGAATTGAGAATTATAGTTAAAATGGAGATTACCACTATCAACAATTAAATTTTGCAGAATGAGAGCTTTACTAGTTATTTAGATAAAGATAGATCGGCACAAAAGTTCTGGATGATCCTAATAAGGATCCTAATGATTGTTTAAGAGCTGTTATTGCAAAGACATATGATACTTGTGCGCACAAAACAATTCTGCCACTGGTGCATAACTTTAATAAAACCAAATAAATAAACTCGAGAGGCTCGTGAAGTTGCTTGGAAGAAAGGTAAAGTCTCAAGGGTGAGGGACATGGTGACTGGCATGGATTGGTCCACAGGATGAAAGATGAGGTTGACTGTTTGACTTTTCAAAGCGCCAAAAATTCATTGAGTTTTCACTTGAAGTCCAAACACAACCATGGGATGGAAAATTGGTCTAAGCAATCAGATTTTCTTCTTTCCAGTGATATTGGCTCTTAACAAATGAGATGAGAACTTAGTGATGGCCCTTAGTGCGAAATCTTTAGGCTGGGGAGGTTAAGTATCTTAGTCAATTTTAAGTTTTAAATTACTTTCTAAATCAGGATTATGGCCTGTGGCATCATTAGTTTCATAATATTCTGTTTGTGCATATTTAGAAGCATCATGCAAGTGTCTTTAATAGTATCATGCTGAAATTTTCTAACCACCTCTGTAAATCAGAGGAATGCAGATATCATCGTTTATGGTAGTATGTGCAGTAAAATTTTATCCAACCGCTTTCTACTAATGACATTGGTGGTATACAACCTTTTTTGTGGAGTTTAAGCTTACGCAAATCTTTGCCACAAACAATAAGCAGGAATAAGTGTAAAGTAAAAAAATTAGAAAAGAAGCGGTAAACAAGTTAAGCCCACCTACCACATGTAGGATAAGATATGCCTTGACTTTAAACATAAAGCTCTCAAAATTGAAATCTTGAGTACTTGACATTATCTGTGCAATGTTTATGTTTGTGCAGCTGTTTGTTTGTATATATTGTCTTGTCAAAAAGCAACAAAATATGACTGCTTTCTTTTATGTTATCTAGGTTCGAGTGATAAAGCTCTTAAGCTATGGAGAGGAAGGACCTGTTTGCACACTTTTATGGGGCACACAGGTTGGTTGGTTTTCTGTTCTCTAATGGTAAAATCATCAGGATATCAAATCGTTTTTTAGTTGTCCTATAGATTATCACTAACCTTATCACATTGTTTTGATCTTTGTGAACTCTGTATATTCGGCTCTCCATATATTTAAAAATATTTTATTTTTTCAACTAAATGTTTTTAAGATGATTTATGTATATTTGGTGCATTATTTTGTTTCCCTAATCCAAACCTACAATGATGTCATGCTTTTGTGTAGTTTGGAAAAAACATAGAGATAAAGGTATGTTAAAACCTTGGTCTTGGTCACCATTGTGAGAAGTGCAACTATCAAGTGTCATAGAATAGATGGAAATTAAAGGTTTTTGTCTTGTTGAACTCATTATGCTAGCCATCATCAGGGTGTATTTAATAATATTGATCGGTATGTTTTGTAAATAGTTGATTTTTTTTACTTTCCAGTTGTTGGTCGATTTTTCTGACTTGTGTCAGTTTATGCCTGGATATACGTTAGAGTTAGAAAAGCTTTTGATAAGTAATATTTTTATGTAACGCGTGTTGCAGTTTTGCTTGTTACCTGATGGCATGGTGTCGTAAACCTTTGCACAACAAGGTTTTTAAAATTTCACAATTCACAATCTAGATCTTATAATCCAAGTTGAAATGGCCCTAAATGATTTGGATCCTATCCTTGGAGCAAGATCAGTGTAAGATCATGAGATTTATATCCATATGGTGGACCATGCAGTTCTTCAATCATACGATCTGACTTTATTATGCTAATACATATTAAATCATGGGTGTGTCCACTTTATATAGTTTATGTGACTGTGGCTTTTAGATTACTAACCAACAATGTAAGGAACTCGGAACCGGTACCGGGCCCCGTATCGGGCCCACAAAATCTTAAAAAAATTCTTTTCTTCCTATCAAAAAATTGTTTAACCTGAATCGGGCATGAGCCGGATAGGAACCGAGCCGAACTGAGTCTGAACCGAGTGGTACGGTACGGTACCGTGCCATATGGAATATATATTTTTTAATTTTTTTTAACGGTCTGGAGTGCCAGACTGTTTTTTATATATGAACCGTACTGGCTCTTGGCCGGTACGGTATGGTACGCTCCGTACCAGGCGGTACGGGATGGTACCGCAAACCATGCAACAATGAGTCTTGCATCCTCAAATTAGCGAGTCTGTTATTGAAAATCAAAGAGTTAACAACAAAATGCAAATTTTTTGTATTTTTATAGCCATATGTTAAATTCTTGCCCTCCCCCCTGAAACACTGTACCCAAAATGATAAGATAGATAATATATAAATTTCTTGAATGGTGAACATAGTATTTGTTTCATTAAAGATGCTATATGGGCCTATATTAGTTACAACTAGACTTTTTGTATGCATTGTTGTCTATTCACCATTCATCTACTTTATACCTCGACTCATATCTCAATTTTCACATTTATTTAATATTTAAAAGTTTTGAAAGAAATCAGAAAAATTTTTAGAATTGTAATCCAATCTACAATCTGATCTGATCTATAGCCCCCTGTACAATTTGTGACTTGATCGTGATCTTAACAACAATGTTGTTCCATGTGGCCATGTGCTCAACCATGTGCTATGGCTTATAGCTACTTTTGTGATTGAAGAGTCAAGAGTTATGGGGAGTTATGCATCTAGATGTTCGTGATCCAATCTTTTCTTTCTTCAATGTTCCATAGTTACTTATAGAATGTTTGAATGATTTTATGGGATATGGCAAACTATCATGTGTTGTGCTTATGCTGGTGAACTGCTAGCACCATATGTTTTGCATGCCATATTGTGTTGACCGTTGACACATGGCATTGCAAAGGGATGTGCTGATTTGTAGAAAGCAAGGAATATTGAACCAGTATCGAGCCCCGTACAGGTCATTGACCGGTATGGTACCGTACCGTATCGAGCCCATAAAATTATAAAAAATTTCCTTCCTTTTTCATGGCTATATTATTTAACTATCGGACCTGAATTGGACTGAACTGGGCAAAATGTATTAGTACAGTACCATACTGTACCGGTCCGGTATAGGATTTTTTGAATAGTCCGGCATTCCGGATCGTTTTTCATGGTTGAACTGTACCGGCTTTTGGCCGGTATGGTACAGTAGGTACAGTATGCCCCGAATCAGGTTGTTCAGGATGGTACCGAGAATCTTGGTAGAAAGAATCATAACTTTATTAAGTTCATGTAAAACAAACCAATTTTGATTGCTTCATAAAAGTACATTGGTGCAATTCTAGACTAAACAATGTAGTTCTTAACTGAAATATAGAAATCTAGGTAATAAATCCTACATACATCTTATGTTTGTTGTGTAGCCTGTGGCTTGTTGCATACTTTCTGAATAATTTGTTATTATAAATTAACATTGTACAACTTTTTTAATATATTAATGGCCTGGGAAAATAATTAATACACTATAGTTATAGACAATGGCATATAGACACTAGGAAATAGGTACTTATATTTATGCACTAAAATGTTGAAGGTGGTTACACATTCCTGGTATGATAGGAAACTCATGCTACTAGAACTACAGGAGGTTTATGTAATAAGAGATGCTTCCTTTCTGACATTTGTTCATATGTAGAATAGCAATTATTGGTTATATCATTTCCAATTTGTTGCTCAATCTTTAAAACTTACAAAAAAAGAAGATCCAGGTCAGAACAAGGCTGTTTATTATATTCTGGTTTGAATGTAACATGGGAAAACAAGGCATATGCATTTTTAAAATTTGCAAAGAAAAAGAGATCCAGGTTAGAATAAGGTTTTTTATTAAATTCTTGTTCAAATGTAACATGGGAAATTAAGGTATATGCCTATGTCACTGTGTATTGGTACTTTTATCTTGATATGAATTTGTATAAAGAGATCTATAATAAGGTGATCTGGCATGGGCAATACATAGATATATTATGTACCTGCTGACAGGTACACGTATGGATATGGTATGGTATGAATGAGCACTTCAAACATTGTTTCATGCCTTTTTGGCAAATATTTTTTGACTAGGGTACAAGCCCTTGTTGCCATTATATATATTGATTTCTGCATTAAGGTACTCTGTCTTTTTAATGTGTTAATTATGTCAATAGTGAGATTCTAGCTTATTCCCATCTGATCTTTAGCTAAGGATGTTTTCTACCTTGTGGATCGTTCCTACCATTGAGGTGATGTGTTGTATGGTTGGATCAGTACATATCTAGTCCATGCCAAATGAGACAATCCAGTTTCCTCATGGTTCTTTGTGATTTTTTTGATGCACTTTCTTTTTCCCTTTTTTCTAAGGGGGAAAAGTTGATTCCTAATGTTTGAAATTTGAAAGTATGGTGTCTGCACTCTTCTTTTATTCTTTTTTTGTTAAAATTTTTAATGCTTATGTTTATTGTAAAATTATGGAAATATTTTTTCAGCTTGCACCACTATATATCATAGTCTTGCAAATGTCAGAAGTGTTTTGAGTCCTTGGTTAGTTGGAGTAAGGATTCAAGTCAAGGTGGGACGTCCTGCATGACATTGGGACACCATCTCATGTGTTGGGACAGGATGTCCTCTCAGCATCGGAATGTCTTAATCAGGATGCCTTGGAACATCCCCTGTCTCAAGTGTCGAGACATGCCAGGATGCCAGTGCATCCCGTTTCATTGAAAAACTGTGACAGTCCCGTCCCACGGGATTTAAAACCTTGAGTTGGAGTTTACTTCTTTAACATAAATAGGATTATGAGATATATTAACATTGGGACTTGTGACAACTCTATGTTATTTGGGTGCCTTTCATTTGGCTGGTGATTCTACCTTTTCATAAATTTATTTAGAAAAAAATTCTTGTACTTAGATCTGCAAATAAGCATTATATAATCATATACTAATTCCATGTGAGGTCTTCCTAGATACTGTTCGAGGCCTAGCAGCACTGCCTGGGCTTGGGATCCTTTCTGCATCACATGACTGGTATGGTGTGCTTTTGCAAATTTGGATTTATGTGCAAGTGGATTTTTTATTTATCACTTGTTGCCATTATTTTCTTGCCTATGTGCATCTATGCATATTTTATCAGGCTGCAACTTCATAAATTGTATATTCTAATTCCAGTTGCATATGATTATGTCTTGTGATTATTTAATTTTCAATGAGGCAGGAAATTTTTTCATCCTTGACACTCATAACTTAGTAAAATAAACTCATCTTGAACTTTTCTAGTCTTTAAACCACGTTGCCCCCACTCTCTGTTAGTGTGTCTGTTAGTGCAAGTGACTTAGAATGGTCTAAGGTAACCTAGATACTATCTAGACCAATTCCATGTGTATCATTTAGATTTCTAAACCCATATGCTACCTATTTTTTGAATTGGTTAGGTTGCCTTTGATTGGGTTCGAGATTAATTCTGCTAGATTTCATTCTCAATCAAGTTGGTGTTGAGGTAATCATGGTTGCATTTATGTGCAATTATGGGTTTGACAACTATGAGAGATTGAATGAGATCATATCATATTGAATATGAAAATTATGAAAGTTATAGATTCAAAGGAGAGAAGGCTTAAGGTATTATATACTAAAAATTGGTATTTGCACCAACTGACTAGAATATCAAACTAACCATAAAATATTTATTTATCACCTTATTCCCCATTTTTCTTAGGTTCTTTAATGCTTTCACACACTTCTAGCTGAATTTGTACCAGTTCTCATTTTAGGCTTTTTTTATTGCTACAGTGCTGCTAGTTGCAACAAACATGATTAGGGAGCTAAGCTCAGAAACCAACAGCAAAAAGCTATCATTTTCATTCAGAACTGTTGAATGACTTTATGACCTCTTAAGCTAATTAGGGTCGCTGTTCCTAATTGATGCAGCTTCTGAAATTATGATGATGATAGTGCTAAGGCAATATTGTCATGTCTTGGATTTAGCTGATGTATTAGTGGGATGAAACATCTGGATTCTGGATGACAAGTAACATGAACTTACCATATTTGGGATTTTGATTCATTGACAATGTTATCACCATGGCCTTCTTTGTTAGTGAAATGTCAGCCTTGATGCAATCACTTCCAGGGGCTGGATGAAGGTTATGTGCCTCAACATAGTCCTGAGGATTAGACCTAACTAAAGTCCATACTAGCTGTATATAATTATATATTTATCTTCATAAATAATGTGCATTTAGATGTCTGTTTAAAATCAAATTATCCTTGTCTCTCTATGCTTCGAGTCAAAGGATGCTTTCCCTTTGTAGTTCCTTATGGTAATTTATCTGTTGAATGGCAGCTCCATTAAATTATGGGCGTTAACTGGTCAAGTCTTGATGGAGATGACAGGCCATTCCTCTCTTATTTATTCTGTGGATGCATATTCATCTGGACTGGTTGCTAGTGGGAGCGAAGACTGTTTCCTTAAGATATGGAAAGGTGATTTTCTCATGGATTTATATATTAAAAGCTTTCATCATGATCAAGTAATTTAACTGGGTACTTATTTGCTGAAGTAAAATTTATGACATTGTTTAGGACTTTGGACACATGTTGCTGGAAACTATTATATCAGTTGCTCATTTATATAGGTCATTTTTTGCATGGTTTTGAGCTTAGAATTATGATGATGTTATTGCACTTTTTAATTACCGATTTCACATGGTCCATGTTCTTCAGCTTTCTCATTTGCTATGTTGTTTTTGTTGATGTGACTGATAGGAATTGTTTTAACTAACAGGTTATGGGTCCACCATAAACTTCTAGTGCTCCAAACCTGCTCCGTCCATCCCCATGTGCCTATCTTTGCTGCATAAAAACAGTAGGGAAAGAAAATTGTTAATATAGCAGCACAAAATCAACAGAGGAACAATGATCTTGCTAGGTTCAGGATTTTTGAAACTAGGAATTTATTTGTCAGGGATTGGAATGAGCGTTCAATTGTTTTTCCTTTAAACATATGTTTCTTGTTTATTTACAAATACACATTGACTGTGGATTACCTGTTGGCAATTTACATATCGGTTGTGAATTACATGTTGGCAATTACTTTACATATATGGTCATAGGGTGGAGCTATGTTGTAGGCCAGAGTGGGGTTGGGGAGCATGATCGTCCTTGGAGATGATAAAAACCCAGTATTAATAGTTGTAGAGTCTGTTGCAGTGGTACACTCTATCTCCCTCAAACACACAAAGCTCTTCTTAAACCCATTTCTTGAGTACTAAACTGTACAAGTTAGTGCTTCTGTCTAGAGTCCTCTCTTAACAAGATGGTGCAGTATTAAATTATCAAATTTTTCAAAGAAGAAAATACTGCTTGCCAAACTTAGCTTCGTTCTCTTACCAGACTTTCTCTTGCTCTATTAGCTGCTAACCACCTTGCCTTCTCCTTCACTCTTGTAAATCAGCTATTAAATGTCTTCAAGCTGAAGCCCTGGATCCCCTAGCCAAAGTTTATTGACATTGCTTTGATGAAGTAAGATCTCTATTCAACTCCATGCTAGTTCACTGACTGCTTGCTGCACCTCTCTCCTATAGGTCCTGTTGTTCCAATTTATTTTAATTCTTGAAAAAATTCACATTGTTGATATCTGGATTTGAGGATGTGGGTACTGTTTCATTGTCATTTTATGTTGGTAAATCGAGCCTCATGCAAAGTTTGCAATCTTGGACTGTACCGCTCATTATGGGGCATACCATACCATACTAGTAGAGCACCAAGCCTCGATACCCGCCCTCCCGTCTCCCCCCGCCCCCTCCAAAAAAAAAAAAAGTCGGTGCTGAGGTATGCATTTTACCCGCACTGGGTATGGGGTGTGCTGTTTGGGCATTGGTATGTGATCTAGTATTGATATTGCAAACATTGGTTAATGTATGGTACTTTGATTTCATATTCTTTTAGGCTATGTTAATTGTTTTTTCAGTTTACAATTGTTTTAAGCCGTTAGATTACATGAGTAAGATATTTTTTTCAATTTCTTTATGAGTTCAATTATGTTCTAACTTTCTTGACTTGTATTATAGCTTGAATATGCTATGTTGTCTCTTCATGAGTGGTTGTGATGGTTATGGATGAACTGAGATATAACCTTGAGCAGTGCTTCTGAACTTCTAGTAATTTATTTTTTCATATTGTCCTAATGCTTTAGCTACTTAGTTGAACAGCATTCAATGATTCATCACTTATGATTCCTTATAACAACTAAATACTATCATCATAAGCTTGACCAGTGAATTGAATTGCCTATGCTTGTTTTTGTGTACTATAATTGTTAAATTATTGAATGGTGAGAATAAAATTCTTGTCAATTCGACCATAAAACAAATAAACACCTTATGCATAGATCAAACTGATGGTTATGATTTTTTACAAATATAATTATGTCATTTTTTGTGTTTGGAGTCTATGTTAGGATACATTTATTTTTTCAATATAGTTTTTTATTATATTAATTATATAAGTTGAGATGAATATAACAAAGTTTCAAGACTTCGCCCCCCCCCCCCCCCCCCCCATGGAAATCCTGGCTTTGCACCTGTATGTTTGTAGTGACAATGGAAACAATCATTAAGCTTGCCCCTTTTTTTTGTCTTTCTTGTCTTATAATATCTTTCTAACCATTTGAAAAGTTCAATCTGTGCATAATTCATGATAAATTTATCATACAGAGGGCATCTTGGAATCTAGATGTGTCTAATCGTTTGTCTTTCACTGTTTAATTTATCTTGTCATCCATGAATTGAATTTTCTTCCTTGTCCAAAGTGACATGTAGCTTATGTCATATCAATTGTTTTTTTTTTTTTTTTTGGTAGCATTTCATATCAATTGTTTACTATTCTATTTGAGAACTAATTCTGTAGTAGTCCATATTGTAGTTTTAGTAGATCTGGTTGAGGGGGGAAGTGGTGCTATGAAGACATAAGAATTGTGGAAAGCCTAATTTTGTCCAATACATGGTTCAACATAATAGATAATATTAATGTTAGATTGACTATTTAGTAGTGATTGTGAATCCTTCATGACTGCTTCCTCTCAAGGGCTACTTTTGTTATCACTTGTTGCTCTTACAAATTCTTTCCCATAACTTCCTTCTCTGTGATCTTAGTTTTTACCTTCTCCCTTTTTTCAAATAGAACCAATTCAAGTCATGCACCATATTGAGCCTTGTTTTGTTGCATGAGCACAATATCTTATGTTCCATTCTGTTCTCTATTCATTGATTTGATTCTCATACTTCTTTCAAGAGTGTTGAACATTATTGATCTTTATTTCCATTTCTGCCTTATCAATCTAATATGCTTGAATCGTTTTGTTGCTATACTTTTTTTCTTTTTTGTGTAACCATGAAATATTGCTCTCCTTATTGATGATATAGATAAATCTTCCATGACCCTGAAAAGCATTCTATGATAAAAGAATACCTAAAATAGCTCTCTATCTGAACCACATTCTATTGTCTTATACGTTATCTATATGTCCAGTGTCAAACTTGAATCTAATATAACATATTGTGGTCTCCCTTGCCCAGCATCATGATTAGAATTGCTTTTTTAATACCTACATTCATTCAATTTTTGTCTTATATAATATATTTTCTGTTAATTTTAAGATGATGCTTTACTTCATTTTGTTAGATTAGCTTTAGAGTAAATTGCTATTCTTTTCTTCATTTTAAGATGTCTTATATAATCCGTTCTCCGAGTACCAATGGTGTTTAGTTTGAGAAGTGTGAAGAGACCTGGACTTAGGTTTGTCCTTAGGTCTCTGTGACAAAAACAATGTCCAACTTGCCACAACTAGTTCTAATAATTGTTGTTTTTGTTCTTATTAAAATCTTATAATTTACACTTAACCCCTCTATAATTTTTTTTAGATGGGAAATAATGCACTTTTTGGATGAATGTCATGCATCATGAAGATGCTTACAACTCACATCTTACGGATTATATTACTTAAGAGGATTTTGATACTTTCCAAATGTATTTAAAGTTTGGCTTGATTAAATTCAAGCCTCTTAAATTTCATGATGTGCATCTTTTTCAACAAGCTGATAAATGCTAATAATACATGTTTGTAACAACAGTACTCTATGTGTGCTTTCTAATAGAATAATTCTCTCTTATTGATTTCTAGCTTGATAGAACTTATAGGTTCTCTTCTCTTTGTGCCTTTCCAGTTGTTTGACTGAGCATCAACCCTCCATGGATAGACCGTCTCATTGTAGGTTGTTATTGGTTCCTTCATAGTCTAGTGGGTTTTAAATTGCAAACCTCAGAATATTTTTATGAAATGGTAAAGTTTTTGCAAGACATCTAAGACACACGTGCATACATACATATATATATACGAATGGACTATGCTCTTGAGAGGAGGGGGTATCTAGTCCTATGAAGCCCAAAATTAATAATTAGGTACTCAAATCAGAGATCCATGCCGGTGATCATGATCTTTATCACTAAAATTTATCTAATTACATGTTTTAGTAGCCTCTAATTTGTACATCATGTAGAAAAAATGGACAGTCTCCTTTCTGTTAATGTGCTAAAATACATGATAAAGTATTTATTGATCATGATATACACATATTAAAGCATTTATGAATTGAAAATCTTTTTAATACTTTGATCATGGCAAAGCATGGTATCATTTTGACAATCCATTTTCGTGTCTACTTGATGCATAGGTTAGAGACCACCAAAGCACATGACTTTTGGTTTTTATGCATTTTTAGTGGTATAAATCATGATCAACAGTGTGGTTCTTTGATTTGGGTGCTAGATTATTGACTTTTTGGAGATACCCTATCCTCTTGATAGGAGCGAAGTCCACCATCTCTACACACACACTTACATATGTATGTTAGTATGTATATGTGTGTTATATGGTGTGGCCAAGTCATTTCAAGTATTCAATAGTTAAAAGTTGAGGGTGCCCTGATCTATCTGCTGCCAACAGCTGCTACACCAAACACCATTGTGATGATTCTTGATCTTTCCTCCATCATGCACCATGATTCTATTCAAGATCATCCACAATGGCAATATCTTGTAATAAAGATGCCATATCTGATCTGTTTCCATGCTTTCTCAGTTAGATGCTTCTTTATGCTTCCACCACATATTGCAGAAAATCTTTTTTTAACGTTTTTTTTTGTGTGAACATGAGGTGTCTGATAACTGTCAAATTACTGAGTTAAATAAACCTGAAAGTTAACTGTGATCTAATGAAAATTATACCGTTTACTCGTTTAGTATTATCTTTAGGTTTCATGCAAATAAATATACCCATATGCACTTACAGGAAAAAGTCAGCTACTGAATAATTCTGTAACTATCACTGAATACTCTACTGATTATGAGACACTTTCATGCCTTTACTTTTTGAAATTCTGGCTTTTCTTTACTTACATCCCCACCCAATTTAGAGCTACCATGAATATGACATTTTTTAGGGCAGACAGGTATTTTATAAGTGAGATCCACATCAGAAAATGATAATTTATAATGTCATGAAGATTACCAAAGCTCAAATGTAAGGGACCATATATGCTGCATGGTTCATGTGCTTTGAAATACTCTCAAGTTAATTATCAGAGATCTTGTAGGGAACCTTATAATTTGGAAATTTTTATGCAAAGCAGATGGAGTATGTGTCCAAAGCATCGAACACCCTGGGTGTGTATGGGATGTTAAGTTCTTGGAAAATGGGGATATTATTACGGCATGCTCTGATGGAACTGTGCGGATATGGACATTAGATAATGATCGGATCTGTGATCCACAGGAACTTGAGGCTTATGGAGTTGAACTCTCTCTTTACAAAAGCAGCAGGTATGAACTTATCTGTCAAAGCATATAATTACTTTTGAACATTATATTCCCCCAGTATGCATTGAGAATCATCTTATCTCTTGTTAAATAATAAATTAACAATAATAATGACAATAATGTAATAATAAGACTTAATGCATATTTCGGTCATGCTCTATGTCTAATAGCTAAATCTTATTTCTGGAATTTTAATAACTCAGTAAATTATTTTAGCCTGCTATTTGGAATTCGTGAGAGGTCCTTTGGTTGGTTCAAAATTTCTAGCTGTAGTTACATGATAAGCAGCAGCTCGGTAATTTTAAATGTGCTATAAATTGTGCATCTCTCTCTGTCTTTTTGTGTTTTTGTCCTTTTGTTTATCAGCATAATTTACTGCAGGAAAAAGGTTGGTGGGTTGAAGTTGACAGATCTTCCTGGATTGGAGGCTTTGCAAGTTCCAGGTTTTATTCCACTTACATGCAATACCTTGTATTTTACTAATTTATCTCATATTTGGTATATTTGATATTTGATGTTGTTATGGATGTTGCCTATGCGGTATTTTTCTCCTTTCTTCCCCTTTTTCTCTCTCTCTCACACACACATTTATTCCTCTTATTGTTCATGTTTTAGTTAACCTTTAGTTGCATTATGGCAGGTCAACTTTCTTCTTGTTGTTTTTAACTAATTTATTTTTTTATTGTATAAAAACTATATTACTTTATGATATTTTAAAACTAATATCTTGTATAACAGCTGTTTTTGGGCAAATAATCCGGTAGCTTTCTTATACTCTCATTTCAGTGGTTTTAGTTAATCAATGTTCTTGATATGTTTGCTTCAGATTTCTGAAATGTTCATATTTTGTTGATTAGTAACTTTAGAGCTTTAGAATTATATTGTTGTAGTGATATTGTAATGGGGAGACTATCATAAAAGTTACATAGACTGAATGGGGGTGTCAAATTGTGCAAGCCTGATTGGTGCAAGAACCGGCCTCATAAATTTTCTGTATAGGCTCGGATTTGAGACTGTGGCTAAGTGTGAAAACGTGAAATGCATTTGAATTTGATCCTGCATGGGGCTGAAACTCCAGAAAATGCTAATTGGGTCTAAAAAGCCGTGGCAGGCGCACCTGGGATCCCAAGCTAGAATCGAGTCTGTGTCTGGAAAGTTCAACTTATTTGTAGGTTAGGCAGGCTCACATCTGAGTCCTTGGCCAAAACCATGTGTTGGTCCGGCCCATCTAGACTCACCCTGAACAAGGGAAGTGTTGAAGGGAAAGGAGGTTTCATTGGAGGGTGGAGTCTTTCCTTCTGTTGTGGGGAATTGATACTCAGCCATGGATCTTTATGGCCAATGGATAGTGGCAACAGGGAAGAGGAACCCTAGCATTGGGAACCAGGGGAGCAGGAGGAGAATGATGACCAAGTCACCTTGCCATCCAGAGACACATAATGGGTTGAATTGGTCAAAATCACCTGAATCTTAGCCTGGGTTTGACAGATGGGAGCAAGTTGCCAAAACTAATAGGCGTTCATTGGATGGGCTATCTGTCAATGTGCTAGATGGTGGGCCATCCAAGCCTTACAGGGAGAAAGGCATGACAAGTGGTGGAAAAGGCCAATAAAATTCAAACATGTTTAACCTGCTGCCAGAAATGTGCTCACCTGAGCAGATCCATGTTCTGGTTATTGGGGTAGGGGTTTCACTGGCCTGCGATCTCGGTTGTGCACGAGCCATCAAAAGGTGTCTAGTTGCTTGGATCAGATGGGCCCTGGTCATGTAGCATCCTATCTGATGGGCTGTGATCTGGACTTGATCTATTGAACGACCCTTCGCCTTTTTGCTCCAACTAAAGGAAAGCAACACGACATAGGAAGAAGTTTCTGCCCATGCAGACATGGGCATGTTTGTTTTCTCTTCTTCAGGGCCTGCAAGGGTGAAGTGGAGGTTGGTGTGTTCCTCTTGTTCTGCAGTGTTTGTATCTGGCTGCTGAAAGGAGGTCTAGAGGATTGATCCACCTTTTGAGCCATTGACTAACTTGGTGAATCAAAGCTTGGTGGAAGAAGGGAGGATCTGCATAGATGTTTAGCAACATGGTGAAAATCAATGGTAGAATTTGGAGAAAGGAGTCAGAACTTGGATATCACTGGTGCATTAGATTCTCGGGGGCAAGGGCGAAGCCCTCTTCTTATTCCATCCTATGATCAAGCGGTTCTTTAGATTAGAACTATTAAACATCAACAAGAGGGCTGTGCATTGGAAAAGGGTATACAAGGCGGGGGAAGAGAGACCATAGAAGTAAGAGTGCAAGTGGGTGCAGAGCCAGTTGATGGACAGGTTAACATAACCCCATCGATGGATCATCAATGAGGGTTCTTCTTTGGAATTGTTGGGGGCATGGTTTTCAGAACTGTTCCAAATCGTACCGACCAAGAACTGGCACGGTTCAGCTCTAAAAAACGGTGACCCTGGACCATAAAAAATGCCATGAATCAGACTAGTACGGGTCGATTTGGTATGGTACGTCCCAGTTCAATTCGGTTTGGGCTCGGTTCGGTCTGGTTCGTGTCCGGTTCAGCGATCTTTGCTTGAGAGGGAGGTGAGGGCAGTTTTTTCTCAATTTCACCAAGACCGATACATGTACCAGTATGGTACGTATGGTACCATGCTATACCGGTTGTTGTTGACCGGTACGTATCCCGGTACCGGTTCAGTGATCTTTGGTTAGGGAACAGGAAAGTCCTCTTTCATCATAACAGCCAAATACCTGATACAGCCATATCGTGTCGGTTGTTGACCGGTATGGATCCCGATACCGGTTCAGTGATCTTTGGTTAAGGAACAGGAAGGTCCTCTTTCATCATAACAGCCAAATACCTTATACAAATTGACAATCCATAAATCTTCATGTTCTTTGAGATGCATCTTGTTAGTTAGAGCCTTATCCAAGTATGTTGACGTCTATCTCGGCATTGGAGTGTGCATGTGTTTTGAGACATAGGGGCTATTAAGTGGGATCATGGCCATTTGGAGATATGGTGAATGAAAGTCTTTCATAATTACTATTGACAAATTATTGCTGTTATATCTGAACCAAATCAAAGTCCTTGGGTCCTTGAAACAGTTTGTCTTGATATTGAATATCAACAGAGGAGACCATTATGGAGAGAGATCATGGCAATTGTTCAGGGGGCTATCCCTATGTTTGTTGCCGGTGATTTTAATTGCATAAATGTACCGGAGGAAAAGAGAGGAGGTAGACCTTACTTGGATTCCTTCACATCTAGGGAATTCAAGGAGTTCATTGCTAGCAATGGGCTTCATAACTTGGGACTCAATAGGGACCACTTTCACATGGTGCAATACTTAGGGTGGCAATGCAAGGGTGTGGGAATGGATGGACTAGGGTCACTAGACTTTTGCGATGGGCAATTGGATTCAACAATTTCAGGATTATTAGATGCATCACCTTTCCCAAATAACCTCTGATCACTGTCCCCTTCTAATCCTTACCAAGAACCCTATAATATTTAAGTCTCCTTTTTGATTTGAGACATTGGGATTATGCACACTCTTGGAATGTTGTTTGGGATGGGATGCTTGGAGGGAACCCTATGTGCAAAATTACTTGCAAGTTGGAATTAGCAAAATTCTGATTACTCAGTGGGTACTGGGTAATGTATTTAGAAAGATGGAAGAGAATGGGCATTGATTGCAGCATTGCAGCAGAAGGGGTGTGATTAAGGCAGACCATCTAATGCTGATCTACAGTTTTTGGTATCCCATTTAGCAAGTCATCATTCCCTACTCCATCGGTATGAGATATTCTAGAGGCAGAATCTAGAGTTGCATGGCTGCGGGAAGCAGATGGTAATGCTAAGTTTTTTCATAGATCTACAATTGTCAGGAGATGTTGGAATGGTATTTGGATACTAAAGAACAGGAACGGGAACATGATAGAAGATGGCCAAATGATTAAAGCAGAACTACTCAATTTCATCAGGGCTAGGTGGCACTTGGAGAATGAATTGTTTGCAGATCCTGATATCCCTCATCCTATGAAGACCCTCTCTGTCTAACAAAGTTGTTTTTTGAAGAAACAAGTGACCGATATAGAAATAAAACTATAAAAGAGGTAGTGTACTCTATGTTTGATGGTAAAGCACCTGGTCCTGATGGATTTTTTCTATTGTTCTTCAAGAAGTACTGGTCAGTTATAAGGATGTTTGTTTAGCAGTGAACCAGATTTAACTTATAGTTTTATGCCTCAAAGTTGGAAAGCCACTTCTAATACTTTGAACCCGAAAAGATTTGATGCTCTGGAACTGTCCCATTATCGTCCGATCAGCCTATGCTCTATGCTGTATAAAATCATAGCAAAAATCTTGACTGGCAGAATGCTGTCCGTCTTGGGAGATCTTGTTAGTCAAGTACAGGGGCTTTTGTGAGGGGCCTAAATATTTCTGATAATATTTTGACTTCTCAGGAGATTATGCTTGATTTGGTGAAAGCTCCCAAAACTAGTAGCCTTATGGCCATAAAGATGGACATGGAATTCACCTATGATCATGTTTGATGGGAGTTCCTATGGAATACTTTGATGCAAACTGGGTTTCAAAGTGGGTGGATCAAGTGGTTTATAGGTTGGGCGGAAAGGCCATCCTTTTCTTTACTAAACATGGCACTCCTACAAAGTTTCTCCAATCTAATATCGGTTTATGCTAGGGTTGTCCATTGTCTCCATATTTGTTTGTTCTGTGCAGATGCCTTAGCTAGCAGGTCCTGTGAATATCAGCCTGCTCCATCTGCATGCCCAATTTCACATTTGTTGTTTGTTGATGACTGTTTTTTGATTGCTAGGGCGACTCTGGACAAATGCTGTTGTCCTAATAAGGATAGTCAAATACTATTGCTTGATGTTGGGATAGCATGTTAATGTTCAAATCCACTATACAATTTAGCTAAGATTGACACATGCATTAAGCATCAAATCAAAACGTACCTTATTGTGGAAGAATGTGAAGGGGGCTTGGCAGTACTGGGGGTTCCCATTTGGGATAGATGGCCTCGAGTTCCTGAATGCAATCCATTGATTCAAAGGGTTTAGGATCACTTGGAAGGATGGCAGTGGGATAGGTGAAAGAATGCGGGACAGGAGACTCATTAATTAGTACTTTGGAGGTGAGCTTAGCTCTCAAGTGCTGTCTATTGCAATTTGATTGGGAGACGGCCAATAGACTTGGGTGGGAGAGCTCCAATGGGCTAAGAGTCGGAGTTAGTGAGTTATATTCTCTACTCAGAATCCATCAGAGCAACAAAGAGATGCAGGGAGGGAATGGGAGGTTGGAGTTCATCCAAGAGTAGTGGTATTGTTCCTTTGGAAGATGATTTGGAACCGTTGGCCTTGCAGAAGTCTTCTTCACCATGGAGATATTACCATGTACACTTTATGTGACCAGTGCATAGAGACAGAAGAACCAATGGACCATGTCTTACTTGAATGCCTTATAACAATTCAGATTTGGAGGCAAGCTTTCAGTCTTCTGTCCTTATCCATCCATGGAACATGGAGGTATTTTTTCAATTTGTTAAGCAGGGTATCCTATAAGGGTTGATGATCAAAGCTTGATCTCTTTGTGCTACGTTGCCTATCCTATAAGGGTTGATGATCAAATCTTGATCCTTTTGTGCTACATTGCCTATCATATATGGTTTGCCAGGAGCAAGAGATTCTTTGAAAATTGTAGGGAAAGGCTTTTGGTTATTGCATTGAGAGCCTTACACCATGGTCCTTACCTCATACATGCTAGTTTATTGGAGGGGATGATGGGTGGTAGGGAATTCTAGGGTTCTATACATGTAGATTCTACATCCCTTGTGATTTATTTCACCTGGAAACCCCCACCCCCTGACTTTCTCAAAATCAACTTCGATGGTTGTATGAAGAATGGGAATCAAGATAATAGAGCATGCTTTGTTATTTGAGACTCCGTATCTCTATTCATTGTCGGGTGGTTATTCTCTTTTTGAAATGATAGTTCCATTGGCAAAGATGAGGGCTGCATGGGAAGGATTGGTATATACCAAGGATCGTTGAATTGGTACCGGGACCCGTACCGGTCACCGGTTGGTACAGTACGGAACTGATTTGGTGCCATATCGATATACGGTACGGCAAGCATGCTAGTCAAACTGGCATGCAATTTTTTTTATTTTTTTGGATTTCTTGTGATTTCAAATATCTTTTTTAGGGGTTATTGAATGTTTTTAGGTTCAAATAGATATTTGTTGATGCTAATTGATGTTTGCATTACTTTAATACACTCTTAATCATGTATAATGTGAATTTGACTTTTTAGGTTTCTAATTTTTAAATTATCAATACATGGATTAGATATCATTGAATTTTAAAATGTTTAAAATTTGTAAATAAATAATTAATATATAGTTACATACCGATATTTAGAATTTGGTTGAGTGTCGATGTCCATAAATGGTATATTGGATTATAACTCATCACAGATCCCTCACTGAGGTCCTGACTTTGAAAGGTATCCTGAAATTCATGTATGATCCTATAATGCTACATATATTTTTTTAAGATAGTGGGCATGCATGAAAGGTCATTTTTTTTCAAAATTAGACATAGTATACTAGTCATACGATATATCAAGATTTGGATAAATAGATACGAAATTTATGATGAAAGTAGTTTACAAGCCCTAAAATAATAATTTTATTTTATATTTTTTAAAAATTAATTTTATTTTTTAATTTAAAATTATTTTTTAAATTTTAAAAATTATATATTTAAAAAAAATTAATGATCTTAGTATCATTGTATAGATCATGATAAATCTGCAATATATTCTAAAATCATGCTAAAATAAAAAATTTTGATATAGCTTTTTCTTATTTTTTATTTTTATGAATTTTTAAAAAAAGAGGGGAGAAAGAGAAAGAGGGAAGATGATGGATCTACATACCTTTAATCGATATTTTTTTCAAGCTTTTCCTATGTTTTTATCGAGTTGTGTGGGTTAGAATCGGCTGGATAGGAAAAATAAGCTTATTTGTGAAACTGAGACCCTCTCGGGCTCTCAATCACATTAAACCCTTCACATGGCTATAGGGTTTGATCCAAACCGGACTGAATCAGGCCAAAATGCATGGTTCAGGATTGAACTGTACTATTTCGATGGGATGTTTTGAATGGTCTGGGGATCCGGATTGTTTTCTACGATCAAACCTTCCCAATTCTTGCTAGTACGGTACAGTACGATCTGAATCGGGTGGTTCGGTTTGGTTCGGGAAACCCTGGTATACACCATTAATGTGGATTCTAGAGCAGTTATTAACTCGGATCACCTTAGAAATTCAGGATCAGAGGTCCACTCATCCCCTGATGATGATGATGGATATTTGGAGACTCAAGTCAAGGATGACTGCATGTGTTGTCGGTATGTCTTCAGTGAGGCTAACAAGGCTGCAAACTGGATGGCTTCCTATGTGGTGGACCATGCTGGCTTCGAGCTATGAGAAATTGATTTTGTTCTATTAGAAAATTTTTGTGACATTCTTGTGATTGATGCCAGCAGATGAATTGATTCTCAAGGGATTTGTAAAGTAGCCAATCCAACAAAAAAAAGAAAAGAAATTATTCCGGCACAAATACATGTTTAGATGGGCCAGAGAGAAACAAATCCCAAATATTATATGATTGGGAATTTCTGTTCTATTAATTCTTTTTGTTGAAGGCACGCAATAGTTTCTTTTTAGCCAAACACTCTTAAAAAAAATTTGGATATTCAAATTTTGGAATTTTCATGATAGATGAAAATAAAAAAATAAGTTAAAGGCAAACCTCCAACGACAATGTAAATATATTACATCCCACCTCTTGGATATCAAAATATCATTCTTCATTGTCTTCCCACCTCTTAGGCTCTAATTATTCTTAAGCAGATCGTGGAGGGTTATTAAGCTTGTTGTTCTATGAATCCAACATTATAAGGAGTCTAGTGCGATGTTATGTTTTTCTATTACCTAGGTAATGAGATGTACATCGTCACTTAAAAGGTGAAAATGTGGGATCACTTAAGGTGGCATTTGGTGACCCAAATGGGATCACCATAGTGATTCGAGTCTTATGGTGATCTGATCTCCAGTGATTCAAGATCACTGCATTTGGTAGGCCATGCTCTAGTGATTAAAAATATCCAAGTATCCACAAGTGACATGTTTGGCATTCCATGAGATATTAAATATTTTATATAAAAATATAAAGTTCAATAAGATGTATTTACTCTAATTTAAAATTATCATTGAATAATAATATGATAATAATATCATTAATAATATATTATAATATAATATCAGATATATAATATTGATATAATATCTTAACGGTATATTAATATATTATTTTTTTATTAGATTGAAGGATATTTTTGTTCTTAAATTTTAGTCCAATATCACTACTTGGGGATGATCTTGGATCCCCAACCTCAAGGACAGGTATCCGATCACTAGATTGGATGGTGATTTGAGGAGTGAGGGTGATTTAGAATCACTGCCATGTAGGATTGCCATGGTGCAACCAAACATGGTGATTTCATCACTTCCATCCACATCACCTTTGATGTTGTGTTGATCATCCTATACCAAACGCCCCTAAAGGAACAAGGAGAGAGAAGTGGCCCAATGAGAGGGATTTGAAAGTTACAGGGGCTTTGAGAAAGAGGGCCATTCTTGAATAAAGTACTGCTTTCTTGTAGAGTTTGTTTTGGAGCATTGGAACAAAGGGGGGTTTTTAGAGAGAAGATTAAAGTTATTGCCTTATTGGAGTTCTACAATGCTACTTATTGTGCGCCATGTCAAAAATCTTAAGATTGAATTTTGGAGCTTGCATCTTCAAGGTTTCTTCAAATTTGGTTGAAGCAAGGAGGGTAAAAAACTATATTTTTTTCTAGACTTATTTTTATTGTATTATTAAGGGCCTGCTCTTTGGAGGGTAAAAAACTTAGCCTGGAATCTATATGTTTTTCGTAAGTATTTCTCAAGCAACATTTAGATATGATTTTTTCTCTGTTTCTTTATGCAATTGGAAAATGAGTCTAGAATCTTTTACCCATGTCCTTTTGCATTACTATTTTCCTAGGTATGTTGCTAAGATCTATTTATATTTTTTATAATACCTCTCTTATTATATAAATATTATTATGTATGATAATAATATATTATATTATGTATGATATATAATGATATATGCTATATTTTATTATATTATTATATGCTATAATGTATATTATAATGCATTTTTTAAATAATATGATACATTGTATTAGACTATAATATATTGTCACAATAATATGTTATATTATAATAAAAACATAATTAATAAAAACATAATTATATGATAATAATATAATATAATAATTATATTTTATATTATATAGTTTATTATATAATAATATATAATACAATATAGATAATATATTATATTATTATTGTACTATTATATTATTATTTTATTATTATAGGGTTAGGGATATTTTAGAAACAAAATAAAAAGTTATTTTTTCAGCCGATGGGAAAATGACTTATCCATTTCCTAGGTGGATAAGACTTTCCTCCCATTTCATGGATAAATGCAACCCATGGGAAAATAGCTTATCTAGAGAAGTATGAGAACATGGGTAAGTAGGTCAATGGAAAAGTTGACCAACTTTCCCATGATATTTACCCACCAAAGAATGACCCTTACATATTTATGAAAATTTTGTTTTGTGAATTGTCTTAAGATTTGTGATGTTAATGTTATTATATGGTCTTCGTTGATAAGCAAAACATGCTTTTTGGATGTTTTGTAGCATATACTTAATTATGTAATCTCTATTTTTTTTGCTAGCCATGTCTTCTCCTATTTTTTGAAAGATTTGTTGTATTGGCTTAATCATGTAATATCGTTCTCATATTCTATATCCATACCTGTGCTTCCTAGTGCCTGGTTCATTTTGATAGCCCTATTTCAACATCTCAACATTATCTTCTTTTGGATCATGGTCACCCATGACTCTTGACATCAGGTGGTTCTGTTTGTTCATGTTTATGGTCATGTTGTTTTGGTGAAGATGTGCTTGTTAGGTTGCCCAATACCATGTGACATGGTCAAATACAATGCAACCTAGCTTTCGTTGTATATCAAAATTCAAAACCTAACAACAGGTTTTTGACTTGGTGTCTATCATAGGTTGTGAAATCAACATGTGTTGACACTTTAAAGTTTAAACCTTGCTAATATGTAAGGTTGATAGTGATCTTTGAGAATGAGTTGATGGGCCACTGAAAAATCTTCCTTGGCCAGGCTTGGGTAGGATAGTAGAGCAAATACAAGAATTAGTAGCATGGCAAAAATGCATTCCACGTCATTAATTTGTTTGCTGACGGTAATTGTGGCCTTTCGGGAGAATTGATGCCATCTGGTCTTGTTGGTCATTTTAGATAGGATTCAAAATGAATCCATTTGAAGTGAACATTCCTTCCCCCACCCCCTGCCCTCAGGAAACTGCACATTCATATTGGTGGCAACCGACTATTTCTCCAGGTGGGTAGAGGCTGTACCTCAAATTCATGAGAGGGGTGGCGGTAGCAGATTGTATCCACACTGTTATCATGTACAAATTTGGGATACCTGCATTTTAGTCTCCATTCAAGAACTAAACCATGGACAAATTTGGCAAGAAGTATCAAATCAGAACTTGGGATGGGTTAACCCTATGGGAAGGCCAGCTTTTTATGATGTGCTAAATGCGGCTTCTTATAACTTGTGGGAACTGGAATTCCTAGAAGAGCCATGCTCTTCCGTGAGGCTGCAATTGCAGCATCAATAGCTCTTTGCAGGTCTTCTAGTGACATAAACAGTCCTCCTCGTGATGGGCCAGCAGCTGAAACTCCTCTTTCTTGTTGTTCATGTATAGCTGTTGATGAAGATGCTCTATTGGGGGTGGTGAAGTAAATGAGATGAAATAATGAGTGAAAACATGGATTATGCCAGAAAGGATTTGTTTTATCACTTGGGATTGTGAATGGCGCCATGAATCTCTATTGCTAGGTGTCTTGCATAATATGTTTGTTGTCATGTTCGCTGAATGTTAACATCCAGAAATATGAAATTCAGACTCATGTGACAAGCCAAGGCACTGAAAGAATTACTGAGGAAATACTGCATCTAGAGACTCACTTACTCTGAAGTTTAGACAGAAGTCATGCATTTGTTGAATGCCAAAACATTCTATTTCTGTCTTGATTTTAACAATGTTCTATAGTAATTTGGCATGTGATGTGTCTTTTCTCATTTTCTGTTAATTATAGATTTCTTCTTTCTTGTATACCCATAGTTTCCTTTTCTTTTTTTCATGCTTTTTGGTTGAACAGGCATTACTGATGGGCAAAAAAAAGTCATTAGAGAAGGTGATAATGGTGTGGCTTATTCATGGAATTCAAGGGAGCATAGGTGGGACAAAGTATGTCTTAATGAATATGCGAGTTTTTTCCCTAAAAGAATTACATTGCACATATCAGTAATTCATTCTTTTTGCTTTCCTATTGTTCTCTAATGTGGAATAATATTGATATTCTTTTATTTCTTCGTTTCCTTTCCAATTAATTTATTGGGAAATGATAAAAATGATGAGGATTTTCTAGGTTTCAGGTTCTGGTTGTACTCTACAATCTATATAGATTTCCAACACAAAGTCTATTACACTTGCATGGTTTTTAGTATTTTTTAACTATTTGACTATATGTGGACCTTTCTCTTGCTTTCACTTGCTCTCTCGTCCCTTTCTTTCTTGTTGTATATCTTGTATGTGTGTTTTCTTTTTTGGGGGCATGCTGCCAATATGTTCGTTGAACAACTGGATATACTTTTAAATCTACATTTTGTTCTGAGGTTATTGTAGAGGAGATTCAACTATTGGTTTCATGGTAGAGGTGATGAAAGTTGCATAATAATGACATCACTAGTATCCTTGGATATAAATATGAGCAGACCAACATTTTATTAGTCGCCTTTCAAGAATCATGATTGACTATGAAACAAGTTAAGCCTTCTTAAATAAGTGAAACTAAAGATTTCTAAATTCTAAGCATTAAGGGACTGTTAAGAATCTGCAGTTAGACATGATTGTGATTAATACTGTGAAAGGGATAACAGTTCTTAGTGAAATCATGAAGATTTGTGTTATCGTGAAGGATTTTAAATACTGGGTTATGTCTGGCTAGAATTTGGCACTTGGCACTTGGTCAGTAATCAGCAAGGTTAGTCACTTGGAACCAAGTAGTGCTAACTTGTATGTGCTGTGACCATTTGGCACAGGTCAATATGATTCAGTATCATTTGATATCGAGGCCAAAAAGTTGTGTACCTTTTTTTGTTTTCCATAATTTGAAGCTGAGGTTGTGTTTGGCATAATTATTAGTTTTCTATTCCTAATACCTAAAATCTAAAACTCTGTTTTTGCTTTCTTCTAAATTTTTAAAAGTTTGTTTGATGAGTCAATTAATTTTTAAAACATAAACACGAATTCTGGAAGTGATGTTGATGATGCTGTCAACAACAGTGCTAGTGGTGATTCTGGCAGTTATGATCATGGGGGTGATGGTGGCGGGGGTAAAACAGATGTTTTTCTTTTCAAACAAAGTGAATGCCACTTTGAGAAGCTTTGACCTTTTTTCAGAAACCTGACTAGTTTTTTTTAACCAAAAATGGAAATTTCTCTACCAAAGAAGATTTTTGCATCATCTTTTTTATTTTAGTTTTAGAAACTGAAAACCAGAAATAGCAGTGATAATAAACGTAGCCTTAGGTGCTATAATCAAGAGCAAGTATAGGTGCATGAAGCGGATATACTTTGAACATTAAATTAAGGAGAGAGCGAAGAAGCAGGTTGGGGTTTAAGTTTTTAGGGTATTACTTGTGACAGAAGTTTCCTACTAAAAATTTAAGTCAGAGGGAGTTATATTTTAGTATAAGATCGTGACCGTACAGGTATACAAAACAAACCTAATTTTCATGAATACTTTCGAAGTAATTATCATATATGTAAGATATCATGAATAAGTACTATTCCCAATTTGAGTTAAGTAAAAATAATCTAAATTCAGATTCCATCAAAATAAGGGTCAAATATCCAAATATTTAAGTAATGGCCCATTGCTTTATATAATATTGATAATAAAGATTAAAATAATGGTCATTATTTGATTTTTAATTTGTTATAGTGACCATTATATGTTCATACTGGTTCGCTAAATAAAATAACACTTTTTGAAATTCAAAATTTAAATTTAGCTGAAATTTGTTTGTTTGTTCGGTAGTTAAAATACATCATGTTTATCCTGTCAACAAGGATTAGGGCAAATAACACGTTCTCTTCTATTAGACCATCATTTTCCATTATAAAGATAAACAATTGCCACCACAACCATCGTCTATTTTATATAAAAAAATTCTGTTCATGGAGTTTTGGGCAAACAGTGGCCTTTATTAATGGTATCATGACACTTTTTGGAGTATTCTTTTACATGGATGTAATGTGCTGCTCGAATCCTGAAGTCTGCTGTGCATCACATTGCATTGCTCGGTTGGTTGAATCTTTCTCCCTTCCCATCTTATTGCATTCAAGGCCAGTGGTATTTATTGGGAAGAGTACCATATATAGATTGGAGCGAGGCATTCATGGAAAAGAGAGTTCCACTCCCAAGATTGAATCAAAGTGATGTGGGGCCATAGTTTTGAGCCAGATCACAGCAATGAAAGAAGTCTAAGTACTTGCTTTAAAATTTGAAAAATGGAGACCCGATTTATATGGGAGCACAAAGGATAGGATGAAATGTGAAAGTCAAACTGAAAGCTTTGGTTTCATTCTACTCTTTGATTTTGATGTCCTAGCAAGTGTCAGGTTGGACCTAGTCAGAGATTGATGCTCAGCCAGTTAAAAGATAATAATAAAAAGGCTACAGGAGGCTGTGATTGGTGCATGATAGGGGAAAAGATGATGGGATAAACGAGGGAAAGGAATGAATGAAAAGTTAAGAGTCCAAAAAAGATAGCAAACATATTCTTTAGTGGCTATATATAATCCAATGTAATCATTTGTTGCAATTGGTCCCACCAATATGGAGATAGTATTGTTGGTACCAAGGATGGTGGAATCGTCCCAAAGAACCTGGTTCGGTGCAGGGCATATGGAACCATGCTGGTGGCGGATGGGACAATTCTATCCTCCGGATCGAGAAACCAACGGAAGAGGAGAGGGAGAAAGTTGAATATGTTGTATGGTACAAATCACCCTACTGCACACTATTTTTTTAATTTATACAATGTATGCCATTTAATATAAAATTATTATGTTTTGAATTAAATTAATTCTTAAAAGTAATAGATTGATTCTTTTAGGAGGGAAACTTTGTAGCATGTGTGTGCACTATTAGTGTGTACATGATATTAAATTGTTGCATGATTTGGATGACTTACATGAATTAGATGAACTGACTCAAAAACATGTCAATATTCATTCACATGCACATTTTAGACTGAAGTTGTTTAAAATTGAATAAACAAATAAATATAGGAAAATTAAAAATAAAAATTTGGGGCCAAAATGAAACCATGATTTTAGATTTTTTTCATACCTGCCTGACACATCACAAAACCAGTAGAGGGCTCCATACTGGTATTTTAAATTCTGAGAAGTATTTTTTAAATAATAGTTTTAACTTTCGAGTGTTCTAAATACAAAGGGGGTTTTCTATGTTACGTTGATTCTGGTGCGGGTATCGAGTGCTGGTGTCTCTCTAGGAGTCTGACCTTTGTTATCCCTAAATCTTAGGACATGGGGACTGAGCTTAAGAGTATCCAAAAGTCAGGTGCGGCTACATGGATGTGTGCTGTACTGGTTACTGTTTGCAGTTTGTCCTTGTATAGTTGTATCCATGTATGCACCTGACCTAATTTTTTACACATAATTAATACTTTTGATACATATATATAGGGGTTAAAATTAAAATTGTTATAGAACCTTGGAATATGGATTGAGAACAAAAATACTTGATCAATAAGGGCTAAACATTTTTTTGTTCTCAATCCAGGGATTGGGCTAATTTTACCTTTTTAAAATGAGCACCATGTTCAGAACATGTGCCAAGCCCATTAAAACCTAACCCCTTTCATATGATACCAGTCTGCCTCTTTTTTTCCTTCCCTTCTTTCCTTCCTTCTATTCCTTTCTTTCCTTTCTTCATTCCTTCTTTCTTCACCTAGAGTTCCTATTATTTTTTTCTATCTTTCCTTTTCTTCTTTTTTTTTTTTTCTTTTTATTTCTTTCCTCCTTTCTTTCCTTTCTTCCTTGTTTTCTTCCTTCATCTTCTTTCCTTCATTTTTTTTCCTTTTTTTCTTTCTTTTATTTTTTCCTTTTTTTCCTTAAATCCTTCCTTTCTTTTTTCCCCCCTTCCCTTCTTTCTCTCCACTTGGCTGATCGCAGCTGTCTCCGATTGGTCCCATGTTGTATGGGCTCACGTTCATGTCAGTATCAACTATGTTGACATGGGTATGCTGAGGCAAACCAAATAGTTTGGCTTGTATTGTACATTGCATCATTGAGTTATCAGTTCATACTTCATAATTCATGTTACTTGATCCCATTCTAAATGATTTAGGACTAATAACATTTTTTTTTAAACAGACATTCATATAGTTGAATGGACAAAAAATTACTTGACTTTTATGTGACACTTCAGAAAGTTTGGCACCGTTTGACATCTATCTTTTTGTGTTATTCCATGTTTTAGTGCAAACTATTTGATGGTAAACAGTCTGGACATCATTTAGTCTAGGCTTCTAAAAAATGTGTTGAGACTCATTAGTGGGGCTTCATATTTGTTGCATATCAGATGAAGATGTTCCACTGAGTTTACCTTCTAATGATTTACATGAGCGGCATTCATGTTGGAGTTCAGTTCTTTCCATACCACATGGAAAGGATGAATTTATTTATTTTTATAATTCTTCATGGTGTCAGTTGCGGAGTCAAATTACACCCATGTATGATGATATATTTTGTCTTATCTCATATGTTAACGGGTAGGTTGCACCCATTTTGTGTTTGGACTTTGGAGTGGGATCTTATGTTCAAGTCCAACTCACTAACATCTTTTTCCTTCATTTAATGTTACATTTATTACATTTTACTCTTATGATGAAAATTAATGAGGCTGACACCTCACGTGCATTTAGAGTTTGAATGCCTTGTCTTATAGCTCGATCTTTTTAATATTTTTTAATGTTTGTCACTGTGAAGCAAGGTTCATTGTACCGCTATTAGCTTGGTCTTAACCAAGCTCATTAAAAAGCCCCCTCTCGATTTGATTGTAGCTCGATTAGCTTGTGATCACACCGCCACCCCCATGCATCTTTCGAAACCCTTCAACCAGCCCCCTATTGTGGATCCCCCCTCCATTCCTTCCTTTGTATTTAGTTGGGATCATAAGAGGGAGGAGGATAGATAGGGTTGGAAGAATGGATGGCTTTTATCCACCGTTTGGTTCAAAATATGTTTGAAAAGATGGATGAAAAGGAGAGATTGCCCATGCACCATAGCCTACCAATTTGCATCCTTCCAAATTTGGTGGATGCAAGGATGGATCAAATATGTGAGGGGTGGGTTTCTAGATTAACGGCATTACCTTTCATTAAATTTTTTTGGACAAAACTGTAATACTTCTACAATTTTTCATTTATGTTTTATATATATATACTTATTTTGTGTTTACTATTAATCTTATAATAATAAATTTTATTACTAATTATTTTTTATTCAGCACATACTTTTCATAATTAAGAGTAAATAATTAGAATTTTCTTCTATTTTTTATCAAAGTTACTATTTTTAGTTAACTATTGGTACAAAATTAATTAACTATTTAGATTAAATTATAAATTAATTAGTTATTTATATAATTTATATGTATAAATAAATTAATTTATATATAATTAATTTATAAAATTATTTATAAAATAAAATAAAATAAAATAAAATTAAAATATTTATATTTTTTATAATTATAAATTATAAAGATCATAAGTTTATACAATGCTATTTCTTTAGTATAAATAAGTATATAAATTGATAATAATAATATTTTTTATCAAAGGATAGTTTAGTAAAAATATCATATAAATATTATTTATTTTTTCTTTCATTCCTCCTATATTAAATAGAGAAGGGAATCATTTCAATCCATCCTTCCATGTTTTGCCAAACACATGAAAGGATAGATAGAAGTTGTTGGGAATTATTCCTATCCATCTTTCGTACCAAACAGAGGGTTCACCTTTGCTTGATCAACTTGCGATTGTCCCACTCCCCACCCTTGGCCGCATCCTTCAAAATCTTTGAACCCTCCCTCATCCTTGATCCTTCCTCCTTATGCCCCTTCACTGCCTCCTCTAGCCGCCTCTCCTTCTCGCTCCCTTTCACCCTCCCCCTCCCCCTCCCCCTCCCCGTCCTTGGCTAGTTCCAAATCCATAGATTGATCTGCACCTCTAGGTGAGTCCCTCCCTCTCTCCCCTCCCCCTCTCCTTTTTCTCTCTCATTGTCAATCTATGTTGGTATGCCTTAGAACAGCATGGTATGGACCCATACTGTTCTGAACCGGTTGCTGGTCGGTATGCCTTCCAATACCATGTTGGTGCACCTTTCTGTAAAGAATGATAAATATGGCTCCCCATGGTTAGTAATTATCTTGGTAATTCCGTGAAGATGTTCTGCTTCTTTGCTAAAATGATCGGCCACATGCTAAGCAGCAAAAATATCATGGCTAACAATAACTATTTTTGTATTTATATTCTTTTCACAATTTGATGATGATCTCTCTGTGTGTGTGTGTGTGTGTTGAATCCACAAATTTGGGACACCAATATATGACAACATCAACTCACATTATATATGTGAACCAATACTCTGTTAAACTTGTTGGGTACATATTTTTGTTGTGGACACCTGAGATGTGGAAGTATTGGTGGCAGTAGGAACTAGGAACCTTAAGATTGTCTATGCTAATTTTACTATTTGGAAAATACACTAGAGACTAGCACTATAAACTGTGAGTGTGAACCTTTTATAATATATCTGCACTCTGCAGTTGGAAATTGAAATTGTTGACAGTGTCTACACTTGTTGAAATTCTTTCTGATACTTGTGTCCAAAATCTACTACAATCAAGAGATGGCATTGATTTCCCTTGTGTTATATTCTTAACCTGTATGTTATGTTTTTAAAAATTCTGATTGTAAATGTATTTTCTATTTTTTAATTTAATTGTATATATTCCCTTATCCAAGTTGCGCCATGTCTCCTTATGGCGATGTATAATTTATTGATATACCTCTAGAGTTTCTGGTCTTTTTCTTAAATTGTTGGTTTTCCCTTACTATTAGATTGGTGAAGTTGTTGATGGACCAGGAGAAAGTACAACTAATCAGTTTCTAGATGGTGTTCATTATGATTATGGTATGCTCCAATGCATTGTATTTTTTTAAGTACAGCTGTCCTTTTTTTGACATTCTTATGCTTCTCTGGGTGCTTTGGATTTGTTCTGTAGTGTTTAATGTGGACATAGGAGATGGTGAGCCTCTTCGTAAGTTGCCATATAATCTGGGAGGTAATCAATTTTATCACTTTTTCTTTTTGCCATCGTACTTCAAGATTTAGCAGTATTTCATGATGATTTGACTTCAGATATTATGCTTAGCCATGTATAGTGTCAATCTAACTGCTTTTGTTAGTATTTTCATGCAAAATTGATGTTCTATTGAATTTGATGCTTCCTGTATTTTCCTAGAGTTGTAGGCAATTGGTCTTCACATTCTGGAATATGGTCCTTTTTTGGAAGTCGAAGTACATAATAGGTTGGATTATAAACTCGTATTTTACATGGAAATAACTCCATTAGAGTTATTCATGTAATCTTTAAATGATTAACTGAATCAGTCATGATGGTCTAGCCATGAGCATTTTTAGTTCATACATGGTGCACATGAGAAGGGGGCTTGTGCCAAGATTGGTTGGTCAGAAAGGTGGCGGAAGGCTTAAGTAGTTACACTGCATCATCTGTTTTGGAGGGTTTGGCCTTGGACAGTAACTAATGGTCTATCAACTTCCACCAAATAGGATTAGGTTTGTTTTTCTCCTTTTGGGCTCAAAACCTATCAGAAACCATTTGGGCATGTTATCAAGTGCCAGTTTGAGCATAATCCTAGTGTTTTTAAGAATGATGAGCTATTTGTTTGGAAATGCTACAAGGAATACAATAAAAAAAATGATTCTTTTGAGAACTTACATGGGTTGCATTGGTTTGTATTCAAGATGACAGGAAACCAGTTGGCAAATAGTCATGCACAAGAACATTATAATGAGGGCTTTGAAGGATGTGAAATTGTCAAACTGTGTTGAGGGGCTCGCTGGAAGAAGAGATCATTGTAAGAAAGTTGGTGAACTTGAACTTGGAATAGGATTCTTACTCCAATTTTCCTTTTATGTTTAGCTCTTTGGTAGGAACAAATTGTTAAGAAGGAATTATAATTTGAATATTAGGCTTGTTGATCATACTTATATCACTTCCATCATTCCGGAGTCACTTGAGTTGTGATGACTTGCTTTGATTACATTTTAGATTCTTAGTAATTATGAATCAAGTCATTTTTACTACTGTTATTTATAATATCATTTAGATTGTTGAATGCATGATCTCTCTCTCTTTCCGTCCCCTGTGGAGAAGATGTATTTGTCTTCTCGTACATTGAGAAAATAAGTCATCTTTCTTTGAATTTCTTTTTGCCAACATCTACAAGCCCCTAGTTCGATGATCAAATTGCTATTCCTACATGGGACAATATTAGCAAGATGTGCTGTCATAGCCAACCCAAAGTATGAAACAAAAATCTGAATATGTTGGCACCTTTTTGTTTCTTTTCTTTGCTCTTTCTGACATTAGTATGCCACTGTCTTAGCAGTTCTAACCATGGTTTTAAATTCCATTGGAGGGGGCTAATCCCAATTTCTCCATGGAACGGGACACACCGCCATCCCGCCCCGTCTCGACACTTGGGACAGGAAATGTTTTAAGATATTCCAATTGGGATGTCGGGACAATGATGGGACGGTCCTGACACATGAGATGGTATCCCATCTCACTAGGACCTAAATCCTTGGTTCTAACTAGGGGTGTAATAAAGCCGAGTTGAGTCACGTAGCTAGAAGCTCGAGCTTGATTTGATTCAAAATAGTCGGGCTTGAAGCTTGACTCGAGATCAATCGAGCTATAATATTCCAAGCTTGAGCTCAACTCAATGAAAAAAATGCAATACTCAAGATCGATATGACTCAAATATCAACCGAGTTATACTCGATCTTGAGTTTGAGCCTGAATTCGAGCCTGACCCTACATATATATGTATGTGTGTGTACATACATATATACGTACATACATACATGTGTATATATATGTGTATATGTGTATATGAATATCTATCATGAATAAAAATAATATAATTAAAAATATATATAAGCTCGAATAGGCTCATACGCTTTCAAGTTGAGTATCTTGCTTCTCGAGCTCAACTCAAGCTTGATAATAGCCGAGCTGAGAGCTTGGACTCGAGTCGAGCTCGAGTAGCTCACGGGCAGCTCGATTTATTTTCACTTCTAGTTCTAACTTGGTTTAGAAAGATGTATTGATGGTATCAAGGTTTTAAATCTTGTGGGATGGGGCTGTCTCGGTTTTTTCATGGAACGGGATGCATTCGTGTCCCATCCTATCCCGACACTCAGGACAGGGGATGTTCCAAGGTGTCCCGATTGGGACGCTGGGATGCTGGCAGGACGTCCCATCCCAACACATGAAATGGTACCCCATTCCAGTGTCCCACAGGACGTCCCGCCGGGATCTGAATCATTGGATGGTATTGTATGGTATGTGTATTTACCTGCTAATTTGACATCCTTTGGCATGTTTATATTAAACTTTTTCAAGTGATTATTACTTAATTCAGTGCATCATTCTGTAAATGACAAGCTGTTTCCAGATAACCCATATGCAACTGCTGATAAGTGGCTTCTCAAAGAAAACTTGCCTGTTTCATATCGCCAACAAGTTGTAGAATTTATACTTCAGAATACCGGGCAAAAAAACTTTTCTTTGGATACATCATTTCGGGACCCTTACACTGGTGGTAAGAATTATGAGTTATGGTTTTCTCTATTCAGTATATCTCATATCGATATATTTTTTTTCCAGTTGCACACTCTATATTGCTGCTAACATTCATTCTTTTTGTCTCTGTTTCAGGTAGTGCTTATATACCTGGAGAACCTTCTGTTCCATTTGGTACGCATTCCACATTAGGTAAATTGTAGAAAACTTTCTGTGGTGGAGTTCGCTGATTCTTGTTTTGCTTCAAGGGGAATTACTTAAATCCAACTTTCAATACAAGATGTTTGTCACTTTAGGTTATTTTAATTCCCTGCCATTGCATGTGTTGCAGGTAGTGCACCTAAGCCAACCTTCAAGCATATTCCAAAGGTAGCGACCTTTTCCTTTTCTTCAAGTATCAATTAACAACGAAGAAATGATACTTAAAATATTCTATATGAAAAGTGCTTTACTGCACTTCTCACATCCCATGCTCTAGTCTGGTGATTGGTGGACTGTTACATGGGGTTCACCTATCACCCATGTGATCCTTGTGTTCCATACTAATCCTCGATGGCCACGTGGACTGGTGCTCTCATTAGGGAGGGGAGTGGTTCTGGGAAGCAGCACTTATTCTATATCATACACTTTGCATGCCTAGATTCGATGCTTCTTGTTTGGAATTATTTGAAATAAGTCCGGGATAAGAAAAATATGCTGATTTGCGTAAAGCTTGCTCTGTCAAGCTCTAAACCTTGTTGACTTGAGAAGGTTATATAAACATAGCAAAACTATGCAAATAAAATACCAGTTCTAATTTTTACTGGACTATGCATGTTCAGGAAGGGTATTGTGATTTAATAGTTGGATGGTGGGATGGCTTTTCTGGCAAAATGTTTTTGCTGTCATAAATGATTTGTAGTTTGGAGAACCCATTGGAGAACCTGAAAATGCTGATACATCTGCATCCTTAAATATTAAAAACCTGTAAGGAAATCTGACAAATTTGTGAAATATTGTAAGAAATTAGCAATTTGTTAATCATGTGTCAGGTGTGGAAGATAGGTTGTATGAGTACGCTGTCAATCCGAAGTTGCTTAATCCTCAAATAAAGGCTTGGTCATTAAAACTATGTTATTATTTGTTATTCAGTGTTTTATTTTCAAATATGTTTAACTTTTGAACCATTGTAAAAATTACCACAAAATACAGTCACAACAATTCTGGTCATGGGTGTTAACTGGTCTGAAATGGGTGATTTGCATTATATTTTATTACCAATCCATATTTTCTCTTCATAGGAGGCTTGAATTTGGGCAAAATATTTCTACACAGTTACAATTAACAGAATTTAGGTTCTGGCTGTACCGACCCGTTCTACCATTAGAGTACCATTCTGTAGAGAGAATGATTGATGTTGGATCAATTGGAGATGGCCTAGACCTTGGAAAGGGGTGCACTAGGTTTAAGCCATGAAATTTCCTTGCTGCCTTGTCATAGAAAATAGGGCAGAAAGGTGTTTTTTGGTAATCATAAATTTCAAGAAGGCCAACAGAAGTTCTGTTTTAGGATTTTACTGGAGGTACGGGTCCTAAGAACAAGTTTCTAACAATGACATGTTGATTGGCAATGGTGTAATAATCTTGTAACAAAATTTCAGAATTAAATAAAAGGAAAAGTGAGGCTTAAAAGACTACAAGTAGGAATGAGATATGTAGAAAAGGAGATAATAGAGAAGATTAGTGATCATTGGAGCTGGGAGAGAGAGAGAGTGGCTGAACCTGGCCTAAAGAAATACTTTCTTTTGGAGTAGAGCATGTATAATGTCGCTAGTGGACAGCCATTCTTTTGTAGATTTCACATGACTAGACTTTCAAGGAGACTAGGATTCTTAATGACCAAGAAACTAATTACCTATAGCTTCTATGTGGCAAGAATGCTATGATCAAAGATCTATGGGAGGTCCTACAAGTGAAGATATCATATCAAGAGATGGAAATTGAAGATGCATTGTTGGAGAATCATGTTGAGAAGAATGAAAGGCCAGAAGATACAATCCTTGAGCATTTTCAAATTGATGATGACATTAATTGTAATCAGTTGAGCTACAATGAAAGCTCTATGAAGATCCATTCATTGCTGATTTTGTGGGTCTACAATGAATTCTCTCAGTCATGTGACTGAAAGCTTTATTGTCACTGAGCAATGGGAACAGAAAACCTATTGGTATGGTGATAATGAGAAGGTTACAAATTGGTTTCCATTATCAAATCTCGAAGATCCGACATTTTGGGCATGAAGACAAAAATCCTCACAATGGAAATGAATGATTGCTAACAAAAATGTTTAGTTCAGTTTATTTTCTATTTTTTGTGCATAGTCTGAATGTTTATTTTGTTGAGGGTGGGCTTTGTGTAAAAGAGTCCTACTTGAGGTACATCATGGTTTAGTAAGTGATAAGGTTGTTACTGTTTGATTTATCATTGTTTTAGGTGTCCTTTTGTATAGGATATCGTGTGATTCCGAATCTTCCATTTAACAAAAGTTCTTGGTGATTGGTTTATTGGTTATTAAGAGTTATTCTACTTGTAAAACAAGTTGTAGAAGATTATAGAAGGGCCTATTAGGCTAGCTACAAAAAAAAATCATTGTACATGAAATTATCAAATGAAAAAGAGATTTGTGATAAGCCAGGCCAAGTACAGACCCTCATGAATAGCCTGAAAACTAAGATTATTGCTTCTTCCATCCTTCCTCTTCATGAAAGTTTTATGCAGGTTTATTTGAATCATTATTTGATCATAACAGCCATTTTCTCTCTCTTCTTTTTTACCATCGAAAGCTTGACGATGAACAAAATCCCATGTTTTTTACCCAAATTAAACTCGTTCACAGGACCTTCCATGCATACGAAAGCCATCTCAGATTTTTTTTTACCTACATCAAGTCATCAACAGCGTGCCAGACACTGGTTCCTTCATGTACCAGAGCATCTTAACCCACATGCTTGAAGGTGGTTAGGACAAGCCATTTCCAAGGTAGGTTTGGCCTATACCAAGCAGGACCCTACTGGGTTCTTTTTTAAAATTATTATTGAAAAGAGTGAGCAGCAACGTAGGGGAGCACCCTCTCTTTTCTCCTAGGTTCTTTCATGGCTGTGGCTCAAGCTGAGACAGTGCGAGGAAGGGAAAAGACAAAGGAGAGGGAGGCTTTGCCTAGATCCAGCCTTTCCTCACTGAGATATGGCCTCCTTACTGTGATCCAACTGCAGGTGTTGGTAATAACACTGGCATCATGTAGCCCATCATTAGCTCTAAAACCATTTTTAAGGACAGTAAAGCATATCAATATTTATTAGAAATTCATTTAAGACAAAAAAAGGTCAGAAAAAGAAAAGCAAAACTAATACCACCTTGGTACAATACTGGATGGCCAACCATGCCAAGAGTGGGGAAGGTAGCATCCTGGGACCAAATTAGTTTGGTGTTTTTTACCGGTGATTTAAATGCTTTACATTGCGGAGAAGAACAGAACTTGTAGCTTATTTAACTGATGTATTTCTTTTTAAGCAAAATAAACAATCATGTCTATATACTGTTAGGACATAGGAGAAATCGAACCATCAACATGGAATTGTTCACAAAGTGGAAAGGAAATTGGAAAAACTAAATCCAAGCTTTCAGGTGTCAGTTGTGAGTAGATGTCCTGCAGAAGACTGATGATTGGTGCTGAGTTGTACAAATGGTTTGAGGTCTATATGCAGTTTGTGTACCTTTTTGTCTTTTTCTGCAGAAAACAGGGGTTTCACTCCTGAATATTCCCTCACCCCTTGGAAAAATGACGGTGACCACAACTCTCTCTCTCTCTCTCTCTCTCTCTCTCTCACACACACACACACACACACACACACACACACACACACACACACAGAAAGAGGGAGAGAGAGGAGACAACCTAAATCACATCCACAAAATTCTTTTTCGGTTTCCTGTGTCCTTCACATGTTGGTTCTTTAAAGCCAAGGGCCTTTTTGGGTAATCCAGCAGGATTAGACTAGATGTCCTGCTGGATTCATGGATAGGGCTGCCCATTTGGGCATGGCCCCTATCAACCCAACACCTTCAAGCATGAATCATGTGGGAGGGAGAATAACCTTCGTGGGTCTTTTTTTACCTTCCTGCAAAACCAGCAGGTCTACAAGCTGGAATTTGGGCAGTGACTTGGGCAGGCCTTAGCAGACTGCAGGCTGGGCTGGCCAACAGGCCCGATTCCTGCACGATATTCCTGCTGGAATACCCAAACAGGCCCTAAAGCTTTGTGCTTTAGATCTTGAAAGGATTTCAGGTTTTTCAATTTTGGCATGCCATGTCTGTCCTTTGGTTGGATTGCATTTGAGTCAGACTCCTGTTTTGATAGTGGTGGACCTGGTGGTGACCCGACCAGATGTGGTCTATTACCAGAATAAAAGCTTTGGGCTTTATATCTCGAAAGTGTTTCAGGTTTATCAATGATGGCATGCCAAGCTAATTTGGTGCAACGTTTGCAACTATAATTCAGGCAAGCTTGTTCTCTGATTGACTGTTTGGGTCAGACCCATCTGTTTTGATGGTAGTGGACCTGATGGTGACCTGACTGGACTTGGTGCATTTCCAGCTCTAGTTTAATAAAGAATTGGGTTTAATTAAATGAATGAACTAAGATGAGAGTGGCTGAGAGGGTTTTGTCTGGCATCTTAGCTTATTAGCATTCATTGTTGGTGAAGCACTTCTGGGCTTGGCCCTATCAGAATATTTTGTAGAATATTATCTGTGTTGGTATGGCATTGTGTAAAATAGTTTCATGGTTAAACATTTGTGTTAAAGGACAGAGCAACTTGTCCTGTTTCCAACATCTAGTTCAATCGGCAAAATTAGAAGAATAGAATCTGAACAACAAAGACAGTAGATTATGTGTTAAAGATTTAGAAATAATGATTGCTTGGTGAAGGTGTTCTTATGGACCTATATATACTTCAAAGATGTTGGAGAAAGGGATGCAAAGGAGCTGAACCAAGCCCAGCAGAGTGCTAAGCTGCTGAGGCTTGGTTCTTGTTATATGGAATAGGTATTCCAATCTCAAGTCCAGCTTGTGGGCAACTTTTCAAGCTTGGTTTGTCTGTTAACTATACGAGCTTGTTATCAAGTTGAGCTTGGGCTCTATTTATTTTAGCAAGCACAAAGTGTTCAGGCTTGGCTCATTTATTTGTCAAGCTCAGATGATATTTTAGCTTGGTTCCTCTCCTAATTGAATGAACTTGATCCAGCCTGCTATTATGTGAAGCCCAAGCCCATGATTTTCATGACCAGGTTGGCCTATTTGTAGCTTCTTGCTCCAAAGAGGCACAAAATAATTCAGTTTTCCAATCTGTGCTAGCTCAGTCCAGTTTAAGATTTTATGATTTTGTTTTCAAGTATATTTTTGTAAAGGATTGCTCATTGTGTTGGGTTCACCCAACTTATTTTCTGCTGTTTTGATATACAGACATGCATGCATACATTCATTCATACATACATGCATGCATGCATGCGGGCATGCATCCTTATATCCATCCATGCATTCATGTATATGTACACAGATGCATGCATGCATGGGTACATACAAATATGTGCATGCATGCATACCCACCTCTATGGCCATTTCTTTCTTTAGATAACCATCAAGTCAACAACCCCAAATCCCATTTTATCATGTATAGTTGCAGCATGTGGTGCCACTTGGCCTTCTGAACTAAACTACATCTCTCTATGCTTTTCAGCCTTCCTAAATTTAGAATCTCTCTATTGCTTACTTTTCCTCACTCTCTATTTTGGAAATACCCTCCGAACTAACCACTTGGCATCTCTTCGCTTTCTCGACCAAGCTACCTCACTCTATACATTTCAACCTTCCTATATTAAGAATCTCTCTCTCTCTCTCTCTCTCTCTCTCTCTCTCATGCTTGCTTGCTCATTCTCTGTTTTGTAAATACCCTTCTCACAAGCACATTTAGCCTCTGGCATCCTTTCTTATTATTCACAACTTATCTCCAACCTTATCTAATCCCTTTATTTTGCTCAAGAAACTTGAAAGTGAGTACCTTACCTACTATGATCAAAATTCTTGCAAAGGAAAATTCTTTCTCCATGTCTGTGCTCGTGTGCATGTTTTTCTTTTTCAAAGAGATACTTTTTTTCCTTTGGGATGAAAAGGGGATTTAGCAGCAGTTTATCAAGTTCTCTTTTACCAAAATCACTTCATGGCATTATAGGATTTGGTGTACTCTTGCAGTCTTGCTGTAGGAGACATCTTTTGTTACACCAATGTATTAATTTAAAGCATGATAGAGGAAAAAAAACCCAAAACTATTTTTACTGAGATATGTCTAAAGAGCCAGAAATTTTGCAGGTTATAGTATGGTAATGAAGTGCATCTTTATTCATTCTATTATATGTTATTAATAGTAAATATATAACGCGGATTTTATGAGTTTTCCTGAAGTTGGCAATTTTGGACTCAATCTAGCAGTTAGTATCGTATTCATGTTGTATAGAGCTATATTATAAAAAGGGGCAAAACTTATTGTATAGATATTAGCTATTTAGTTTTAGTTTTGATCCCAATGTCAATCTTGCTATGCATTAAAACTATTGTTTCTTATTCAATTGCAAAAGAATGTTGAGTGTAATCAAGGTTTTTGAAATACCAAGAAGTGATATTTCTTGACCAAGGGTGGGTATGGCATGTGCTATGTTAGGATTTATGCACAGATTTGCCTGCAAACCTCCTTTGCATGCTCTCTTTTGGCTTCACGTTCTGATTCGGTTTTTTTTTTTTTTTTTTCGAAAATTACATTTCCTTATCTACTTTTGCAAGAACTAATGTGGCAGTGTCAAGTTAAGCCTCCTAATTAAGGTTTTCTGTATGTGATGTTATTAGCATTCATAAATATCATATAACATCACATAGCATGCAATCTAAAATATATTTAAACAATTATGTGTTAAAATTAGCAATTGAAATGCAAATGAAGAAAGAAAGACTATATTTATAATATCATTTAATTATATTAGTGCTTGTAATCTAAAATGATTCAGATGGTTGCGACTATCATTAAGCATTGTCTAGTAGGCAATCTGTTGGTGATTTGACAACATTTTTTAAAAACATATATATGTCTTTTAATTGATTAAGAGTATGTTATTAATAACCAATCTTTTTATGAAAATTGTGTTATCTAAAATGTTTAATTGTGCAGCACTTTACTTATTTTTTTCTGCATATTAATTTTTTAATATTTTTTGTTAGGAATAATTCAACATATAATTTGAAAGTCTAAAATAATTTTAATTACTCTTTAAGTGAGGGCTTTGTAGATTAGGCCTCATGCGTAAAACATGGAGAAAAATCAAACTACATGGGGATGTTTTTGTTGGATTCACTTGAAATTTGCAATTATTTTGGGCCTCATCTTTTGTGGAGCTTGCACATGTCTAAGTTTGATCAATTATGGATAAACTTTGGGTATCATGGGTGCGTCAATTGTGCAAACATGCTGCCTTTTCTGAAAATTATTAATCTTTTATTTTCAAAGTTGTTTTTATTTATTTTTAAAAAAATCCATAGCCGGGAAAAAAAGTTTCTGCTGCTGGGATTGTTGAAGGGCCCTTCTTGAAACATCTTCACTAATCTGAAGTCTGAACGAAAACAAATTGCTTGGGCTATTTTTGAATTTAGGTGAATTTTAGTATAGGTCTGGGGATCAACCCGGAACCCCAAAACTAATTTTGATCTTGGATTCATGCTCTGATGAATGAATCTGCTGGTCAAACAAGGTTTAATCTCAATCTGTCAGACCTTCCTTGCCGTAAAAGGTGTAGGTAAAATATACCTAGCTATAATGAATTTCTAGATCAAATAATGGTTGTGGATTGGTTGACCTGGTGCAAACACCCTATGACAGCTTGCACCCTCTTCCCCCTCCTATTTCTACGTTGAAATGGTTAAAAATAAGGAAATATCACCGTTGAACCCACTTTTTGAGCAATAACTAGGTGTACAACTTGGTTCAAAGGTGGTTCGGGTTTATTTTCAGAATGAACCAGGCAACCAGCCTTGATTTGCCCTCAAACCTCTCAATCAAACCTTAGTATGGGTATTGGGTAGTTTGGAGGATGAGATGTTATGGAACTGAGCCTCCCTGTACCAAGCAGACTGGTTGTGCTCCAAACTATCAGTGTTTCAAAACTTGCACACTACATAACATATATTTTATACATTTTAATTATTTAAAATAGATTATTTTATTAGCTATGAATATGTAATTGCTTAATGAATTCTTTTCTTTTGATCCCTCCCCCTCCCCTACCCAACCCAACCCAACCCAACCCTTGACCCCTCTTATTCACTCATCAAGCCAACAATCCTGGCTCCGCCCTAATTTACATTCATGCATTTGTGCATATATGCTAGGGCATGCTGTGGTTTTTACCTGAAAGCTTCCAATAACTAACCAATGTGGAATGCGTTTTTGATTATTATGCTCAGATCATGTTATGTACAGATAATTGACATCACTGTTAGTTACTGCTATTGTTGTACTTAATTGCACTATGGCTCCATATACTTATTCTACTTCTACTTACATGCCATCTGAAGAATATTAGTTCTCCATCAAGAAAATGTTGGCATTTTGTAAATGAATAAAGATCGATGTTGGAGAATCCAGTACAACATTCTCCATGAGACTTATCTGATATTGGTATTATTTGTGATTGCCAGTGTCATTGTCATTTATTTTCTATTTCAGAACTTCAAATGTTTGTGACGTCTGCACAAAATATTTGATTTTATTGGTTATGCAGGACTCATTGTCATATATGTGAGTTAACTTTTCTTGCCTGTGCTTTTTTGACTCCTTTTTTAATTTCAGAAAGGGATGCTTTTGTTTGAGTCAGCTCAGTTTGATGGAATAATGAAGAAGATGTCAGAGTTCAATGCAGGGCTATTATCTGATATGGTAAATATTATCTGGCTAGTTTAGAATTTATGAGTTGGTCTTTGTCAATTGATGAGAATGCCACTTGCTTACCATGTTGGGCTTTTATGTCATTGCATTGCCTTATGCATGATTCAGCTTTTAAAAAGATACACTTGACATCACTAGTTGCGTGTTGTCACTTGTATTGTATTAAATATTCCTTCAATTGTATAATCCACTAATGTTGGTAATTGTTCATCTTGCTTTGACTGTCATCCATCATATAATAATCTAGGTCATATTAAGGGCTCTTTGTGTACCAAGTTGTTGTGGCTGTTTATGTTTCCTATGTGGTTGGTGTTGGGCGAGGAGAGAGGGTGGCAAAAGGGGGAATATGGGAAGACTGAGGAGGCAGAGTAGTCTACCAGATTCAAAAACTTAGGGACATTAAGGTGGGGGGTTCTGACTTCCGAGTTCATGGCACTTGCTCATCTTAGCTATCTTGCACTCTTTTTAAAGTTATTCTCTGATCCAAGTTTTGCTGTATCAGTATTGGCTCTTGATCAGTCGGTGATACAATTCAGTATGGCCCCTACCATTCTGTACTGGGCTTGAACTGACATAGCAGGGTAGAGGAAGAAGGAAAGAGAGAAAGGAGAGGGGAGAAGGGAAGGAGAGGGAGAGAAATGATTGGGCAATCAATATTCTAGCTGGAATGCTTGTGAGAAATGGGCTTATATTTGTCTTATAGACACTCTTATCATAGGCTCTATTCAATGATTTCAATATATGGGTTATATGGTGATCACCTTATAGAAGTCATAGAGCTTGTAGATTACATGTTTGTTACTTTTTATGTATGCATAATGGAGAAAATGCTTGAAATTCAATGGTGAAAGGTAAGAGACAATAGAATGGAAGAGGAATTGACATGCTTCTCTGGTCCTCTGAATACAAGTTGTTTTGGGAGTCCTCTTTTTTGCATAGAAATCCCACCAACGACCATTTCATGCCACAATAAAAGAAGAAGAAAGACAAGAAAGATTGTAAGCAACAAAATCCTGAAAGGAAGGCAGGACAGCTGTACATTCTGTCCATACAATCCATATGTTCAAAGACAACAGCAGACTGATACTAAATTTCTGTGTTGTAATGCAACCATTGTAAGTACATTACAACATGTTTGATACTATTTTTGATGACCATAATCCATGTTCTATTACATGTGATTGAGGAATAATTAATAATAATCGAGGTGTTTAAAAATTTGCTTGAGTTCCTAGCTTAAATTCTTTGAGAAGTATGCAAATGTTATCATTGTGCTTTAACTTAAAGATATAATGATCATACTTTTGTCTGATGGCCTTATCAATAAATCTAGGGGTCTTTTTGACACTAGGGGATATGTTGATTATGGAAACTTTATCCTAACAGTTGGTTTCATATATCCTAACCTGAGGGGATGAGTTAAGGATGTCTAATTATGGTTATCATTGTTTCAACTTCATCTTGTATTCTGTATTTTCTGACGTGGGCTAATCAGACAGAGGGAGGGATAGCTTGTTATCTGTTTTATCACTTATGTTGGTTTCTTTATTTGGCAGGAGCAGAAATCTTTTTCTTTGACAGAGCTTGAGTTGTCAAGGTTGGCTGCCATTGTTAAAATTTTAAAAGATGCATCACATTATCACTGCAGTAAATTTGCAGATGCTGATATTGTCTTGTTGTTGAAGATATTGAAGTCTTGGCCACTTTCGATGATGTTTCCAGGTGAGTCCTCTCTAGCACTCTACAATTTTTTCTTTCCTTTTTGCTGCTAAATGTGCATTGTATAATGTGTTTGTAAAATTGTTTCAGAATTGTTTCACATATATATCATCATGCATCTTGATACTGTGAATACAGTCACATATGTTGGCTTCAAATAAAAAAAATGGTACAATTTACAAGCTTTCAATATCTAGATTGACATATATAGATTACTATTTCTTACATGATTTTAATTTTTCCACTTAAGGTTCACCAACTCGAAACTAGATCCCATGTCGGCTAGCTAGTGGTACGAGTCGATATGGCCTCATATCGGACCATACTGGGTCCGAGGTATGGTCCGAACTGACACGGAAATGAGAAAATCGGGGATGGAAAGAGAGAGGGGGGACGAAGGTCGGTAAAAATACTGGAGGTAGCCAATGAGGCCTCCGTAGCTTCGCGTCCTCCTCGAGAGAGAGCTTAGAGAGAGATAAAGAGAGAAATAGGGGCGGGGGAGATTGAGTGACATGGAGGCTGCCAGAGGGCTGCCGGAAGGTGGAAACGTAGCCTGCGGAGCCATGGGTTCGAAAAAGGATGATGGTCGTCCATGTTTTGAACTCGTGGCTCCACTAGCTGCATTTCAACTGTCTGGTGGCCATGGCGGCCTCCCCGCTACCTTCCTGTCTCTTCATTTTTCTTCCTCCTCTTTCTCTCTCTCTTTAAGCTTTTCTCTCACATAGGCCTCGGCAATCGTCCAGTGGCCACCGTTGGCATCTCTGCTAGCCTCCATCTCCTTCCCGCCCCTCCTCTCTCTCTTCCTCTCTTTTTTTCTCTATCGTCAGTTTTTGCTGGTGTTTTGGATTGAATGGCCGAATCGCACCGATTTAGTTTGGCATGCCCCAAACCACCTGGTTTGGGCTGGTTTAGCAAACACTGCTCCCACTTCTAGTTTTCTAACAGATTCTCATTATTCTTTTCTTTTTTTTAAACAATTGTATCATGATATTCAGTTATTCCCTGGCAAAATAGCAAACATGATGTTGATTTTGCCAAGGGACTGTTTCAATATATTAAGTTAATATGGTTCAAAATATCTTCTTGAGTTTTTTATTGGCATTTGTTCTCTTGGGCCTAACCATTTTCTATTAGGTATTTGAATTCTTTTTTATGCCATTCAGTTTTCTTAAGCCAAAGTTGTCATCAAGCAAGTCATCAAGGTTGGTTGTAAAAAGGCCTAGGTGGGCGGCTGCCAATGGAGCCCTCCAATGATTCAAATATGCATCCCTAAGCTTACATATATGTAGATGAGTATATATGCATCATTATCTTATTTATACACCCTTTGAATATAGATTTCATCATCAAACCTATATTTTGCAATAAAGGAGGTCCAAAAAATCACCAATGTTCACAAGAACTAAACATTAATAAAACTCAATAACTAGATGATGCTGACATAATATAGGCATATAAAACTTGACACTAGCAAATAACAACCACAAATAGCACAAAATGATGAATTGTGCTGATGATCCAACAAAATCAACATGAATCATAGTTGTAGACTCACAGTGATGTAGTCCCTTAACATTAGAGGCCCAAAGAAAATGGATATATCTTAAAGTTGATCTTAGATGTGGACAGATCTGAATTTTCTTCTTTATGACATATTAAATTGAGAGAGAGAGAGTAAAAGAGGCGGGAAGGACAAAAGGAAGGGATTGAATATAAGAGAAGACAAATATACAAAAGAGAGAGAATAATGGAGGGTAAAATTTCTATAAGGGAGTTGCTTCATTCTATAAAATCCGTAACTCATATATAATTCACCCCTTCTCATGGACCTATGTTTGCAGACACTCAAACAAACCTAAAACAATGTTTTTCTAATTACAAAAGACTCTCCAGTTATTTATACTGGACCTAGGAGGCTAGTTTATATTTTCTGACTCAAAGTAGGATTCCTAATCAAACAAAGACTTCCATCATCTCAATCTGTTCGCTTTCTTAGAAAAAGATAACTAAAAATTTTCCCCCAAAAAATAGTAAATTCGTAATTCCATGGGATGTCACTTAAGAAACTATCAAAACCTTTCCAAATCACAATCCTAATGAGTTTAAAAATTTTGAAATCTAATCTAGAACTGAAGGACCTTTAGATGATAATCCTACACATAATAGGACTTAGAAACCCACTACAAAAAAAAAACTGTAACAATTAGTTCACAATTGAAAGAAAGCAACAAATACTTGACCTACTTCCCAAGGATGGATACACAACACAAAGCCCATCTTATGCAGGATTTGTGCATGCCAAGCTTAGTCGCTTCAGCATATTTATGTGGCTAAGTGAATGCCTAGGTGCTAAGTGCACACTGTCAAAAACACAGCAAATCACTTAAGATTATCATCTGATACTTCCATGCACATATTTGTAGGCCTACCCTCTGTCTAGCACCATCTAGCTGCACCTCCATTCCTTTTTATTGGTGCCTCTTCAAATAACATAGTGTATATTTTAAACATCTTATTCTGTAATTTAGAGCTAAACTTTATTTAAATAAGTTTAGGCTTGTTTTTTTGATTGCTAAGTTGCTGTTTGTCCTTCTGATGATGATGTTCTCTTCAACATCCTTTTTCCACTATTTTTAACTTTTGAGCATCCACTCTCTTGGTTGCCCAATATTTTGAGCATATATATTACTGGTCAAAGTGTTTTTTATGCAATTCACATTCAAGATTCCCCAACATGTACCTACAACTCTGTATTCCATCCACCTTCTTGTACTTCAGTAGACTTATTCTAATCCTTATTTGGTTACTGATCAAACATACATTTTATATACACTGTTTTAGAATATTTTAATGCTATTTTCTGTTGTCAGATGATTTCTAATCATTCAGGTTGCCGAAGTAATTTATTTAGTTGATTATCAGAAATGAATTGGCTGCAATAACTATCTAGTTAAGTCATTTTTTAATTGCTTGATGGGCAGTTAACATTATAAAGCCTGTGGTAGCACATATTACGCATCTCAACCTAAATATTTAGCTTGATTGGAATATCACATTACTCTGGATAAAATGATTGAAACCCTAGTGGAGAGACAACATATTCTCAGCCACTTGGATATTAGATTTGGTTTGGGATCATTTGTTATCACAATTCACAAATCTTGAAACTGTTGTTGGGTATTTCTGGAAATGAATAGGATTTCATCATTTACTTAAGCAAATGCTGTTGCACCATGCTGGACTTTATCTTGTAATGTTGCATACTTTTCTATTATGTTTCTGCATTTGTAAAACATTCGTCTGACATGGTCCATTGCTTCTAATTTGCAGTTATTGATATTTTAAGAATGATAATTTTGCATCCAGATGGGGCTTCTTTACTTCACAAGCACATCGAGGATGGAAATGGTATAAGCAATATTATCCTTATTCTATATTAAGATAACAGTGTATTTTGACTTGAAATTTCTATTGAACTGTAATTAACATTATATGTCATGGATTCAACAAGCACCAGAACGGGATAGTGCCATTGGTACCATATAGTTCCAGCTGGAAATCAATAGTGATAAGTGTAGTAGGATGTTGAAACCACCCACACCAATACATACTGGCTGTAATGGTGTGTGGCAATTGTACTATATTAACTGTGCCAGTTGATACTAATTGCTTTTTCATTCTTTTTGGTGCTGTCAATTTTGATACTTGTTATTGGTAACGATATCAATACCGATACCGTATCATTGGGTTTGATATTGGTATTTAAAATGATGGGGTATATGTATTGTAAGAAATCTTGTTGTTCAGGCATGGTAGCCATTATAGAGCTATGTTCTATGAATCTAACCAACTCATTATATCTTAAAGTTAAGGCCTTTTATTTTTATGCTGTGGCAGATATACTGATGGAGACATTTAAAAGAGCCACAACAGCTCCTGCACAGGCTGCAAACCTTCTCACCATGATGCGAGCTATTACAAACCTTTTCAAGCATTCATATTTCTCTCACTGGTTACAGTCACATTACAGTGAGGTTAGTTTTCCTTCACCAAGTAAGGTTTCTATGTTGTTGACATGTGAGCTGATCGTGTCTTAAAGTGTGAATGTCGGTCTCTTGTGTAACTTGAACTACTACTTGCCATGTCTATAGTTGATTTTTCTGATATCCAGGGGCCTGTTTGGATTCATCTTTGTGGGGAGCTCTCAAAGTGGGAGTTTGGTGGTGAGAGAGTTGTGGGGGATGTTGTTAGGAATCAAGGAGGCTAATCAATCTTCACACGTCCTTGAATTTTTTCATTAAACACCTTTCTGGATGGGTTTTGGTGTCTCTTAGAACTTGGGGATAGAAGATAAGAAGAATACATGGGCCTCCACGGTTCGCCTACTCATTCTTACCCTCTGGTCCCCCACTCCCCTTAAGAATTTTTTTGTAAAAAAAAAAATCGCAGACATGGTGCTGATATAGACCCAGAAGGCTAAAATTGTGTGTTGAGTTGTAGAAACCAAAGAAAAACTAAAATCCCAAAAAGTCCAAAAATGGTGAGGAACGACCGGAGACTGGTAGGCGTTGTTGATCCCACAAACAAGATATGGTGTCCGATAGGAATTCCAAGCGTGGGCAAACAATGGGAACAAGATTGTAAGGTTTGCAATCTTGACCATATTGCCTGCTATAGGGGAGATACCATGTTGTACTGGTAGGACACCAATACTCAATATTCCCCACATATTGAGTGTTGGTACCAAGGTATATTCCGTACCAACACTCAGTATAGGATTTACTTGTTGGGCACTGGTATGGCAGTATTGAGATTGCAAACCTTACAAGTATAAATGATTTTAGAAATGTTAAAGAATCTTACCACGGTATACAAATGAAGTCTGCAATTACAGGGTAATAGCACACTATGAAGGACCCTTGAAAAGGAGATCTTTGAAAACCACAAAAGATATTAGATGGTTGGCCAAACAAGATGATGGAAAGTGGTATTTCTAGAGTCAGCTGTAAGTTAGTGGAAAAAGGATCAATAATCTTGATAACTGAACCAGTAATGATGCAATGAAGGGATCTTGAGCAACTACAGATCAAATTGAGAAATCAAACAAGCTCGAGGATCTCTGAAATAACGGAAGGGGATGTGGAATGTGAATGAACTGCATATCAAGGACCATATAAGCCATTCAGTGTATGGTTGGAAGACAGTTTTCACAGAAAACTGGACCGGAGGGAGACCTGTAATAGTACCTGGATGGGGGTTCATATATTGTCGCCTCTGTTGTCCAGTGATGGAGAATGCATAAATCATTTCTTAAAATAATTTGCCACATTAAATTTGGTTAAGGTTTATGGAGACTGTATTTTACAAATTGAATCTATAAATGGAAAACTGTCAAGCCAATGAAGAAAAATCATTTGTGTGTCCAATGTTGAGGAATTGTTGATAGTTGCAATATGCTTGATTTTAGTGATGCTTTAACACCTAGTATATGTTCAAATATGTGGTGGCAATCTCTTCTAACTACAGAAGTTGTAAGAGGATCACCTTGGTGCAAAAAATGTTGAAATCCTTCCAAGGGTTCTAAATTAACATCTTAGGCTTTAAAACCATGTGATTTATGCCCAGGTCTTGGAGCAAGTGCAATATTTATGAAAGCACTTTAGGGTGTTGACGTGCATGCTTGCAGCCCTACTATTGGCTTTAGGATGCATTTTGTTTGACTAATGAACGAAAGCTTGGAGTTGCACAGCACATTGAATATGCCTCTATGTAGTGTAAAATATACGGCAATACTAAAATTTAACAAAATTAATCTTAGAAAGTTAGATATGGTTTTAACCAAGGTTTGCTATGCTGATACTAGAGCCTAAACTGGTTGGCTAGTGGTATGGTTCAGTATGCCCTTATGTCATTCCATATTGCGTTCGAACTAGCAAAGAAAGGGTGGAGGGAGAATGAGAAGGAAAAGAGAGAAGGGGGGGGAATAAGAGGGAGAGGGAGAGAGGGCCTTTGGAGGCCACCGAAGGGTAGCCGAGCTCATTGTGTCATTGCGAAGTTTGGTGGAAGCTGGAGGAGGGTGGAAGGAGGGAAGGAGAGGAAGCCTCCGAAGGGCCGGCGAGATTGATGCACCCGCCATTGAGGATGGTGAAGGCTGGAAGCTGGGTTCCACCCTCTTGATCGAAACAAGAACTTCAGCCGGTGTTTTGTTTCCCTTTTTTTTGATTTATTGAGCAAAGTTGGCAATTGTGCCCCTCTAGCCTTCACCGAGCAGTGGGCATGGTGGCCTTGCCAGCCCTCTGGAGACCTCTTCTTCCTCTCCATCTTTTTCCCTCCTGCCGCCCTCCTCCAGCTTCCACCAAGCTTGACAGCCACATAGTGAGCTCAACTGCCCTTCAGTAGACCTCTCTCCCTCTCGTTCCCTCCCTTTCCTCTCTTCCTCTCCTTCTCCCTCTCCCCCTCTTTGCCGGTTTCTTGCTTTGAATGCCAGAGATCCTGATCAACCATCGCTATAGTTTGGCATGCCCCGAACCAAGCAATGCAGGGCAGTTCAATGAACCATGGTTTTAGCCATGCTTTTGCATTACTAGGACTTATATAGCAAGGGTCCTATTACTAGTGTAATATTGTTCTATCTTTTAGGATATTTTGGTTCTAGTTATTCTGCAACCAGTTTTAATTCATGAACAAAATAAGTTTTTGCCATAATTTGCTTGAACATGAATTTAAATAGAAAGCCATTCTCCATCTATAACTTAATTTCAATTAATTAATATTTAAAATTTTCTTTGATAAGTTTAAAACTGTTTGGTTTCTCTGTTTAAGACAAACAAGAGAATGTAGCTTTGTGGGGTTAACACACGTACTAGGGGTAAGAATTATGGGGAAAATGAATCAGAATGATGATTTGAAGTATATACTTTTTGGCATTATTGAAGGCAAAAAATTATGATTGTTTAATTTATGATAGTTTTTGCATTAATTTTTGTGTCCATTGTGTGAATTTCCAGATTCTGGATGCATTGTCAACTTGCCAGTCATCGTTTAACAAGAATGCACATCTATCTTATGCCACACTACTGCTAAAGTAAGTCTCTTACGGTGCGTATTTCTAGATGTTAGGGTTATAGATACTTGAATCCATTAAATATTAATTATGAAATCCAGACTGCCTCCAAAATTTCCATTGGTGTTATTGCTGTCTTTTTGTTTTTGATTCTGAGTTTTTCTAATGATTTTATGGCTGTTTCAAAATTTCTAGATATTCTTGGTTGGGTATACTGAAAGGACCCTCGGTCATAACTATCTATAGTGTCAAATCTTAAGGTTGAAAAGTTAATGCATTTTGTTTTTTTACCTAATTGTTTTTTTCATAAAATCAAACTATGTGATGCGGGATGTGAACCAAAAGAAAAATAAAATAAAAATAAAGAAGAAAGAAAAAAAAGTAATATCTTTTTTATTCAAATCCAATATTCAAGTTTGACCTACTCCATACAACTAGTATCCTTAAATAGAGCAACAAATCGTATTTGAACAGAAGTCAAATTACTAAGTCCTAATAAAATGACAAATCTTAATAAAGGTAATAATGAAAATAAAGGAAATCATAAAACAAAGAAAACCCAAAATAAAGAAAATCCTAAATAAACTCTTCTAGGATAGAATTAGGATTAGGATTCCTTAAAGCACATGATTTTCTTTCCGAAATAAGTGTGAATTTTTTGATTCCCATCATTCCCTCCTAGTTGGAAATAACTCAACTTCGGCAAGAAATTAAAGTAGGCTCTTAACAAATATGGATCAATATGGCCTGACAAAGATGACGGAAGTGAAGAAAGAACTAAAACTAATATTAGAGGAGACTGAGTATATTTCTCGATATCACCAAAATCAAATGGAAAGAACATGTCCAACCTCTTGATTCCCCCAAAAACGTTCGATAATTCAGACTCAATTAAGTTGTCATAGATGGAAGGCATTGACATGCTAATCAATATAGCAGCTTTGGCCTGCCTATCCTAAATGCAAAATCCAATCAGCCTAATCAATCTAGCAGCTCTAATACCAATTGGTGCGGGATATGAATCAAAAGAAAAATAAAATAAAATAAAAATAAAATAAAATAAAAATAAAGAAGAAAGAAAAAATTTAGTATCTTTGGTATCCAACTCCAATATTCAAGTCTGACCTTTTCCATACAACTGGAGCCCTTAAATAGAGCAACAAATCATATCTGAACGGAAATCAAATTATCAAGTCCTAATAGAATTGAAAATTCTAAGAAAGTAACAATGAAAATAAAAAAAACTATAAAACAAAAGAAATCCAAAATAAAGGAAATCCTAAATGAACCCACATTCTAGAATAGAATTAGGGTTAGGATTTCTCAAAGTACATGACGTTTCCTTCCGAAATAAGTGTGAATTTCTTGATTTTCATCATTATGATAATTAGTTTCTTTTGTAGGCTTGTCATATTTGTGTTGTATAATTGACTCTTGGAAAATAATTCTAACACTTGGGATTATTCTTAGCTACATTTTTTGTATGGGAATAGCCCATGAAAGGGAAGATGTAAACTCAACTTTTAAAAATTATACATATGGCACCCTATATATGTAGGTATATGTTCCCAAGTTCAAAATCTGAAGGTTAAAAGCATTTTAGTTATATTCTTACATATTACACCTGCTCCATAAGCATGATGAGCTTTCCTCAGATTGTTTTTTCTTATGCAAAGAGCTTCAGCTAGACTTTTTAGAGTCACTAAAGAATTATCATCTAGTTTTGTGCTGACTGTGGCTCAATATCCTGGTTCTAATCTCAGTTTATTTTGATCATGCCACCATCTTTCAGTCAACTTTGACTAACTCAAATGGCTGGGAAGCATCATGTAGTATTGGTTTAGTTCAAGGGAAAACCTCTACATTTGAGTTACAAAATGAATAGTTTTCCTGATTCTTTTCTCCAAAAACAGCTGTTGTATTTTAGGAGGTATGCTTTGATTCCTTGAAGAAATACTTGATTACATGAAAGGATCAGTTAGGTGAGGTTAAACATTTGAAGGATCATACTGCACTTGAAATTTCTCATCCACTCATATTACAGTCTGCATACATTGTACAAAGTTCATCATTACATGGTCTGAAAATTGTCCTGTTATTTAAGCTTGTACATGTCCTGTTGTCAATTATGATGTCTATGGCTTAGACAATATAAAGAGATTTTCATGGGGCTGTAATAAATGAAAAGGAGTATAGTGTGGGTATATAAATTCAACCTGTCTTAGCATCATGTGTTTTGACTCATGAAGCCCATGTCAAGGGTTCAAGACTGATTTCAATTTTCCAGTGGTGTGGGTTTATATGAGTATAAAGTTTTTTCATTGACAGCACATGCCCAAACCACTGCCTTGATCGGTTATATTTGACTTCTTCATCCTAAGACGCATGAAAAAAATGGTCAACCTTGCCACATGGAAAGCACCATAGATTTGGGTGAGTTATCTTTTCCAGTGGTAACTTGCAATTGGGTATGCCATAACCCATAGGGGCTTTGGAACTATAGTGACATACTGACATGCAGGGTAGATTGTTCCTGAGACAACTTGCTTTTGCTTAATTACTATATCTGCAGAACTTGGTGAGCAACTCTGTCATCCTAGATTGTGGGCTTTCAATGTGACTTGGCATCTGTCTGTTTTGATATATTGTATATTTATGTTCTTGTGGCTTGATCAAAGAATTCTTAAGGATCCACTGTCTTTCTGTGGTCTTTCTGATGATGTTAATGATTGCACATGTAATTGTCGTATTGGTAAATGGGAATGAATCAGTTGTAAATTAGTTCTTGCTTTTCCATCTAGGTAGTACCTTTTTCCTATCATAGTGCACATAGTACCTTCTTATAAACTCCAGTTGATGTGCACAAGCCACTTCTGTATGATCCTTCTTATACCACGTCTTTAATCTTTTCTAAGGTGATAACATGCAGTCCGTGCTTTCATTTTAGCATTGATTTCTTCATGGGGGGTTTATCTTGCAGCTTTATGGTTTGGTAGTTTATCCCTTGAAAAAAAAACTTGAAAGAATAAGGCGATCTCTTACCATTCTTGCAGTCAACAGTGTCGTCTTGCAGTCTGCAATTCTTGGCACTTCTTAAGAATGATTGTTGAACTAGATTCACAAGGCTAGTCCCTAATATAATTGAGATAAGTCTTATTATTTACTGTTATGGGTACTAAAATATTCTCTCTTTGTATCTATTTTTAGGTTGTGTCGATTCAAATTATGGTTTGTTTTTATTTAGCATATTGCTTTTCCTAATTTGTATTTATTTAGCATATTGCTTTTCCTAAGTCGATTTTTATTTCTTCTGGTGTGCAAGTGAAATGAATTCATCTATCATGAATCTCTTATTCTTTTTTTTTTTTACCTCCCAATTTCTTTGTTATTGTAGCTACGCTGTTCTTTTGGTCGAAATAAAGGATAAGGAAGGCCAGGCTCAAGTTCTCTCTGCAGCTCTTGAAGTATGGCTGGTTCTTCATGCACCTATTCTAAACTTGATTCATATCTTCCTTTCATTATCTTACATAGTTTTGTTTGTGCATGACTTTAGTATTTAAAATATCCATCCATCTTTTAATCCAAAATCTGATGTTCATTCCTTTACAGCACTTGATTTATGCTAATATATTGGTGCTAATGTTTTCTTCCTAATGGCTTTTAGATTGCAGAGGATGGGAATCAAGATGTTGATTCAAGATTCCGAGCACTTGTTGCCATTGGTTCACTGGTATCCTTTGAAATTTAAGTTTATATCTGCAGTTGTTCGGCATTTATTTTAAGTTTGGCATAAAACATTTATAGAACCACACAGAATAATTTGCTTAAAGTTAGCTGTTTTTTTAGAATGCTCAAACTTAGGATTTTTGGAACCATCCTGAACACTCGGTTCGGAATATAATGAACCATACCGGCCAAGAACTGGTATGGTTCGGTCCTGAAAAATGGTTTAGGACTCTGAACAGTCCAAAAACACCTGTACCAAACTGGTACGGTACTGTACAGTTTGGTTCGGTACGGTGCAGTCCGGTATAGATCGGTTTAGTCGGGTTCGAGTCCGATTCGGTCTGGTTCAGGTCGGACAATGTAGCCATGGGAGAGAAGGAATTTTTTTTTTACTTTGACCAAGGCTAGTACATATACCGGTATGGTATGGTACGGTACCATACTGGTTGCTGACCGGTACGGGTCCCGGTACCGGTTCAGCAATCCTTGCTCAAACTTTTACATACATGCACACATACACATACCAGGTGCATATATTTGTATATACCTGCTAACATACCTGCCTGCATATGCTTGTTCTGAACATTGATGTGCATTGATCTTTCTTCTGCTTTTAATTATTTTCTCACTTTGACAAAATACTAGCTGCAGTATATTTTTGCAATCATTCTAGTGTGCTGTTCCATAAATATTGGATTCCACTATGACAACTGTTCCGTTTTCTTCATGCTTAGTGGTTTTGTTGTGCCTAGAAGCACATTCATACCAACCTGATCCGCTAAGAAGCTGGTTGATAAAACAATTTGTCCAGGCAAGAGAAACAATATTTAATACAAATCAGCAAAATCCTTCATTTGTTCATTGCTGGTAGAGAAACTATGGAGAAACTGACCCCCACCCCAACAAATTAAAAAACCAGGAAAAAATACTAAAGGAAAGGAAAAAAAAGATACCAAAATTTAGATTTGGATCAAGCCACATGACCTTTGACAAATTTCATGAAACCCTCATAAACTTCTCTCATGAGCCTACAGAAGAGACTAGACACATTTATAGAGTTCCTAAACCCAAGCCTAGCAATCCCTGATGTTAAGAACTTTCATGTGGATATATCTGTTAACAAAATCCTGTTAACATGAAGATTAGACACATTTATAGAGTTCCTAAACCAAACCAAGTAAACCCCAATAATAAGAACGTTCCTGCAAATGTATCTGTTCACAAAATCCTGTTAACATAAGAATTTGACACAATATTTGACAGGTCTATTTTGAAAGCATGCTTTTCATGTGATGAAATTTAAAAAATAGAGAGGAAAAGAAACAGAAAAACAGCGTTTTCTAATCTTTAAGTCTTGTCAAATCCAAGCCTTGATGTTGAAAAGCAATGAAATATGTGATCTAGTGAAATTTCCTTTGAAAATCAGGGGTGCTAAATTGTCAGTGCTTCATTTAGCCTTTACTTTTTGCCAGTTAATTTATCTTTGAATTAATAAATTTAGCAGGGTGGAATAGGTTCTTTAAGCACTGGTTGGCATGTCCCCTGATGGTTGTTAACTTGTTATGTTGGATTCTTCTGTTGATGAATTTATGATTTGGCAATTTTATTATATTGTTATCGCACTCTTCTTTGCATAACTTTTGAGCAGTCACATTATAATAGCACTGTCTTGGTTGTTCACCTGATATGTTAATTCTGCTGTGAAAATACATTGATGTGAATTGCATGTTACCATTTTCAGATGATTCCTGATGTTTGAAACTTGGAGGGGCTGTTAGATGCCTGCTCAAAGTAACCATAGGTTTGTCCTGACAGCATGGCTGTCAGTGAGACTAAGTTTAACAGTGGGTGAGGAATTCTTCCAATTGGGTAACTTTAAATCATATAATTCCAAAAGAGTTGGGATGGTGGAAATTGCCTTTGAGATGGAACTTGGCATCCAATATTTTTTGGGCTTGTTCTTTTGTGAGTAAATATCATGGAAAATTTGATCAACTTTTTTATTGACCAACTTACCTATTTTTCATGTTTTCATGTTTTTTAAGATGTGTAAGTTACTTTTCCTGGATAGCATTTATCCATAAAATGGAAGGAAAATCTTATCCACCTGCGAGTGGCTAAATCATTTTCCCACCAACTAGTAAAGTAAATATTAAATTTTATTCTTAAAATATTCCCATTCTCATTTTCAATGTCTCTATCATTTAACATCCAATAACTTAGTTGTCCATTACCATTCATGCCATTTATATTTACAAAGTATAAAGGGTATTATGGAAAATATGAATAATTTTTAATAACTTATCCAGTAAAATAATAATGCAAAAGAACATGAGTAATAGATTTTAAAACAACTTTTTCTATGTGCAAAATAACATGGATAAATTATTTTCCTATTTAAATATTATCTGGGAAATATTTATCTAGGAAAATATAATTTTCTAGGTAAATTTGTTTACCACAAAAGAATGTGCCCTTTTGGGGATTGTTCAGGGGAAGCTGCAATAGTGTGATTTCCTCCTTTAGTTTCTTCTCTCTCATCACCACCCTTTCCCTCAACATTGACTACACATGGAATTTAGGAAGGACAGCTTATGCCAGCATCTTGACAGGCTTGTATTGAATAATTTATCTATTATTGACTACATTACTGCTTCACTTTTTTACTCCTGAAATTTTGAGAGTCCCTAAGCTTTAAGAATGTCATATGCTACTGGAAGTATTATTTCCTTTCAATATATTTTCAATGCATCCATGAAATCTGCGTATCTTTGAGGAGATCGAGCAAAATGCAAATGGTTTGCAACATTGAGGGGTTTTTCTGCTACCGATGATATGACTAAAGTTTATGCATTTTTCCTTGATTTATTTTAAATTAGATGTTAGATGGCCTTGTAAAGTCGATTGCAATTGATTTGGATGTCCAAAGTGTTGCAAATGATGCAAAAGCTTCAATGGAATCAAAGATTGCGGAAGTTGGAGCTGACATTGAGCTTATAATAAAAGCTGCATAACAGTCAATTTGCAGGTAATTCCTATCATAGGATCCCTCTCCAAATTTTCCCATCGATCTTTTTGTTGCTTTCTGTTCGTGGGTGATCATGCTTAGGATCTTCAGTGCAGCCAGCTATATTTGGTCTTGATGATATTAGCTGCTTTGTTTTTCTATCGGCACAGCAATTCAGCAAGCTCAGATATGCAATTGATTCTATTAGCATTCGCTGAAAGCGGCCTTTGGCAAAGAGAGGCTCTGTTATGTAGTCAACCGAAAACAAAAATATGATGGTCGAGGTTTAGACGATTTGAAGACTTCGATGGCTTGAAAACAATGCCATGACCTCAGCAAAAACCAGGCGTGCATTTGCATGTGCCTTTGGACTAAAGATACTTTCACCGACTTCTTGTGTTTAATAGATGGGTGTGGCCTGTGGACATGAAGTTCTCTTCATTTACTCGTTAATTTCTTCTTGTGGACAGGTCCTGAATCTTCTTTGAACTTAATTAGCCAAGAAAACTGATGTCTTTTACTTATGGCCCATGCTTGGTTAAGGGTCCTCGAGTTAAACTTCGATTTTAAGGGCCGAATTGTTTCCATCTGTTGGCCTGCATTCACATTTTGGTCCAAGGATTTTTGTTCCATGCAATTCTAAGGAGTACCACCGTAGCATTATTTGTGCAGAGGATTGATTTTGGTTTGTAATGGGCGTATTTCCAGGTCATAGGTGACATAAAATAGGTTTAGGCATGATGCCTCCCGTGGATGGTGACCTGCAGTGTTCTTATAGGGACGGAATGGTTGGAGAGCATGATTTGTCACGTTAGAAGCTCGCGTCTGAGTTGGTGCCACAGGGAGGGCATCTTCTCGCCTTCGATTAAAATAACGTACTGTTCTGCGTGTTCGAAAAGTTCATTCCTTGTTTTGGGCTGATGGGCCATCGGTCTAGAAGATCGGTATGACCGTTCCTTGTCTCATCCGCCACGGTAGTGTTTTGAGCGAGGCTTGTTCGGCTCTTCGTCGGTCTATCATGATGTGAAAGATTTCTATCATCGTTATGTATTTTTGTTTAAATGAATCTTAGGCGAGAAGGGCTACCCTGCCTCCTAATTTGAAGTTGCTTGAAGCAAAATGGTATTTAAGGGCTACTCTGCCTCCTAATTTGAAGAAACTATTGAAGAGTCATTATCTTGCTTTATAGTTTGGTAAGAGCTTTTTGTTCGTAAGCAATTTTCAGGTATGGATTAAGAGTTTTTGTTTCGTAAGCAATTTTCAGGTATGGATTGTTTTCGGACACATGGTCGGACCTTAAATCAATGTATACGGCACCAATTTTTAGGTTTGGATTGGTTTTGGAGCTCGAACTCAGGATCTTGAGAGGAACTCGGTTCCCGCGTAATGCAAGTGTTGGTCTAAGAAGAAACAAAGAAGTCCCCTATTATTTGTGGATTTATCCGCACCTATTAGATATCATAACATGAGAGAGAATAGATAATCGGTACATGGTACCTGTTAATAATAATATAATATGATTAAGGGTATTTTTATTTAAAATATTTTCAGTAATTCACCATGAAAAAATAAATATGGTAGTACTTATTTTACTTTCTTTCTAATATATATATATATATATATATATATTATATGGTCTACAGTTTACTTTACCATTTATGTCATCCACTTATCATTGCAAATATAGTAATCTTATATAAAATATATTTTCTCACGCCAATTTATCCCAAAGTAAATGGGTTTGAAAGAAAATTAGAGATGAGTCTGCAAGAGTAACTCTTTGTACACCGGTGCAGTGCAGGAATTTCAACATGGTGCACACCGCGCATCTCAATTGGGCCACGTGGCTAACTTGGTGTGACGGATTTTTATCCTTTCGGTGTTAAATCGGATGTCAAAAGAAGCAAAATCGAAATTTCAAAAATTATTAGATAAAACTATTTTTTTTTCAAAACAAGCTATTTTTTTTATTGTATGCTATGTCAAAATATTAAGTTTAGGTTCTCTCTTTTCTCTCCTTTCATTCCTTTATTTGAGTGTCAGCCATCCAAGCTTTATTTCCTGTCATTACTCCTCTTATCTGATATTGTCAGTAGCAGCTTTCCTATTTAAATTGTTGCGAGGTAATATATTGGAGCCATTGGGAAATAAAAAAATCCTTTGTAATTCCTTTTCTATTATTTATTGCATCTTATTAGGTTGTTAAATAAAGTTAATGTATTTTGTAGGTTCCTCATGGCCTGAATACTTTCCAAGGCAGTTTTTTTTTTTTTAATGATCCTATAACAGCTGGTGGCTGACTTATGACCTCTTGGACAAATACATACATAAATACATGTGAGTGTATGTATACATATATGATGTTTGTATGTATGTATATTTGACAATTTCTTGGAGTTGGGTAATGTCTTTTATTTAGAACATTTTGAGTGCTAGTGAGTTTGAGAGCTTGGTTTTGTCGACATCTCTTTTATCTATAAAACAAAAAAGAAAACATCATTGACTGAATCACATAAATCTTTGTCCTCGTATGTTTGTTCTATATTTATTAAGCTTAGATCTAACTTCTTTGCATGACATGTTCATAGCAAATAACAAAGGATTGCTTTGTAGCTCTTTGCTTATGTAGCTGGTCTCATTCATCTCTCAATGGGAGAGGCCTGGTTTTAACCACACTGGTGGTAGGAAAATTACCCTATTTCTCTAGAAAACAAGAAAGAAAACTTCATTTACTTAATCTGCAAGTGGTTAATCCGGCATGCCCAAGGAAGGTGTCATCTTGATAACTTAGAAATATGCGAAGTGTAAGACGATATCGAATTAAGCTATCACAATGGCCACACCATCTCTCTGTGGAGGTGGTTTCATGTTTGAATCTTCTCCAAGTCTTGGACATGGTAATCTCTAATTATTTTCTTTTCAAATAATTGGTGGTGTTTTCATTGTGTCCTTAAAGACATGCAGCATATTTGGCCCCCGCCCAAAAAATAAAAAAGGAAGGCACAAAATGATGAAAAACCAGTATATTCTTTTTAAGAAGAATCAAGTTGCTTTATAAGGATCCATGCTATGTACTACTGAATATATTTTGGATAATTATATAGGACCAAAAAATCTAAATAATATTTATTGATTAATTTTTTTGCTAAGATTTTGAATTGTCATAAATAATATCAGAGCAGACCTAGCCCATTATCTATAAGGACTAAAGGATATTACGGTACAAACTTATTTGAATTGACCATGAATTAATCATAGTGTTTGGAACTAGATTTTATAGTTTTTGTTATTGATTTTGACCCTTAGTGTAACAATCTAGAATCTCATTCAAGAAGACTAGCTAGAAGATGCTTTTTCAATTTTCCAACTATGTATAAATATTTAAAATTTTTCTAGTACATAACCGGTATAGAAAGCTAGAAACACACTCGCATGAATTTTTACATGCTTTCTGTTTACGCTTTAGCATTTTCGTCAAGCTAAAAAGTCCAAATGCATTCACTAGTTTCATAAAACCAATCACAAACATAATAATTAGCTTATGATCAGCTTTGATAGGCCTATGCTATAGTATCATAGTCCCTATGATCTATGAGTCATATCACTCTGATACCATTTATAATAATTGAGGATATTATCCAAAAAAATCTAATCAAAAGGTATTATTTGAGTTTCTTATTTCTGTATAAACATTCAAGATTTTTCTAGTACATAATCAATATGAGATTAAAGACATCTTTATGGAAGCTTGATGAAGATGTTAAAGACTTAATTGAAGAGAGTATGTGAGGACCAATGCAAGCATTATTCAGTCTCCCATTGGCTATGCATAAAATAGTTTTTCGATATTTATACAAGGTAAATGAATCTAAAAAATATCTTTAGATTAGCCCCTTTTTTTTTTTCAATAAGGTACTGAGTTATCACGTGAGAAGGGGCATCAAAGTGTTAAGAACGTATTAATTTGTTTTCTCTATTTGATTTTGAGTGAAATGAAGAAAAGCAAAACCCTTGCCCACGGAGAAGAGTGGCCTAGGAACATATATGGGTGGTGATTTACAGGCCTCAAGTTCATAGCATAGCATCCATCTTTAGGGTGAGTGCTAGTTGTGGTTTTTTTGGATCCAATAAGAAAATAAAAAAGTCGGCTAGCATGGTAGTAGGAGAGCCGATATGATGAGAAGTTGATAAGACACTAGAATTTTTCATTCAAATTATATATGTAGGCCAAGCTAATATTTATAAGGTGCCTTTGATATATTATATTAAAATATATTTTAAAAAATTACTGATGTGATTAAATAAAATTAACAAAACTTTTATAATAAAAAATATAAATGATTTACATGAAATAATCAAAATAAAAAAATCAAATCTACAAGTATGTGAGGCATTTTTCAAAAATATATTTTCATTTCTCATGGAGGGATAAGCGGAAACGCCATCCCAACATATGATTAGAATTTTTCTGCTTATAAGCACGGTCATGTGAAGGTTGACAAAGAATCTTTTTAGTATTCATGAAGAAAAAACTTTTATAATTAAAAAGACTAGAAAGAATCTTGGAGAAGAAAAAAAAATAGAAGAAATTTAAAAAAAATTTTGAATGGCTTACTAGACAGATTTCGATAATTTTTTTTATAGCCATCAAATCTAACCATTTGAAATTTTTCTAGCTTATTAAAATTTATAATAAGAAGCCTAATAATAATAAATTAAAAATCCAATGATCAAATTATTAAAATCAAATAAAGATAATAATTAGTATATTAAAATATGTTGAAATTAAATAATAAGATTTTAAAAATTTAGAGTTTTTTATTTAAAATTTTAACATATTGAATGGCAAGTTTCTTGTACAAATGGTGCATTACATTCAAAAGAGATAAAATCATTTGAAAATAGTGGCATTATAAAAGGAAAATATGGTAAGTCTGCACCATGTTGTGCCATGTTGTCTTCGTTGTTGATCCTTCATTTATATTAGTATAGTGATTGCATCTGTACAAAATAAGTAGTCATTGCATCGCTAGAAAGATGTGAACTTTTTTCAAAGGTTTTTTTTGAGGCCACTAGATTACTAAGCAATAAACTTTGAATTAAGATTCCAAATAAAGATGCCGTGAACTCGTTTCTGCCAAAGATTTCCTTAAATATTTTGTTTATTCGCAGAACTGAAATGGGAATCAGAAGGGAATGGAAAGATGCAATAAAAATTATCGTTCTCATTTGCATTGTTTGGGTGCAAAATGAAGCATGGTTACCAAACCTAAATTAGATGGCCGGCCAGACTAGAAAATATTGAAATTTTCTTTTCATTTTCATTATTGGATTTGTCAGCATTTGACCATCTGAATAAAAAAATAAGGTTATATCTTTTATTACTAGATTAGATAGGAAGAGGCCATCCTGCGGGCCATATACCTATGCACAGGAATGGACCACACCAACTTTTTCAAGAGGCTAAAAGAATACCATCACCATCAATGCACTTTATCTCCTTTTCTTTGATGATACGGTAAATATCCCAACAAATTAAAAAGCTACCCCACCATAATATAATATATTTTTTTCCATTCCAGCACAATTCTTGAAATAGAACCATATGCAATATCTGCAATCATGAATTCTTTTATGAAATAGGTAAGGTTGCAAGTCAAACCTAACAATGTCATTGTTTTTATTTAATGAGTTTTTTTTATCAAGAATTCATAAAAAAATAAAGAAAAAAATTGATAGATAACTACAGATATGGATGATGCTTTAGATTATCAATACAAATTCTTTAAAAATAAAATGCTTAAATTTAAAGCGTTTGTCTTATTATCCTTATTTCTTGGATTCTTGGTTTGCAAAATCCAAGAAAAAGAATAAATAGATAATTATCTAATTATCTGAATCTTTATAAGATAATTATTAGAGAATGATACCAAAATAATATAATAATAATTGGCTAAAGATTACCTGTCGCATAATTTTATTATGGAATTCGATAAGAATAGTGGGACTGGATGGATTGACTGATTCCTTCCAGGGGCCTTGGTCTTCGGGTGCGCCAGAAAAAAAATCAACGTCTGGGTTCTTGGAGACCTCCGTCTCCAATAAGGTCTGAAGAAGCGACATCGGCATCAAGCCAACGATCGATGAGAGAAAAGAGATCGACAAAGATGATGATAGCGGCGGTGATGGGTGACGGAGGATAAGAAAAGGTAGGAGGGCACGCTTTGGTTCCCAGGAAAGCCAATTTTAGAGGGGCAAATATCTATATATTCAAAATTTTATTCAAAAAAATCAACTTATAAATGGAAATCATCGAAAAGTTGGGGGGGGGGGGGGGGGGGGGGTGTCAGGGGCCAAGGCCACCCTTCGCCCCCTCACCGTGCTAGAATTTTTGTTTCCAGATCTTTGGGATTGCATTCATACCAGAATCGTGTAATTGCCTGCTTATACCAAAAAAAATAAAAAATAAAAAAGTACTAGTCACAAGCCTTGGAAAAGCAGCTTACATGCTGGAGGGACCCTGGGCATGGAAGATTGCTCTCAGCTGTGGGTCATGAGCACTTAAGAAGCCAGAAGGTCGGCATTAACAAAGAAGCCATCTTGTAATTTCTTATTTTCTTTATCTTGTCCAACCGTATAAGTGTTCAAGTATGGTCTTGTATTGAATCTCAAAGTTGATTCAATTTCATATTTTTTTGACTTGATCCGACTTTGTATGTCTCCATGTAAATTAATAAAAAGGAAACATTATTTGATAATCTGGTTTCATTTGGATGCTTCTATTCTTAAATGCGACATTTTATTGAATGCCTTCATTCCTGGATGTATTCATGCATCAGATGAACATCTTCACTTTTGATTGTGGAATCCCACCGAGTACGAGGGTCGGTCGCCTTCACCACTGGAGCATTAATCAGTCGAATGGGAGTTACTTTTGTAAGGAGTTACCTGGATGAAGGTAGTAAGTCGATTGCTACTCGTTTGGATAAGTGTCAATCGGATAGATGGAAATTACCTTTGTGAGGAGTTACCTGGATGGAGATGTTGAGTCGGTCGCCACACATTTGAATGAGCATCAATCGACCAGATGGGAGTTATCTTTGTGAAGAGTTACCCAAATGGAGTGGTGAGTCGACCATTGCTCATTTGGCTGAGTGTCGATCAATTGAACAAGATTTATCTTTGTGAGAAGTTATCCGGATAGAATTTATCCTAATGGGAGTTACTCAGATGGGGACGACGAGCCAACTGTCTCCTTGTCAGATATAAGCTAACCGGATGAGAGTTACCTTTATGAGGAGTTACTCGAATGAGAGTTATACTAACAGGAGTTATCTTTATAAGGAGTTATCCTAGTGAGAGTTGTCCAGATGGGGGTGGCGAGCAACCATTCTTCAATATGGTATAAGCCAATTGGATGGGAGTTATCTTTGTGAGAAGTTATCTAGATAGAAGTTATCCTAGCAAGAGTTACTTTTATGAGGAGTTATCCTACCGGGAGTTATCTAGATGGGGGTGGCGAGCCAATCATCTCTTCAACTAGGTATAAGCTAACCAGATGGAAGTTACTTTTATGAAGAGTTACTTGGATGCGAGTTACTCTGGAGGGAATTACCTTTGTAAGAAGTTATCCTGGTGAGAGTTACCCAAATGGAGGCAGTGAGCCAACCATCTCTTTGATTGGGTATGAGCCGACCAGGACTCCAGCGACGTCCTTAGAACTTGGCAGCAGATGACTCAGAGAGCTAAGAGACCTCCAAGAACATTGCCAAAGAGAATTTCTTTGTATTTTCGAATGAAAGTGATTATATTATTGATAGTATATCTACAGATTCTCAGCATTCCAAGTCCGAGATATAGGTGTTCCACTAAGATCCTCTATCTAATAAGCTCTATGCTGAAGTATTTTAATCATTTGGTAAGGCCCTTTGGAGTTGGAAGATAGCTTGCCTTGCTCGGTGGATCTTGATACTTCGACATGCCGCAACACAAGGTCTCCTAGATAGAAAGTTTTTGACCTTACTCGAGAGTTATAGTAACAAGCAACTTTCTATCAGTATGCCATAATCCAAAGGTGGACTTGATCTCGGTCTCCTTCAGCAGATCGAGGTTGGCTCTCAGCTGGTCTAAGTTACTTGATCCATTGAAGTGCTCGATTCGCATGGCCGAGAGCCCTATTTTGACATAGATCACTGCTTCGATGCCGAAAGCTAAGTTGAAATGAGTCTCATTCATCAATATTCAGAGGATCGTAAAATAAGGTCAAAGTGCTCCTAGAAGCTCATCTACCTAGCTATTCACTGAGGGTGGCCGACTGATATGAACCGGTGTTGGATATTAAGTTTGGCATAGAAATCTCTGAACGTTCGGTTATCAAATTATCGATCATTATTGGTGACGATGGTATAGAGGGTCTAAATCGACAGATGATTAATTTCTAGAAGTTCTTGATTTGCTCTGGGTAATGTATGCCAGTGGCTCGGCCTCCATCTATTTGGTGAAGTAGTCAATGATGATGATGTGAAAACTCTACTGACCGGATACTGGAGAAACGATTTGAGTATATCCATCCTCCACTATACAAATGTTCCAGGAGAGGGGAGTTAGGCTGGCTGGCATGCTGACTGTTGCTAGATATTGGTGAAGCACTGACACTGGTCATACTTCTGGACTAGTTCTGCTATATCTTCTTGCATAGTCGGCCAGTAGTAATCTTGTTTGAGGGCTTTGTAAGCCAAAACTTTGGTCCTCATGTAGTTCTCGCTGATTTCTTCACGGATCTCCCAGAGCACATAGTCAGTCTCACAAGGTCGAAGACATTTAAGAAGCAAAAAGGAGAAAGATTTTGTGGAGTTGTCTATCTAACATCATATACTTGGAAGCCTTCCACTTGAACTTATTGCCTTTAGGAGGATTATCAGGGATGATACCATCGATCTAGTACTTGACAAAGTGGTCCATCTAACTCAGCTTGTGGTCGACCTATTGGACTTTCTCAGCTACCTCGGTGCTTAGGATCTCCAGGTACTCAATGTAGGTTCGATTGAGGGTGCTGTTAGTGAGGTTGCCAGTCGAGAGAGAGTGTCAGTTGGAATGTTCTCATGCTGAAGGATGTGGAAGATGCCAAATTACTTAAGTGCTGATATTAGGATCTACACTTTATCCAAATACTTGGCCATCGTTGAATTTCGAGCTTCTTATATGTTAGTTACTTAACCAGTTATTAGCTGAGAGTTGGTGAAGACCTTCAATCTCTCCACCTCAAGCTACCTGGAAAGCTTCAGACCAACTAGGAGGGCTTTGTACTTGACTTGGTTGTTTGTCACCTTAAAAAAGAAATGTAGGGCATACTCAGCAACTACTCCTTCCTAGTTTATAAGGATTAGCCCAACTTCACTTCTTAGGAAATTTGAAGCTCCATCCACACGTAGGATACAGATTGTTGCTAGATCAGGTTGCTCACTAGGATGCTCGGCAAGCACTTCCTTAGGCTATTCACTCGATCAAGTACACTCGACAAGGAAGTCAGTTAAGACTTGTACCTTCATTGATGACCTTGGATAGTAGGAGATGTCGAATTCATTGAGCTTGATTACCCATTTCACCATCCATCCAGAGACGTCCGACTGTTGTAAGATAGCTCTAAGTGATTAGTTAATGAGGACAACTGTCGAGTGCACTTGGAAGTAGGGCCTGAGACACTGCTCAGAGATAATTAGTGCATAAACTATTTTCTTAGATTTAGAATGCCTGGTTTCTGCATCGTGAAGCACTTGGCTTGTATAGTATATGGATTTCTGGACTCCTTTGTCGTCCACCCAAACAAGTATGGAGCTGATTACCTTTGGGGATGTAGCAAGGTATAGGTACGTTCCTCCTCAGCTTTCAGCTTAGAAAGCAGGGATAGAGAAGCAAGGAATTTCCTCAGATCCTTGAATGCCTATCGACACTCTTTCGTCCAGTCAAAATCATGCATTTTTTGTAGGATTTTGAAGAATGGCAGGCATCACTCGAACAACTTTGAAATGAATTGACATGTTTGGTGAATTGCTATACCTTCTTTTTGAAAGTCGGGTGCTGCATGTCGAGGATGGCTTGAATTTTTTTTGGATTTTCTTAAATGTTTTGTCGAGTGACCATGAACCCAAGAAACTTGCTAGCTGTGATATTGAAAGTGCACTTGCACAAATTTAGCTTCATCCGGTACCGATAGAGGGCATTGAAAGCTTCTTTTAAGTCTTTAACATGATCAGTCTCCTCGGTGCTCTTGATGAGTATGTCGTTGACGTAAATGTCCATGTTTCAACTGATCTGGTCTTTGATGACCTTATTGACTAGCTTCTGGTATGTGATTTATGTATTTTTTAAACCAAAAGGTATTACTTTATAATAATAAATATCTTTGTCAGTTATGAAGGATGTGTTCTCTTTATCTTCAAGGGCCATCTTTTTTTAGTTATAGCTTGAGAAGGCATCCATGAAGCTAGGCAACTTATGACGGGTGTGGCATCAACTAGTTGATCGATCTTTGATAGTAGGAAGCTGTCCTTTAGGCATGCTTTATTTAGATCGGTGTAGTCGATGTAGATTCGTCACTTTTTGTTTGCTTTTTTTACCATGATGACATTGACCAGCCAGTCAGGATAATGGGCTTTTTGGATGAATCTAGTTGCTAGCAATTTGTCCACTTCCTCGTTCATGGCCTTCTCTCTCGAGAGCAAAGTTTCTTTCTTTCTATCATACTGGCTTAAACTTCGGGTCAACATTCAATTTATAGATGATTACCTCAGGAAGGATTCCTGGCATGTTTGATGCTGACCAAGCAAAGATATCCACATTTCGGTACAAGAAGTCTAATAGTCGGTTCTGATTCGGTTCAAGTAGGGAAGCTCCAATATGTATAGTCTTTGCTAGGTCATCCTTTAATAGGAAAGATAGCAGTTGCTTAGTTAGTTCATCTTTTTTCTATGGCTCCCTCTGGTCCAGTTGCTTAGTAGTCAGCAGCTCACACGGCTTTGGCACCTTAGGTGCCATTTGGAAGTATTATCAGGCAAGCTACCGATACCTGCACATCTTGTTGACTTTGTGCTTCGTTGGGAAGTAGATGAGGAGGTGTTTGGTGGAAATGACAGTGTCCAGCTGATTCAACCTTGGGCATCCAAGGATAGCATTGCATGTGAAAGGTACGCAGACCATGGTCAATGTCATGAAGATTATATTTTGTCGGGGTAGAGTTTACACTATGATAGGGAGGGTGATTTTTCTTTTGACCTCGATTGACTCTTCGTTGAAAGTGACTAGAGGCATAAAGACAGTCTTGAGTTGGTTCAGTGGTAGGTTCATTTGAAGAAAAGCATCGTAAAAGAGAATGTCAGCTGAACTTCCTCTATTAATAAGTATTCTTTTTACGGGATATTTTGCTGTCATCATGGATACGATGATAAGGTCATTGTTAGGGTTGTAGACCCAAACTAAGTCCTTGTTAGAAAAAGAAATTACATTTTCATCCCTACACTCTCCTCTTAGCTTCTTTGAGGTGCACCCTACCCTCCAAGATATCATGTAGACTTCCTTCTTAGTCGATCAATTGTTAATCTTGACCAAAGCTTGCTGCTGGCTAGGATTCTAGATGTTGAGTGGAGGTCCCTTGTAGATGTACTTCTCAAGATAGCCATGTCGGATGAGATCTTCGATCTCTCTCTCTTTAGCTGGTGGTAGTTATCTATGTCATGGCCACGATTTCAATGGAAGTGGTAATACTTGTTTTTATTATGGGAGGTGAAAGGCTTTAATGGATTGGACTTTCGTAGGTACTATTTTTCTTCAATCTCCATCAGGATCTTGGATCGGGGAACGAGGAGAGGGATGCAGTTATCTGACCTGCTGGTGGAGTTTCTCGATCTAGGGCTCTGTCAGTAGGATGAATTGAGCTTGTTGGACGGGGCTCTGCTAGGCTCCTCCTGGGCCTTCTTCTTACTTGGTTTCCCATCAATCTCATGCCGAGAGAGAGCACCTTTATCCCCATGGATGTACTTTTTCACATGGGCGAGAATTTTTGAATAAGACCTCGCAGGGGTCTTGTCTAGAGAGTAAGTGAGACGAAAAGGGTGGAGTCTTCGCTTCAAGGCTAGCATGGCCACAAACTCATTCAAGTGGTAAACTTTCAAAGTGGCCACCTTGAATCGGGCTATAGAGTCCTTTAGTGGCTTCTTGTCCTATTGACGGACAAAGAAGAGGCTGTCAGTCTCTCATGGTATCTTGCGACAGGTGTTGAAGTATGCCGCAAACTTCTCCTCCAGTTGCTAGAAGGAAATAATGCTTCTTGACTCGAGCCGGTAGTACCAAGCTTAGGCTGCCTTCCATAGAATGGCCGGGAAGGTGATGCAAAGTAGAGCATCATAGGTGCTTTGAATCCTCGTGAGAGCCTTATAGCTCTCAAAATGGTCCAACAGGTCGGTGGTGCCATCCTATGGCTCAAACTGGGGCATTTTGAACCGACCTAGGATTGGTTCCTTCAGAATCCTTTGAGAGAGAGGAGGATGAGTGTTAAGCTCAGCTTGGTCCCTGCTCTCTCCTTGAAGGTTGGCAAGCCCACGGTTGATCTTGTGTAGCTTGTGGTCATACTCATCGAGCATCATTTGGCTCATTATCGAATAACCTCTTCAGTTGACCTCTCCTGGGAGTACTCCTCGGAGTACTCGTATGATGGCTCAAAGGGGGATTAGGAGTGCTTCTCCCACCCTAGCTCTTTCCTAGGTCATTGCTCCTCTCGCTTGGGACTCTGTTAGCGTGGCATGGGAGACTGCGACTTGGGGTTGGTTCGATGGTGAGGAGCCCTTTCCTGAGGGGGCCGGTAGCTTCTACGACGAGATGAAGGAGGCTGCAAGTGGTGCAAAGCCCATCAGTGAGGGGATCTCTTGCTTGGAGATCGGCGGCTAGGATAAGTAACAGCGACGGGGGCAGCTGAAGCTACCGATAGCTGCTACCCCACTGTAGGGGTTGCTGCTATTGTAGCCCTTGCACGGCTATAGCGAGGGCCTCGACTTGCTACACCAAGGTGGCCAGCAAGCTCTGCTCAGTTGCAGGTGGTGGAGGAGGCGGAGCGACTGGTTTCGGTGCCTAGCTGGATTGCTCCTCTCCACATGGGGACTACCCAATGTGGCTCATGGTAAACTCCTATGCTCGGGTGGTCACCATGGTTTCAAGCTCTAGAGATTAAGGGGTGCTGCTAGCGTGTGCTATTTGTACCTTCCTAGCATACCAATATGTTGTTGCCAAATCACCCTCTGGTGGGTTATGGTGGTACTGGAGAGTCCTCTAGTGTTCTCCGATGAAATGGGATGTTGCTCTTGGTGTATCATGAATGGATGCCTATAAGAAGATTCCTAGGCTGGGTTATTGGCAGAGCACTCCAATGCTCAAATCAGTGAGGGAGGATCAAGAGGGCAATAGCAACTAGAGTTGAGAGCTCTGATGACTGTGTCAGTGCAAGTATGGAGGAGTGTGTAAAAAAACATACATCATCAAGCATCCCTCTTGCCTATTTATAGCATTACGCGGAGTAACAAAAGGCTGTCAGGGAGGTGGTCTCTGATAGGAGTAATGGATTCTGAAAGATTATTAGAATTTTGTCTCCTGGGTAGGGCTGGAACTGGACTCAGGTCGGGCTTGGGCTTCCCCCAACCCGGCCTGAACTCGGCCAACCCGAACTCGGCCCAAAAAAGGCCCAACCTGAACTCGGCCCACCAGCCCAATAGTTTTTGGATTTTAATCTTGTAATTTTTTTGGAATATATACCAGTAGTTAAATGAACTTCATTTTATCATTTCATCTTCAATATGGCAAGCCAAATCAGACTTTAATTCAGACCGGAATATGTACCAGTAGTTAAAAAAACTTCATTTTATTATTTCATCTTCAATTCGATAGGCCCAATCAGGCTTTAATTTAGGTTGGCCTGAATCAAAGCCTAGTTTGGGCCGGCCTTATCGGGCTCAGACCGGGCTTGGGTTCAAGTTCGGGCCAGGTTCTTTCAAAATAAATTGGGCCTAAGCCCAGCTCGAAGCCCGATTTTTTTTTCGAGCCGGGCTCGGGTAGGGGTATGGCCTGGTCCACTTCCAACCCTACTCCTAGGGCCCCCTTAATTGGTATCTTTTTTGTTAGGGCTATTGATTTTGTGAAGATATTGCCCCCACGAACTTGTCTGCCATGATCTTGTTGGCCATGATCATTGTAGGGACATGTAAAATGATTGGGATAGTCAGTGTTGGTTATTGCTGGCCTTGAACACTAAGGGGAGCAGGTCGAGAGAGAACCTGACTAAGAGAGGGCAAGGCCGAGAGAGAACCCGACTAAGAGAGGGTTAGGCTAAGAGTGGACCTAACCGGGAGAGGGCCAAGCCGAGAGGGGACCTGGCCGAGAGAGGGCTAGGTCAAGAGGGGGGCTCCGACTCTGTGATGCACCCGGCCAAGCAAGATATTCAATCGAATCCGATTGAGTATTTGATGGGAACGAGAGTCGAGACCGACCGTGCGATCTCTCGATGCAAGTACTAGAGGTGGTCGGTAGTGACTGTTGTCTCCCACCCAATTGGAAGTGTTGTTTGGATGTCCGGCGAATGTGAATAGATAATTGCCATAATAATTGGTATTTGGTTGCAATATATAATGCATTCTTCTTCGGTACTCTTGTTTACCCCTACAGGCTCCGAAACCTCTCACTCATTTCAGCGATCGTGAGTTCCAGGAAAATTTCTAGATTTAATCAAGTCATTGCTGGGATCATGCCTCGAACCCACGATCGGTTGATAATGAGGCAAGGCCTTTACTAATCGGGCCACCGCCTTGGCAATCATTATTTGTCCTTTACAACAATGCATTGGATTTCTTTTAAATTAAATTAGTGACATCTAGACAACTACCTTTGTAAAAGGAAATTATAAATAAATACTTCGCCCGCCCCCTCCCCTCCCAATAGAAAGCATTTTTTACCAAAAGAAATAAAACGCCATTAAATAAAATGGATGTATATTTATATTATTTTATTTGATAAATAAAGATATTTATATTGGTATTAATTGGATACAAATATATATATATATATATATATATATATATATATATATTAAATCGATGAAGTTGGACTGATAAATTTTATGATCACAGAATAAAAAAATTATTAAATAAAAATAATAAAATATTAATATAATTATTTATTTTTAATATATATATATATTATATAAAGTTATATAAAATTATAAATAGTATCAAATATTTGCATATGGATAAACTATCTGTATTAATATTTATTTATGATACAAATAAATTCCGGTACAAATGGTTTGAAATTTCTATCCGATGGTTCGGACAAAAAACGGATCGATTCACCCGATTCTCTCAATTTATACCGTCGAGTCACGTGTCATGCTTTCATTCGTCGAGAGAGAGTTTTAAGGCATCCCGGAAAAAATTAGCGAGGAAAGGCGGATTAATTCGGGAACATTCGGTTTTCGGGTCGTCCTCCTCCTTTTATACCATCGAAGAGGGGGATTTGGTGTTTTTACCTCGCGCCGAGTCGAAGTTACTGATCGAGGAGGGGGATTTGGCTTTTGGCGGTTTTCTTCTTCTGATCGAGGTCTGGATTCTCTTTCTCATGCCCTTCGATTTTTTGCAAATTTTTTTACGTTTTGTGAAGCTCGTATGGTTGATTCGATGAAACCTAGGCTTTTTTTTTTTTTTTTTTAAATTTTGGATTCCCCACGGACAATTTTGTTTGGTTTCTTGGATATTTTTCGTGAGATTGATCTAGAATGATTGGTGATTTTGCTTAATTAGGCCCTGATCGGTTCTTTGATAGTCTCGTACCTGGATTTTATCTGTCGGAGATTTTTTTCCCCTCCTTCGTGGTGATTATCTTGTTACATTCGTAGGGTTAAGCTGCAGAGAGGTTATCGATTACGCTATGAGGGTTTCAAGGCGTGATTCTTTGCTGATTTAATGCTTCATTTTTAGGTTTTGGTTTTCAAATGATATATATGTATAATTTTCTTTTCCTTCTAACATCCTGGATTTTAATCTAAAATTAGTATGTTTCCCTGAAGATTGTTGGCTGGGTTATACAATTTCCTTTTTATTGTGCGGAAGTTTCCTTAATTTCATTATCATTGTGGTATAATATTGTTCATCTTGGTCCTGAAATGGGTTCTTGTGCTGATGTATTGAATTCTATGCTTTCAGCGTATCGATAATTAGGATTCAAAAATGGCAAGTGGATTTGGGGAATCGTCGAGCAGAGAGCCACAGAATTCTTCTTTTCCTGGAAGCAATAGCAGCAACAATGATGCGGGCAGCTTTGAATGCAACATCTGCTTTGAGTTGGCACAAGACCCAATTGTCACCCTCTGCGGCCACCTCTTCTGCTGGCCCTGCCTTTACAAATGGCTCCATGTTCATTCCCAATCTCAAGAATGTCCGGTGTGCAAGGCCATCATTGAGGAGGAAAAGCTAGTCCCTCTCTATGGTCGAGGAAAAAACCCGAGCGACCCGCGATCTAAGTCAGTCCCGGGTATCAACATTCCCAACCGTCCTGCTGGCCAAAGGCCTGCGACAGCCCCACCACCTGACCCAAACCATTTTCCTCACTCAAACCCTTGGTTTATGGGTGGAACACCAGTGTCAAGCACTAGGTTTGGGAATTATACGTTTTCTGCTGCAATTGGTGGTCTGTTCCCGTTGCTGAGCTTTCAAGTTCATGGGTTCCAGGATGCAACCACATATGGGCCTGCAGCTGGTTTCCCGTATGGTTATGCGAATTCATTTCATGGAGGACATGCTCATGGGTTCCCACGACCTGCATCTCATGGTCAGCAGGCTGATGTTTATCTGAAGGCACTGCTGTTTCTGGTTGGTGCTCTTGTAGTTGCTAGTCTTGTTTGGTTTTAGACAGTTGTAATAACTACTCGATAATTTTACTGATTTGCATGAGATAATTACCTATTGCATTTGATTCTGGATGCGTTTCATATATACTACCATCTTGGCCATGTGGTTGTAAACTTTAAAGATCAGTTGGTAGTTTATGTTTACATGAATTTGTTCATATATTGTTTTTGTGCTATGATATTATAACATTCTCCAGGTGACTTATCTGCTGTATAATACTTTGTTTTCTGAAACACCTTGGTGTACTTTCTTTATTTTAGAGCTTCTTTCAAGAAAGATAAAAAGAAAGTGCATTGCTGCCATATTGCAAGTTTTACTACTCATGGCAGATCATGGGCTGCATTACGTAGAAAAGTTGTAAGTTAATTTTAAGTTTTTGCATATACTATTGCTGGGCATGGATGGTTGTCTACCTGCAAGCAAAAAAATGTGAATGGAAAAGAAAGCGCATAGAAGGAACTGGAAAAGATAAAAGGGTTAACCATGGTTTTAAGAAGATAAAGATCACTGTAGTTAGTTAAAGGGTTTTCATTTGATATAATCATTTATGCTCAGTTTATTTGAGAGGTGCCTTATTATTTGGTTCAGATTGTTGACATAGTTTCTACCAGACACTAATTGTACCTATAATCTCCAAGTTTTACCGTAGTGCTGGTGGCCATAGATATTTCTTTGCTATTCATTTCTATCACAAATTACATCCTATTATTGTTGACTTTTCAAATTTTCTGTTACAACTTCCATTTGTTATCTTTATTCTTTCTTTCTCTTTAGTGATAGATTCAAAATTGAGACACTTAATTTTTTTGGTACTACTACCTAGGTTAGCTAACTCGCCTTGGTTAAGTCATAATAGCTACATGTTTAAGGTTACAAATGGATCAAGTTGCTCATGACCCGATCCCACCCCATTTGTTTAAATTTGATTGGATCGGGTTGGGTTCTAAAATTGGACTTGTTTCATTTTTTAAGTCGGGTCTAGATTTACTGAATATGGATCTGACCCGACTTGAATATAGTAATACCGTGAGGATCCGAACCTATTTGAGTTTTTAAATTATGATTTAAGACTTGCATGGACCATGTCTTTAAAAGAAAGATATATTTAAAATTATTTTTATATTTTAATTTGTATTGAGAGCAATGTTGTTTGTTGTCTATTTGGTATGGTTAATGGTAGTTGGTTATGTGGTAATTAAAATATAGTTTGCTACATTTGATCTGGACCTAACTTGAACCCGACCTGGACTAGATCCAAACTCGAATTTTTTGGATTAGGGCTAGGTTATACGTGGACCCAACCCAACTCGATCCGAATGACCTATGGGATCAAAAATTTTGGCCGTGGACCCAACCCGACCCAATCTTCTATTGAGTTGGGTCTAGGTCCTATTTTAGGATCCAATCAAAGAACCGGGTTAGGTCGAGATCACTCGTCACCTCATTCGACCCAACCAATTTGCATCCCTATAGATGATAGGCTTTGTCTTAACCCCACTATCTCCTTTTATGATACATGGTTGCTGGGACTAAATACTCAGTTTATGTGGTGGCTGATTGCCTATGTTTTTTGTTGTTTGCAATTAAAGTTGCAATGCAACAAGAAATGCAGCATTTCAGGCCATCCCCCCCCTCCCCTTCTCCCAATCCCAACTTTTTCTTTTTGTTTTGTTTGCCTATAGGTGTAGTTGTAGGTCAGGACTTGAGGCGTGACAAGATTGCATTGTCTTCAGGGAGGACATTGAGGTTCAAGGGGGAGGAGCAATAGGATTGATTAGGTGATGAGTGGATTGAAATTCTTTTCCATGCACCCAATATATAATAATCAAAAGAGCAACTTATGTTATATTTTGGTCAAATTGAGTTCAGCTAATAGTCCAAGTTAGAGATCCAGATTTTGCATGCTGGGGGATGCTAAGGTGGCAAAATTTTACTGGCCATGTTCAGGTCAATTTTGGGTCAAGGCTTTTAAGTTTGGGTTTCGTTCGGGTCAATTTTGGGTTAAGGTTTTTAAGTTTGGGTTTCGTTTGGGTCTTTTTTTATAATAAAACTTGACTTTAGACAAGTTTGGTATGGATCCAAGCTTTGACATTATTTGGTAACAAGATAGAATTTGTTCAGGCTGGACTAGGTTGGATAAGCTTGTCTCATGACCTTTGGATTTTGAAAGTGGTTGGTCTCTTTTAATATTAATTGTTTCTTGGGCCTCGCATTTGAGCCAGTAGGTGTTGTGAAGATTGGCTTTGACTGAGTTAAATTGGGTCTCATTGGAGTTAGGTTAGATAGGGTATACAGGTAGGTCAAGCCTAATGATGGGAGTTGATCCATGGGCAGTCCAGGGCAAAGGTCCCAAACCAATGATGGGTTATGTTTGGTATACACCAAGGTCTGATATGTCATTGTCCTGCCTTGACCTGACTAGATCTATTGCTGGCCCTAGAGGGACCTGCAAGTAGCTATACAAAATAACTTCTCCAGCATAAAATCCCTTGTCAGATTCTAACTAGTAGACATGATTTTGCTGGCTAGCAAAATGCCATTTTGTTCAGGTTTTCTTACTTTTGAGAAATTTAATAACAAAATAACTCTAATATATTTTAAATTATGATTCAGCTCATTGTTTTGGTTGTCTTTAGAATAGGTTCCTTAATGCTATCAACCCTAAAAAGTAATTAATTTATTAATGAAAATTATTAGGAATGGCTATGCAAAGCTATGTGATGGACCCCTTGTATAGCCTAGGTGACACCTAGGCACTTTGATGGTCATCTAGGGAGGAAAGCTCTCCAAGTTTTTATTATGCATACTTCTAATCATATGAATAAGTATGTGACAAATATTATATATACTTTTTTAATGATATATGGGATTATGAATCTATTTTTCACACTAAAAGAGTCCAAAGACCAAAATTTACAAGGAGAGCAGTAACAACATTGCTTGCACTGCAGCATCTAGCAAGTTATAGAATATAGCCAAGTAGCCAACACGTAGCAAGCATCTAAAGTAGGAGGGGACAAGTAGACTAGAGGCTAGCAAGCAGACTGAAGGAGAAAAGTTAGGATAAAAAACAAGTGGAATAATGGCCAGATGCTGAAGACTATATGCCATTGTTGCTGCTCATTACTGGTATCTGGACTGTTGGCTAGCATTTGATCAGTGGCTACTACCAGGCTGGTGATTTCACTTTTTTGTGATGTGTAATATATCGGGCTTAAATAGGAAAAAAGATGGGACAAGAAACCCTCAAAGAGGTAGGGTTCAAGCAGGCTTGGCCCAAGTAGCATAGCCAAATTAAGCACCTAGGTAGCCACTTTCAAAAATACTACTAACAAATCTAAATATAGATCAAAGCTTTAAAAGGCAACTACAGTATGAGGGAAGCGAGGGTACCGACTAGCAGTTAGGTGGTATATAGACACAAGCAAACAAGTGGAGGGTATTTGAAAAATTTGGAGTTGGGGCAGGGGGAGGAGGAAGGGGATGGTGAGGGCGATGAGAATGAGGGGACATGGAGTCTGAGAGAAGAGAGCAGGAGCAAGGAGGAAGAGCTGAGTGGAGAGCATGACTTATGTATGACATAGGTAAGTAGGCATCCAGTGGTGCAAGTGCACAAGTTATTGCTAAGTAGTTCTGTTGAGACCAAGCCACCAAAGCCTATAGGGTGAAGACAAGAGGGTGCATAGATGTGGTTGCAGCTGCTTTTGTGATCACATAAACTATTTTTAAAAGCAGTACTATGAGCTCAAGTTGATAGGTTTAGCACTTCTTGTTTGCATGATATTATCTATATGTAATGTCATAGAAACTAATAGTGGCTGCTATTGGCTAAGGTATTGATGCTACATTTACTTTGCATGGTGATGTAGGAATGGAAAGGAATTTCAACGATATCTTTACTCCATGTTTGGCTTGCAAGAAAGAAATGGAATCATGTTTCTTTTGTTATTGCTTTTCACTTAAGTAGAGCAATTGTGATTCAACGCTAAATAAGGGAATTGGCCATTTTCTATCTTATGGGAATTATATTTTTGGTGTGTGACTTTTATGGTGTAAAATAGAAATGAATGATTGGATTATTATTTTCACTTGAAAAGTATTATTGAACTTGCTAGCTATTTATTAACTAAATAAAAATTGATATATAATTAATTCCATTCTAGAATATAGAAATCAATACTATTAAACATTAGAATTTTCCTGTGCATTCCTTTATTTTGTGCCTAAACAATGGAATAGGTGCTAAGAAAATCATCAACTTAACCCCCGAACTGTTTAATAAATAGGTCAGAAACCATAACTCAAAGCCAACTTGTTTATTAAATAAGTAACTTGACCTAAGCTGTGCAAGACATTTGTTAGATAGGCTAGGTTGGATTGGCACTGTGATGGCTCACTTAACCTGTCAACCTGATGTGTTTAACCTGTTAAGATAGATGGATAACTTGATTTGACATAGGTAACATGTTAAATCATGGGGGTAAAGAGTTAGTTACGATAATATATTGGTTCAGGTCATAATCTTCTTAACCAAACCTGATGATTAGATTGGTGGTTTAGATGGCTCCAGACTTAAAACAAGAGTACATTCTGTTTTATGTAAAAGAATTAGTCAATCCAATAACAAGTGGACATGAACCTGTTTATGACAACCAAAACCTGCTAATTTTGTGTTGGATTAGTAGGTTGGTTCAGAAATTTCCATCCCTACTGCAGTCATCATTTTATGGCAGTGAATTAGAATGCTTATCGATAAGCAAATATTTATAATGACATGTTTTCCACTAGGTAGTTGAGGCATCAGAGGTTGTGGAGGCACGGGTAACAGTCAGGTGCCTGTAAATTTGAGGTACACATGAAAGCATGTGCTTGTTGATAATTGGTAAATACAAGATATTCAGGATTATGGTTTGTACATCTCTAACTTGCAGGACTCTGGCTATTTTTAGTTGACATTAAGAAACTCTGTAACTTTGTGATCTCTAAAGAGGCCTCAAAGTGGAGAAATCTATTGTACATCCTTTAATTTGGGCCAAAGTCAACCTTGCGGTCTAGTTAGATTAGAATATTTGGTTCTAGGTCAACCTTTGGTATTTAGAACTGACTGGGCCATGGGCTGTTTTAGCCGCCTATTGTGCATTCCTAACTACAATAATATAAAATTTTAAGATCTTGTTGGAATTGAAAGCCGAATTATTATTTTTTCCCTTCTTGTTTTTTGGTAATTGTTACCTGGTCCATTCGGAGGAAGTGGAATTCTTTGTAGAGGCTGTTGACCAATAGTTGATCTCATGATAAGGAGGCATTTTTTGGGAGAGTTATATCGTGATTAAGGATGGGCAGAAGAGACGATGATTTTTGCAAGTTGCCTTTGTGCAAATACTGGTTAATAATTGGTGTTGATAGTTTTTTGTTTTTAAAGTTTTCTTGCATCATTAATTAATATGGATTCATGGGTAAAGATGGATGAAAATGACATATTATGCACTGACTATAGTCTGCTTGAACAAGCTTTTGCCTCTGTGAAGGAGAAGAACTTGCAGTTCTGACATGTGACGTGATGACTTTATATCCAAATCTAGTGGTCCGTATTTTACCATTTTTATACATTGCAGGACCATAACCAGTTTTGAGCCTTTACATTTTGGTGTTTAGTTTCTTTGGGCTTTGCTCCACGTTTCTTCATTCCCAAATGGTCTTTTGTTTACTAGGATCTATACATTATGTTTCTCCATTTTTTTCATCATGACCTATGAATGAGGGTTATCTGCCTTTGGCCATTGTTTGTGGCTCTGAGTCAAATTAACTTGACTATCATCCAGTATCTTCCATTTATTCGTGAATTACCCATTGTGCTTTGTCTTTTCTCCATGTCAAATTGGATTCTTCTGCACTCCATTTAATTGTCCAGGTATTTTGCTGGTTTCTAACCTCACTGACTCTGGCTCTAGACTCTGGCTTAGACCTCTCATAAAGTTTCATGCTGATCTTCATACATGGTGTCCTCGTGGTTTTTCCTTGTTTTGATGTTTATATTCTCTAGTAATTCATTTGCATTCGTATTCATTTGCATTCGTGGTGTTCACCTTCATTGCCACAACATGTTTGTAGCTTCAAGATAAATTGTTAGTACCTGGGAATGCCCTCACGCCCAATTTGATGGTCTGTTTGCCGAACTGTTGTCATAGCATCAGGATGCCCATATCGGGTGTTGGCTACTTTTGTTGTGCTTAGCATCCATTAATGGCTCATATCCTATCTGCAATGCTCTAATCTTGCTCATGGTTAGTGCTGTTCCCAGAAAATTTGTGTATCTGAACCTTAAGGTTCGGTTATGAAAACAGTACCAGGAATATGAATTGTATTTTGGTTTCGTGCAGGTTTCAGTTTATTGATTGAGTCCACAATTAAAAGGACAATTCCTTAGACCAAATATGCAGTAAGAACTCGAACGAAAGAGATAATAATGTGAAGATAAGAATTTTATACTTAATTTTTACATAAGACTGAAAGAAATGAAATAGTTATATGCCTATCCCTTGTGTAAATCTTAAAGCAATTCCCTTTGACACACTAAACTAGGTCTTTTTTATTCCATCTCTCTCTACACACGCACACTTCCCCTTCTCTTCTCTGCGCTAGATGATTAACAGAATCATTTGTCCGGTTAGGAAAATTGAAATTTGAGTCCAGTGATTATCGAGATTCTGTTAATTTGTTTAGGTTAACATTAGACTACTAAAATATGCTCTTAAATGGGTATGAACAGGGTTTACGGTACCATCCCGTACCGTTCGGTACGGGGTGTACCATACCATACCGGCCAAGAGCCGGTATGGTTCATATATAAAAAACGGTCCGGTACTTCGGACCGTTAAAAAAATAAAAAAATAATATTCTGTATGGTACCTTACCGTCCGGTTCGGGTCCGGTTCGGGCCCGATTCAAGTCAAACAATTTTTTGATAGAGAGAAGAAATTTTTTTAAGGTTTTGTGGATCCGGTATGTTACAGTACTGTACTGTACTGGTACAGGGCCTAGTACCACTTCAGTGTTCCTTGGGTATGAAAACAAAACTGCATTTTATTTTTCCTAAATGTTTACTTATTTATTTATATTTTCTTTTCTTTTTCTATTTCTATGGATCATATGAACATGTGTGCTATGTAACAGCCCAGCTGCTTACATACTGTGACAGTTTTGGAGAACCTTGACCTGATTGGACCTCATTGTGTTCCACTTCCATCATTGTCTTCAATTGCTTGTTATTTATCTAGTTGCATCATGTGACTTCCATGGTTAATGTTTCTCTAGCTTACTGTGGCTTTGACTGTAAAGCTACTTTTATTTCGTAATCTTGCTTGCAATTCATCTTATGGCTTTTTGCATCTCTGAGCATTTTCCTAGCTCATCGGGTGGATTGAACTTATAAGCCACCGCTCATACAATCCTATGCATGCCTTGGGTAGCAATTGTCTTTTTGGCTTTCTTCTTTGTTTGCAATTTTCACAATCAATTTATCTTCTCTTGGTTTATGATCTTTTTTAAAATTTTTTTGTTCTGTTCTGTTCTATGTGTGGCCACCAAGTGGGGTGCATAGGGGTGTTCGGCTGGTAGAGATATCTGGCATGGTAGATCATTTTTGTGTATATACGTTAGTTGTGCACTTGTTTAACATGATGTCTGTTGATTTATATACTTTTTGTTTGCCAGATGTACTTTTTTGTTTTACATGAATGTTACTTTGTACATTAATATTATTTATCGTCCATATTCCTGTTGTGTTGCATTCCTTACTATCAAGGAGCTATTTCCCTCCAGCGTGGTTGTAAAATAATGAGTATGTGTGGCTTGTAAAGATGACATGCTCCAGGATTTTGAACTGGGAAGGAAGAGGTTATTTTAACAGATATAGCAAAGAATTATCAACATGTGCTTTGAGGGGCTAGGGTCCGAGATGACTGCTGCTAGGAGGAACTTGTGAAAAATGTAGGAGGGCTGAAGGAGAGTTATAAAGCAGATTTTAAGAAACATGAAAAGGATTCATGGAAGTTGACCATGATAATGGAGTTACAAATTGTTGATGGCGAGTGCTTAAGCAGCCCTTTCCTGAAGTCAAGAAAGGATATGAAAAAACTTGGCATCATTTTGAAAGTGGAGGATAACAAAGCTTAAATTTAGATTGATATAGGTTAGTCATCTATGTTGAATGGCAATTGGAAGTATCATATCTAACCCTTTCAATCAAATCATTGAACTTCTCTCTGCAGGTTGAACAAAGCAATAAGATCATCAGAGAGAACAATGATGCATGAAAGCCTTATAAATGCTTGAGGATTCTATCTAAAGAAGTAGATAGTTGGAGAAATGGGCTACTTGTCTCCATTTACCTGTTTTTGACTGTTGTAATGGATTCTTGTGATTTTGGCATGATGGTCATCTAGTTATTAGATGAATGTGATATATCTCATTTTCAGATGAATATGCTCTAGAATAATCTTTCTAATTGAGGAGCAAGCATCGATCACAACTTACATCTCTTGAGACTTGGCGATTGATATGCATTCATGTGCTCTCTCCTGTCATCAAGTGTTAGTGGAAACAAACATAACACGTGCAGTTTTGAAATTTTGTCCTCTTGATTTCTTTTACTGTTTTTCTGTTTTGAATCTTTACCTGGCAGTGAATGTGTTCATATACATAAATACAAAACAGTATGCTATATGACTGAAGAAACCATCAGTTGCATGCTATTGGATGTTAGTTAAGTTGGCCTCTAAAAGTGTATTCACCGTGCGTGCGAGCCTCTCACGCACAAAATAACTGCTGTCTCTCTCACACACATTGGGCTTGTGTGCGAAAAAAATTGTTCTCTCTCTCACACGAAATAATTGTTGTCTCTCTCTCACATACACATTAGGCTTAAAATCTTTCCTAAGCAAGCTAGCTGCTTTTCTGATGCCTCCCTTCTGTTATTTGTGGTAATAACTGTTTATATTTGGTGCTATAGTTTTCTTGTGTTCTTGCATCTCTGATTCAAGAAACTTTAGATTAGGAAGATTAAAGGTGGTTCTTCAGGTTAATGTGCCTCCTTTTCAGAAGTAACATTAGTTTGGGAAGATTAAAAGTGATTCTGGAAATAGGTTGTCAAGAAAGCATTAGATAGTGTTTGCTTGAAAGTAGTAAGAGTTCAATTAGGTTGTTTGAGACGGTGGATACAAATTTTGGAGCTTGCTCTTGGATTTTGGAAGATGCGGTGGGCCTTCTGGTTCTTTTCGAACTACTTGAAACTCGGTATGTAGATCTTCAGATGATCGTGCTTGTTTTAAGGGTGGGGTAAGAGGCAGATGACATTGGATCTCGTCCTCACTGGAGATCCTTGAGGCAAGTTAGTGTTTGTTTTGTGTGCAGTGATTTTTGATATCGTGGTTACTAAATGGTCAATTTTGCATTTGATCCCTACTTGTCTTCACCTTAAATTTTCCTTGAATTGAATTCCTGCTTGGTTGTGCCTTGACATGGCAGACCCTGCTGTTTTTATGTGAACAGGAATCTTTAAAGCTTGGTCTGAGTGGCTATTAAACCAGTGTTGGCTTTAACTTGTTTAACCGATCCATCCCAACCAGTTCCACTTAGGTCATCTTCTGTCTTTCTCCTCCTATAGCACAAGGAACCAATCAGGAGTAGATTAGCTAAAAGCTTGCAATCAGCAGCCGTGGGTTCGCATGACTAAAAAAGAATTGTTGGGAATTGCCAGAAACCCTAGATGTCGTCGGTAGTGGTATGTCCTACCGAGTAAATCTTTTACGTTGCTCCTCCTCTCTTTTATATCTGTAGGATCCGGTTTTGGGAGGCCTATCTTCCTAAGTAATAAATTTCAGAACCAACCGCACCTTTTCATTTACCCTGCCTGACTGACTTGGTATTTCATTCTATCAATTTGTATTTATATTTTCTTGCTTCTTTTTCTTAGTCATTTGTTATTCTGACATTATGCTATTTCTATCCAGATTTTGTTTGAACGTGTGATCATGAATCCTACCTTGAAATTGTAATCCCGTATTCTCCTATTCACCCAAAAGAAAATTTATGGTCCCTTAGAGAGACACAAGTAATAGTAAAAACTGGTTTGCTGAATGAATGGCATTAAAATTTTCTTCTTTTTGTAAACTCTAGCTTTAAGTATCTACCGAAGCAACGTACAGGGGGAAAATAGCTCATAAGAGTGTGATATATGATCAAGCATAATGCAAAAAGCGTAAAACAACATTTTCTAAATTATCTTTCATAAAGGGTTGGAAGAGAAATGGTTACCATGTTTGACAAGGGAAATCCAAAAATAAACTTAAGAGGTGCTTACATCGAGAAGATGGATAAAATTTGCCTCAAATTATAAGGTCGCAATGATACTACCACCAGCTACTAGGGTTGGAAATAAGTGGAACGTGAGCAAGTTGAGCTCTGTCCAAGCATGGCTCGAAGTTAAAATGGCTCATCTCGATCTCGAGCTTAAAGTTGAACCGAGATACCCCTTCTAAAGCTCAGTTTATGTCTGGTCAAGCCAACACGAGCTTAGCTTCAGTGGTGGACCAAAAGGGGAGGAAGAACTGATTTAGGAAACGTTGTTTTTACTTGCAGCATCTTCTTCTCTTTGTTGAAGGGAATTTGTAAGTTGTAACATCTCTTGTACCGAATGTTGGCCTCGCTCGTCTTGATGCCAATTCTCCCAGCGTCATTTGTTTTTTAGCGGGGAATTTGTGCTCTCTTGTATATATCATGTTGGCTTCGTCCTTGGAAAATTGTCATCTTTGCAACAAATTTAGATTTTCAACTCTTGAACGGTGATAAAACTAATAGTAGGATATTTCAGCATTATAATCCTAGTACTGACCCATACTCTCTCGACTCTTGATTATTGAATAACTTGAACCCTTGCAATAGTCAAAAGGTTAGTAGTAGGCATTTTTTTCCTGTTTAAACACAAGCAGACTAGCATTTTGACAAAGCAATCACTCCATGGTGCAGAATTACGTACGTTAACATCATAAAACCAATTGTGGATATCTATGTCTGAATATCACTGCAATTGTGGATAAAAGAAGAAAGGCTGAAGCTATTATTCCATGTTACTTCTTGGATGTTAAATATCATTGTAATTGGGCCTTGTGCATGTGTGTGGACCGATGCGATGCATGTGGTGTAGGAAAAATAATTTTCTAAATTTCTAAGATCAATCAAACGATTAGAATCATGTAAATAGATATAAGAAAAAAATATTACAATGCATACCTGTATAATGCATACCTGTATTCGCTATAAATCCCATCTGAAAGTAATGCTCACAGGAACATCGAAGGCAGAATCTTTCTCTTTGGGCTTTCTCAGAAAAAAATGGCTCTTGATGGAGAAAATCACCGTATCATAAATCACCGAATACGTGATATATATAAATAAAGGAAGCGGAGAGGGGACCTAGCCAATAAAATGAAAATACCCTAACTGACCCTCCCATCACGAGTCAAGTCGGGTTAAGGCCTACACTGTGCCGCCTCAACCACATCAAATCAAATAAGGTGCTTCTAGCCCAATCAATGATCACATAATAATGGGCTCAATCTACGTCTATCAACATGGACCATAAAATCAATCCAGATTTTAATAAAAGAAAAATACTAATTAATATTAGTCCAAATCAAGAAAATTCTTGCATTCTCCTACTTGGATTACATTAATTACAATTTTGAAAATATTTTATTTTAAAAACAACTCTCGGGTTGAAAATATAATGTGGCCACCATATGATCCATAGACAACACCTACAAACGATTTGGTCCAATAGCATCCATGATGCTGAATCATAGGATCGTTGTACTACTTAACTGATACAAGACTTATCCATGGTTACAAGCATCATAAACACCATCGACAAGAGTCTTAGTGTGGTAGTGTATGGTGTGGTAGTGTAGCAAGAAAATAGCATCAAGGTGATCAAAATAAAACATGTTATTTTTCATTATCAGTCCTCCAATTTCTTTTCAACATGCTTAGAAACAAAATAAGCAAGAAAAGTTTTAATGGCATCAAACAACAAGCCATTCTGTCTCACATACTCAACAATAGTGTTAATGACGAGACAGCACAACAAATCTGAGACTCGATACCTAGTCTCAATCAGGTACATAACCAAAAGAGATATATCATAATCAAAATAAATTAAACATATATATCCTCAATCATGATTTCTCTTTAACCACATGTTATATCACAAGCTAGAAAATCTCACTTTACAAGAAATCTGTACGTCTCCAAACATAATGAGATCTCATAATTATCAAATGAGATATATCCATACAACGATAAAACACATTCTTGAGATACTATGTTGTATGTTATTATTCCACATGTACACAAACCATATAGGAATGCAATCCATCAACTATCATATTAATAATATATATAAATACACATGATAGAAAAACAAATAAAACGAAGCTTTATAATAATAAAGCATAAATATAAAGTCACTCCGACTAACCAAACACAACAAAAGAATTTAGTATGCCCATATTTTCAACATGCTTTGTAAAGTATACGGACTTCAAATTCTTGGTCAGAGGATCAGCCAACATAGACTTTATATACTCGACACTTATGTGTCCTTGGATTACAATCCAGCAATCAATGACTAACAAAATTTTGTCAATCAAGTCAATATATAAATACATCAAACTCCCACTAATCCAAAAATCAAAAGATTCTAAAATATTCATATTTTTGACATGTTTCATAAAAACTATGGATCTTAATCTTGATTAAGGGATCAATAAATATTGACTTTGTATATTGTACAAATTATCTCTCTTTCAACTACAACCTCTGACTGACAAAAAATCTATGTTTATATAGATAGAGATAATGAAAACTTTTATTGTTCCTTTAAAGAACATAGCTGCCTATGATTATAATAAATTATAAGTAGTTTTAAGATAGAATCAATAATTATAAGATCCAAGACAAAGTTTTATAATAAAACAATATGAATTGTGATTTTGCAACATGCCACAAACTTTGCCTGTCAATCCAAGAATGTTACTATATTCTATTTACAAACCTTTCTATGAAACAAAATCTCCAGTCATTTACATTATCATAACAAATGACATGTATCTATTTTCTTTTCATATAATTTATTTACTAGTGCTACATCAATTAGTAATGGAGGTACTATAATTAGTTTGTATACTTAATGTTGTTCTCCCACTATCCTTCAGTAGGATGAAATATAATATTTATATATAAATAAGAGCAACAACTTATTTTCCTTCAATGTCATATTTCTAATATATAGAAGCATCTGACATTATGCAAATCAGAATCTACAAATATGGCATGATTTGATTCAATATTCTTTATACGTCTCTATTAGGATAGTAGAATCTGTATTCATTTAAAACTATCTAGATAACCAAAATAAACAACAATTATTAGAAAACCAGAATTTATTCACTGATGGATTATCAATGATTAAGTGTTATGGGACAACTCCAACCATAAAGTTAAAAGATATTGGGCTTCCTATCAATCTTTAACTCAAAAGGTATTGTATAACTATTTTATCATGAATTTTATTTAAAATATAAATGGTAGTCATTAGGGTTTTATACTAGAGATATCAAAGTAAATTGCATCCACTCATCAGACTTCATATCATATCTTTTAGAGTGTACTTTATCTCCCAGTCACATCATTTTATTAGAAATTTCAAGCATGATGTATTAAACAATTATCCCATACTTATACAAATATTTAATAATATTATTTATTTATTATATATGGGATCTTAGAATGTGATTGATATATCTTATCAATATCCTTATCCTTTTCATAAAAGTATTAAAAAACTTCAGAAACAAAATAGGATATAATTTATTAATTATTTCACATATATGATTTTAAGTTCATTAAACCGTACAACAGGAAAACTAAATATGATAAGTAGCCTATGTATTAGAGATAGAAATCTCATAATACTAATTTTAGATGCAATTTTCTCTAGTTTCAAGATATAAATCCTAACACCATCATACCATCCATCTCATAGTAATTTATCTATCCATCAGCAATCCAGACTTTCTTTTATCAGATTCTACATATCTATCACAAATGAGATAAAAAATAGATCACCATCCTTAGATACAATAATAAAAATGAAATCAATTATATAAATATATTTCAAATAAAATTTACCATTTTTAAGCTAGCTTTATACCAGAGTACTCTTATAAGATAACCAAGATGGAAGATCATTACATAATGTAATATCTATATTCCATCATATTTAGTACTAATATAATTTCAGTTTTCATATCTTCATTTCAGTCAGAGTCATCGTAATAGGAGCATTAACTTTATTAAATACAAATAAACTAACTGCTAAATAATCTTTATATAGTTAATCAATAAAGAAATATAACAATATATTTCAGAAAATCTTTATAAGCATTATTTAATGAGAGCCCTTGGTCCAATGCAACAAAACTTTATTTAGAAAGAAAAGGATCCATATAAGGAATCTCTCTTCAATATATAATACTATACAATCCCTTCTAAATAGCTCACAGAATGATCTTATAAATCACAATGAACAGGCCATTTTGGTGGTCACCATCCATCGAAATTCACTAACCTTTCAAAAAAGGGATTATCAAGTCATGACCTTTAAAGTACCTTAAGATATATAAAACATCAATCAAGCTCATATACGATGCAACATATTTGAGGTACAAACAATAAATCAATAAAGGCTTTGAATATAATAAGTCATTTTCAATAAATGTATCATGTGTATCATCATAAAACTCTCTTATAGGCAAAGAATGTGATATACTTTTGAACTTCAAAAATGAGGTCAATACAAATTTTAAAAATATATCTCCATTTGGATAAATAAAGTTTTTAGACCCGATATATTTCTTTTCAAAGAAAATAAATGTTAACACAATGAGGATACAAGGTATTCGAAAATCTGTCCTCTTTGGGCAGACAAATTTTCTAAGTCTAATATATCTCTACTTCTGATATTTTGATTCAGTCAAAATTAAATAACAATATTATTATTAATATAAATGACTGTATAATCAAAAATGGTAAGAATGCTAAATACTAGTTAATGGGCATATACCATAAATAATATACAAGAGTCTAAATGCAATATCACATATTCTCCTTTGGGCAGAACATGTAATATGCATAACTATTCTCCACATGAAGCCACAAGCAAATGAAATATTCTTAACAGTTACGGACCTATCCCCTTTGGACAGACAAGCCCATGAAAGCGAGATCACCGTTGCAACACAATACCCCATACAATATTTCCAGATTAAAATACACAACAACCCTCTTTGGGCAAGCGGTTGTATGCAATAACCAGAAACCCTCTCATAATGAAAAAGTTCAATAGACTAATACAAACAAACCACTTAGGTGATAAATACTTATACCAATCCACAAATTATTCATATAGGGAAGACAAATGCCCAAACAATACAAAATGATATACTTTAACGACATGTATGCAATAAAATATCAGTCCAAAATGGGATACTTTAATAACATGCACACCACTGATCAAATTATAATATAATAATACATTCTAACCACCACTTCTATCAATAACACTTACCACACAATTATAAAATACCTTTGGACAAGAATTATAGTATATAATAAGTATCACAATCAATAATAGTTAATTTTGGATCAACTATTATAAAGACATCAATATGCAATTCCAAATAAAAGATAAATAATTAATTCTCAATAACTCAACCATTCAAAATTCTTAGAGTGCTCCGAATCCTTTGAGGCTATGAGAAAATACACTCGAATTATATAATAGTAAGTAGAATTGCACATAAATCATTTTTAAATTATTTAAATATTTTCTTATATATGAAGAACTCAACCAAAAATATTTTTCAAATTAGAATGAGTCCAATGATCCAAAAAATGCTCAAATCAGATGTAAAATGAGCAAGTTCTAGCAATTTTAATAAAAAAACAAAGATAGAGGACCAAAACCATAAATTACAAAAAATATATAGACTTTTCTATAAAATATATTTTCAGGAAAAACGAGGATCTAAATGTAAAATTTTTAGGACTCAAATTTAATTTATAGAGACTTAAGTACAAAAAAAAAAATCTCCTAAATCCCAAAATTAAAACATACACAATATAATTGGATCCAGCCAACTCATCAATTTGGGCTCAACACAATTAATGGATTGGGTTTTAAATAGGCCAATCATTGATAATCCAAACCCAAAATCCACTTAAAACTTAACTCCTTCAATCCTTTCTATTCGATGATAGATCAACCATCATTAAGCGATGGATATGAAGCAAATGTCGGCCTCCATGATCTCTAAAAATATTAACAAACAAGAAGAAGTACCAGAGATATGTGATGTTTTTACCTCAATGTCATTCTCAACATATTAAACATGCTGTGAGCATGACTAAAGCACTAGGGATGACATAAGGAGCAAGCATGGCATATTTTAAGTATGAACAAACCAATGCCCTCATTAATTGATTATAGTTCTCATGTCTATTAAAAATGAATATGAGCAATATGGAAATCATCACTTAAAGATAAATATATAACCCTCAAGAAACAAGGAGTCCATCAAGTGGATTAGGTACAAATGGTCCCATGATTTTTATGCACTACTATAAGATTATGGATGTTCGTATTAAAATCTTTCCAAGTAAAAAGAGCTAGGCCTCAGTGCATTAACGTTCCACAATGTCAATAATTTTTTTTTATCATGGAAGTCCTTCCAAGTATTTGAACTAACGATATTAATGAAATGGATAATACATCTTGGTACATTCCAAAGGACCATAATTAATTAGGTGATAAATATAATTATTTATCGGAGCCTCATGTGCACCCGAACCCAAGACAACATCCAATATCTCTTCCCCCTCTTTTTTTTGGACTAATATGTAAATATAAATTTTATAGGGTCTAAACTATAAAAGGACTAATTTATAATTTCAGAAAGTGCAAAATGGCCTTTTGGACCAAAATATAATTATAAGTTTTGGGGGGACAAAATTCTAAAATGGCTAATATATAATTCCTGGAAACCCAAGGGCCTTAGTGCAAAATGGTTATTTTTTTTAGCTTATTGGTTAATGGGTTATTGGATTTTGGGTTTAAACCCAAAACCTAAAACCCATTAGCCATTCCTTTCTTCCCCACGTGACCGAGATTAAGCCAGGGAACCGGTCTGCCGCCCCTTGGTTCCAAAGCCGCCATCGTCACCACTAGACTGGCCAGAAAGCCACGACGATCGACCGGGGAGTGGTAGGTCATCGCCTTCGGCGGTGTCGCTGGCATCCGGTGGGCCCAAAAGAGAGACCGTCAGTCGGCGACAGAATTTTTTTTTGGTTTCGTCGACCCACCAACGGTGATCTTTATCTTCGACCGTCGTCGTCGGGGGGTGCCCAGCTCGGCTGCTGAGATCGCTAGGGACAGCTGTCGACCCATTGGCCACCATACAATTTTTTTTTTAATGTGTACGGCCCACCAGTGGTGATCTGGATCTCAGATCGTCGCCACCGAAGGGGAGGGGGCGAAGACCGATCACGGAGACGGGCCAGGAAACATGGCCGTCGGTGACGGCCCAGGGATGGCCGACCACGACCTCCATGGTCACCGCCCTCATTTAATATTCCCCTTTGGTTTTTGGTTTTTTTTATTTAATGTTCCGGGGTGTCAAAAAATAGACCAGAGGTAGCCGGTCATCTCTACACTCACGAGTTTCAATCTCATTGCCATCGGCCTATCCATAGTCGACGTTGATCGGGCATTTTCGATCTTGTTACTGCCAGCCTATTCACAGTCGACATTGATCGGGCACGAACATATCACAAATCATGCCAGTGACAAATGATGGGAAGGAAAGAAGGAACAACAACAAAAAAAGGTTATATGTTTCAGATCTAAAATATTGAAAACGATGATTCTAATCTGATACCAGGGCTCTGATATCAAATATAGAAAAATAATTTTCTAAATCCCTAGTGTTGCCACCTACATCGTCATGGCCTGTAGCTGAAAATCGACCTCGAATGCCGACCTCGTCGGACAGGAGCCTGCCTGCGCACCCGGACCTGCAAAATAAGGAAGACCTGGGTCGGGGATCCCGACGGGGGCACTCCGACGATCAAGTCAGTGACGATCTAGGAGAACAGATCCTCCCCTGTGGGCTCCTTTGCTCGGACTCCATACTTGGAGGAGGAGATTTGGTTTGAAATAAAGAGAATGGAACTGGGGTAGAAGCAACCGAGGAGAACTCGAGCCTTGTGGCTATGTTCGTCAAGACCCTTTCGGTGAGTCTCCGATAGCCCAAAGTGCTCGGTTTCTCGGTTGCTCTCATGTGTGCTGCCCTCTCCCTTGCTCGCTTGGGTTGGACTTGCTTACCTTGTACTGAGAACCTTAGGAGGGTCCTCTTAGACTAGGTTTCCTCCCAATAGCTTACCTTGGGATCTTTTCCCTTGGCAGGTGCCGGAAGGTCAACTCCTAACAGTACTTCGTTCTGTGCACTCAAGTACCTCCCTTATTCATAATAAGTAGTTATGTTGCCGGCTCTGACCCCCCTCCTGGTCGCTCTACTTTAAGAACTTGGCAGAGTCTCGATCGGGGGATAGCCGCCCCTTGGATTTGAATTTTCTGGAACGATTTTCTCTTTCAGGTGGAGCAGAAGGTTGGTTGGAAGTGCAATGCCTCGGTCGGGGCACTCTTTCCTATCTGGTGCAAGCGGCAGTGAGGGTGATAATGGCATCCCGGAGGGTACCCTTCCGTGGTCCTTAGACGACGGTTCGTCGCCCAAGGGAGGTGGCACCGTGGGGCCTTGACTTTCAGTTGCCGGACCCACCCTTTACCTGAGAAGAGTTTGGCCTGGAGAGGGCGAGAGCTCGACTTCGACCGAGGTGGGTTTGACCTCAGGGGAGCCACCTGGCGAAGGAGCTCGAAAAGAGCAAGAGCTCGACTTCGACCGAGGTGGGCTCGACCTCGAGGGAGCCACTTGGCAAAGGAGCTTGAAGAGAGCAGGAGCTCGACTTCGACCGAGGTGGGCTCGACTTCGAGGGAGCCACTTGGCGAAGGAGCTCGAAAAGAGCAGGAGCTCGACTTCGACCGAGGTGGGCTCGACCTCGAGGGAGCTACCTGGCGAAGGAGCTCGAAGAGAGCGGTATGATGTGGCAACTCCTACCCACATGGCATTTGACTTGATCTGACAAGGGCTCCACGTCAGTAGTCTGACCACATCACCTATGATCAATCAAATTATTAGAATTATGTAAATACATACCTGTATAATGTATTCGCTATAAACCCCACCTGAAAGTGATACTCACATGAACATCGAAGGCAGAGTCCTTTTCTCCAGGTTTTCTCGAAAAAGGTGGCTCTCGATGGAGAAAATCACCATATCATAAATCACCGAATATATTATATACATAACTAGAGGAAGCAGAGAGGGGACCTAGCCAATAAAATGAAAATACCTTAACTGACCCTCCCATCACGAGTTAAGTCGGGTTAAGGCCTACACTGTGCCATCTCAACAATACTAAATCAAATGAGGTGCTCCTAGCACAATCAATGATCACATAATAATAGGCTCAACCTACGTCTATCAACATAGACCATAAAATTAACTCGGATTTTAATAAAAAAATACTAATTAATGTTAGCCCAAATTAAGGAAATTCTTACATGTGGTTTAGATAAATTATACCAACACCTTTTCAACTTATCAAGACGTACATTATGAGTAATTCTTTGTTTACCAAGGGTAGTGTAGAAAAAAATATCATTGAGCCACATAAATTTTATTTTTCAACACGAATTTAATACCTACAGCTTTATCATTTCGTTAAATACTTTAAATGATGAAAATGCTCATTCCTTGAAAAGAATTATGACATCACTTTGCTTGCATTATGACACCCCTTGGCTTGGATTATCACATTCTTGTATCATAAGATCGATGGATATTTCTGTTATTAAAAAGTTTAAAAATTTTTCAACAATGAAAATATTCTCGATGTCATATGACATCTTGCGAACAGATTATGATATCACGTGAACAAACATATATATCATAAGTAAATGATATTTTTATCATTCAAAATCTTCAAGAAAAAGTAAATTGCAAGTATTAAATATATATTTGAATGACAAAAATATCATTTCTTTATGACAGTTATTTGTGAATATGATGTCATAACCATGTTCATAGGATATCATAAGGTCGAAAATATCTCTATTATTAAAAATATTTAAAAATTTTTAAATGATAAAAATATTCTAGACCTTATAATATCATGTGAATAGATTTATGATACCTTTTTTACAGACAGGTATCATAAAAAATTGGCATTTTTGTCATTTAAAATTTTTAATAAAAAATAAACTTTAAACATTAAATACATATTTGAATGACAAAATGCTCTCCATGTATGATATCCCTTTGTAAACAGCATTATAACGCTATTCATAAGATGCCATAAAATGAAGGATATTTTTATCATTAAAATTTTTAAATTTTTCAAAAATATATTTCTCAGTCCTTTGACATTCTGTGAACATGGAATGTTATAAGCTGGCCATCGAGTGCTATAATCCAAGCCAACGGGTATCATAATTTTTTCATAAGAGAGGATATTTTTATCATTTAAATTTTTTTAAAAAAAAGATAAAACTACATGTACATTGAAAAGCGTGACTTACATGATCCAATTATATTGTATGATATATTTTTTTCTTCTTTGAAGATGGTGTACAAAAACTACCTTACAATTCTCATTTTCTGTCTCTTAACCGAACTCCACTACAATGGATTGGTCCGGTCAAGAAAGACAGAAAAAGGGACGGAAGGAACCACATGATCACCTTCCATTCCCGCCAAAAACATATCACTTATGCTAATCCCGCCAACAAGAGCATTGTTGGTATTTGACATCCAAATTTATCTTACGTGGCAATTATGTATTCATGAATCCTGGCAAAAATAGACGGTTGGGTTCCATTGCAAAAAAACTTAAATTTTAAGATCCAATTGAAAAAAAATTAAATTTTTTGATTTGTAAGCGCAAATTATGAAATGTTAAAAGGGTGTTGCTATAATTTATCTTAGATTAACAAAATATAATTTATTTTAGTACTCACTTTTTTACGGACAAAAGATTTAGCTAGAACTCTATATTTTCTGGATAAATATTTTTTGGACAATATTTAGATAAAAAATAATTTTTTTATATTTTTTTATACATAAAAAATAGTTTAAAAATTTATTATCCATATTTTTTACATTATTATTTTTTAAATAAATTATAAAAATTTATCTATATTTTTTATAATATCCTTTATGGGGATTAGAATTTAGGGATAATGGATAATTGAATTATTGGTCATTGAATGGAAAAGTATTGGAAATTATAAAAAATATATTTTAGAAATAAAATTAAATATTTATGTTACCAGCCAGTAAAAAAATAATTTTACCATAATTTTTTTTATTTCATAAAAAAATACTATTCAAAAAAATAACTCACCTATCCTAAAAAATATAAAAATATAGATAAGTTAACCATATATTTATCTAAGAAAATTTCAAAGAAATCTCTTTGTTTGTAATAGGCATTAAGTTCGGATTTATTGCTGTTGGTGTTAATAATGCTGCAATTTTTTTTTTTTTTTTTTTGCACATGATGCATTCTACTCTTTTTTTTCTGATAAAGAAGGGTATTCATTACAAAGAACGGGAATGAATACAACCAAGATAGTCAGAAAGGATAATATCTCTAAGCTGTACAGGGACATACTATCAATCAGACCAAAAAATAGAACCGGAATGCAGAGCGACATATAAGGCCATCCAGTTCGCGGTAGAATTTGCCTCCTTATATATATACCGAATCTCCATAGAAGCACAACCCTGTAAAAGAAAACCAATATCCCGAATAATAGGGTGTGCCGAAGGAGCTCTCAGCATTTGTCGAATCCACGAAACCACCGTCAGAGAATCATCCTCAATAATTAGACGATCTAGGTGGAGGATCCGACGGGCGTACCTGATGCCTGCCCAAGCAGCATACAACTCCATCCCAGGAACCGAGTCAAGAAGAGGAATACCACCCATAACTAGAAAACCCAACTGAGAGTCATGGATGACGAAGGCAGCACCCCAGTCTATGCCGAAGACTCCCATCAAAATTGATTATGAAGTGATGCGGAGGAGGGGGTTCCCAAGAAATAAAAACTCAAAGGGGCGCTCGCAAAGTGGAAGGGGAACCCTAGATCTCCGAAGACCTCCCAGTCAATCTCAAATACTCTTGGACAGAGACTCTAGCTCTCTCAACAAGCATCTTGGGAGAGCATCTGACCGAGCTAAAAACTAGCTCATTCCTAGAGAGCCATATATGGTAAGCAATATATGCAAGTAAAGTAGTAGAGGGAAAAACAATACCAGATCTCAGCAGGCAAAAGAAAGTATTCTCTCTATCAATAACCTGAGAGAAAAGATCCTTGAGACCTGCCGTCTGCCACACCAGCTATGCCCGGTGATAGAAAAATAAAGCATGAGCCTGAGTCTCATAATCTACCTCGCATACTAGGCATCCTGGGGGCATATGGAGACCTCTAGCCACCAAGAAATCTTTGGTGGGGAGGTGATGCCAGGCAAGTTTCCAAAGAAAGAAGGAAACCCTAAGATAAACTGGGATAAACCAAATCCAACCCAAGGAGAAAGGCGTAGAAGACTCCGAAGCAAAAATGGTCATCAAATCAGACATCGATGCACGAGGAGAGGTAGAGTACCTCCAAATCCTGATATCCGAACCAGGAAAGATGGGCAAAATAGTAGATAAAACCCGATGACCAAGAATATCCCCAAATATCGAAACAACCACTTCCTGATCCCACTGGGACTGCCCCGGAACCAAAAGATCAATGATCGAGATTGTATCAGATGTCTCAACCGAGATGAAAGTGGGCCATCTGATTAATGGAAGATCAGATATCCAATGATCCAACATGAATCTGATGGATCTGCCATCCCCTACCACCCAAGATAGATGGGGAATAATCAGCGAAGCCTTAGCTATCATCTCCCTCCAAAGAGTTGAATAGTGCTTGGGAGGATGCTGAGTATCCTCAAGAAGAGTAGGATAGTCACCATATTGGGCCCTCATCATAGATGACCACATACTATCCAGGCATAAAAAATATCTGGCGACGTGCCTCCTTAGTAAAGCCTTTCTCCTACTAGCAAGAGAGTGAATCCCCAATCCACCATGCTGAGTTGGCCGACAAACTGTCCGCCACCTCATCAAATGTATCCTCCGACGGATCGGAGCGGAATCCCAAAGGAAAGCTCGGATCATCTGCTCCAATTTAAGAATGACAGTTTTTGGGATAATAGCAGTAGATAGAAGATAAATTGGAAGAGAAGTGAGGACCAAATGAATAAGGATAATCCGACCCATAGAAGAGAGGGATTTACCCTGCCATCCATCAATCCTCTCCCGAACTGCTAGAACCATCGGGGTACAGTCCGCCCTGGTGAGCTAGACCTTGAAATGGGCATACCCAAATAGCTAAGAGGACCCTGACACTCCACAATGCCGAGAATATCCAAAATCCTGCGATGGAACCAAGTGGAAGTCTTCATACTAAAGTAAATACTAGATTTATGGAAATTAACTCTGTCCCGAAGCCAAATAATAGTCCTCTATACTCTCCAAAATTCCTGAGCACAAATAACTGAAGCCCTATCCAGGAGCAAACAGTCATCTACAAACAAAAGATACGAGATTGGAAGAGCACTAGGAGCGGGAATGTACGGTTGAATGATCGAATCCTGCACCACTGCTCGCAACGCTCTCGAAAGGAAGTCAACACAAATAATAAAGAAAGATGGAGAAAGAGGACAACCTTGATGGAGGCCGATAATGGAATTGAAGAACTCCGTAGGGGAACCATTGACCAGAAGAGAGAGGGAAGGTCTGATAATATAGGCCAAAATTCTAGAGATTCAAGCTTGATGAAAGCCGAAGTCCACCAAAGCCTTGAGAAGAATGTCCCAGTTAACTCTGTTATAAGCTTTCTCCATATCAAGCTTAATAGCCATCAAACTGCGGCGAGTAGGAGCACGATGAAGATTTGACATAAACTCATGAGCAATAAACACATTATCAGAAACACACCGGGCACCGATAAAAGCTCCCTGCTCCGGGCTATTCAACTGCAAAAGAATAAGCTTCATCCTGTTGGCCAACAGTTTAGCACACACTTTATAGAGAGTGTTGTATAAACTGATCAGTCTATAATGATTGGGCTCTGAGGCATCAGGATGCTTGGAAATAAGAGCAACAAAGATCTGCTTCCACGAATTAGGCATAGTACCTGAAACAAAAAATAATTGCACAGCTGTAACAAAATCAGTGTGGACAATATCCTAATGACTCCAGGAAAAGAATAGAGGAAAGTCGTTTGGACTAGGGACTTTGTCCTCCCTAAGAGACCACAGGATGGATCGAACCTCCTCGAAATTCAGAGCCAGAAGAAGAGAATTATGAAATGGAGAGACAGTAACCAACAGGGGATGAGAGGAGAGAGAAAGAGCAACAGGGCTAGACACCGTCTATCTGGATCTAAAGAACATCAAGATCTCCCTCCTGATAGCTTCCTCTTCCTCAAGCCACTGACCATCAGAAGAATGCAAAGCATGGATAGTGTTTTTGTATTTTCGGATGATGGTAGCTTGGTGAAAGAATCAAGTATTCCTGTCCCCCTCTTGCAGCCACTGAACTCTGGATTTCTGTCTAAGATAACCTCTTAATGATGATGAAGAGAATGATGCAAAGAGAGGTAAGATCGAAGAGCCTCCATATCAGCCGGCGATAAACACCCCGTCTTGTCCTCCTTATCTTGCAAATCATGAATAGTACTCTCCATATACTTCAATTTAGTCAACACATTACCCACCTCAACCTTATTCTACCGAAGTAAGCGCCTCCTGAGAAGCTCCAATCTCCGAGAAATATGGTAAGAAGCATCACCCCGGACATGAATCTTCCACATCTCTAACAATATCTCTGGATTTCGGGTAAGAAAGCAAGAACTTTTCAAATCTGAAAGGAATGGGCCCCCGGGCATAGACATCCATAGATAGAAGAAGAGGACAATGATCCGAGGCAATGCGACTGAGATGGCAAACATTATGATCCGGGTACAAAGAGAGCTAAGATGGAGTAGCATAAAATCTATCCAGTCTCTCCCAGACTCTGGTTGCACCGGACCAGTTATTGCACCAAGTATAGCGAGGTCCAATGAACCCCATATCCACCAATCCATTCTCTTGAATGAAGTTGGCGAATTCTGTAAAGGCAACATCTTCCACAAAAGGTCTACCACCTCTTTTATCCTCAGCCCGATCGACCACATTGAAGTCTGTAGCAACCACAGTAGGAACTCCCTGATCAATCAAGACCGAAGCCTCCTTCCAGACCACCCTCCGCTCCCTATACGACGTACTAGCATAGACGCCGCATAAGAGCCAAGAAGGCCGATTGGGTTTAGAAATCTCAATAGCCACCATTTGAGAAGAGCGATAAAAAATATTTACTCTGGTGGCCCCCAAATCCCAAGTGATAATTATACCACCCACCAGACCCCGAGAATCAATTGAATAAAAGCCCCAATCATGGGGGAAGCAGCGTCGCACACGCTCTAGACTGGGCCCAGAAAGCCTGGTCTCCAAAAGAACACACATCTGAGGATGACATAATTATAGGAATCTTCCATAAGTAGATAGGAAGGTGGGTTTTCCCGCCCCCCGAACATTCCATACTAAGATTTTTCATTACAATATTTAAGTAAATTTGAATGCTTTAGACCCCTGTTCGGCATCATCCCCTGACACAACAGACATAGGGGCCTCCTTCCCAAATATGCTAAACCCCTGTACAACCACCTTCACAGATACAACACCCTGTTTAGACCCCCCAACAGACCCCCTACAAACCCTAGGGTGAGCTTCAATTTATCATAGATAACCTTATGACTCTGCTGCTCACCTACAGAGCCCATGACAGCATTCCCATCCATAGAAGAAGAATTCAGCACACCTTCTCAACCATCGAGGGAACCCTCCCGGGATTTCACACTGCCACCATCCCCCTGATTCCCCCCCGATTCCTGTTTACCACCTCTGGTTCTCCCTAAAGACCCAACACTCCCTGATACCTCCATTCCCCCCACAACCCCAAAGACCCGACCACCAGACAAGCTCCGCCCAGAACTAGGAGGACTCCCAGCAACCCCTGAACCCCCCACTCCTCTAGAGCCCTGTTTCCTAGACTGAACCCTCCCAAAGAACCCAACTACCCCAACAGCACCAAAGACCCCAGGAGCCTTAACCGTCACTAACAACCCCCCCTCCCCTGAAACCTCGGCCTTTTCCCCTTCCTTCACTTCCCCTGAGCTTCCAGTTTTCAAAACACCCTCCCTCCCCTCCTCAAGTCTCTTTCCTACCCTCACAGAGATGAAACTGGTATCCCTTGTATACCCCAATACTCCAGTAGAATCAAGAGAAGGGAAGTCAATAGACTCTAGTGATCGGTTCCCCTCAATTTTTGGCTTCCCTCCCTATTCACCAGATATACAAGGATCTAAAGAGCTGACCTAGTCAGGCAGGGCAGAGACGGACTTCGACGAAGGAGCGGATGATTTCGAAGGGCTCCGACCATGCTTCAACGATATAGTCCCGTACTCCAGCATCTGTTGGTCCCTCTAACCCACCTCGACTGAAACCAGTTCCATGCAGCCAGCTAAGGGACCGAAGATCCCTCCTACATTCTGCGACCCTCCACCACTGATGTGGCAAGAGCGCTGACGTGGGACACCCGTCGGACACCGTGTCCATGTATGCAAACGCTTTCTCCCAAGCTCCCTCGCTGGGCTGAGCTCCCTTAAAGCGCCTGATCTGCCTGCTGAGACTGAGCACCGTCCTCCGCCAGGTCGGCCTCCCGCGAAGTCGGGTACACCTAGGTCAGAGCCGAGCGACCTTCCCAGATCGGAACCCCCGAAGCCAGGAACCGTAGTTCGGAGTTGAGCTCTGTCCTCCTACCGCATGGATCCCCTTCGAGGTCGGGTCCTTCCATCTGGGGTCGCGCGCCGCCCTCTTTTGCCGGGCCGGGCCCCCGAGGTTGAGCCCTGCGGTCCGGAGTCGAGCTCAACCCTCCTCCGTCACATGGGGTCACTTCGAGGTCAAGCCCGGCAGAGCTCAGCCCTGCTCTCCAACTCAGCCACCACCTCGGCCAGGGCGCCGGTCCCCTAGGAAACAGCGCCTTCCCTTTCAGGATGTCGACGAGCCTCCCGAGGGCCACGAAGCAATATCTACCATGCCGCAATAACTGCTCGCTACTGCCAGTTACGCCAGAAGAGAAGGAAGAGAAGTCCCCGGACCAGGATGCCCGTACCACCAGAAAGGGAGGCCAGTCGAAGGGCACGAATCCCAGGGGCAGCGATCCCCCGATCGAGGCCCTGCCAGGGATGGTGCAGCTAGAATGTCAGAACGCGTAGAAGCTTCCCCTACCGCATGTCAAGAGACATGTCCCATCCACCGCACGAATGATCGCCTCGGCTACAAAGAACGATCGACACCCTCGAAGAGGAAGGTAACATGAAAAAAATAACACAGCACCGGTGCGAGCTTAACCAGAAGGGCAAGGCACCACCACCATAAAAAAAAGAAAAAAGAAAGACAGGCAAAGGAGAGGCGGTTAAGCAGAGAATCCCTCTAGCTCCGCCGTCACCCTCCTCCTGACTCACTTTCACTTCACTCTCATCTCATTCACTCCTCGCGTGGAGTCCATCAAGAGGGGCTCGACCAAGAGGATCTGTTCCCCTGGGTCGCCGCTGACTTGACCGTCGGAGTGCCCCCGCCGGAATCCCCGGCCCGGGCCTCTAACGCTTCTTTTCTTGTAGGTGCCGAGGAGCTCCGGGAAGGCCGGCTGTCAGTCTGATGCCTCTGATAGCTACGGGCCACGACGATCTTGGCGACAACAGATTAGCGCGCCAGGTCGGGGGACCGAAAGGCTGATTGTCGGAGGGATCTTTTTTAGCCCAAAAGATCGGTCTCCCTGCGAGCAATACAACGAAAGGATCGTGACGACGAGGGTGAGAGACGCCTCCACCAATCGTGCGGGAGACTCCCCCTATCGAGGAAATCCCCACAACCCGGAGGCGGATCTACCTGCTCCCGTTCAGCCACCCCTGTCGGAGTCTCAGCTGGCTACACTCACCCAACAAGTGCAGATCCTTGCTTCAGTGGTGCGCCAGCTTCAGCATCAGCACCGGTCCCTGGCAACTCACCAGCAGCCGGAAGCTCCCGCGGCCCATGCCGCGGCTCCCCGTGATAGCCTGCGTTCCTTCAATGGAAGGCCTTCGCAGCCGCAAGCCATCACTGATAACCGGGGTAGCCATCAAACTCCGGTGAAAAGGCAGCGAGCTGGATCTGCCGACGAGGAGAGCCGCTTGCCGAACCTCGAATGGGAGGCACCCAGACCCCGCCAAGGCAGGAAGAGCAAGACTCCTCGCCACGGGTGCCATGCACCCATGTCACCTTCGCCGTCTTCGTCGGCGGAGGGATCTACTGATGATGCCGCCAGGTGCATGGCGGAGAAGTGCCTGGAGGAGCATGACCGCAAGTTAGCGGAGTTATCCCGCCGGTTTGCCAACCTACCGGGCTCTGCTAGCGAGCCAACGGGCTACGACACCCGCCCTCCATTCTCCCAAGAGATCAAAAAGGAGCCGATCCTGCATCGGTTCCGCATGCCGCAAGTGGATCCTTACGACGGAACCACCGATCCCATGGACCACCTGAAAAGCTACCGGGCCCTCATGAGGGTCCAGGGGGCCACCAACACGCTCCTTTGCATCGCCTTTCCCGCTACTCTCCAGAAGGCGGCCCGGGTGTGGTTCACCCACCTGGAACCAGAAAGTGTCAACTCCTTTGCCTAGCTGGGGCAGAAGTTCATGGCCCATTTTGACACTTGTCGTAAGATGCCACGTGAGGCAGACAGCCTCTTCTCCATCAGGCAGCAAGACCACGAGCCACTACGAGACTATGTGGCCCGCTTCAAAGCTACCATGCTGGAGATCTACAGTCTTGAAGAGCCGGTTGCCATGCTGGCCCTGAAGCGAGGGCTCATGACTTCTCGCCTGACCTACTTCCTCGACAATAAGCCCCCAAGACCTACTCCGAGCTCCTTCTCCGGGCCCAAAAGTATATTCGCACCGAGGAGGCGGATCGTACGAGGCGGGAGCTCGACGGAAGGCCGCTGAAGAAACCAACCAATGCTGAAACGTCCGGAGCACGGAAGCCGGGGCCTTCCGCTCCGAACGCCCGGCAAGAACCGTGGCCGAGAGGCGTTCTCGTTCCTGAGGAAGGTTACACCCCCCTTCTCGCCCCAAGGACAAAAATCCTCATGGAGATAGAGGGCGAGAAATATCTGAGGTGCCCACCTCCAATGAAGCTATCCTCTGGCCGAGACAAGACGAAGTACTGGCGCTTCCATCGAGACCACGTCCACGACACCAAGGAATGCCGCAACCTCAAGTGGAAAATCAAAGAGCTCATCAAGAGGGGCTACCTCGGGAGGTTTGTGGGGGGCAGACCTCAAGCAGAACCCCAAGCGCTCGTCACTCTCCCACCAGTTCCAGCGATCGACAACCGCCCTACCGAGAAGCTGGTTGGGATGATATGCTGGGGAGCCGAGCGCGCATCCAAGAGGGTTCGGGGGGCAGGGCACTCTAAAAATGTATCCCCCTTTACAGGGGAAGGGATAGATGAAAGAAAACCTGTAAATAATGATGTCGTGGTCGTTGAGATGACGATTGCGAAGCATCCTGTAAAACGCATCATGGTTGATATTGGAAGCTCAACGGATGTGATTTTCTATGATGCCTTCTCCAGGATGAACCTTTCTCCCACCCGACTCAAACCTGTGCGCAGACCCCTCGTTGGGTTCACGGGTGATTCCATAAAGATGGAAGGGGAGATTACTCTTCCGGTCACTGCCAGGACCCCACCTCAGAGAGCACTGTTATGATAACTTTCACGATTGTCAGGCTTCCTTTAGCCTACAACATGATCTTGGGCCGACCCGGACTCAATCTGCTCGATGCCTCGTCTCCACCAAGAGGCTGCTTGTACAGTTCCCGACCCCTTACGGCATCAAAAAAATGAGGAGGGCACCCCAGCCGGTGCAACATTGTTTCCAAACTCTCCTTGGGACCGATAACCCCATGGTCGGCTACGGAGCGGACGATCTTGACCAAAGGGCCCAAGACCCCACGGGAGGCCCGGTCGAACGCCTATTGTCTTACCCGCTTGGAGCCGACCAGATGAGGATGGTGCAGATCGGAGCCCAGTTGCCCGACGAGAAGAGGGCCCACCTGCTGGAGTTCCTGCGGGCGAACGCGGATGTGTTCGCCTGGACGACAGTAGACATGCCGGGTATCCCGTCCGACATCATCACTCACAAGCTGAGCATCGATCCGAGGTATAAGCCAGTTCGACAGAAAAGGAGGAGCTTCGCCCCGAAGAGGCAGGCGGCCATCAACGAGAAAGTAGACAAGCTCCTTGCCGCCAATTTCGTTCGGGAACTGCAGTATCCGAGCTGGCTGGCAAATGTGGTGATGGTGAAGAAGAGTAATGGTAAATGGAGGATCTGTGTGGATTACACCGACCTCAATAGGGCATGCCCGAAGGATAGCTTCCCCCTGCCAAAGATCGACCAACTGGTAGACGCCACCTCGGGGCATCGACTACTGTCATTTATGGATGCATTATCCGGGTACAACCATATATGGATGCACACAGGGGATGAGGAGCATACTGCCTTCATTACCGACCAAGAGACCTACTGTTATAGAATAATGCCCTTCGATCTGAAGAATGATGGTGCCACGTACCAGCATCTAGTCAACAGGATCTTCCAGGACCAGATCGGCTGGAACATGCAGGTTTATGTCGACGACATGCTCATCATGAGCAAGCCGAGCTCGGACCACATTGCCGACCTTGCCGAAGCCTTTCACAATCTCCGAGAGCACCGGATGAAACTGAACCCAGCGAAGTGTGCCTTCGGGGTGGCAGCCGGAAAGTTCATTGGCTTCATGGTCACTCAAAGAGGGATCGAAGCCAATCCAGAGAAGGTTCAGGCAATCATCGACATGGAGCACCCTACATCCAAGAAGCAGGTCTAGCACTTGACGGGGTGGATTGCAGCCTTAAACCGGTTCATCTCGAGGTCGGCCGATCGCTGTCTCCCCTTCTTCAAGACGCTGCGGAAGATGCATGACTTCACTTGGACGGAGGAGTGCAGGACAGCCTTTGAGGAGCTGAAGGAATTCCTGGCCTCTCCCCTGCTGCTATCCAGACCACGGGAGGGAGAAGAGCTCCTGCTCTACTTGGCGATCACACCCGGAGCCGTCAGCTCGATTCTCGTCCGCGCAGACGAGGACGGATCCCAGAAGCCAGTATATTACACCAGCAAAATCCTCCGCGATGCGGAGATCAGGTATACTCGCTCCAAGAAACTCATTTTTGCACTAATAATGTCTGCTAAGCATCTCGGGCCCTATTTTCAAGCGCACCCTATCATGGTCGTGATGAATCAGCTGCTGCGAACCATGCTTTGCCACCCCGAGTCTTCCGGGAGGCTTGCCAAGTGGTCCCTGCTGCTCAGCGAGTTCGACATAGCATACAGACCGAAGTCTTCGCAAAAGGCACAAGTCCTAGCTGACTTTGTGGTCGAATGCACCGAGCTCGTCGAGGAGCCTGAGCAGACAATGAAGGATCACCAAGCAGAGCTCGGACCAGTGGAGGAGCCCTGTATCCTCCACGTAGATGGCACGGCTAACTCCGGCGGAAGCAGAGCAGGCCTCATCCTCGCCAATAGCAATGGAGTAGTCGCAAAATGTGCCCTCCGCTTCATGTTCGCCGCTACAAACAACCAAGCGGAGTATGAGGTGCTTATCGCGGGTCTGAAAGTTTCTCGCGAGCTGGGCATCCAAAACTTAAAAATTTTCACCAACTCCCAGTTGGTTGCCGGGCAAGTTTCCGGGGAATATGAAGCCAGAGATCCCCAGATGATGAAATACCTGGACCAAGTTCGTGCCAGTACGGCAGGCTTCCGATGCTTCAGCATCTCCAACATCCCACGGGGGGAAAACACATGTGCGGACGCAGTGTCGAGGCTCGCGACCATGCCGGATTCATCGCTGGGGCGCGCCTACGTTACGTACCTCGATAGTCCAAGCCACGAGGGCCCCGAGGAGGTGCACCAAGTCACCACTGAGCCGAGCTGGATGGATAGGTACGTCAGATACATCGTCAATGGCACTCTGCCGGAGGACCGCACGGAAGCCGGCCTTATCAAGAAAAAGGCCTCCCGGTTCATCCTCATGGAAGGCCAGCTCTACCACCGGTCTCACTCCTACCTGCTCCTGAAATGCCTCAGGCCTACGGAGGCAACCTTCGTACTTCAGGAAATTCATGAAGGCCTCTGTGGAAATCATGTAGGGGCGAGGACACTGGCTTACAAAGCTCTTCGCTAGGGGTATTTCTGGGAGACCATGAGGAAAGATGCCACCGACCTTGTCAAAAGGTGCGACAAATGCCAGCGCCCCTCCAACATCCAGCGCCAGCCGGCGGCGCCGATCTCTCAGCTTTCCTCACCTTGGCCCTTTGCCCAGTGGGGGTGGACATCCTAGGATCATTCCCCCTGGCACCTGGACAACGAAGGTTCCTGCTAGTGGCGATCGACTATTTCACCAAGTGGGTCGAAGCAGAGCCACTGGCCAGGATTACCGAAGCTAATGCCCGCCAGTTCTTCTGGAGGTCGATCATCTGCCGCTTCGGACTCCCTCGCTGCATCATCACCAACAATGGGTGATAGTTTGACAGCCAGGAGTTCGAAGGGTTCTGCACCGAGCACGGCATCCAACACCGCTTCACCTCGGTAGCCCATCCACAAACAAACGGGGAGGCCGAGGTGACAAATAGAACTATCCTCCAGGGACTCAAGACCCGGGTGGATCAAGCCAAGGACAGATGGGCGGAGGAGCTCCCGAGCATCCTGTGGGCTTACTACACGATGCCCGGAACGGCGACCGGAGAGATGCCCTTCAATCTCGTCTTTGGCACCGAGGCAGTTATCCCGGTTGAGCTCGGCATACCCGGGCTACGAGTGCAACGGTACGATGAGGCGAGGAATTCAGTGTACCTTTTGCTCAACCTGGACCTCCTCGAAGAGACAAGGGACAAAGCACGGCTTCGAATGGCGGCGTACTGGCAATGGATGGCCCGGTACTACAACGCGCGTGTAAAGCCGAAGATCTTCGACCTGGTGACTTGGTGCTGCGCCGGGCCGAAGCATCCTAGCCTCGCGAGTGCAGCAAACTCTCCCCGAACTGGGAGGGCCCCTACAAAGTGGCCGAGGCCCTCTCACACGGGGCCTATTACCTCGAGAATTTTGATGGCGCCATATTCCCTCGGACATGGAATGCCAGCAACTTGAGAAGATATTATCAATAATGTAAGATTCTCTTTTAATAATAATAAAGGATTTCCTTTGCACAAGTAGCTATCTGCCTTGCAGGAAAATTCAACTTTGGAGCCCAGCTCCAAGACCTTAACTTTGGAGCCTAGCTCTTCGGCCAATCATGTCTTCGAGCCCAACTCCAAGACATCAACTCCGGAGCCCAGCTCTCCGGCCAATCATGTCTTCGAGCCCAGCTCCAAGACCTTAACTCCGGAGCCCAGCTCTCCGGCCAATCAAGTCTTCGAGCCCAGCTCCAAGACCTCAACTCCGGAGCCCAGCTCTCCAGCCAATCAAGACTTCAAGCCCAGCTCCAAGACCTCAACTCTGGAGCCCAGCTCTCTGACCAATCAAGTCTTCGAGCCCAGCTCCAAGACCTCAACTCCGGAGCCCAGCTCTCCGGCCAACCACGTCTTCGAGCCCAGCTCCAAGACCTCAACTCCGGAGCCCAGCTCTCCGGCCAACCACGTCTTCGAGCCCAGCTCCAAGACCTCAACTCCGGAGCCCAGCTCTCAAGCAACCCAAGATCGAAGCCCAGCTCTCCGCCAAGGGACCTTTGAGCCAAGCTGCTCTCAATCATTAAAGCCTCGAGCCTAGCTCCAAGGCATTTAAGACCTGAGCCCAGCTCTCAGGCAACCTAAGATCAGAGCCCAGCTCTCCAGCCAAGGGACCTCCGAGCCAAGCTGCTCTCAATCATTAAAGCCTCGAGCCTAGCTCCAAGGCATTCAAGACCTGAGCCTAGCTCTCAAGCAACCCAAGATCGGAGCCCAGCTCTCTGGCCAAGGGACCTTCGAGCCAAGCTGCTCTCAATCATTAACGCTTTCGAGCCAAGCCCGGGGCCCAGCTCTCTAGCACCAAAACTTCAAGTCTAACTTTTGAGACATCCGATTCCCGAGCCTCACTCTTAAAAAAAAAAAAAAAGGAAAGAAAAGAAGAAAAGAGGGAGAAAGGGGGAGGAAGGGAAAGAAGGAAGTAAAAGAAAGGAGTTAGACTGAAATGCTCTTTATTTCACAAGAAAAATTATACTATAATCCGGGCCCCGACATGCCAGGTCGACCGGATCGGCAAAAAGAAAAGATTACATCAAGAACATCGAGTGTCCTAGTTTACTCGACCGGCTCCTTCCCCGGACGACGCTCGACCCGAATCTCCCCTTCCTCGGCCCCTGCTGCTGGAGCATCATCTTCAACGACCGCTGGACGGACTTCTTCAGCTGCTACCACCCTCGGGGCCGGTTCAATCGCTGCCACTCGCGGGGCTGGCCCGGAGAGCGCCGGTGCGTCGGAATCCGCCCGCAGGGATGACCCAGCAGTCGCCTCACCCTCCTTCACAGTGGCCAGCACGGCCATCCTCTTCACCAAAATGATGCCGTGCAGTTGGGACCGGCAGTAGGCAAACCCCTTGAAGAAGGAGTCCGTCGCTGCCTCCTTGAAGTCCGCCAGGTATTCCGAGGAAGCCTTGAAGTTGGCCACCACCTCTGCGGCCTCTTTCCTCGTGGCCTCCACCTGGCGAAGTGCCTTGGACGACCTCTCCTATGCCCGTTTAGCCCAGCGGGTCGCCTCAGCTATTCTCTTCTCCGTCGCCTCGACTGAGCTGGCGGCAGCGGAAGCTTTCCCCTCTACCTCCGCGGCCCTCTGCTCAACAGCCGCGGCCTTCTTCTCGACAAAGGCGGCCCGCTCCCTTGCCGCCTCCAACTCGGCTCGGAGCTCCTTCAGTCGAGTCCTCTTCGCATCGAGCTCATCCTGGAGCTCCCTCCTGGCCCGCTCGATGTTGGTGATCGTGCCCGTGAGGCTCTTGACCTTCATATTAGCCTCCCATGCCTCGTCGTTCTTCCACCTCAGCTCGATCGTTTGAGACTCGAGCTCTGCCTGCTGCTCTCTATCCCTCCTAGACCAGTTGCGGCAGTAGTCCCGAATAAGGACGAGCTCCCTACCTTGCTGCATTAGGAAATGTGTTAGTTATAACACTAAAGAATGTCAAACAAGACAAAGTGAAGCAAGAAGGGACTTATGGCATAAAGGTTAGAAAACGACGCGCTGATGACATCGCTGAGGAGTCTCCCGCTCCCCTCTCGCCGATCGCAGGATTGGATGGAGAAATCCATCATTTGCTCAGCAAGGCTCGAGTCCTTCATGAGGGAGACGTTGGGCCCCAGCCTAAAAGGGACCCGGCGATAGTCCCTGTCCTTTTGGCCCACCATCGGCACAGACTCTTCCGTGGCGGGAGATGATTCCGATGCAGGTTGTGGGCTCGTCACTGACTCGGACCGTGCTGCTGGCACAGACCTCGCATCTTCCGGCTCCCCCTCCACATCGATGATCTCTGGAGGGGTCATCACGGTAGCAGCAGCGACGGTCGACCTGGCCCGGGCCACCACCTCGGACTCGGGCGCCGAGGTCGGACCGCATTGCCTCAGGGGCTCCGAGATGGGCTCAGCTACCCTCTTTCGCCTCCGCTCAGGTTCAGGCGCGGCAGGCCCCGCCTGCACCGGCCTCGCGCCGTCGTCCGTGCGAGCCCTCTTCGGAGCGGGCTCACCGGCCCCGGCCGCCTAATTCCTCTCCTCAGTGAAGGAGAGCAGCTCATCCATCGAAAACTTCATGTCTGCACCAAGGAAGACATTATCAACTTCAAAAAAAAAAAAAAAAAAAAAAGAGAAGAAAGAGCAACATATATATATATATATGTGTGTGTGTGTGTTGAGCCGAACTCACCCGACTCCCGCGTCGAGTCGACCCCAGCCTCGCGAAGGTTCTGCTCCGACAGTAGGACCTCGAGCAAAGGGATTGCGGTGGAGCGGAGATGCTCATACACCTCCAGGTCAGCAGCCTCGACTCTGGAGTTTCGGTTAGGGGACCGATCTAGGTCACTCCAAGCCCAGTCGACCCCCTCAACCGAGGCGAAGAAAAATCTACTCTTCCACCCCTTGATGGAAGAAGGAAGCTCGAACCTAATGCCCTTGGGGCGGGAGAAAAGAGACCACTATCCCTCCTCAGACAGGTGGCGCTTCAGGATAAAAAATGCCCTGAACAAAGAGAAATGGGCAACTATCCCATGGAAGTGACACAGAACAATGAAATAAAAAATTGTTCTGACGGCGTTGGGGACAAGTTGAGCGGGAACGAGACGATAGTTGGTCAAGATGGAGAGAAAAAATGGATGGGATGGAAATCGAAGGCCCCCAGCGAAAGTCTCCTCGTAGAAGGCTATACGGTGAAAGCTGCCGGAAGTGACCCGTTCCCCCGGATGGGGGACTGAAAGTCGAATGGAGTTCGGGATGCCATAATCATCCCGGATGGTCGCGAGCTCCACGACGGTGATCACAGAAGCAATCCCTCCGGGACTTGACGACCGAGGAGGTTCAGAAATGGAGGCAGAAGGAAGAATGGGGCGAGGAGGAGAGGAACCAGGCTCCCTAATTGATATCCCCCCGAGTATGGGCCTCCTGCTAAACTCAAAGCGCGCCGCATCCCCTTCCTCGTCAAAAGAAGAAGGAGATTTTGGCCTGGAAGACTCGGCCTCGGCCTGACAGGAAGGACGGAAACTCGGACCAAAACAAGCCATGAAGAGAGAAAGACGAGGTGGGGGAGAACCTAAGGAAACCCCTATTCAGCTGGCAGGAGGAGAGAGAGAGCTAACCTGTAAAAAGCTTGAGGAGAATACTCGAACAGCCGAAGCGGATGGAAGGAAAACTCTGGTACGACTGCGGGCACGAAAAATTTGAAAGAAGTTGAGTTATGGGAAGCCACCTTTCTTTTCGAAGTGACCGGCCCTCGACCGTACTGTTACGGCTCTCCCGCCAAAGGATTCCCGCCATGTGTCACCAATCAATGGGGCAGGCGCCTCACTCCGACTGCGATCGCTCTAAATTCCGCGTCCGCCATAACTACTCCTCGGACATGGCCACGTGGCACCACCGCACTGGCCTGGTGACTCGCCTCACGAAGCACCATCGATCGCGATCATTATTCCACCGGATCTTCACCTTTCCATATCAGCACCGCAATTACTCCCTTCGCCCCGAGCGCCGCGCGCCAACTAGCCTCGGGAGTGGGAGGCAAATGATGTGGCAAGAGCGTTGACATGGGATGCCCGTTGGACACCGTGTCCACGTATGTCGCCAAGGTGGATGCTTTCTACCGAGCTCCCTCGCCGGGCTGAGCTCCCTTAGAGCGCCTGATCTACCTGCTGAGACCGAGCACCGTCCTCCGCCAGGTCGGCCTCTCGCGAAGTCGGGTACACCTAGGTCGGAGCCGAGCGACCTTTCCATATCGGAACCCCCGAAGCCAGGAACCGCGGTTCAGAGTTGAGCTTTGTCCTCCTCCGTCACATGGATCCCCTTCGAGGTCGGGTCCTTCCGTCTAGGGTTACACGCCGCCCTCTTTCGCCAGGCCGAGCCCCCGAGGTTGAGCCCCACGATCCGGAGTCGAGCTCAGCCCTCCTCCGTCACGTGGGGTCACTTCAAGGTCGAGCCCGGCAGAGCTCAGCCCTGCTCTCCAACTCAGCCACCACCTCGGCCAGGGCACCGGTCCCCTGGGGAACAGTGCCTTCCGTTTCAGGATGTTGGCGGGCCTCCCGAGGGCCACGAAGCAATACCTACCATGCCGCAATAACTGCTCGTTACTGCCACTTACGCCAGAAGAAAAGGAAGAGAAGTCCCTGGACCAGGATGCCATGCTGCCCGTACCACCATAAAGGGAGGCAGTCGAAGGGCACGAATCTTGGGGACGGTGGCCCTCCGATCGAGGCACTGCCAGGGATGGTGCAGCCAGAATGTCAGAACGCATAGAAGCTTCTCCTACCGCATGTCAGGAGACACGTCCCATCCACTACACGAATGATCACCTCGACTACAAAGAATGATCGACACCCCCGAAGGGGGAGGTAACATGAAAAAAATAACACATCACCGGTGCGAGCTCAACCAGAAGGGAGAGGCACCACCACCACAAAAAAAAGAAAAAAGAAAGACAGGCAAAGGAGAGGCGGTTAAGCAGAGAATCCCTCTAGCTTCGCCGTCACCCTCCTCCTGACTCACTTTCACTTCACTCTCATCTCATTCACTTCTCCTCGCGTGGAGTCTATCAAGAGGGGCTCGACCAGGAGGATCTGTTCCCCTGGATCACCGCTGACTTGACCGTCGGAGTGCCCCCGCCGGAATCCCCGGCCCGGGTCTCTAACGCTTCTTTTCTTGTAGGTGCCGAGGAGCTCCGGGAAGGCCGACTGGCAGTCTGACGCCTCTGATAACTATGGACCACGGCGATCTTGGCGGCAGCAACCACCATCTGACAACTCTGATAGCCTGGCATCGGGAGAACGACAGTGCGCCACCTTTGTTGGCTTGTGCCACCCATCAGAGTCAGACGGCGAGTTGGGGGATGAAGAGAATGGTGTAGAGGAGGAACGAGGTGGGGATGAAGAAGGGGGGGTCAGAGGAAGACACAGGGTCCTTACCATTGTCAGACTCTCGGCCAGCCTTCAAGGAAGCTCCCGCCGGTCAAGGTTGACGAATCCTAGAGGTGACCAACCACGGTCCAAACCTCAACGGCCCCCCGCACTCAGCCGATAACCCTTCCAAACCCTCGGAGCCCTGCTTCTGTCCACCCTTTTCCCTTGAATTTGCCACTAAGTTCTCCAGCCCAAGAGCAGGGCTAGCAGTGGTCCCCTGCTGAACCGCTCCCAAGAAGCAGCATCCTTCAACCGTATGCCCAATCCGTCCACATTGGAAGCAAACCGGAAGTAAATTCTCATAGACAAATTGTTACCAAAATATTTTCCTCTGCCCCTGGATCAGGACACCGGGCTGCAATGGCTTAGCCACATCCAGCTCCACCCGAACCCTTGCATATAACACTACAAAAAAATTGAACTACACCAACGTAGAAAATATATAGATAAAAGCTTAAAAAATATGGATATATGTCTACACCCACATTGGTATACACGTTTGGTTAAACGTGGGTATGTCCGGTGTGGTTATAGCTTATATCCACATTTTTTTTTCGAGTGTGTAGACGTGCTTTATCCACGTAATATCTAACGTAGGTAAGATTATATACGTGGATATAAATCTAGTATATACCCTCCTTTATAAAATATGGATAATTAAATACATATAAATTAGAAACGTGGGTAATTAAATACATACGAATTAAAAACGTAGGTAATTAAATATATACGAATTAGAAACGTATTCATTGGAATTAACAAAGTATAGGTATAAATGAACCTGTACAATCAATAATAAAACATAGGAATATAATTAGATATAGTCATACTTAATCCAATTTCAAAATATGGATTATCTATAATAACAAATAAAAATAGAAAGACATACAATAATTATAAACAAGATAATTTTCAACATTGTATTAAATATAGTTTAATATACATAGTGATAGTTTTACAAAAATATTGTCTCAACAACTTTATTAATTTTATCAAAATCTAAAGAACAATAAACAAAACATAGTACTGATTTTAAAAGAAAGTAAATACTAGAATACAAAATATATCATAAAACAGGTTCCAACTATTTTGCTACACCATAAAGAGAATAAAGATATATAAAGTAAACTTTGTAAAATCTCCATTTCTTCCTTGACACCTTCCATTATATCACCTAAATCTGCAAAATTAAAGGAATCATATAAATATGCATCATTTCAGAGATAGTATAAATCATTATTAAACCAATAATGTACACATATACATACATAATCTTCCACCAAATAATGTGAGTGTCCATAGCATGTTTCATTAAGAATCGACTTTTGTCCTTTACAAGCAATGGAGCATCGAGCTCAATTGCATAAGAAACAGAAATCTCACAAAACACATCTCCCAAATTTTTGCCCATCAACATCTTGTCTTTATCATCAAAAATAAATATTACTTTGCCTACTTCTTTCTGTGAGATATCCAATATAATTACTTCTTGACCTTACAAGTATTGATTTCATATAATATAATGAATAAATCCTGATGATCACCACTTAATAACATTGAATCATTTTATTTAAATCTATAAATTCATTAAAATAAATTTTACTTATAATTTTAGATGATTCAAGAATGGATAATATGTTTACTTGAGATGAGTTTAGTTCAACTCTATCACCATTCTAGAAATAATAGAGAGTTAGCCAACTTTCTTAAAAAATATTAAATTACAAGTATTGCATAAAATAATGATATCATAGATATCTCTTGATTATGTTTGCTACTAACATATGATATTTTATCTATTTTTGGTGAATGATCATCAGCTTCTTTTATGTTGGCAATATCCTATTAATAAATAAGTACAATAACAAGTTAAATTCATCAATCAAATAGCAAGTAGAATGAATGATCATCGAATTTTTCTGTGACATTTTTATATTTTCAAAAAAAATAAAATAATTCTGAAAATAAAGATTAAGTTATCCAATCTCATTCATATAGAAATAAAAAAAGAATTATACATTTAACTAAAGTACTCATCGAAACTGTTGAACCATAAAAATTTGCTACTTGGACTTGGAAAGTTCCAACTTGACCTGCCAAGTCATTAACCATTTTACGCAAACTCTCATTTTTCTTTTTCAAGACTTCATTTATTGCTTTAGAGCCCCACAATGAGCTGAAAGTTGGTCATATCCCTAAGCAACGGATCATGTCTGGTCTTTCTTTGCCAAACTATTTAGAAAATATTTCATCCCCTTTTGCATCTTTAAACATTTCCTTTTGGTTCCAGTAAATATGTATTAATTACAAGAAATAAATATTATAATAAAAAATAAGATAGACTTATAGTTTAAAACTAATAAAGGATACTTACAACTAGTCCAGCAGCATATCATTTACAGGTTTACCATTCTTTCTAGTACGAGTGTTCACCCACATGCCGAGATGGCTCAATTTTTTTCCTGTCCTTTTGAACTGAGTATATAACATAAAAAAAATTAGTTGAACATAACACATATTTCTCAAAGAAAGCACTTAAAGAAATTTGGATGGGTTTCACATATAGGTGATTGATTTGCATGAAGCTCCTTGTTTCTGCACAATAAAGATACTTGTACTTCTTCTTGCAGTCAGTGTTAATATATATCATTGTTCCATATATACCAAAATTTAAAACCGACATTAACTATTATAAAAAAATGATCTCAAACAATGAAAAATAATAATTTCTATATACCTACCATTGTAGAGTAGACCAACTGTCTATAGCTTCCTTCCATTGAGCTTCTGGGACATTCTTAGGTACTTCACCTTGTTTTTTCATATTCTTATTACAATTTCTTATCAAGTACTTTTTTCTTAAACAGTACTTCATTCCTCTCCATTTTTCTGCCAAAGTCTTCATTACAAAATTGTAATGCTCATCTCCCACATCATACTTTTTTCTAAAATAAAAAAATATTATTAATACATCATAAAAATAAGTACCAAATCATAGATGAAATAGAAATCAATATCATCTTTGTGTATTTCCAAAGTTCAAGTTTAGTGATCTTAGATGTCTTTCACCAATCATTCACACTAACTGGTAGCTGCTCATAAAATTTTGTTAGCCTAGTCAAAAAGCTAATAAATGATTGCCCACTATCCCTAATTGGCTGTCCATACTCGTTCCACTCTACATGAATCATCTTATCAGAATCCATCATATGCACATCTTTCATTTGTGTCTCACCATAATACTTTTTAGGAGGTGGCTCTTCAGGTTGGGATATCTCTTCATCTTTTGAGGCTACACTAGTATCATCTTCATGTACAATGCTCTGCTCATCAATGACTTGCTTAGTTGTACTCCTTTTTGCACATCCAACAAAATCTACACGAGCCACAAAAGAATCCAACTCTATCATTGTAAACCAGTGATCATTAAGCTGAATAAATAAAAATTTATAAATAATTATTGATTTAATTGTTATGCTTCTAGCCTATTATCACTTTCTCTTTCATCATCCTTTACTCCTTTTGAGAAAGATGCATTTTGTATATCTTAGGTTTCCCATAAAAATAGCTCCTTCATGTCATATAAACTTACATCACTTCCCAATCAACCACCTATACTTTAAGTACCCAATACTAAATAAATTAAAAATCTATAGACGTAAAGCATATTATATTTGTAAGAAACTAGTTCTACCAGTGATTGGATGTTAACTTCTACTTCTAAAAATAGCATTTTCGTGTAAAGCCAAGTGCCATGAAATCTTAACTTCATAGAATATCCACCACTATACAAAGTTATGAATCACATATATACTCTTTTATTGCTATCATTAATATTCCAACATATTCTTTTCCATTTTGGTATATTTTGCATTAATATGCTATCTCATGTCAAAATTCCTCTAGATCTTCTCTTTAGGTCTCTTTTATGGAAGCACACATTTTTTTCCTTTGAAAAGAAGTGTACAACACTTATGATTGGTGAAACTATCCTTAGATCATACGAATTTCCCTAGCCCTCCCAGGGTCTATGCATCCACCCTATGCAATAGAAACTTTCTTTGTATTTCGCATCATAAGCATAACAGCCCCATCCTGCCAATGTAGTAAGCGGAACCCTAGTCACAAATATGTCAGTAACTGACACAACACAACAAGACTAGTAATTACATTTCTGATAGATGTTTTTATTTCTCAAGCTTCTAATTTTGAAACATAGAACCAATTCCTGCTTATAAATTTTGTGTCTCAAATCTCATCCATCATCCATGCAATCATATACTCTGCACAACCAGCAACTGCACTCATAAAAACACAACTGTATCACTATTATAGTCTCCAACATCAAAAATCCACCATGGCCTCCTAAGAAGTTTAAGTGACATTGAAACTTCAACCCCACACCCCACCCCCAAAATAAAAAAAATAAAAAAAAAAACAAGGGCAGTAAAACCAAGAGAATAATCATCGATTCTCTTTTCGTATAAGAAAAGCAGAACTATTCATGGCTGCAGCAAATAGGAAAAGTGAGGTTCAGAAGAATAATCATCGATTCTCTTTTCGTATAAGAAAAGCAGAACTATTCATGGCTGCAGCAAATAGGAAAAGTGAGGTTCAGAGGGTTTACAAAAGAGATTCTTTTCCTTGTGCTAAAACCCTACGCTACTATAAAAACATCCAAAACCCACTTGAGGAAAATCCCTAGAAGAGCACTAGAAGCAAGTAACAGCTGCTTACAGTGTGAATATCCTAGAAACCGGACAACGAGAGGGTTTTGAGGAGCTCGCATCCAATTCCACCGGCCCCCACCATCAGCACCTTCACCATCTGCAACCACTCAGTTTGATTCGCATCTTCTACTTCAGCACAAAAAAATTGGCCCCAAAAATAGCACAGAAAAAAAAGAAAACAATGCCCGAGGAACCAAGAACCATACCTTAATCGCTTCCAACTGCGACCCCGATGCCATGGGAGCGATGGAGAGCAGCGACGAGACAGCGAAAGTTAAGGTTTTGGTAGGGGATTAGAAGGGCATAAGGTAGAAGACGGGAAGGAATCTGAAATGTCAGAGCTCAGAACTCGGTAGCCCTCATGACCGAAGAGGACTTCGCTTCGCTTGCTTTCATGGAAAAGAAAATCGGAAGCGGAGACCGGAGAGGGGAATTTTAAATGGAAATTTTTTACTCGGTGGCTCCTTATCCCTTGGGGCCTTTACCCCCTGGTCCACGGAGAAATTCCAGAATGCACACCGAGGTATGGTGAGGGCTTGATATCGCGAAAGCATGAGATTTGGGCTCATCAAATGGAGATGGGATCATGTAAAATCAAATTAAATTATATAAAATTATATTATATTAAATATTAATATATTTTTATATAATTAAAATTAAAATTTAATATTATATTAAATATAATAGAATATAAAATAATATGATACGTTTTAATATATTATGATAAATATAATATATTATAATTATATTTTTAATATTTGAAATATAAAATAATATATTATAATAAATTATAAAATATATTATATTATATTATTTAAATATATATTATATTATATTTTTAGTTGGGTCTCGGGTTTGGATATTAAATATTAAGATCCGATCCATTTATGTTAAAGTTAATTGGATCCGAGTTTGGAATAGCTCTAGACCCGGTATATGTATTAATTTTTTTGGACATTTTTTTTTTTCGCATTCCAATGTTTATCTATTATATTTGATTTATTCACGTTTAATAGTTGAGATTTAAGTTGCAAATTGATTATAGCATTTCCACGTTTGCCAAACGTGGATATATATAACATTTTTTTTAGAATTTGAACTTTTACTCATGTATATATTTTACGCGTATAAAAAGCGTGGATGTATATAACCATTTTTGTAGTGATAGCCCGTCTTCTTCATCTGATCGGTGATGTCGTCGATCAATAGAGGATTACCTGCTTCCCCAGCCACCGCCATGATCGTCGAGGGCACCCAGTACTCGAGGGAAAGTTCTGGGAGGCGCATCCAAACAACGGTCTTAAGAATCGGTTTGCAACCCGGAAGAAAATCAGACTTTCGATTATCTAGAGCCATCAACTGCCCTCCGACAAATCATGGCCCTCCCCCCTTCATCCTCGTGCAGTCTCCCATCGAGCTCAATCGCAAGACTATGTAATCTTCCTCGATTAGGAACACTTTGGGATCATAGTTTAATTTGAGCCTCGTCTGCACTTCCTTGGACATCCCAGCTGATGAAATCCGTCGATCCAAATTCTAGAAGATCACCGCAACTCTCTTTCACCGTCGGCGAGAGTCTTCGAGCAACGATCCCGATAGCTCGAGCACCTTCGAGAAATATTTTTGGAGCCGGTCAATTTCTGTTTTCGAAATTTTATGGGAAGATCAAGTCGGAGCTGGAGAGAAGCCTTGCACCACCCTTGCCTATGATCGTTCACCGTCATCCTATCCATCGGGGTCTGTACCGATGGTTGATCGTTGATTGTCCCCTTCCACCATTTGAATAACGAGAGCCCAATGAAACCCCAGCAAAAACCCCAGCGAAGACGAAAGTACACTTCTTAAGTCACTGAACAGACCCAACCGCCCTCAGCAAACTCAACAACTTTATTCTTTGATCACCGTACTCTCACACTCTCCACTATCTAAATATATAAATATATATATATACCCGATCAATATATATGTACTCTCATACTTTCCACTATCAATATATATAAATATATATTGATCCGAGCCCTGCACCATCCTTGTCCATGATCGTTCGCTGTCATCCTGTCCATCGTTGATCGTCCCCTTTCACCATTTGAATAACGAGAGCTCAATGAAAACCCAGCAAAAACCCCAGCGAAGATGAAAGTACACTTCTTGAATCACTGAACAGACCCAACCGCCCTCAGCAGACTCAACCTCCCTATTCTTTGAGTGTACTCTCATACTCTCCACTATCTAAATATATATATATATATATATTATAACGAGAGCTCAATGAAATCCCAGCAAAAACCCCAGCGAAGATGAAAGTACACTTCTTAAATCACTGAACAGACCCAACCGCCCTCAGCAGACTCGAATTTTTTTTTAAAATAATATTTTTTAAATAAAAAATTATCAAAATAAATATTTTTGAAAATATTTATCAAATGATTTTCATCGACAGCGACGAGATATCTAAATTCGTCTTATCAAAAAATAAATTTGATTCTTAGAAAAAACGAAATCCTTATAAAACGATATTTTTTTAATTTAATTTTAAAATTTAATGCGATATAAAATAAATGGATATGACGTTAAATTCGTCTTACGGAAGGACGAATTCAGCTTTGAATTCGTCTTTCCAACGGACGAATTCAAAACCAAATTTTTTTTATATAATTTTATAAATATTATTATTTTTTTTATATAAAATTTATAAATTTTAATTTTAAAAAATAAATAATAAATAATAAATTAGTATTAATTAAAATTTTATATATTTTTTTTAATAATATTAATTATTATATTATTTTAAGATAATATTAATTAAAAATAATATTAATTAACTATATATAAATAATATTAATTTAAAATTAATAATAATTTAACTAAAAGTAATATTAATTGAGAATAATATTAATTAAAAGATATTATAATAATATATTATAATATATATTATATTATAATAATTATTTTGTATTCTAAAATATAATGAATATATTATAATTTATTATATTATATATTATAATTTTTATAATATAGTATAAAATTTTTTAAAAAATAAAAAAATAAAAAATAATCATCATGTCGATACTATTCGGTCGCTAGCCCGGTACCAGTTCGGTCGACAGCCCGGTGTCAGTCCGATCCCTTGCTCAGGAGCGGTGGCAGGACCCCGACGACCGGACCGGCGATCGGGTCTGTGGCATGACTGGAGCTAGACCGGTGACAGGATCTTGGCGGTCGGATAGGTAGTCGGACCCGGGTGGCCGGACTGGCTGCCGGATCGGGGGCCGCAACTGGGGCCGGACCGGGGCCCGTATCGAGGTCGGACCGGCGGTCGGATCAGGGTCCCCGGTGCAGCCCCCGGTCCTGCAGCCGGACCAGTCCGCCGGACCGGCGGCCGGACCGGGGTCCCCGGTGCGGCCCCCGGTCCTGCGGTCGGTCGGCCCCCAGTCCGGTGTCGGTCCGGCCACCCGGGTCCGACTACCTATCCGACCGCAAAGATCCAGTCGGGTCTGTGGCATGACTGGGGCTAGACCGGTGACAGGATCTTGGCGGTCGGACAGGTAGTCGGACCCGGGTGGCCGGACCGACACCGGACTGGGGGCTGGACCGGCTGCAAGACCGGGGGCCGCACCGGGGACCTCGGTCCAGTAGCAGGTCAGGCCCCAAGTGCGGCACTCGGTCCGGCGGACCGGTCTGGCTGCAGGACCGGGGGCCACACCGGGGACCACGGTCCGACCCCAGTTGCGGCCCCCGGTTTGGCAGCCGGTCCGGCCACCCGGGTCCGACTACCTATCCGACTGCCAAAATCCTGTCACTGGTCTAGCCCCAGTCATGCCACAGGCACGATCACCGATCCGGTCGTCGGGATCCTGCCACCGCTCCTGAGCAATGGATCGGACTGACACCGGGCTGCCGACCGAACTGGTACCGGGCCAGCGACCGAATAGTATCAACATGATGATTATTTTTTATTTTTTAAAATTTTTTTATACTATATTATAAAAATTATAATATATAATATAATAAATTATAATATATTCATTATATTTCAGAATATAAAATAATTATTATAATATAATATATATTATAATATATTATTATAATAACTTTTAATTAATATTATTTTCAATTAATATTATTTTTAGTTAAATTATTATTAATTTTAAATTAATATTATTTTTATATAGTTAATTAATATTATTTTTAATTAATATTATCTTAAAATAATATAATAATTAATATTATCAAAAAATAATATATAAAATTTTAGTTAATACTAATTTTTTATTTATTATTTATTTATTTAAAATTAAAATTTACTAATTTTATTTTAAAATAATAATAATATTTATAAAATTATAAAAAAAAAAAAATTGGTTTTGAATTCGTCCATTGGAAAGACGAATCCAAAACTGAATTGGTCTCGAGACGAATTCAATGTCATGCCCATTTATTTCGTGCCACATTAAATTTTAAAATTAAATAAAAAAATATATCGGTTTATAAGGTTTTCGTCTTTTCAAAAGATAAAACCAACTTCATCTTTTGAAAGGACAAACTCAGATGCTCCGTCACCACCACGTCGACGAAAATTACCTATTTCGATAAATATATCCTGAAACACATATTTTGATATTTTTTTATTTAAAAAATATTATTTTAAAAAAAATTTCAGCAAACTCAACCTCTCTATTCTTTGAGTGTACTCTCGTACTCTCCACTATCTAAATATATAAATATATATTACACCCGATCAATATATATGTACTATCATACTTTTCACTATCTATATATACTCTCCACTATCTATATATATAAATATATATAGACCCGAGCCCTACACCATCCTTGCCTTTGCCTATGATCGTTCACCGTCATCCTGTCCATCGAAATCCATACCGATGGTTAATCGTTGATCGTCTCCTTCCGCCATTCGAACAACCAGAGTTCAATTAATAAAACCCCAGCAAAAACCTCAGTAAGGATGAAAGTGCACTTTCTAAGTTATTGAACAGATCCAACCGCCCTCAGCGCACTCAATCTCTCTATTCTTTGATCACTGTACTCTCACGCTCTCCCTACTATATATATATATACCCGATCATGAGCGGGTATCATAACGGGCAAGTTACCAAACAGATGAAGGGTAGGCTCCTCATGGGAACGGAAGCTCCTGGCGTGGACCGTTGGGTGCATGGTTCGTATGGGTTGCGTGCTTTTTGCGTCCGTAGCACCATCTCTAACCTCGGGACTGAGGGTGGACTTCTGTCGGTGGTCAGGAGACGACCAGGAGATCTCCCAGTCTTTATTTCACACCTACCTCCCTTCTATTCGTGGTACCATCTTAAAATGATGGCATTCGTGATCTTCCCGGCCCATTCGCTGCAACTCGATTACCAAATTTAGGGTTTTTTTTCACCATCCAGTCTACATGAAGGATATATATAGACGACCAAGATGGCAACCTGTTTCTATTATTTATTAATTGTCACTGTATTCCAGCATAACTATACCATGCATCAATATGCGTGGACTCTTTCTATACATCCAACCATTCCCCGGTTTAGATGTTCCTTGCTGGGTATGACTCATCGAGATTTTTCTTAGACCATGATGTGATGTCGGTTGCCATCTATCGTACGATGGATTTTTAAACTTGCAAATCGGTTTGTGAATGAAGGTAGCTAGACTTGCTCTCACCTATAGTTTATTACGTTTAATTAGGAATAATGTACGTTCGGAGATGACTTTGAGCAACTTAATTGAGATGAAAGAAATGCTACTAGAGTCGGTCGTCACGAGAAAGCAGGCAAAAGAACTGGATATATGGACTAAGGAAGAAAGCAACACTAATATTATTTTACTCCCAATTTATTGCCCGAGGAGCAAGAGGAAGAAGAGGACAGGGATGGGGTCTTCTTTTGTGGTAAGAAACGGAGGCTTGATTTCATATATATCCAGTTACGAAAGTAAAAGAGATGATAGCATTGAACTGCCAACCAAGACTTTAGAAGTTGACCCGACGTACTGCTGTGTCATTGAATGATTTCATGAAGAGCTGTTTTCTGGATTAAAGCAGAAGGTTGGCAGACACGCGTTTGTTCCATTGGTTTTGCCACGCAGTCTTAAAAATTTCCATTGGCTTTCCTTCTTTTACATAGTTATATATACATGATTATTTTAAGGGCCTTAAGTTTCGAGTCCATTGTTTTCTTTTGATAAGTACTAGTGTTTTGTATTAAATTAATTAACGGCCAAAAGTCTTTGATCTAACTATATGAGGATGACAAGAAGCAAGCTTTTGGTTCACTTGGATGAGTATCCCTTTGCTCCACTTGTTTTTTTTTTTTTTTTTTTTGGCGGTGAGCACTGAAACCCAAGCCAACTAAAATAATCCGGGACTATCCAAGTTCTGTCGGTCAACAAATCAGCTCATTCTGTGATAGAGTGCATCTTCTTGATTAGAAGATCATTTTTCTCCAAATGTTTAGGAATTGGGTCTATTGCTTCAGCATCTTGTATTCCTGAATATCCATATCAGACTCCAGTTTAAAAATTAGGGATTAAACACTATGTCTATACCGCTAAGATGGTAGCCCGATTTGTAGAGACCTTGCCTCACCACCAACCGGTTCTGGATTCGAGATGTGATCTCGCGGATGATTCGATTAAATCCAGAAATTTTCTACCTTCAAATCGGTTTGATGAATGAACGGGACTATCCTAATAAGAGGTTAGGATAGTCCCGTTCAGATCTATCAATCTGAAGTTTACCTTAGAAAAATTCCTGATTCTTCATGATGTACAGCATGTTCCAGCTATAAGAAGAAACTTATTGAGTGGTTCTTTGCTTGTCCAACTAGGATTTAAAGTTATTTTAGAGTCCAATAAAGTTATAATTTTTCGACAAGATAACTTCATTGACAAAGATTTTGTATCTGAGGGACTTTTTAAACTAAATGTAATTACTCCTCTTGATATTAATAAGAATTCTGTTACTTCTTCTAAACCCACTGTGTTAAATTCTGAATCCTGTAAAACTTAGCATGGAAGATTGGGTCATGTCAATCTTCGATCAATCAGAAGGATGTTTGATCTTAAGTTAATTCCAAAAATGAATGTCGATCATAATTCCAAATGTGAAGTGTGTGTCCAGTTAAAACAACCTAGGAAACCCTTCAAGCCTGTAGAGTTTAAAGACTCTCAAATCTTAGAGCTCATCAATAGTAATGTATGTGACTCTAATAGAATTCCAATTCATGGAGGTAGTCGCTACTTTGTAACTTTTATAGACGACTTCTCCAAGTTCTGGTACACCTATCTTCTGAAAACTAAGGATGAAGTATTTAACAAATTTAAGGTTTATAAGGCAGAAGCTAAAAATCAGTTGGAAAAAAGGATTAAAATAATTAGGTCTGATCAGGGAGGAGAGTACACTTCAAATGAAATGAGCATATTCTGTGAAGAAAATGGAATAATCCATGAAGTTACAGCACCCTATTCACCATAATCTAATGGTGTGGCTGAACGAAAGAACCAAAATTTACTGGATATGATAAACGCCATGATCATCAGTTCAGGTACTCTAGAAAATCTCTGGGGAGAGGCCCTTCTATCTGCTAACTATATTATTAATAGAATACCTGCCAAAGATAAAGATAAAACACCTTATGTACTTTGGAAATGTTACCCATTTAGGCTCAGTTACTTTCGAGTATAGGGATGCCTGGCCAAAGTCGAAATTCCTAAATCTAAAAGATCCAAATTGGACCTAAGATTGTGGATGCTGTTTTTATTAGCTACTCTCTTGACAGCAACACATATAGATTCCTAGTTATTAACTCTAAAATATTTTCAATATCAAATAATATAATTATTGAATCTAGAGATGCAACATTCTTTGAAAATATATTTTCTTTTAGAAACATAATTCCTACACCGACCATCAATCTTCCATCCTCATTCAAATTACCATCGTCTTCTTCTTCATTAGCAGATCCAACTCCTGAATTTGAACCTAGAAGAAGCAAAAGAATTAGGTCTGAAAAGAACTTTGGTGAAGACTTCTTCACCTCCCTAATTAAGGATACTCCATCCTCTTATCTAGAAGCCATGGTCTCTCCTGATGTACCTTTTTGGAAAGAAGCAATCAATAGTGAAATCGAGTCCATTATTGAAAATAATACTTGGATTCTTACTGATCTACCTCATGGAAACAAACCTCTAGGTTGTAAGTGGATATTCAAAAGAAAGATGAAATCTAATGGAACTATAGAAAAATACAAAGCTAGGCTTGTCGTCCAAGGCTTTGGTCAAAAGGCTGGTATCGATTTCTTCAATACTTACTCATCTGTAGCTCATATTACTACTATTCAAGTCCTTCTAGCCTTAGCTTCCATCCACAAACTCTTTGTTCACCAAATAGATGTTAAGACTGCTTTCTTATACAGAGAGATCTAGAAGATAAGATCTATATGTTCAACCAGAAGGTTTTTCTGTGCCAGGACAAGAAAATAAAGTTTGTAGACTTGTTAGATCCTTCTATAGATTGAAGCAAGCACCTAAGCAATGGCATGAAAAGTTTGACCAAGTGATCTTATCCTATGGATTTCAAATCAATGAATCAGATAATTATCTCTATCAAAAACAAGTTGATAACTGGTTTGTTTTTCTCTGTCTCTATGTTGATGATATTCTAATCTTTGCAATAGATTTAAACTTAGTTAATGATGTTAAGAGTTTTCTATCCTATCACTTTGACATGAAGGACTTAGGCAATGCTGATCTAATTCTTGGAATGAACATCGTTCGAACTTCTGACTCAATATGCTTATCTCAATCTTACTACACTAAAAAAACTTCTTGACAAATTTGGATATTCTGATCATTCACCTATATTTACTCCCTTTGATCCCTCTGTTCACCTCATTAAAAATACTGAAAAATCCATAAATCAAGAGAAATATGCTCAGATCATTGGTTCCTTAATGTACCTATCTAATCAAACCATAGTGGATATTGCCTATATAATTTTCAGACTTAGTAGATATACTACTAATCCTAGTACCATCCATTGGAATGCCTTAAAAAGAGTATTTAAGTATCTTAAAGGAACTATTAATTTCTCTTTTCACTATATAGGATATCCAAATATCCTTGAGGGTTATTATGACTCAAATTGGATCTCTGATACTTTAGACGTCAAATCTACTTTTGGTTATGTTTTTCTTTTGGAAGGTAGTACCATATCTTGACAATCTTCTAAATAAACTATTTTTGTTAAGAGCACTATGGAAGCTAAGCTAGTTGCCCTTGACTTTGCCTATTCTGAAGCTAAATGGCTAAAAGAGCTCCTTAATAAAATCTTTATCTCTTCTCCCATTCCTCCAATATCTATTCACTGTGACTCAAGAGCTGCTATAGATTTTTGCAAGAAGAAATTAATAAATACTAAAATGAGTAGACATATCAAACTAAGACAGAAGTCTATTAAAAGAAGAGAAAAACGTCAAATTATTTCAATAAATCATATTGCTACAGATATTAATCTTGCTGATTGCCTTACAAAAGGCTTAAACAGGACTAAGATCCTGATGTCATCGAGGGGATGGGTCGTAGCCTATAAAGGACCTTCCAGCAGTGGGAACCCAACCTCTGTGATGGGAGACCCTTTAAGGAGGTTCAATGTGGTAATAACAAGCTGATTGGTTGGTCAGGGAGCATATGTGATTTACTTGATATACGAGTTTTTGACTCTATCTTATCCCTATAATGATTAGTGCTCCTATGTAGTGGTGAGGAAGAGTTATCTCTGAATGAGACCCGAGAGGTATTCCTCGGGATGTGATAATACACACATCATTGGAGGGGCTCACATATATGAGAGTATCCATATACGGCCACGGCTAGAGACATGGGCAATCTCAAGAAACTTTTATGAAAAATCAAGATGCTTGCACACGGTCATTAATGTGCAAACCCGTGACATGAGCTTCTATACTGTATGTACTATAATAGGAATTTGAATTAAAGAAACGTAATTCAAGACCTGATTCACTCCGTTTCCTTCAAATTAATATTATAGATACTAAGTGAAGTTAAGTCATGAAAGACATTTCATCTATTGCACAATATATGATCCCAACAGAGTTTTTTTTTAATTTTTTATTCATTTCATGACTTTAAAGTTTTGAGAGGGATTGTTATGGGTTTGGAGGGAAACTCAAAATTCCCTCAAAATCCTCCTCTCAAATCCCAACCTATATATGTTAGTCCCACATAGAAAAGGAGAAATCCAAGGAGGTTTATATTGCTTCTCCACCTCCTAGGCCTTGTATTGTTTTGGGCTCCATCCACACGCGTGCGTGGCTTGGCCCGGCTCGCACGCACGCGATCACGCCGCACCCGCGGGTGCGGCGTGTTTATTTTACCATTTTATTCCAATGCTAATTATCCGTTAATCTAATAATATCTCCTAACTCTTACCCGTTAGCCCTTAATCATCCACGATTATCTTTTTCTCGATTTTGCTTGGTCAAAGTGCTAACATTTAAGCCTCTACTACCGATGTTTAAGTCATTACTATCGATGTTTAAGCCACTATTACCGACATTTAAGTCTCTAACCGTTAGGCCAGCCCAAACGACTAGATCTTTTGGGCTATAAAGGGGCCTGGATGAGGGAGAGAACGGAAAAAAAAAAATTACGTATTCTTCCCGTTTATCTCTAGTCTCCGTATTCCAATTTATATTTTTTTCCGATTTTTCCACACAACTTCTGTCTCTCTTTCGTACTGCTGGGCGAAGTTCTTTCATCCTTTTCACGGTCGTGCCTGCAGGAGAGGTATTCAGTTATATTTTGGGATGGAGTTCTCGAGATTGAACTTGCACAAAGATTGGGAATCATCTTATGACAGTACACTACACATCTCCGATCAGGTTTTCTGTTTTCTTCCTCCTTAGTAAGATTTTTTTAAAGTAATATTATATTTCATTGTTACTATTGTTAGATAGTTTATTTTATAATCAAATTTTTAAAGGAAATAAGGATCGTGATAAACCTATCCCTAACAATAGCCGCATCCATTTATTCCCCCAACTTATTCAACCAACCAAATAACATCAACTCAAGATAACCCCTCTGACCTATTTCACCAACAAAATGCCATAAACCATGGAATAAGTTAACCCACGTTTAAGATATGTCGGCACACGAAAAGTTATAAATAAATTATGAAATGAATTGGATACTGTATGTAGTAAAATCTTAGCTTATCAAGAGTAAGAAAAATGTGAATCATGGCTGACTTGGACTGTCCTGTTACACTAGAAGACTAGCGGGTCTTACACTCTTGCTCCCAACTCCACGTCTGACCTTAAATTATTAACTTGGTACTTTCTCAATATCTTTCTTTGCTTTTAATGCTACCTTGGCATGAGCATGAAGCCGCCGACGTACCTTCAAAATTCCTATCAAAGATTTTACCAAAAAAAGAAGAAAAAAAAAAATCCCATCAGAGCGCCTCTCGTGGATCACAGTTCACAAAGTACAATTGCGAATACCTGACTGCCACGTGCTGCATCACGGGGATGTCGGCAAAGCAGGACAAATTTTGACACGTGTCAAGCATGTGTACGCTGGCATGGTATTCCGGGGATGGACCTGAGCTTTTGTTCTACAAGGCTCGCGGAGCGTCCCCCCAGGAGAAATTGTTGGTCGAAGCCGTTCGACCGCATCCATCCAAAATGATCCAATAGAAAGTTATCATATTATTTTAAAAAGAAACGAATCTTTCTTATTCAAATCAAGTTTTTCTTTTTCTTTTTCTTTTTCTTTTTTTTTTTTTTCTTTTTCTTTTTTTTTTTTCAAAGTTTTTAATCAAACTTGCATAATACTTCTTTATTTAATAATAATCTAATCAATAATTCCTTCGATGCAGGGGGCGGACCACACCAATTTTTTTTTAAAAAAATCAAAAAAAAATATAAATATTAATATTAATAAATAATTAAAATTAAATAAAATATTTTTTATAAATATTATTTAAATTATACTTATCTTATTTTATAATATTAAATTTATTAATAATGGCTCTTTATCGATATAAGTGACCAAATAATTGATAAAAAAATCGTCTTCCATCTCGTTGCATAATCAGGTCTTAACAATTTTTATTTTTGAAAATATTTTCTCTATAGTAGTAGTTAAAATCATAAGAGTAATAAGCATTATGGACTCGTAGAGGATGCGTGTGCACCGACCACAGTAATGGCAGCATCGTGCCGAATACCGTTGGTGCTGCACAACGGAATGTGACATCCATTGAGCGACGGTGCCAAAGAAGATAGGATGTGAGTGCAGTAGCATTGGTGGGAGCCTGAGGCATGACAGGCGCCCACCCGCCCATATCCTCCAAGATCCGATTATGCTACGCATTGGATCCGGTCGCTAAGACGGTGCGCGGCTTCATCGCACACCGTGTTTATCAGTACGGCGAGGTTGACGAAGGCCACCGAGATGGCAATCATAGGCCAACGCATCGATTGTATCCAGTCTTGTGTATGCGTAACCACCTGGTCTTATCGTGAGAGTGTTATTGTCGACATATCATATGACAAGTCCGGCCGCTATTTTATCCATCAGTGTGGTGAATAGGATGGTGCTGACTGCGTGCAGTGACTTCAACCACAGTGAATTCCGGAGACGATCACTGGTCGAGTAACAAAAAGAAAATTATGTCTTCTTCTAAAAAATTATGAAAAAAAATTAATAAAAATAAAAAATAAAATTGGTAGTGATCCAACTTTCAAGTAGAGAAAGCTGACAACATTATATATAAATCTTCATGATATATATATATATAATAAAAAGCAAATCTACAATAATAATAAAACATAAATACAAAGTCACTTCCACTAACCAAGAACATCAAAAGAACTTAATATGCTCATATTTTCAACAAGTTTTGTAAAGCATATGAGCCTCAAACTCTTGGTTAGAGGATTAGCCAACATGAACTTTGTATTAATATACTCAACAGTTATATCTCCATTTTTTATAAGATCTCCTATAGTCAAATACTTTAGCTCGAAATATTTATATCTATCAGAAGATTTATTATTCTTTGTGAATAATACTACAACTATATTATCATAATAAATTATCATAGATTTAAAACTTGAATATAGAATTTAAAGCCTTACCATAAAATTTCTTAGCCAAACAGCTTGAGTAGCAACTCCATAACAGAAGATGAATTTAGCTTGCATGGTGAAAGGAGTAGTTAGTACCTATTTATTACTTTTCTAGGATACCGTACTACTAACTAATATAAAAATATATCTTGAAGTTGATTTTAAATCATCAAGGCACCTAGCATAATCTGAATCTAAATCCTTACCAACTCTAGATTATTAACTCTTCTGTACATAAGCATATAGTCCTTGATTTTCTGTAAATATCTCATTACCTTCTTTGTAGCAATCCAATGCTAGAATACTGTGTTTGATAAATATCTATTAAGAACATTTACTATGAAGGCAATGTCAGGCATAGTGCAAACTTATGCATACATTAAACTCCCTACAGTACTAGTATAATGTATTTTTTTATCTGATCTTTTTCAAGCTCATTGTTTAAATATTGATCTTTACTGAACTTGTCACCTTTAATAACAGGTGAATCACTTAATTTGCAATTCCGTATATTAAACCTTTTAAGGATCCTGTTGATATATGCTTTTTGTGACAAACCCAATAGATGCCATGATCTGTCTCTATGAATTTCAATATCTAAAACAAAAGATACCTTATCAAGATCTTTCATATCAAAATTCTTGATAGTATTTGTTTGATTTCACAAAGTAAACTGAAATCACTACTGATAAGTAAGATATCATCAATATATAAAACAAGAAAGATAAACTTTCTTTCATAGATTTTGATATAGATGCATTGATCAACTTTGTTTTTCTCAAAATCAAGAGAGGTTGCAACCTCATCAAATTTCAAATACCATTGCCATGATGCTTGTTTCAAACTATAGACGGATATCTTCTATTTGTATACCAAATATTCTTTACCACTTTCCTGAAAACCTCAGGCTGTTTCATGTACACTTCTTCACTGAGGTTACCATTTAATAAAGCTATTCCAATATCCATCTAATGTAGCACCAGATCATAATGAACCACTAAAGATATAATAATTCTGAAGAAATCCTTTGAAGATACTATAGAGAAAGTTTCAGTAAAGTTATTTCTCTTTGAGTAAAGCCTTTAGTAACCAACTTAGCTTTGAAATGCTCAATTTTTTCCTTAAAATCTCTTTTAGTCTTATACACCCACTTGCATCTTATAGGTTTATAATTCTTAGGAGGCTCAATAAGCTCCCACATATCATTGTTAGCCATAAACTGCATCTTCTCCTTCATAGCACCTATCCATAAATCAGATTAGGGAGAGTTGACAACATCAAGATAAGTTACCGGATCAATCATATGCCCAATATCATAATCACTTTCTCCAAGATAGACATATAAATCATCAAAATTGGTAGATCTTCTTTGTCTAGTATATCTTCTTAATGTTACTTCTTTAACAGGTTGAAGATTCTCAGGAGCAAGAGGATCAAGGACTTAAATATTCATTATATCAATAGGAATAGGAACTACATTTTCATGATGTATATATATAGGAATAGAGACGGTCTCAGCTTGGCCATTATCAACATCAAAAACTTAAAAAGATTCATCATCAGCCACATCAAATTCTTAAAACTTGGTAGTGAGAGACTTTACAATTCTGTTACATCTTCCTGGACTATAGAACTTGTATCCTTTAAAATATTATGGATATCTAATGAAATAGCAATGACTGTTCATGGGGTATGTTATCTTCTCAGTAGGATTATATATTCTTACTTTTGCAAGACAATCCTAAACTCAGAAATGATTCAAACTAGATTTTTTTCTAATCCAGAGTTCAAAAGGTATCTTACGCATGATTTACTGGAAACTTTATTAAGAATATACAACATAGTTTTGAGAACTTCACCCCATAAATATTCTAGTGTTAAACCTACTTATCATGTTCCTTATCATATCCTTAAGGATGTGATTATGCCTTTCGGTCACACCATTCTGCTCAAGATTTCAAGTATGGTATATCAGGCAACAATTCCATAATCTTGTAAGTACTTGACAAACGGACCTATTTACTGTCCTGCCACATCATGTTTGCTATAATACTCATCTCCATGATCATGTCTCATAATTTTGATGACATTTCTCAATTGTTTCTTAATTTCAATTTTAAAGATTTTAATTTTTTCAAGAACATCTGATTTTTCTTTAATTAAATAAAGATATCCGTATCAAGAAAAATCATCAATAAATGTGATAAAATATCTATTATCACAAATTATAGAAGAATGAGATCCACTAATATCAGTGTGAATGATCTCCAAAAGACTTGAATTTTGAGTTGCCCCTTTCTTTTTAATTTCGATCAATTTACCTTAATACAATCTATACAAGTCTCCATATCCCTAAAATTCAAAATAGGTAGGATGTCATCATTAATTAATCTATTAATTCTTTCTTTAGATATGTTTCCTAGGCACTTATGCCATAATATAAAGGATTTATCTTTAATCCTAGGATATTTTGCAATAATATTCTCAACATTTAAAGAAGCATTAGAATTATCACTAGCTAAACACAATTTATATAATCCATCATTTAAAATACCATAACCAATAATTTTAGAATTAAACTTCAAGTCAACTCTTTTATTACTAAAAACAAAACCAAATCTAAGCCTATCTAAAGAAGAAACATAAATTAAATTCCTTCTAAAAGAAGGTACATATAACATATTTTCCAAGATAATTTTAAAAGCAAACACTAAAGATAACTTGATAACTCCTACATATTCTATTTCAATTTCTAGATCATTTCTTACTTTTAGCTTGCTCACATTCAGGCTTAGTTTTTGCTTGTTTATCAATTCCTGCAAGGAAATAGTAATATGAGTTGAAGCACCATTATCAATTTACCAAGAATTAATTTGGACATTAACAATATTAGACTCACAACAAACAAAAATTAGAGGTTTACCTTTCTACTTCTCTTTCTTTTCTAACTAAGACTTGAACTTATAGCATTGACTCCTTATAAGATTTCTTCTTACAATGGAAGTACTTAATCTTTTTCTTAAAGGCAACTTTAGGACCTCCTATAGAACAATTCTGATCGTGGTTGCTCCATCCCTTTTAGAATCCTGAGACTGTTTAGAAGTGGTAGGTTTATACTTTTTCTTGTTCACAAAACCATTACTAGAATGGGATTGAGGTTGGAAGGAAAAGAGGGCACTCTCACTCTTTTCTTTCTTAATTTTTTCTTCCTCAGTAATACATTTGGTAATCAAGCCATTAATACTTCATATTTCATTTTGAGTATTATAGGCAATTTTGATATGAAAGAATTCAACAAATAAGAAATTCAAGGCATGAGGCACAAGAAAAGAATGGGCAGATCAATTTTCAACCCTTAAGCTTAGATTGGAGATGAACCATTTTCATAATATATTCCCTAGCACCCTTAACATTATAATATCTCATGGTTGTTAGTTCTTTCATCAAGCATCTAGACTCAGCATTGTTGGATACAATATACCTCTGTCATATGACTTCAAATAGCTCTTTAGCATTGTTAGACTTAGGCAAACCACTTAGAAGATGCTCAGAGATAGATCTATTAATTGCAATCAAATTAAGTTTATTTGACTTTTTTCATTTGGTAAAGTGATCCTTTTGTTCAAAAGTACTTTATCACTTAGATTAGCTAATCTATTTTTACACAATGCAAGATCAATATCAACAATTCCAAGAGCAAATTTTATATCTTATTCTACTTCTTATAATTTGTTCTAGTAAGTATCTCAACGATAATATTATTGTTATTCACATCGAAAGTAACTATACAATAAAAAATAATAGGGATGCAAAATATTAGTTAATGGACATAATATAGACAATATAATATCATAATAATAAACAAGAGTTCAAACACTATATCGCATATTTTTTTTTGGATAGAATATGTAATATGTATAAGTGCTCTTCAAATGAAACTACTAGTTAACAAAATATTCTAGCATTCATGAACCTATCCCATTTGAGCAGACAGATCTTCGAGAGCTAGAGCATCATAGCAATGTAATGCTCCATACAATATTTTCTTAGTTAAAACATATAACAACCCTATTTGGACAGGCGGTTATAAATGAAAAAATTTGAAAATATCCTTCACATAATGAAAAATTCAATAAACTGACACAAACAAACTACTTTGGTAATAAATATTTATGTCAATCCATAAAATTATTCATACAAGGAATAAATATCCAAGCAAAACAAAAATGATATATTTAACCACATGTATCTTCCAAATAATCAGTTACAAATAGGATACTTAACAACATACACTCCATTAATCATTTTATAACTTAATATAGCATTCCAATAAATTGTACAACATAAAAATTATAAAAGGATCTAACACATGCCAATATATATGTGTATTTTGGACTAATATCAAAATATAAATTTTGCAGGGACTAAACTGCAAAATCTTAAAGGACTAATTTGTAATATTCAAAATTTCGAGGGTTTACATGCAAAATGGTCCTTTATGAGCTAAAAAAGATTTGGATTTTGGGTTGAAATCAAAAATTCAAAACCCGTAACCGATCTTCCTCCTCTCTGTCATGATGAAATAGAGCAAGGGAGGGGAGAAGGGAGCAAAGCTGCCACGTCTCTCCCCAAAACTACCATCCCTTTGCTCAATAGCCACCAGCATTGCCTCACGGGTGCCTATCATAATCTCCCATGGCATCGCCGATGGTCAAAATGGTCCAAACCATCGGTGGGATTTAATAACCTTCAATCCCTTTTTTTTTTAGATCACCACCGAGAGTTGATCAATATTGCCCCCCCTACCACTGGTTTGCCCTAGTCCAACAATCTCACATGGTGGAGAGGAGGTGAAGGGCACGATGATGGAGACCACCGACCCTATTTTTTTAATGATTAAAATCGAAGATCATCGATTTCAAGGAATCGCCGCCCCGCCTCCTTTGTCGCCGACCACCATCGTTCTCAGTGGAGAGATCAAAGAGATCGAACGACGGTCTCCTTTTCCGTTCTATTGGCTCAAATAGGAAAGGGGAGAGAAAACCAGTGCCCTCTCTCTTCCAATGTTTTTTTGTTGGTCTGAGAGAGAGGAGTGGCCACCATCGGCCATCAATCCTGGATCCCTGGCTTTTTTCCAGATTGTCACTGGTGATACCATCCGGCTATGGGATAGGAGGAGGGCTCAACAAAATCAAGGCCTTGATTTTGATTTTTTTTATTATGGCAGCCATCAATCTGCCATCCGATTCCTTATGAATCATCGAGGAGGGCAATTCGAGGAAACAAATTAAAAATAAAAATGATTCTAGATCATGCATAACCTATTTTGATACCAATTATAAGAATTTTTTATTATTCTAAGATTCTATGCATGATTTCTAGAACACCGAAAATGAATAATATTATTTTCAAAAATGGATCTAAATAATTAATAGATCCAGAAATTTCACATAATCATGATCCACAAATAGATTTAGATTTGAAATGCGTGCTTGTGTTCGCCATTTATTACAAATCTTTAATCAAAATATTCATGCGAACATCAAAAAGCCAAGTCCTTCTCTTCAATTTTTCTCCCAACAAGTGGCTATTCGATGGGATAAGCCAGGAGAACAAATTTCACGACAAAATATTATGAGAAGTAGAGAGGGAACCTAGCCTATTTATAAGCAAACATTTACAAGCCTTTTCATCATGGATCAAGTTGGGTTAAGGCCTACATTGTGCTACCTTAACTACACCAACCAACATAATGTAGTCCAAACATAAGAATTACACGTAATATTAGGCTATACACATGTCCATTAACACGGATCATGAAATCAATATATTTTTAACAAACTAAAATAAATAAAATAATAATTAATAATAGTTTTATAATTAGGAAAAATTCTTATCAGTATTGCTTTAGACCTAGTACCATAAACAGTATCACGATGGTATTGTGCAACATAGCAAATCTAGAAAGGAAAAGTGTGTGCGATCAAGGACTAAACTTCAATTGTTGAAGAGCATGTTGGCTTCACTCCAGAGCAAGTTTGATTCACCAAGAATGCATGGCATTCAATTAAAGATGGGCATCATCAGCCTTAAGATACGTGGAAGTTCTTTGTCTATAAGCTAGACCATCCACCTCTTAAGACTTGCAACACGAGTCCTTGGGTAATTTTACCAACATTAGTTGCTAGGAAAACTTTGCTTATCTAAGTTGCTTGTAAAGCCAACATTTATAGTAATTTGACGACTAGGACGGTGTTATTGAACCGAGCGCAAGGCTTTATTTTGCTTAGCTATCGGCAGCTTAGATTCTTGTAGATTAATTCTTAAATCAAGACAATCTGGATGTAAATCTTAACCTAACAATGAGCTAAGTCTAGTTTAACAATGATGTAAATCTTAATCTATCACTCTTGTACCAAAATGACGGTGCAAAATGCTTGAGTTATAGCAACATCTTATGCTAATTTAAGTGTTACGGGTTCAACCCAATATCCTCGCCCTAGTAATTGGCCAGCTTCAACCTCTTCCGATTCTTTAGAAAAAAATAAATAAAATATATTATTTATTTAATAAAAGGTGCGAAGAACCGTCTTTGTTGGGACAAAAGACTCTGGAATTGCCATGCACCTTAATCATCGTGTCGAGCTTGCTACTGTCACCATCGGGGATGGCAACCAGTCGGATTTGAATCGGATCATCCAAAATTCATATCCATCCCGTTAAAAAATTATCCGTCTCATACCCGTCTTGGATCGGGTATAAAAAAATCACGTATGGATCGGATCGGGTCAGGTATATTTGTCCCATATCCAATTTACTTAAATATTTTATAAACATAATTTTTTTTATATATAAACGGGCCGGGTTCGGATCGGGGCATACTACTATCCATACCCGACCCGAACCCGACTCGCATTTTTTTATATAACCCATATCCGTTTATAAATTAGACGGATCGGATTTTACCCGTCCCATTAGGATCGGGGTCGGATATCCATCGGATCAGTAAAAATTATCATCCCTCGTCACCAAAAAAAAAAAATTGTAAAAGCCGGTGTTTTTTTTTTTTTTTTTTTTAAGTCACTGCTAATTCTTATAGGCAACACAAGATAATTCTCCAACGCTAATTAATAAAAAGCATCCCAAAATCATTGGCAATCTAAGCATGGAAACTAAACCGGTTGATGTTTGCTTTTTGTATTTTTTATTCCTTTTTTTTTTCCTTCAGCGAGTGACGAAGCGTCTCTAACGGATGCTACTTTTTAACCAAGGACACTTTTCAAAAGCAAGCAGGCAGAGAGATATTATATTACAGTAGATCAATGGGACTTGAACTAAATATTTAAACCTAGTATAGACCTTCGTGTTGACATAATTTCTGACCATCAGCATGTATGATAGCTTTGTAAAGGAAGAGAATGTATGAGCTTCGTACAAACTTTAAGGTTCATTAAATCAGTGGGAGAGGGGACACCTTGAAAGTGAAAGCCTCTAATATTGAAAGAGAACCCACACACACCTGAAAGGAAGAAAACAAGCATCCACCTGCACCAACTTTAGGAGTTAGAATAGTTGATGGGGTTTCATCAAAGTCAAGTAACCCATTCACACCAGCTCTTTCCCCTGAGAAAGAACAGGCACCAAGACGAGAAAGAAAGCTCACACTGGTGAGATGGACGCAACAACGGTAAGATGTGAACTTTCCATCTAAAAATAAAACATAAAGTTTTATACAATATTTACTACCTACCTAGATGGAAAATTTAATGAGTATATGCCAGAGAGTGACAACCTTTTTGCTTAATGATGAATTAAAGGAGGTAAAGGTGGCGGGTCGCATGAAGATGGCGACGCCACAACCCCCGGCCCATCCACTGTTACGGATACGCAAGAGAAATGGAAAAGGACTTCATTTGCTGCCATAATGATGGTTTCGGAATATATTTTTTTTTTTTTTTTTGTACATCAGGGGTGGTGCAAAAAAAAAACATCTCCAAATATGATTGGATTATGTAAATCTTAATTTTCAATGCATATTTAATGTCTACAATTTTAATTTTTATTAAATATTTTGAATCAAAAAAATATTTTTTTAAAAAAAATTATGATATCCTGTGACTAGGTTATGATATTATGTGACCAGAGTTATGATATCCCGTGACGAAGTTGTGAATATGATATCATAACCCTATTTACAGGATGCCATAATATTAGAGATATTTTTATTATAATTTTTTTTAAAAAAAATTTTTATGATAAAAATATTTATCAATTTTATGATATCATGTTCACGAACTTGGTCCCAAGATGTCATAAAAGGAAGGGCATTTTAATTATTCAAAATTCTCGACAAAAAAAGTAAATTGCAGGTATTAAACACATGTTTGAATGATGAAAATATCCCTCTTTTTATAACATTCCCTGGCTAAGTTGTGAATAGGATGTCATAATTAATGTTATAAATAGATTAGGTTGACCCATGACCCGACCCGACCCGATCTGTTTAGACCGATCTAATTCATTTTTAGAAATCCATGGATCCAGATCGAGTTCTAAAATTAGACCCATTTCATTTTTCGAGTCAGTTCTGGATTTACTAAATTTGGACCCGATACGACTCGAACATACTAATACTGTTATGATTATATCTATTTAGACCTTGAAATTATAATTTAAACATGTATGGAACTTATTTTTATATCTTAATTTATTTTTAAAATAATATTATTTGCTATCTATTTTATGTTTAATAATAGTTGGCTATGTAATAATTAAAATATAATGGTCTACATTTTATCCAAATCATATCTAGATCCACTTTTTTAAAAATAAAATTAGGTTATTTATGAACTCGATCCAACCCGAATGATCTATTGGATCGAGAATTCTAATAGCGAACCTGACTCGACCTGAAAAACCGGGTTGGATCGGGATCACTCTTTATTCGGTCCGACCCAACCTATTTGCATCCTCAGGCATAACTCGATCATGGAATGTTATAAGGTTAGAAGGAAATTTTTATCATTGAAAATTTTTTAAAAAAATTTTAATGACAAAAATATTACGGAGTCTTATGACATCCCATGAACAAGATTATAATATATTATTCATAATTTGGCCACAGGGTGTCATAACTCGACCATGAGATATCATAATTCAATTATAAGATGTCATTAATTTTTTATAAAAAAAAAATATTTTTATCATTCAAGAATTTTAATAATAAAATAAAATTATAGGTATTAAATGAGTATTGAAAAATTAGATTTTCATGATCTTATCAAGTTATACTGTGTATTTTTTCTGTACCACATAATGTGCAAAAAAATCTCTCTTTCAGAACCAGAAAAAAAAAAAAGAAAAAAAAGAAAAAAGCTACATGTGCTGTCTTGATTGCTTTAAGCTAAAACAAAGTCACCTATTAATATGTAGTTTAATAAGTTATTTAAAACTAAACAACTAAAAACCAACATCTACGGAGCACGTATATTTCGGACTAATCCTTGTTGTTAGGTTTGGACCGGGCATCTAAAGATCTAGAATTAAGATGCGTTGCTCTTTATTAAAACACATATTACATTTATATGGAAATAGATATATAGACAAATTATAATCTATTTAACATATTATTTATTACAATTTAAGAATAATTTTAGTATGTTAGGCTATATCGCGAGCTACTATATATTGATTAATCTTTAAGCGGGCAACTTTAAAGTTGTTTCGCGATCGATTTTTCCGCGTGCCAGCCGCACGTGTCAGAAAGCGCGGACAACGCGGCGAACCAAATGGCAAACGCGGTACGTTCCCGATCCCCAGCCACTTTTCCCGTTTGGACCTTCATGCCCTTCCACCGCGTGCGGTCCGGCGCTCCCGAACTAGGGCATTCCCGTAATTCTATATTCAGTTAAAGTCCATTCGTCAACCTAAGAAGGCCGGTAAAAATATATTTTATTCTCTCCGTGAAATCCAAAATTAAAAAAAAAGAAACAATAATTAATAAACCATGCTGCAGGGTTGCCGCTTTCCCATCACCGTCACCATCCAACCGTCCATTTCCATCAATCCCAGAGAACTCATCCCCAATCTCCACGCATCCCCCACCAAAGTATTTCCAAAGTTTTTCTTTTCCCTCTCCGCTGTTTCTATGTATATATATATCTATATATATACACGCTTACTCTCTTACTCGCGCGATCTCTTTCGCCGCACCAATGCCTCGATCCGTTCACCCCCTCGTCGCCCTTCTCCTAGTATCATCGTACTCCGCCGCCGTGGAGGCCGGCGGAGATGTGGCGCCAAGATTCCGGGAGGCCCCCCAGTTCTACAACTCGCCGGGCTGCCCTCCGCCGCTACCGCCCTCCTCCGCCGCGGCCTGCTCGCCGTCGGCCATGGTCCACGTCGCCATGACCCTCGACGTCGCGTACCTCCGAGGATCCCTGGCCGCCATCCTCTCCGTCCTCCAGCACACCTCCTGCCCCCAATCGGTCCAGTTCCACCTGGTCGCCTCCTCGTCCATCGCCGACCTCAACGCCACCATCGCCACCTCCTTTCCCTCCCTCTCCTTCCGGATCTTCCCCTTCGACGACTCCCACGTCTCGGGTCTCATCTCGACGTCGATACGCTCCGCCTTGGACCGCCCGCTCAACTACGCGCGGTCGTACCTCGCGCGTTTGCTCCCCGACTGCGTCCGCCGCGTGGTATACCTCGACTCCGACCTCATCCTCGTCGACGACATCGTCGCCCTCGCCTCCACCCCGCTCCCCGACGGCGTCGCCCTCGCGGCGCCGGAGTACTGCAACGCGAATTTTACCTCCTATTTTACCCCGTCTTTTTGGTCCAATCCGGCGCTCTCCATGGCGTTCGAAGGACGAAAGGCTTGCTATTTTAACACCGGCGTGATGGTGATGGATCTGGGGAGGTGGAGGGAAGCGGGGTACACCGAGAGGATAGAGGAGTGGATGGAGCTCCAGAAGCGGATGCGGATCTACGAGCTGGGGTCGCTGCCGCCGTTCCTTTTGGTTTTTGCTGGTCGGATCGCGGTGGTGGAGCACCGGTGGAACCAGCACGGCCTCGGGGGGGACAACTTCCGGGGATTGTGCCGGGATCTCCACCCGGGTCCGGTAAGCCTCCTCCATTGGAGTGGCAAAGGAAAGCCTTGGGCTCGGCTGGATGCTGGGCGGCCATGCCCGCTCGACGCTATCTGGTCTCCTTACGATCTCCTCCTCACCCCCTTCTCCATCGAGGACTCCTGAAGCTACTCCTCCACAACGACCCGGATCCGCTCCACCAGATCCGGATCCGATAAAAAAAGAGAATCCTATAAGAAAGAGTATTTTCCGCTACAAAAAAAAAAAAAAAAAAAAAAAAAAAAAAAAAAAAAAAAAAAAAAAAAAAAAAAAAAAAACAATATATATAGATATATGAATAGTACAGGTGTTGTAGATATATATGGGTGGAAGAAATTACTGCATTTGGAATTTGTCATTTTTTTCTTTGTTTCTTCTGTTGACATTTTGGTGGAATAGCTTTTAGTGTTATGCTAATAAAGCCATGCAGAAACTGTATACTTTAAGCAAGAAGACTGGTATTAAGAAAATAATAAAAAGATGGTGCCCTGCTTGCTGGAGATTCAATTTTATAATAAAAAGGATTCGTGTATGAATGGAATTATGGAAGATAAGTAGCTGTTGCTGCTCGTTTGATAATATAAGAGGCAAGTGGGTCAAGTTATGAAAAATAAAAATGGTTATAATATTGCCATAAATTCTATTTGAGCTTTTTTAAAAAAAAATTAAAATATATATATATATATATATATATATATATATATATATATATATATATATATATTTGCCTTTAGAATCAAGTCGTGTGGTATGTTTTATTTTTTTACGATTCATGCTGCTCAAAATGTATTCAACGTTACAAACAAGTCTTGCAGATGTTCTCCAAAAATTTGGCATGCGTAAATAAATTTAATAATTAACTGGTGCAGTGGTGCTTCTATATATATATATATATATATATATGATTCTTAAGAGGGAAAAAAAAAAAAAAAAAAAAAAACCTTGAGGCAAAATGTCCGGACGATCCGGGCGCCATAAATAGCAAAGGTTTCCATGGAACTTCTAGACCACATTGTCAGTAGAACAACCTGGAAATGATTGAGAAAAGCTTTTCATGAATAAATTTTCTTCGGAATGCATCATGGCATGGGACATGTGCTCATGGGCCACACTTTGTGACCTTGAACATGCTACAAATTTTAAAACTTATACCATGTGCGATATGTGTATGACCATGATCATTTAGCTTGCAAGAAACCTGCATTGTTTTTCTATTCTAGAGAAGCCAAGAAGAAAGGCTTTCTCATGATTTTTCAATGAATTTTCTTGGAGCTATTCAATGGCATGGCAGCTCGGAGCATGTATTAATTAGTAAATCATACTTCAAAGCCCGTCGAGAATCCCATTGTGTGACTTCCAAACGTGTACCTATTATAATATACGTTATAATATATATATATATATATATATATATATATATATATATATATATAACAATTTTCCATCCCCGTGCACCTCATGATATGGGATGCACAATTTGATTCGCCAATGCCTAAGTTGACACATATCATCAATGCATGCCACATGGGCCATGAATTCGAGTCAACAATCTTGTATGTATCGTGGCTCAATAATCGTGATAAGGTTAAGGGAGGCCAGACAAGTAACATGCCTCCATAAATGTGGAGCCGCATAACCGGTAACCATTGGATCTTGCCACATAATCACATGATTAAATTGTTTTCATGTCATTGGATCATCATAGATATCAAAGCACCCAGAACCCTTTCTTTTATTTGCTTAGTAGACCTTGCACCATTCAATGAAACATATGATCGATAAAAGATGAGTCAATTTTTCATGCAAAAGATATATACAACCTGGTTCCATGAATATGTTTTGCCCACATTTGCTTCCTATGTAAGCGGATGCTTACAAGGTGTGTTTAAATTTGACCTGGATGCATGGCCATGCAAGAATTAATTTTATTTAATTAATCGGCTGGTAATTGCAGGCTTCAATATTATTTGTGGTGCATCTCAAGATGATCTGGTGTCGGTGATGAATTGACGGGAGAACGGTCATTTGGATGGCTCTCAACTGGCAAAGGGGTATTAAGTCAGTGCGTAGATATATAGGGGGTGGGTCCATTTTTGTTGAGTCTTCTAGGAAGCCACATGAATCCACCGGGTTCGGTGCATGATGCTGGACTTCATGACAGAAGAACATAGCCATCATCGGACTCAAAGTCCTGGGGTAGTGGGTCCAATGGGGGATATTTAGGCTTGCATGCACTTGTTTTTTGTCTTGGCATAAAAGGTTAGCTTGCACTCGGGAGTTTCATAGAGATTTTGACTGGGTGCTCTCATAACTTTCTATTGCGAATTTTGATGAACATGAGGTCATTTTCCATGGCATTTTGGAGGGGGCAAGTTCAAGCTCTTGTTTTGAGTCCAGGATTGCCCAGCGATGTGCATAAATTTCTCGGTGGTCGCGGGTCATGCATGTTACCACTTACCACCCATACGCCCGAGAGAACCATGATGTTACAACACTCGGGAAAAAAAGCGAATTAATGTTTGGACTATACATGGAAATAGAACGACAGGCCACGAACCAGCATCCACAAAATTTGGCTAGAGGAAGACTATATATTTTCTCAATCAAAAAAACAAACAAAATCTATATTTTGTGGGTAAAAGTTATATAAAATAGATTTTTTTGTTTTTTTTTTTTGAATGTCCCAATCACCCATAATCATCTAATTAGAATTTTTTTCTTCTGCAACAAAAAAAAATAAAAATGATAAAGAGAGAACAATTGCTTATGACTTGTCTGCAATGGCCGACATACTTGAGATGCTAGAGAGAGCACAGTTCTGTTACCATAGATATTCGTATGATCAAGGCAGGCATAGAAAAGCGAATCGAGGCAATTAGGCAAAATTAATTATAACACAAAGATACATGTCATGAGAAGCCAGATTGAGGTGTTAACATCCATGTTGCAGACATTTATGGGCTCCAGGATATATTTGTAACTATATTTATATTTTTTAATAGACTTAGTTATTTAATTTATACTATAATTTTCATATTCTGAAGTACCGGCACTACAAGAAAAATTAATTTTAGTAACCGATTTTGCAACCGATTTTTTTGGTTATATTTGTGACCGATTTTGCAACCGATATATTTTCTGAATAATTTAGCAACCGATTTTGCAACCAAAATAGAAATTGATTTAAAATTTTTTTTTAATTATTTTTTAAAAATTTTGTAACCGAAAAATTCGGTTGTAAAATTCAAAAATAATAAAATAAAATATAAATAAATTTCCAACACACTCAGTCCCGTCAGAGAACACCGAAGGACTTTCCAATGCCATGCATCCTACCGAAGGGTGATCTGGTAGTAGTAGATTGGCATGCCAGGTAGGGGGAGATATGCTGCGTATGGCACATTAGCAACCACCCTAGCTTTTTAGAGTTTGAAGCCATGGTGACTACTCATGCACAGGAGTTCACCATGAGCCACGTCGGGAAGTCCCCGTGTGGCGAGGAGTGGTCCAATCGGGCATCGGAACCAGTCACTCCACCTCCACCGCCTGCAACCCTGTAGAGCTTGCTGGCCACTTTGACATAGCAAGTCAAAGCCCTCACCATAACAGTGCGAGGGTTACAGCAATAGCAATCCCTCGTGGTGAGACAGCAGCCTCCAAAAGTCCTGATAGTCACCACTACTGCCACCTGTGGTAGCCATCGATCTCTGGGTGGGGGACCCTCTCATCGATGGATCTTTCACTGCTCGTAATCCCCTTCATCCTGCCACAAAAGCTGCCGATCCCCTCGGGAACGATCCTCTCACCATCAGACCATCTCACTATTACGGTCTCCTACATCGCACCGACAGAGTCCTGGATGAGGGAACCAACAACCCAGGAAAATGCCAAGGTGGGAGAAGTGTTCCCGATCCTCCTTCGAGTCCTCATATGAATACACCCTGAAGTACTCCAAGGAAGGGTCCACTGAAGTGGTTATTCAGTGATGAGCCGAATGACGCCTCGATGAGTATGACTGCAAGCTATACAAGATCAATCATCAGCTTGTCTATCTTCAGGGAGAGAGCCAGGACTAGGCTGAACTTAACACTCGTCCCCCTCTCTCTCGGTGCATCATGGAGGAACCAATTCCGGGTCAATTCAAGATGCCTTAGTTAATATTTTATGATAGCACCATCAATCCACTGGATCACCTCGAGAGCTATAAAACTCTCATGAGAATTCAGAGTCCCTTTGATGCTTTGCTCTGCATTGCTTTCCCATCCACTCTATGGAAGGCGGTCCAAGCTTGGTGTTTCTGACCTGAGCCAAGAAGCATTAACTCTTACCGACACTGGAGGAGAAGTTTGTAGCATACTTCAATGCCTACCACAAGATGCCATGTGAGGTCGACAGCCTCTTTTTTGTCTAATAGCAGGACAAGGAGCTGTTGAAGGACTATGCGACCCAATTCAAGGTGGCCACTTTGGAAGTCTACCACCTCGACGAGTCCGTGGCCATGGTGGCCTTAAAGCGAGGACTCCAACCTTCTTGCCTCACTTACTCTTTGGATAAGGCTCCTACAAAGAATTATTTGGAGATGCTCACCCGTGCGCAAAAGTGCATCCATGGGAATGAAGGAGCCCTCTCTCAGTGCGAGGCTGATGGGAAGCTGAGCAAGAAGAAGGCTCGGGAGGAGCCTAGTGGAGCCCCATCCAGCAAGCCCAATTCATCCCATCGATGGAGCCCCAGGCCGAGAAACTCCACTGGTAGGTCAGACAACTATACCCCTGTCCTCATTTTCCAATCCAAGATCCTGATGGAGATCGAAGGGGAATAGTACCAGCGGAGGCCCAATTTGCTGAAGCCTTTCGCCTTCCACAATAAAAACAAGTATTGTTGCTTTCATTGGAACCACGATCATGACACGGATGACTGCTACCAGCTAAAGAGAGAGATTGAAAATCTCATCCATCATGGCTATCTCGGCAAGTACATTCTTAGGGGGCACCTCGGCCTGATGCCCCAAATCCAAGCCAACTTTCAACCCTGCCTGAGATAGACAATCGATCGACTGAGAAGGAGGTTGGCATGATATCCTGGGTGGCAAGTAGCTCCCCAAAGAGGCTGAGAAGAGAGGGAAAGAATCAAAATATAATTTCTTCTTCTGACAAGAATTTAGTCAGGATCCAGAACCCCAACAATGACCTTATCGTTGCATCTATGATAGTAGCAAAATATTCTGTAAAAAAATTATTGATAGTGGAAGATCGGTTAATGTTCTCTCTTATGATGCTTTTGTTTGAATATACTTACTAATGAACCAACAACATGTCTTCGTGCCTTTGATTGCTTTTAATGGAAAGTTAGTCGAGGTTGAGTGAGCAATCCCCTTCATTGTCACAGTGGAGACTTTGCATTCAACGAAGAGCATTAGTTGCGGAACATATAATATTTTTGCTTACGAAAAATTTGAAAAATGAAGATAAATAGTATTGTCGATTTGAATTAGTTGTAAAATATATAATTTTTTACTTATGAAAAATGAATGGTACAGTTAACCGGATTTCATACTTTATCGTTGAGTACTTTAAATACTGAATCTGTTTTCAAAATGATGGTATTTCACAGGTTTTGCAAGATTTTTTAATTTTAAAATTTTTGGACCGCTCTTCCAATAGAGTTGTATCACCATCCATCTATATAAAAAAATAAAAAAAACATAATACCCAGCAATCTGTATGAATCTTAAGGCAGAGCATGGGCGGGCGAGATCAATGGTCGCGTGCGAAAAAAGGGCGTCATCTTATCTATGGTGTATCTTATCCAGTTCCGAGCGCTCTTTTGCCAACCTCGTGCTCTTGTTCTAATTACTTCGAAGATAAGCTCTTGGTCACCACCGGGCATGTCTCCTCCCCTAAATCCCGCCAAAACCCTCGGAGGAGGCCCGATACCCAGAACCCTTTTCTCTTCTCTCCTCCAACCAACTTTCAAATCGCCCTCCTCTCTCGTCCTCTCCAACAGTCGAATTCCCAATGCTCTCCGAATCGCGTCCAAGCTCAACACCTCCCAAGATAACAAGGACCGAGCGCTTCCCGATGCCAACAACAAGAAGAAGAGGGTCGTCGTCTTCGGACCCGCCCCGCCCGTGTCGGAAGAGAGCAGCGGCGTTGCTGGCAATGGAGAGGGAAAGAGGGCTCCGGCCGGAGTTCCTTTGTGGGGGTTCTTCAAAAGGGTTCCTAAGAAGGTATTGGCGACGCTTTCCAACCTCCCGTTGGCGATCGCGGAGATGTTCATCATTGCAGCTCTAATGGCCTTGGGTATGTTCTAAGAACATGAAGCTCTCTGTTTTTTTTTTTTTTTTGAGTAGCTCTCAGAAAGATGTCTTCTTTTCTAGTGCTCTAAGTTTTTATTCCTTTGTTATGAGACGTAATTACCGGGGTTAGCTGAACAGAGCGAAGGTTCAATTTCATTGTCAAGGTGAAATGAACAAATCCTTTTCAATTCAGCACGCAAGCGTTTCTAAGTAACACAAAATCATTAGAGTTCCCTCCAGATGCAGTAGAATCCCAATACACAAGTACTTTCTTTTTCTTTTTCTTTTTTTGAAAGAAACATGGAAGAAGCAAAAAGTTTCCCCCCACATTTATTGAGAATATATAACAGAGTACAATAACAATATTGTTGGTGTTAGAGTACTATATAAATTTTAACTCTTGTGTGCTAATTAAAATAGGTAATAATCCAACAATATCAAATCCAGTAAAATAAATCAAGCACAAGAAAAATGGATTTACATAGAAAACCCTCCAATGGAAGTAAAAATCATGGGGCCTAAGACCAAATCAAACTTTCATAATAATCAAATAATGGATACAGCAAGATTTTTCTCTCTAACAAACTAGAGATTCTCCAAACAATATATGATGATCATCTCAGTATAATATATATATATTACTGAGGAATGCTAGAAGAAAACAGGAAATATCTTACCAGAATCAAATATTTGCCGATTATACGAGAGGAATCACAGCGATCCAAATCGTTCACTTTGTAGAGCTCGTTGCCGTGAACAATATACTAAAATTTTGTCTTGATCGGGTTTTGAATCGCCATCCGATCAAGACCTGAAAATTATTTCTCTCTCTGTTTTTCGGCCACTCCCTTTTCTTTTTCTCGTGTCTCCTGTTCTCCCCTTCCGACTTTTCCATAGGCCATAAATCACCCTTTTAATAGGCCGGGTCCCACTACATGGGCGGGACCCATAACAAATCTCCTCCTTACGTTCATGTGGGGAGGACCAGCAAGCCAGCATTAGCTCTGCAGGCTGCAAGCTTCTCTGCAGGTAATGGCTTAGTCAATATATCTGAAGCATTATCATCTGTGTGAATCTTTTCTAGTTGTAGCAATTTCATCTGCAAGGTGTTTCGTATCCAGTGATACCTCACATCGATGTGCTTTGACCTCGAATGAAAAGTCGGATTCTTGCTGAGATGAATTGCACTCTGACTGTCACAATGCATGATAAATCTTTCTTGCTTCAGACCAAGTTCTTCAAAAAACTTTTTCATTCACAATAGCTTCTTATTGGCTTCTGTCACTGCAATATACTCTGCCTCTGTACTTGACATAGCAATACATTTCTACGGTCTGGACTGCCACGAGATAGCTCCTCTTGAAATAGTCATGACGTATCCTGATGTGGATTTCCTAGAGTCAACATCACCTGCTATGTTTGCATCTGTATATCCATCTAATACAGGTTTTCTGCACTAAAGCATATATATGTTCTAGAAGTTCCTCTGAGATATCTGAGAATCTATTTCACTGCAGCCTAATGCTCATTTCCAAGATTAGAGAGAAATCGACTAACAACACCACCAGCATGAACAAAATCTGGTCTAGTGCATACCATGGCGTACATCAAACTGCCAACTGCGGATGCATAGAGAATCTTCTGCATTATCTCCTTTTTTCCTCACTAGTAGGACACTGTTTGGACCTCAATTTGAAGTGACCTGCAAGTAGAGAGCTAACTGGCTTGGAGTTGCTCATTTGGAACCTTCTAATACCTTCTCTATGTATCTCTCTTGGGATAGCTTCAGTTTCTTATTCTTCCTGTCACGGGCAATCCTCATACCAAGTATTTGCTTCGCTGATCCCAAGTTTTTCATAGCAAAGCATTTGCTCAATTCAGTCTTCAAGCTCTGAATCCTCTTGGTATCATGACCGATGATTAGCATGTCATCAACGTATAACAGAAGAATGATAAAATCATCATCACCAAACCTCTTCACAAAAACACAATGATCAGAAGTAGTTCTGTCATATCCATGATCTACCATGAAATAATCAAATTTCTTGTACCACTGTCGAGGAGCTTGTTTCAAACCATACAAGCTCTTCTTTAGTTTGCATACTAGGTTTTCCTTGCTTTTAGCTATAAACCCTTCTGGTTGTTCCATATAGATTTCCTCTTCAAGATCACCATGAAGAAATGCTGTCTTCACATCAAGCTATTCAATTTTCAAATTCAGACTGGCTGCTAAGCCAAGTATAACTCGGATCGAAGACATCTTGACCACGGGTGAAAATATCTCTTCATAATCAATACCTTTCTTTTGATTGAAGCCCTTCACAACCAGTCTTGCTTTATACCTTGGTTGTAAGCTGTGCTCTTTTGTCTTAAGTCTGAATACCCATTTGTTCTTCAGTGCTCTATTCCCCTTAGGCAGCTCCATTAGATCAAATGCGTGATTCGCATATAAGGATTTCATCTCTTCTTGCATGGCTTCAAACCATTTTTCTTTCTGTGCATGTGATATAGCCTCCTGAATGCATTCTGGCTCTTCTCCATTAGTCACCATCACATACTCATGTGAAGGGTATCTTTGAGAAGACTGGTGCTCTCTGGTAGACCTTCTCAGCTGCTGTTCTATCATTTATTGTGTAGGAGTTTGCTCACCATGCTCATCTGTTGCATTGTCACCATGTATAGGCTCATCATCCATCGCATCATCATCCTCTGCAATTTGTCCATCATTATCCACTCTGGCTTGAGACAGGAGAAGGATCAACAAATAATTCTGTAGTAGACTTTGGCTTATTTACTTTTTCCATATCCTCAATACTCTGATCTTCAAAGAATACATCTCTGCTTCTAATCAGCTTCTTCTCTACTGGATCCCATAGCCTGTAATCAAACTGCTCATGTCAATATCCAAGAAAAATACACTCCTTTGACTTGTTGTCAAGTTTTGACCATTTATCTTTTGGAATATGAACAAAGATCCTGCATCTAAATACTCTGAGATAATCATAGGAAACTGATTTTTGTGTCCATACCTTCTCAGAAACATCACCGTCAAGGACATATGAAGGAGAAAGATTAATTAGATCAACTGCAGTTCTCATAGCTTCACCCCAAAAGGAACTGGGCAACTTTGAATGAGAAAGCATGCACCGGATTCTTTCAACAATGGTGCGATTCATCCTCTCTGCCACTCCATTTTGTTGAGGTGTCTTAGGGATGGTCTTCTCCAATCTAATACCATGTTGTCTGCAGTATCTCTCGAATGGATCCCGATATTTACCATCATTGTCTACTCGGATGCATCTTAGTTTTCTTCCCTTCTCCTTTTCAACACTAGCATGGAATTCTTTAAAGATATCGAATACCTAGTCTTTAGATCTCAAAGTAAAGGCTCACAACTTTCGAAAATGATCATCAATAAATGTGACAAAATAAAAGTGCACCACTAAGTGTCTTAGTAGTTATAGAGCATACATCAGTGTGAACTAAATCTAGCACATGCGATCTTCTATGAAAGAGGAGCTTGTGAAATGAAACTTTGTGCTTCTTGCCATATAAACAGTGAGTGCAAGATCTTGGGTGCGTACCTTTTAAAAAAAGTAGGTTGTGCCTGGATAGAGTCTCAAGTCCCTTCTCACACAGATGACCAAGCCGTTGATGCCACACATCTGCGAAGTTTTCTTCAACTGCATTCACCACTCCATTACACACTTTAGCTTGCAATCTGTAAAAGCTATTTTTCTTGTCTTTTGCTACAACCAGAGAACCTTTGGTGAGCTTCTATTTTCCTTCGCCAAATTGACTGGAGTAGACCTCATCATCCAGAATACATGCAGAAATCAAATACAATCGAATATCAGGAACATAACTTACATTTCTTAACACAGTCTGTATCCGGTATTGGTCTCTAAACAAACATCTCCTATGCCATTAATTTTAGCTACCGCATCATTTCCCATTCTAACATGCTCAAAATTATCTTTGGAGTAAGACGAGAAGAAATCTCTCCGAGATGTAACATGATATGAGGCAGTTGAATCAATTACCCAACTAGGTTCTTGACATGTGAGGTTAATACATGCATCATCACATGCAATCATGATCTCATCATCAAATGCTACTGCAGTCGTACTCTGTGTCTTTTCTTTCTTTCTATTAGTATTATCCTGATCTCTTTTGTATTTTCTACACTCTCTAAAAATGTCCTGGTTTTTTACAGTAGTAGCAAGTAACATCCTTTCTGGACTTTGACCGGCCTCTGGATTTTTCATGATTATTTTTATCATAGGACTCACCATTTCTTTTACTGTGGAAGGATCTATTTTTACTTCTCCCCTTTGCTCTGTAAACAGTGCCTTAGAATTTGTATCTGTCAAACCCTGCTCCTTTCGTCTGTTTGCTTCATTCAATATACTATCCTTTACCATAGTTAAAGTAAATTTATCACTGGCAGTGGAATTACTCAGCGTTACCACCAACATCTTCCAACTATCTGGTAAGGAACTCAGCAAGATCAATGCTGCACCTCGTCATCAAGAAGCAACTTCATTGTAACCAATTGATTCGGGATCTTTTAAAAATTATTTTAGTGCTCTGAAGCATTCTGCCCATCTTTATACTTCAGGTTCACCAGTCTTCTGATCAGGTAGGCTTTATTCCGTGCATTCTTTGCTGATATAAATCTTCTAGCTTCTTCCAGACTTGATAAGCATCTGTTTCTGTCGCAACATCATGGATCACACTCACATCAATCTATTGTTTGATCGTAGCCGTGGCTTTCCTGTTCAACATTTTCCACTCATCAGCTTTCACATTGTTTGGCATTATTCCCTGCAATTCAATTGGCTCAAACAGATCTCGGCAATATAATAAATCTTCCATCATCATCCTCCATAAAGAATAATTTGATGAAGTTAATTTAACCATACTGGATTTCTCCTCCATTTTAATTAGCATAATATTGCCTAATCAGGCTCTGATACCAGTTGTTAGGGTTAAAGTACGATAACAAATAATTATATCCAGGATAAATTTAAATCCCTGTGTGCTAATTAAAATAGGTAATAATCCAATAATATCAAATCCAGCAAAAATAAATCAAACCAAGCACAAGAAAAATGGATTTACGTGGAAAACCTTCCAATGTGGAGATAAAAATCACGGGGCTCGGGACCAGATCAAACTTCCACTATAATCAAATAATGGATACAGCAAGATTTTTCTTTCTAGCAAACTAGAGGCTCTCCAAACAACATATGATGATCATCTCAGTACAATATATATATATTACTGAGGAATACAAGGAGAAAACTGGAAAGATCTCACCAGAATCAAATATTTGCCGATTATACGAGAGGAATCACAGCGATTCAAACCGTTCACTTTGTAGAGCTCGCTGCCGTGAACAACATACTAAAATGTCGTCTTGATCGGGTTTTGAATCACCATCCGATCAAGACCTGAAAATTATTTCTCTCTCTTTGTTTTTCGGCGCCGCTCCCTTTTCTTTTTCTCGTGTCTCTTGTCCCCCCTTCTGACTTTTCCACAGGCCATAAAGCGCCCTTTTAATAGGGCGGGTCCCACCACATGGGCGAGACCCACAACAAACATTTAGTCTGGTATGATATTCAGCACAGTAAAATCCAGTCCTACATGAATTTATCCCATCCATTACATTTTTAGCCATCAAACTTTTGGGTTTTGTGACACAACTCCTTGTGATTTTCTAAATGCTTTGGTAAACATAAAGCACCCGAACTAGCAAGAGTCTAAATGATGTATTACAATACTCCATAAATTGATCTTGATTTGTGCAGAAAAATTCTGGCATTCTATTCATTCCAGAGCCTTGCATGTAACTGGCCCCACTTCTTCCTTTCCACCTTTTCTTATTTTTTTCCTCCAGGTTGACCACAGATCAAGGAACAAACATAGTCTCGTTGAATAATTTAGCTGCACTTTCAATATGGTCCAAATACTCTTAGCAAATGAACATTTGACAAAAAGGTGGCTGCCAGTTTCTGAGTTTGCTTAACATCCATCCCTTCATTTGTAGAATTTCCCCTATTTTTGTTGCCAACCACAAAAAAATCTTGATCTTTTCGGGAGCTGGGATTCTCCACAATATGTGATGGAAAGGGCACTTGATACCACCAAAATTACAAAAACTATAAAAAAACATATCAAAAATGTGTGAGTCGTAGTAGTAAGCTTCCAAATTAGGGTATCAGCAATACGAGAAGTTCTGATATGCTCCAGGAGCTTCAGGATGACCTTTTCCTGATCTGCTTGATTTCTATTTAAAGGCCCCCAAGTTATGATTTTCAACCTAAGCTGTCTCTTATTCCAAAAGAGGAGATCGGTATATTGGACTTCACAACCTATTTATATAGATCCTCAAAGGCATCACATAGTGGCACATCCTCTAGCCACCTGTCCTCCCAAAACCTAATGGTATTACCTTGCCCCAATCTGAATGAAATACAATTCAAAAGGACCTGCGAATTCCTACATACATTGTTCCACATACTCAAGTACTTTTCATTCTCAGAAGAAAGTAATTGGCTCCTTTTGGATCACTGTTATATGTACAATAATTTTGCACATTTGGCTGTGGTGATTAGCAATAAAACAATCTTAACAAAGATGCATGGGCTTCAGAAAAGATGAACAAGAAAGGTATGACAAAGGAAAAGCTGTAAACATGCATGCCCTTCCTCTTGTTGGAGCAGTAGGTCTTTCTGTTTCGGCATGAACAAAATTCTTGAATTTGGGGTACAAGGACAAATTGTTCGATAGATTATTGAATAGTTTGTCCAATGTAACCAAAATGATCTGCACTCGAAGCGTGTACATGATAGATATGGCCAACTCACTAAAGGGTGTGTAATACTGGAGGAATGCTTGATGCTTAGACTTTCCCAGGTCTCCTTTAATTGAAAATTCATTGTTTAGTGGACAAAATGCCAAGTAGTTAGATGTTTCATCTTGTCTCTGATTCAAGTGTAAATTTTTGGGATCTTTCTATTTTTAGTTTTATCAAATAGTTCAAGCATGTATCAAATGGAACAGTCCTGTTGACTTTCCATTATGAAGAAGAGCTGTTTTCTTTCTTTTCTTTCTCAATGAACCCTCTAATCTTTGTGATGTACTTGTCTTTTGGATTCCACTGATGGTGATCTTCCTTACCCTTGATCATTCAGATATCAAACCTTTGAGATCTCTATTTTGTCTGTCAAGTACCTTGAGAATTCCAAACCAGCTAACAGGACGACCCCACTTCTTTCTTTTAAAATACAACAACAACATTACAACTAATAGGCCAAGCAACACTATTTTGCTTAACGTTTTGATGAACCATAACATTATCATTTACAAGACTTGCAATATGCACGTTATCTGCTGGTGTAAGAAAAAAATCAAAGAGAGCCAATTGGTTCTCTTCTCTTCTCTCTCTCTCTCTCTCATTTCAATGTAAAGGCTATGACTGGTTGCTTGAAAATTTTACCTATTTGGTAAGTATGTTTTTTTAGATTTTCACAAAATTGTGAGTGGTCTTATTATCACATTGTTTAATAACCACGTACACATGGTTAGGAGATATGATCCTTTTCTAACTGCTGGTAATTCACAGTGGGCATGGTTAGTAATACTCGTTTGCCATTTCTCTCGCATTCATCTTAATTATGGAATCAACCATGGCCATATTTTCCATCATGTTTTCTCATTGGCTTTACCTTACATATTGAAGGTCATATTTTCCATCATCACAGGATCTAAACATCAGTTATGACAACTTCCATCTACAGTTTTTTGAGAACCAAACACCTTTAAAAACTTCTGGTGCATCACTGATTGGGATATGAACTATCATGAGCACAAAGCAAGCTAGGACTAATAGAGAATGCAGCACTGGACTCTTTAATTTTACACCTACCCGCTGCATTCATATACATGTCAGAACCAATCTGTTTTTAAAGAAGCAAGAGGGTTATGTTTTGTCCATTGTCTCCAAAACCGTACACTCTATCAGTACCACATCTTAGATTTGAAGTGAGTCTTGTCTGTTGATTAATATTTTAATCCACATATTAGAACTCTTGAATGCTTATGATTCTGATAATTGTCAAGCCTGTTTTAAGCAAGATGATTCTAATTAAATGTCTAACACATATGTTCTTCTTTGTTGTGTTCATAGGCACTGTTATAGATCAAGGGGAGGCTCCTGACCACTATTTTGAAAAATATCCAGAAGAAAATCCTGTATTTGGAATTGTTACATGGAGATGGGTTCTTGGTCTTGGGTTTGATCACATGTTCACATCCCCTGTTTTCCTATGCATGTTGGTCCTTCTTGCAGCATCACTTATGGCTTGTACATACACGACCCAGATCCCTTTGGTTAAAGTTGCTAGAAGGTCTGCATCCTTGAGAATTTGATGTCATAAACTGCAAGTTAAGCAATGTTGGTAACTAGAATAATTCTTTGAATCTTTACATACAGATGGTCTTTTATGCATTCAACAGAGTCTATCCGTAAACAGGAATTTGCAGAATCTCTTCCACGAGCATCCATTCAGGACTTGGGTATTATTTTGATGGGTGCAGGATATGAGGTATATTTTTGTTTCTATTTTATATCACCTGTGTATATGCGTTCAATGCCACTGCTAATATTTGCATTTGCAACTTCAAAGCATGTTCTGTTTGCTGTCTCATAACAATTGTTTGGAAAGTCCATGCAAACAGTTGGATGTTAACAAGAAGCATTGCTGCATCGATTTGGAGATATCTATATATATTAATTTAGCTAGTGGTTCCTGTCTGATGCTAGGTTTATCATAATAAGTATGATCTCATATATTTCTCATAACTTCCATCCACGTCTCTTTTGGTCCTCACCTTGTGTGTCCTCTAGAGCTAATTATAAGGTGAGTGGGCTACTTTTGCCTACAATATATACATCCAAATCATCTCAAGTTATTTTCCTTTTCTTTGCTCTATATGAAGAACTCTTTTTTAATTTTGTCCATTCTGATTTTATAGCATCCTTTAATGACTCTCCTCTCTAGGATTCTCATCTTATACTTCAGGATTGGCCTTAATCTGTCTTTAAATCTTTCCTTTGAGTTGCACTGATATCTAACAATCACATAGCACTTTAACTTTACTTCTAAATTTTATACGCTGTCCTATGGTTGTGTTGTAGGTATTCAACATCCAGATTTCCATCATTTGTACCAAAAACAATACATCCGAGTCAACTTTTTTCCCCAAAGTTAAAACTACATCACCTGCTCCTCTCATATTTTCCTAAATGCTGCAATTCACGCCCTTTAATTTGGCTTGAATAATGTACATGCATAAGTGTGTTCAAAACTTGCAAATGTGTCTTCTAAATTAATTGGATGGAATGAGGTAGGATCAACATTTTTGATTTTATAGCATATTTGATCATTTTACAACCAAGGCATCATCCATGTTTCAATTATTTATAAATCTGGAGGGTAATATGAAGGATTAGGTGGGATGAAGATTATCTAAATGGGTACATGAGATGAAAGAAGAATCGGGAAAGATTTTGGATTAAAGGAAAAATAGTTAAATTGATAATTCTTCATATGAAACAGAACTTTAATGGGAGAAGGTTGATTTTGCCGGTATATGGTTCATCATGCATGTAGAGAAATAAGTAACTACAATCTCATCAACACTATATCATGACATTTGATTTTGGAGGTTGTTGCCATAAGAGATTGGGCCCAACCAAGATGCCAAGCTGACAAGTTCACTAGAGAGGTCGGCATGTTTCCTATCCTGGCTGGAGAGGCGGCTTAAAGGTTGCTGCATATCTCTGAGGTAAAGAAGATGCTCGGATAGTGACTTTGGTGATGTGCTCCAACCTGAAACACCACAGACAAAGGAAGGCTTTTTGTCATAGAGTGATTGGCAGGAGATCCTCTGATGCTTAAGTCAAACTCAACTTTTAGCAAATGGCAGCGGTGTTAGTGAGAGCGATAGAGCAGCAGTGTAAGGAAAAAAAGAGCTTATGAGCACCTCAAAAGCTCAAGAGCACTTATGTGAAGGGTTGCCTAGGAGTTGTTTATATAGGTGAGGGCTGATGCTCGTTACCGAGAAAATTGGGCATATGGATTGGTTGTTCGTGGTAACATATTGTGTGTGTTCCAAAGATCACACCTAGGCTTTTTGCCTGCACATCTCATCCTGTGCATCTTGCTCGTTCGTCACACAATTATGGAAACCATTTATGATTGTGGCTGAGCTATTGCCAATCGGGGGTAGAGTTTGAAATTCGAAGTATTCTCTGTCTCTCTGCGGTTTGCCTTATAGCAGGCTTTTATTGGTATGCTTATGGCTTTGTGGTGAGCTTTCATTGGTCGATCTGCCACATTTACTATAGTCTGTTCTGTGGCATATTATGTTGGTAGGTAATAATATTTGGCTACCTAATTGAAAAGACCGAGTCTAGAGTTACACGTCCTTAAGACAATTTCATCCCGCAATGGTACTTACGGTTTATGACGATTGTTCACAGGATACAATGGTCTTCTTCTGGTGAAAGCAGCACTACAATTCACCAGAAATTTGAACCAGGAATGCTTTTCTCTCTTTGTATGTACTATAGCTATACTCTGTTATTCAGAGTATGCAAATGCCTAAGAGAAGGAAAGAAAATGATTGATACGATGACATGAATGAGGAACATGACCTATTTATAGTCTTAAGATGTCTTTGGAAGCAACTCCTCAGATGTGATCGGAGGGAGTTACCGATGATTTTTCATAGTGAGATACGCCTTTTCTCAATCACGATATGAAGATTTTGCGATCAATATGCTTCTTCAACCGCGATCGGACGCCATGATATGCTGATCTGTACCGTGATCTCTAGATCATGCGATCAGCGTGCTTCTTAATGCGTTGTTTCATGATCCGATGGCACCCGTGATCATCAGAGAAAACGTTGATCCATGAACGGACGCGTGATTGCGCTATCAACACCTCCAAACGCGTGATCAGTTGTTTCGTGATTTCTGAAATCCCGTCATCCGAGTCGGCTCGAACTCTCGAGTCGGTTTCTTGCTGCAGAGAGCACCCGGGTCGAGTCGGCTTGAACCCCTCGAGTCGACTTGGCCAGACCGCATGTTACCCGTTCTGTGGATCCGAGCCGACTCCTAGTCATCCGAGTCGACTCCCAGCAGAACCGAGCCGACTCTCCCTACAACCCTGATGTGATGCCAATCAATCTCGACCGTCTGATCCGTTTGATCAGGAAAAATTTAAAGGCTCAAGCTCCTCGTGACGATGCGTACGTGCGAAGTACACCTACAAAACGCCCATTGCATCCTATTCGCCCGTCGCACACGCGCGCGTGTGCGGGTGATGCTACGCATCACCCTCAAGCTCTCCACCTATGGTGAGTTTAAATGCAAGAGCATGAAAAATATTTTCTTATAAAGAGTCTTAACTTTTTCTAATCTTTCCATGTGGGACTAAAAGTTCCCATCCCAAAGGATAGTTTCCCATCCTAAAGTATAGTTTAGGAATAAAAAATTTCTATTCACTTTTTTCAACAATCCCCCACATGAATGGAATCTTGGACTAAGATCAAAGATCAGTAAAGGCGATCCCCCACAAATATAGATTTTTAAATGCAAATAAATATGCAGACATTTAAAGAGAGTAAATGGAATGATGTTGTATCAGGATAGGCAGCTATGGATTTGAATCTTCCTTTGTGTTTTGTTATCGAGTTTACTTGCTAAAAGTGAACATGATGTCTTGAATTTCAGCGTTTGATGTAAACTAAGACAATAACAATCACACTTCTTTCTGAGCATTCCTTTTGGTTCTCATGGTTGTGTTCATTTTGGCCATGAACAACTCCTGGTTTCATTAGTGCTTTAGAGAATTAAAGCCTTTAAAATTCTCATAGAATTGATCCAGTTCACACTCACATAGTGATTCTTATTAAGAGTATCCTGCTATATCCCATATGATATTCATGTCATAAGAATCATTAAAAGTTATGCTTATCTTAGTGTCTTTAGCAGGCAGCACTGATTATCACAGGAATGAGTAGGAATTTACATCCTTAGTACTTCGTTGACCTCTTCATAATTTAGTTGTCCCTTTTGAACCTAAATCTTGGGATCTCCAGTCAGCTAGGTTGGGTAGCCACTATGAAGATTAATTTGTTATAGGCTTTAAACCCATTCCCCTCGATAAACAATTTACTTGATCTCTTGGTAAACCTTTTGTCAGTGGATCCGCAAGATTTTTCTTTGACTGAATGTAGTCAATAGAGATTATTTCATTTTCAAGTAATTGCTTAATGGTATTATGTTTGTGATGTATATGTCTAGACTTACCATTATACATTTTATTCTGTGCTATGCAAATGGCTGATTGATTATCACAATGATACATATTGCAGATATAGGTTTAGACCAACATGAAATATCCTCCAAAAAATTTCGAAGCCATTTTGCTTCTTCTCCAGCTTTATCTAAAGCTATGAACTCTGATACCATAGTGGACCGAGCTATACAAGTTTGTTTTGAGGATTTCCATGACATTGCACCTCCTCCTAAGGTGAACACATATCCACTAGTAGATTTAGTATCTTCTGAAGAAGATATCAAATTAGCATTACTATATCCTTCTAGTACAGCTGGATATGCTGTTTATCGTAATTAGAATTTAGGGTATATCGTAGATATCGTAATACCCTTTCTAGTGCTATCCAATGATTTGGATCTAGATTACTAATAAATCTGCTTAACTTATTGACAGCATATGTTATGTCAGGACGGGTGCAATTCATGACATACATTAAATTGCCAATTATATGTGAATATTCTAATTGTGATATGGGTTGTCCAGTATGCTTAGTAAGATGTAGATTAATATCTACAGGTGTTCTAAGCAGATTGGTATCATATTTATTGAATTTATCTAATATTTTTTCAATATAGTGAGATTGAGATAATATTATTTTATCAGACGTTCTAGTGATTTTAATTCTTAGTATAACATCTACGATACCTATATCTTTCATATCAAAATGTTTAATCAATATTTTCTTTGTTTGTTTAATCATATCAGTATCACTATCTATGATTAACAAATCATCCACGTATAAGCAGGCTAAAATATATCATTTAGATAGGTTTTGACATATGCACATTTATCATATTCATTGATTTTAAATCATTAGACAACATCACATTGTCAAATTTTATATGCCATTACTTGGATGCTTGTTTTAATCCATATAAGGATTTCACAAGTCTGCACACCTTTTCTTTGCCTAGAATCACAAATCCTTCAGGTTGTTCATATAAATTTCTTTCTCTAATTCACCATTAAGAAAACTATTTTAACATCCATTTGATGTATTTCAAGATTGTTAATGGCTACAATAGCGATTAACATTTTTATGGATGTTATCGTTGTTACAGGTGAATAAGTATCAAAGAAGTCTAGACATTTTTGTTTAAAGTCTTTAGCTACTAATCTGGCTTTATACTTATCAATTGATCCATCACCTTTAATTTCTTTTTGAAAATTTATTTACACCCCAAAGGCTTCATACATAATGGTAAATCTACCAATTCACAGGTATGATTATGTATGATGGACTCAATTTCGCTATTAATAGCTTCTTTCCAAAAGGGTGCTTCTGGTATAGACATTGTCTCTTTGAATGTCTGAGGTACATTTTCTATTATGTACGTAACGTAATCAGGACTAAAAGATTTTATAACTTTAGGTCTCTTACTACGTCTAAGTTCATCTTCAGGATGTTTTTCCTGATGACTACTACTTGCCATATTATCATAAGTTCTTTTATTTGAACTTGTACCAGATATCCTTTTATAAGGGAATATCTTTTCAAAAAATGATGCATTTCTTGATTCCATAATTGTATTTTTTGTCTATCAGATATATCTGATTTATATACAAGAAACCGATATACACTACTGTTTTGTGCAAAACAATGAAAATACAATCAACAGTTTTAGGTCCTATTTTGATCTTTTGGGATCTGGAATAGCTACTTTAGCTAGACACCCCCCAACTTTTAGATAATTATAAGAAGCTTTTTTTCTTTCATAACTCATATGGAGTAATGTCCTTTCTTTTAAGAGATATTTTGTTAAGAATATGATTAGCCGAAAGAATTGCTTCTTCCCATAAATTCTGTGGTGTACCAAAATTTATCAACATTGCATTCATCATTTCTTTCAATGTTCGATTTTTACGTTAAGCAATTCCATTAGATTGAGATGAATAAGGAGCTGTAGTTTGATGAATAATGCCATGTTCTTGATAAAAGTCATTAAACGGTGCATCGTATTCACCACCTCTATCACTCCTTATAGCCTTGATTTTTACCAAGCTGATTTTCAACCCCATTCTTATAACATTTAAACATATCTAAAGCCTCATCTTTAGACTTTAGTAGATACACATAACAGTATCTAGTTGAATCATCAATAAATGTTATAAAAATATTTTTTACCTTCTCTAAATTGTACTGACTTAAGTCATATAGATCACTGTGGATAAATCTAGAGGTTCAGTATTCCTTTCTACTGAATGGAATGGTGTTTTGCTAGCTCAGCTTCAACATATATCTCACACTTGTAATACGGATCGATTTCATGATTAGGTAAAAATTCTAAATTCATTAATTTCCGCAATGAATTAAAATTCACATGACCTAATATATCATGCCATAAATAAGAGGAGTCAACATATAAACAGAAGAAGCATCTTTATTCTTTTCAAGGTTGCGATGTACAGTCATTACATTCATCTTGAATAATCCATTATTCAAGTAACCTCTACCTAGAAAGATCCCTCCTTTAGTAAGTACAAATTTATTAGACTCAAACACCATCCTAAATTCATGTTTGCTTAGGAGGGAGCCTGATACCAAATTCTTACGGATGTCAGGAACATGCAATACATCGTTCAGTAGAAGCTCTTTGTCAGATGTTATCTTTAGAATAATGCGGCCAATTCCTTCTATCTTCGATGTAGTGGAGTTATCCATTAACAGATTTTTACTCTGATAGAAGTATATGATGAGAACATACTCTTATCAGAGCAGACATGTCGTGTAGCTCCAGTGTCAATATACCACTCATTTGGTTTATCAACCATATTTGCTTCGAACACAACTGCTAACAACATCATCCCTGACACTTCATGGGATAGGGTATCTTCAGTAGTATTGACTTTCTTCTTTTCTTTCCCCTTGAAACGACAATCCTTGGATTTGTGACCTATTTTACCATAAATGAAGTACTTGTCTTTGAACTTTTTAGGATTGTCCTTCTGTTTATAACCTTCTCCAGGTAACTTGTGTTTCTTCTTGTTGATCTTTTTTTTCATGAGGTTGGCCTTAGACTCAGCAAGATATCTTCCTGTCTTCTTATTATGGCTCTTGTTGTCTTCCTCGATCCTCAGGCGGACAATCAGATCTTCAAGTCCCATCTCCTTCCACTTATGCTTCAGGTAGTTCTTGAAGTCTTTCTATGATGGATGTAGCTTCTCAATTATAGCGGCTACTTGGAATGACTCACTCAGAGACATCCTTTCGCATGTATCTCATGCAGTATGATCTGCAGTTCTTGAACTTGCTCCATGACGATCTTGTAATCTACCATCTTGTAGTCAAAAAATATGCCGACCACAAATTTCTTATGACCTGTATCCTCGATCTTGTACTTCTTGTCCAAGGATGCCCACAGCTCTTTTGCTGTGCTTATACTACTGTACACATTGTATAGAAGTATAATCTAATCCATTTAGGATATAGTTCTTGTATAGGAAGTCTGCGTGCTTCCATGCATCCACAACAGCGACAATTTGCTTGTCATTCTTTCATTCCTTCAGGACTGGTAGATCTTCGTTAAGAACTCTGACCAGATTTAGAGTCGTCAGATAGAACATCATCTTTTGTTGCCATCTTTTGAAATCAATGTTGGCAAACTTCTCCGGCTTCTCGGCTGAACTGGTGCAGCCATTGTTGCTATCACTTGAGCAGCACTTCAGACACGGAAAATTGTTTTAAGATTGTTGGTAGGCAATAATATTTGGCTACATAATCGAAAAGATCGAGTCTAGAGTTACACTCTATCCTTAAGACAATTTCGTCCCGCAATGATGCTTACGGTTTATGACGATTATCTTCCAGGATACAATGGTCTTCTTCTAGTGAAAGCAGCACTACAATTCACTAGAAATTCGAACCAGGAATGCTTTTCTTTTTTTGTATGCACTATAGTTATACTCTGTTATTTAGAGTATGTAAATGCCTAAGAGATTGCACTATAGTTATATTCTGTTATTCAAAGTATGCAAATATCTAAGAGAAGTATAGAAAAGGATTGATACGATGAAATAAATGAGGAACATGACCTATTTATAGCCTTAAGATGTCTCTTGGAAGCAACTCAGATGTGATCAGAGGGAGTTATCGATGACTTTTTACAGTGAGATGCACCTTTTCTCAATCACGATCTGAAGATTTCACGATCAATACACTTCCTTAATCGCGATCGAATGCCATGATATGCTGATTCGTACGTGATTTCTAGATCACGCGATCAGCACGCTTTTCAATGCATCGTTTCATGATCCGATGGCACCCGTGATCATCAGAGGAAACGTTGATCTATGAACGGATGCGTGATCAGTTGTTTCGTGATTTCTGAAATCCCATCATTCGAGTCGGCTCGAATCCTCGAGTCGATTCCTTGCTGCAGAGAGCATCCTGGTCGAGTCGGCTCTTACCCCTCGAGTCGACTCGGCCAGACCACATATTACCGTTCTGTGGATCTGGCCGGCTCGAACCACTCGAGTCGACTCGGCCAGATCGCATGTTATCCGTTCCGTGGATCCGAGCCGACTCCCAGTCATCCGAGTCACTCCCAGCAGAACCGAGCCGACTCTCCTCCCCGCAACCCTGATGTGATGCCAATTAATCTCGACTATCTGATCCGTTTGATCAGGAAAAATTTAAAGGCTCAAGCTCCTCGTGACGATACGTACGTGCGAAGTGCACCTACAAAGCACCCATTGCGCCTTAGTCGCCCGTCGCACACGCGTACACTCCACCTATGGTGAGCCTAAATGCAAGAGCATGGGAAAATATTTTCTTATAAAGAGCCTTAATTTTTTCAAATTTTCATGTGGAACTAAAAGTTCCCATCCAAAGGATAGTTTAAGAATAAAAAATTCTATTCACTTTTTCCAACATATTAGAGATTATTGTGCATTTAATATATTGCTGTATTTTATCTATCTAATTGCATGAATAACATTGTCAAGTCAGTGTTTGTAAAATTCTTCACTGTTTCGATATGATAATGACACATATCAATCTTAAAGTTAGGCATGCCAATATCTCACAAAATTTATATGAAGTTAATCACATATCTGCTATAAAATTATATTATATCAAAGGCTAATATAAGAATAACTAATGTTTTTTACCTGAAAGTGTCTGGTGTTGGCATTTCAAGGATAATGAAGATATATTCCTACTACTCTTAAGGCAGCAAGCATATCTATATAAGAGCACTGTATGCAGAAATCTGAGATGAAGAAAGAAAGATCTATTAAAAGAGCTGTAAGAGCATGCATGTCCCTTTTTCTTAAAAAATAAAAGCACAGATTCTGCATATATTATAGACGCAGCTTGAGTTTTTTTTTTTTTGGGGTTTTCTTTTGGGTACTTGCAGTGTGCTTTCCTCTTAACATCTCTTTGTGCAGGTATTTGTTCAAGGGCCATCTTTATATGCTTTCAAGGGGATGGCTGGTCGATTTGCTCCCATTGGTGTGCATTTGGCGATGCTTCTGATTATGGCAGGAGGGACACTTAGTGCCACTGGAAGTTTTCGAGGCTCAGTAACTGTTCCTCAAGGGCTGAATTTTGTTGTGGGAGATGTGATGTCTCCTAATGGCTTTCTTTCTTTTCCTACACAAGCTTTCAATACTGAAGTTCATGTTAACAGATTCTATATGGATTACTATGACAGTGGGGAGGTAATCGCTGTTGCAGAAAGTTTTAGTCTCCCGTTTGTTGGTTCTGTCCGTGCTTGTCTTTTGCCTCAACTTACCTGCTTCTATAGTCTTGTTTGCTGTTCAACATATCTCATTTCATGTAACTTCTATATTTAATGCGATTATCTTTTCAAGTTTGTTTAATATTCTACAGTTTGCTTTTATCAATACTTAAAACTGCTTCATAATTTGTTTGGTATCTCCATGATGAATGTTGCAGGTTTCACAATTTTACACCGATATTTCACTCTTCAGTCTTGATGGGAAGGAAGTAATGAGGAAAACAATTAGGGTCAATGATCCTTTAAGATATGGAGGGATTACGATATACCAGACTGATTGGGGTTTCTCAGCACTGCAAATTTCGAAGAATGGTGAAGGTCCTTTCAATCTGGCTATGGCTTCTCTACAAACGAATGGTGACAAGAAGCTTTTCGGGACATTCCTACCTGTTGGAAATACTGATTCACCTAATGTGAAGGGAATGTATGTTAGCTGCTTTTCCCATAAACCATGCTCTAAACAAATCCCTAGTGAGAAATAAGGTAGTAGAGTTATAATCATTTTTTAAAAAATTTTCCCAGATCAATGCTGGCTCGTGATCTGCAGTCAATTGTCTTGTATGATCAAGAAGGAAAATTTGCAGGTGTTCGGCGGCCTAGCTCAAAACTTCCAATTGAGATTGATGGTATAAAAATTGTGATCGAAGATGCCATCGGTAGCACTGGCCTTGACTTGAAGGTGACAACTATCGAGTATCTCTTGTTAAGCTAATTTCAGGAGTAGAATACCTAAAGCTGATTTCAAAGTAGCTAGGATAAGGAAGGATGATTATGGTCAAGTAAAATTGAAGTTTTTGACTTTTTTTTTTTGAAGTTACTTTTCCTTGATGCATTTCTTTTCCTTGATTTTTGCAGACTGATCCAGGGGTGCCCATTGTATATGCTGGATTTGGTGCTCTGATGCTCACTACTAGTATAAGCTTTTTCTCTCATTCACAAGTAATGCCAGTCTTCCGTTCTTCCTTTCTAGGCACTGAATTGTTGTGAACAATATGTGGAGTTTCATCATGAACTATCTTTGCTTCTTTCAGGTATGGGCCTTACAAGATGGAACTACTGTTGTTTTCGGGGGAAAGACTAATCGAGGAAAAATCGAGTTTCAAGAGGAGATGAATTGCTTGCTTGACAAAGTACCGGAGATGATTGCCATCGATGATACCCTAAATAGTTGATTACCTGAGCCCTAGATTCTTCATTTCATACAAATTGAATGCACCAACTCTGAGTTTGTTGGTGGACCGAGATTGAGGAGCACTTGAGTTATCCACTTCCGTTTCTAGATCCATTCCTTTTGTTCCTCAAATGTAATGCTTTGAACTCATGTCCACATGAGATTTTTTGGGACGGACCACTCACAGGATGATTGTCAAACAATCACTTATTCGCAGCCTTTAGATTTATAAAATTATCCCAATCCATTTGTATCTTTAGCCAAAGAGAATATGCATACGAGAATCACTTGTACATTATATATTCAAATGAAAATTCCAAAGATGCTACAATACTGCATCAGCATCCGAATGCTTATATACATCAAAGCAATCTCTCTCTCTCTCTCTCTCTCTCTCTCTCTCTCTCTCTCTCTCTCTCTCATTCATTCACATACTCACAAACATTTACATTTGCTTAATTTCAGTCATGCATCGTAGAGATCCTGAATATTTATACAAGACTAAAAAAATTAAATAATGTTGGGATACGTTGGTCCAAGCATAAGCCGGCCGCCGGTTCGGACCGGTCGAAGACATTTCTTCTGAATCACAAATTTTGGATCAAGGTGTTTGGGAAAAACCAAGCAATCTACAGACAAGCCGAAGCTCTTCACGGACATACAGCATCCGAAGGCAAGGCCTTCGGATTACGCCTTCGGCCTTCGTCGAAGACCGAGTCCATCGGCCCCCGAAGATGAGACCCTCAGCCTGATCTGAGGGACGACCCCCACCAACTCCCGAAGACACGGTTTTCAGTTCATGACAAGACATGGTCTCCGGTCCACGACAAAGATCAAGTCCTCAATCTATACTGAAGACAGGATCTCCGATCTATCTCGAGGGGATCCGAGGAAGAAGATATTCCCAATCTGATTACGGGAATCTCCCTAAAAAGGGAAGTTTGAAGATAGATCCACGATCTGTCTCAAATCTCTACAAGCACGATAAGCAACAGTTACCAACGGTTACTATCGACTATCTCCGGGACACAATCATGGCGCGCAACTCCAGCTGCAACGCCTCCAGTCTGGCCGGAATCGTTCGACGACAATCCACAATTGCGAATTATGGGAAGGATTTGACTTCCCATCGTAACCGCTGGGAGAAGGACGGAACCGCCGGCCGGACGGCCCCTTATAAATAACGGTAAGAGGGAAGGCTCGAGGTAAGGCACAAGATACTCTAAAAAACCAGAGAGTCCTCCTCTCCATCAAATTCTCTTCCCCATTTTGTGGTTGGAGCCCACCTATGACTTAGGCATCGGAGTGTCCCTCGCCGGAGCAACTCCGGACAGGGATTTGTTTTGCAGGTGAACCCGGGAGAGGCCCCTGCGAACCAGAAGCTCCATTCGGACGAAAAGGGATCTTATGCCAACAGATTGGCGTGCCAGGAAGGGGGGCGCGTTCGTATTTAGCCATTGTTAAGCTCCCCTCCTTGACAAAGGGGAAGTAAGAAACTCCCGATGGCGAGAGGAAAGATTCAGATTGCCTCCACGAGTCGAAGTCGTGCTCCATCCCAAGGGGATGCACCCCCGGTGGAGAACGACATTCCACCTTCCACCATTGTAGTGGGACAGCAACAATTCGAAGCCCTCTTAAACCAGGTCACTAACCTCACGACTATGGTTCAGGACTTCCAGAACAGAGCCTTCCCAGTGGGAAATCCACCGGCTACCTCCGGATATAGCTCACGATCTCGGAGGAAGAGAGCCCCTCGAGAGGGGTCTGCACACCTTTCCCATCGTCCTCGGCCCTCTCTTGAAGGCCGAAGTTCAAGAATGCCTAGGCCAGCCGATTCCCGCAGAAAGGGAAAAGGCCTAGGCAAATCTCTCCACCCTTTTCTGAAAACTCTACTCCTGTAGGGGAGATGCCGAAGCAAGCGCTTCCCGATTACGATGGAAAATTTAAGGCCATCGAATCGGAAATGGCAAGGATCCGGGAGCAACAGGGTCACAACGATGTAGTAGTATGTGATCTGCGCCCTCCCTACACCGACCGTATCATGACCGAGATCATTCCTCGGCATTTTAGGGTCCCCCAGATGGAATCCTATGACGACACCTCCGATCTTTATGATCATTTGGGTAGCTTCAAGGCCTATATGATGATTCAAGGAGCCTCCGACGCGATGTACTGCCTCGCGTTCCCAGCCACCTTGAAGAAAGCTGCTAGGATGTGGTACTCGAGCATACGCCCAGGTACCATCGATTCTTTTTCCGAGTTAGAGAAATTATTTGTCTTGCATTTTAGGACTTGCCGCAAGACCCCCCAGAATACGGACACACTGTTCTTCCTTCATCAGAATGAAGGAGAAAGCCTGCGAGACTACATCTCCAGGTTTAATGCGGCCATGCTCGAGATCCCCGATCTCAACGAGCATGTGGCCATGTCTGCGCTGAAGAAGGGGCTTCGCACATCCAGGCTCACCTTTTTCCTGGATAAGAAGTTTTCTAAAAGCTACGCTGAGCTACTTTCAAGGGCTTAGAAATATGTCGATTCCGAAGAGCAGGCGACGAATCGACGATTGATCAAAGGGAAGCCCCCTTCAAAAAAGAAAAGCAATCGGGGACAAGGTCCCCGAACTTCCAACAACAATAAGTATGCTGACCGTCGAAGGAGTCCTCCTAGGCCTCGAACATCGGGTGGGAGATTCGACTCCTACACCTCCCTTAACCTCCCTCGTGAAAAGATTCTTATGGAGATAGAGAAAGAATGCTATTTCCAGTGACTACGTCCCATGAAGGCACCCTCTTCCGTAAGGAATAGGAATAAATACTGTCGATTCCACAGGGACCACGGCCACAACACCGAAGAATGCATCCAACTGAGAGATGCGATAGAGGATCTCATCAAAAGAGGGTATTTGGGGCGGTACCTTGATCGTCAAGGACCTCGATTGGAAGCTATTGTTCCCCAGCCACTTCCTGAAGAGGCTGAGCTGCCGAATCAAAGGCCCATCAATGAAGGTGTGGGGATGATACACCGACCTATCGACTGAAGAAGAGATGAAGACGATGCCCTGAAGCGACTCAAGGACAACAACGCTATCCTTTTCTCCGATGATGACCTTGCAGGAGTTCGGCTTCTGCATGATTATCCTATTGTAATTTCGACCGTTGTGGCCAACTACAATGTACAACGGATCTTAGTTGATAATGGAAGTTCGACCGATGTCTTGATCTGCATTCTTTAAGATGTGTTTGCCTAGACATGAATTAAGGAGATCCCTTATACCGCTTACTAGTTCCGGGGGTAATTAGGTTGACGTCGAGGGAGAAATAGTCTTGCCTGTAACCCTCGGGACCGAACCGCGATAAAAGACACTACCTATCAATTTCACGGTGGTTCAAACCCCTTCAGCCTACAACATCATTTTGGGACAGCCTGCCTTGAACAAATTTCGGATTGTAGTGTCATCTTTTTATCTCCTGGTACGCTTCCCCACCAGGAATGTGTCGGAGAAGTTAGGGGAGATCAGAGAGCGGCACGATAGTACTTGATGATTCAAGATAAGCACTCCAATAACCATGCAACCTTGGATCAGTTAGATCCGAGGGACCCAACTGCAGATTCTGGCGAACCCAGGGAGAGAACCATCTCGGTGTCCTTAACTAAAGAGGACCCCATCAAAGTGGTGCAGATTGGGAGCATGCTTGATAAAAAGATCAGAATGGAGCTAATTTGTTTCCTCAGGAACAATGCTGATGTCTTCGCCTGGTCGGCTTTGGACATGCTAGGGACTCCCGCCGAGATGATCACTCATCGGCTGGAAGTTGCTCCTGGGTATAAGCCAGTTCGGCAGAAGAAGCAAAGCTTCGCCCCTGAAAGACAAAAAGCGATAGATAAGGAAGTAAACAAGCTTCTTAAGGCTGGGTTCATTCGGGAAGCCTATTACCCCGAGTGGCTGGCCAATATGATAATGGTGAAAAAAGCTACTGGCAAGTGGAGGATCTGCATCGACTACACAGATCTCAATAAAGCTTGCCCAAAGGATAGCTTTCCTCTCCCAAAGATCGACCAACTGGTCGATGCTACTGCCGGCCACCAACTGCTAAGTTTCATGGATGCTTTCTCTGGCTACAATCAGATCCGAATGGATCCCCGAGATGAGGAGAAGACGACCTTCGTCACCGACAAAGGCTTGTATTGCTACAAGATGATGCCATTTGGGCTCAAGAATGCCAGAGCGACATTTCAGAGGCTAATCAACAAGATGTTCGAAGAATAGTTGGGGAGGAATACAGAGGCCTACATTGACGACATGATCGTCAAAAGCCTCCTTAAAAAAGATCACGTACAGGACTTGGAGGAATCCTTTAGCGCTCTGCGACGTCATCGAATGAAGCTAAATTCAACGAAATGCGCCTTTGGAGTCACTTCTGGCAAAATTTTGGATTTCCTTGTCACTAAGCAAGGGATTGAAGCAAACCTTGAGAAGATTCAGGCTCTCAGAGATATGAGACATCCATCCTGCAAGAAGGAAGTCCAACAGCTAACAGGGAGGATCGTCTCTTTAAGCAGGTTTATCTTCCGATCAGCCGAGAAATGCCTCTCGTTCTTCAAGGTACTTCAGCAGTCCCGTAACTTTGAATGGATCGAAGACTGCCATGCTACTTTCAAAGAGCTGAAGGAGTATTTAGAGACCCCCCCTCTACTCTCTAAACCTTAGGAAGGCGAGGTACTCTACTTATACCTTTTCGCTTCGAACGAAGCGGTTAGTTCAGTCGTCGTCCGAAGAGAAGAAAATGGCTCCCACAAGCCGATCTACTACATCAGCAAAGTTCTACATGATGTCAAAACCAGATATTCAAAAATACAGAAGCTGATTTGCTCTCTGATAATTGCGGAAAAGCGATTATGGCCTTATTTCCATGTCCACGCCATTGTGGTGCTGACCGATCAGCTCTTGAAAGCCGTTCTCCGATGCCCTGATACTTCAGGGAGGATAGCCAAGTGGGCTGTGAAACTAAGCGAGTTCGACATTAGTTTTCAGCCCCGATGGCTATGAAGGCCCAGATGCTTTTGGATTTTTTGGCTGAGTGCACCTGGAAGTCCGAAGACGAAGTGCCTTCAGCAAAAGAGGAAAATTTGATGGATACGAAGTCGTTTGGGTGCTCCATATGGACGGAGCCTCCAATTCTGCTGGATGCGGGGCCGGTCTCATATTGGCTGAACCCGATGGCCATACGATATAGTACGCACTCCGTTTCTCCTTCCATACCTTAAATAACCAAGCCGAATACGAAGCCCTGCTTGCAGGACTTCGAATTGCCAAGAGTTTGGGAGTCCGGAAACTCCAGACTTTTTCTGACTCCCAGTTGGTCGTAAATCAAGTTAAAGGAAAATATGAGGCTAGGGATCCCATCATGGTGCAGTACCTGGAAAAGGTACAAATTTTATCTTCTCAACTAGAACATTTCGAGATCATTCATGTCCCTCGATCAGAGAACTCTCGGACGGACGTGTTGTCTTGACTTGCTACTACGACCCCAGAATCACTTGGTCGCACCTTCATCGAGCACATTGAAGCCCCAAGCATAGCGGAAGAAGCTACAGAGGTGCACTAAATTAAGATAAAGCCAAGTTGGATGGATCCCATCATCAAGTTCTTGAACGAGGGTGTGCTACCGGAAGACAAGGCAGAGGCCAAAAAGATCCACTGGATAGCATCTTAATATGTCATTCTAGATGGAACTCTCTATAAAAGATCATTTTCTCAACCCCTGCTGAAATGCTTGGGATCGACGGATGCTGACTACACCCTGAGGGAAGTCCATGAAGGCATATGCGGCGATCACTTGGGATGCCAGTCCTTAGCATATAAAATTATATGCCAAGGATACTATTGGCCCTCCATCCAAAAGGACTCAGCTGACTTCGTACGAAGATGTGATCAATGCCAAAAATATGCCAACATTTAGAGACAACCAGCGAGCCATTTGACCCAGCTGACAACCCCCTGGCCTTTTGCTCAGTGGGGAATGGATATTCTTGACCCATTTCCGCCTGCCTCTGGGCAGAGGAAGTTTCTCCTTGTGGTGATTGATTACTTTACAAAATGGGTTGAAGCCGAACTACTGGCTCAAATCACAAAGGGCAAGGTCGAGAATTTTGTTAAAAATTTCATCATATTCCGGTTCGGGATTTCACATGCAATAATCACCGACAAAGGGAGGCAGTTCAATAACCCAAAGTTCAAAGACTTCTATGCTCGGTACCATGTGCAACACAGGCTGACTTTCATTGCCCACCCACAGTCCAATGGAGAGGTTGAAGTAACTAATCGGACCATTCTCCACGGTCTGAAGACAAGGTTGAACGCTGCCAAAGGACTTTGGTCCGAAGAGCTGACCTCCATTCTCTGGGCATACCGAACTACCCCGAGGGCAGCCACCAGTGAATCTCCGTTCAACCTGGCATACGGTACCAAAGCCGTTCTCCCTATCGAAGTCTCCCTCCAGTCTTTAAGGATTGACAACTATGAAGAACCAGAAAACTCCGATCGCAGGAGAGTTGACCTGGATTTGCTACCGAGCACTAGGCTTCAGGCCCAGATAAGAATGACGATGTACCAGCAAAAGGTCACCAAATATTATAATTCCAGAATAAAGGAGCAAATCCTTCGCACAAGGGACATGGTGCTGCGAAGGGCGGAGGTATCCAAGCCAACAGAATAAGGCAAGTTTTCTCCCAACTGGGAAGGTTCATACCAGGTTGAAGAGGTCATTCGCCCAGGAACGTATGGACTCAAGACCTTAGAGAGAAAAATTTTGTCCCGGTCATGGAATGTACAAAACCTTCACAAATACTATCAATAAACTAACCTCTAAATTTCTTGTGCAAATTTGCCCAACTCTAAACAGCCTGTTGCATCAACAAAATGACAACAGCATGAATGGCGCGATCTAAGAAATTGGCTGACAGTGCAAAGGAGAGTTTGATCCGCTCACCTTATCGGTATATTCGACGAGCGCAACGGATGGCCCGATCGGGCCACCAAGAAGATCAACGGCATAGGGACGATTCAAGTGACCTACCCTACAGAAAACCCGAAGACGTACCGGGGCGGGCCTAATCAGCCTACCTTATACTAAAGAAGGCATAGGGACGGTTCAAGTAACCTACTCTACAGAAAACCCGAAGACGTGCCGGGGCGGGCCTAATCAGCCTACCTTACACTAAAGAAGGCACAGGGATGGTTTTTACAGCCTACCCTACGGAAAGTCCGAAGACGCGCCGGGGCAGGCCTGAACAGCCTACCTTGATCATAACAAAAATGCACAAGAATGGCATAATGCCCCACCCTATGATTCCAAGTAATCGGGGAAGTCTACACCTTCAACATATCACAATGCGATAGAAGAGAAGGTAAGAGAAGCGGAAACATTTCATTTCATTTCTAATTTTTTACAAAAAAAAAAGAAAAAAGAAAAAGCATTGTAGATAACAGGGAAAGCACATCTAGCGACCACCCGCCGACCCTTTCCCATGCCGGTGAGGGGAGTCTTGCAAGGAAAATGAGGGGGCCCCGGGGTTCCTGTCCGGCCTAGAATCCGACTCTTTCTCGGAGTCAGAATTGAATTCGTGTCCAGGGAAGGGAACAGAGGGTTTGATGTTGTCAAGGCCCTTCAAGTCATAAAACTTGAAGGCCTTATCCCTGCATTCCCGGAACCCCTGGTGGTAAGAATCTAGAGCCGCCTCGGCGACCTCCTCTTTGAAAGCAGAAGACGCCTTGAAGTCCAAGATGGCATCTGCCACCTTCTTCTTGGCCTCCACCACCTCCACGACGACCGTCTAGACCTGGGTCCTGGCCTCCTCCAGTTGAGCCTCTACGACACGGACTTTTCTCTCCAAATGGTCAATGATAGGCTCATCGTCATCGCTTAACCCGAGGAACCTTGGGCCCCCCTTTTTTCCGGTGTCAACGGCTCTCCTCTTCGCTGTCCTTCGAAGCTCAGAAATACTGAACTTCATTTCGACGAGACGCCGGAGAAGGGAAGAAAGCTTCTAAAATCGGAGTTTGAAATTACGATGACCTTCAACTAGGGGAGACAGGATCCTATTTAAAGGGACCTTACACCCATGAACGACTACAGGGAGACATGCTCTGCGCCCTTTTGCAGGCGAACCAGAGAGCGCCACGTGTCAGAGCGACACCTCGAAACCCCGGGTGACTACCTGGGAACGATACAATCGCTAATAACTACTCTTGGAGATAGCAACCGCCAGCACCCCAAATCGAGAATGGTTTTCATTATACAGCATTAAAGGCCCCCTCTTGGAAAGGGAGGATTTGGCGGTGCCCGGGGCACATGAGGATGCGACCGTTTGGATATCGACATACTCAACGCAGGCGACGAAAATCATACTAAATATTCCTTAATCAATGGCCAACAGGAAAGTAACACCTGTCCGTCGTGCCTAGATATACGGATTGGTTATCTAACATCGGTGTAGCTCGATCATGGTCAGTCATCGACAACGGCATTCTGGTCTTGTTGCGGAATTCATCTTCGGCACCAATTGCCAACCAAACGGTCTTCGGCTTTGGCCATTCGACCAGACAACCTTACTTATGCCATATTCAAAAGCGCGACACACCACATACAAGGAAGGAGAAAGTTACATGATAATTCAATAAGAGAGTTTGCCAGTTACATTTCCGAAGAAAGTAAAGAAGAGACGCAATGCCTAAAGTTATACAAATCCCTATGCATCAAATGGAAGAGACCCTACACCGCAGGATTAGAGCAACTCGTCAATCTGCACAGAAAGAACTTCCTCGACTTGGGTTGAGTCCAGAGAGCGCTCAACCTGGGCGCCCTCCTCAGCCTGAACTCCCTTTTGGGCCGGGACTGGAATCACACCCGAGTCTTCGGCTGTGACAGGAGCCTCTTCCCCCAAGCTTGGCATCCCTTCAGCTTCTTCGACCTGGGCCAAAATTACACCAGGGTCCTCAACCACAATTGGGATCTCCCCCCTTTGGCTCAACATCTCCTCAACTTCCTCTGTGGCCTCGGCCTCCTCCTCTCCTTCTTCCACAATGTCGAAAGCAGAGAAAGATCAAGGTTAGGGAAGGCCTCACTGACCTTGGCAAGTCCATCGTTAAAGACATGCTGGTAACTGTATAAGGTCGCCTCATTCATTTCTGCCTGGAACTGCGAGGACCTCCTAAAATCTGCTACAGCCCTACCTGCCAGCTCTTTCTGGACTTCAGATTCCCTCCTGGCCACTTCGAACTCCAGGGCCGCCTCTTCATCCCTTCGGGTTGCCTCCTCGGCCGCCCTGGTCAGGTCCCCCATCTTTTCTTGGTCCTCCTTGGCGGATTGCTCCAAGAAGTCAACATGCTTCCTATTCTTCCTCAACTCCGCCCCTTGCTTAGCAATCGTCAAGTGGGTGCTCTTCAGCTCACTCTTCAGGCTTCGAACTTCGGTGTCCATTCGGGCGAGACGATCCTCCATCGACTGCCTCAGCTCTTCGGCCACCTCTTTTTCGACCCTAGCCATATGGAGCTCCTCCTTGAGGCCATGGATGAGGCTATCGACATTTCCCAAGCCCTCCTCCATGAAAGTGATGTCATAGACCAACTGCATTGGCAAAGCGGAATTATAGGCCAAACAATCCTTCATGCGAGAACAAAGAAAATGAAAAATGATGAGGACTTTACCTATTGTAGAGAAGAAAATGTAGAGTCAGATATTCTGGCAAGGCTTTGACTTCGGATAACCGCTAGATCGTGAGGTAACAGAGTAGCCTTCAGTGCCCGCCTGGCAACGGCGGGGACCAACAGTCCCCCATGGGGGAAAAACTCTGAAGAGCCCGTGGGACAGCTCCTAGCTGGAGACGCTTCCCGGGCGGGCTCCCTTTCGACTTGCGCTACCTTGCCCCTATCCGTCGCTGGAGGGCAAGACAGAGGAACTTCAACTATTGGGGACGGGCTCTCTCCTATGTGGATTGGGGAGACAGCCACCGGTGGAGATTCGACCAGCTAAGGCCCTGTGAAGGCCTTCGTCATCGACGCTGCATCCTCCCCAAAGGTTCCCCGGGAAAATGAAGTGCCCCTACTCCCCTCAGGACCATCTCAATGAGCCCTTTTCTGAACCACTGACCTTGAAGGAGGAGCCTGGGCAGTCCTCTTCTCGAAAGATTGGTGGAGTCAATTCAAGTTGGGCTTCATTCCGTCGCCTACAGACAGGCAAACCCACTTTGAGCCAATTGGACTACAACAGAAATATAGAGAACGAGGTGAAAATTTTTTCATTTATACCTAACACAGGAAACTCGCTGATCCCTACGAGATGGAGATTCCTCTCCTCCAACAATTCATGAATGGGAACAACCTCCGAATCAGTCAACAAGTTGTAATCGAACTGATCAGCCGCCAAGACCTTTTTTCCATCGTTGGTGACTAAACGCGGCTCCTTCCACTCGCTACTGAAACCCCACGGTTCAGTAGACAACACAAAAGTGAAGATAGGTTTCCACCCGTGGATGGCGCGGGCATATCCTTGATGATTTTGTGACCAGACCGAGGGCCGATTACCCACCATCCTCGACCGTGGAAGTCCCTCTTAAGCACAAAGGGGTGGTAAACAGATTGGTCCCAGGGTTCACATTAGCCATGTGACACTGGACCAAGAACCCACAGATGTTCTGAATACTGTTCGGAGTCAACTGCATCGGCACTACCTGATACAGGCGGAAGATCTTAACGAAGAAGGGATGCAGAGGAAATCGAAGATCGGCCTTCAAGTGATCTTCGCATACGGCCAGACACCCAGCAGGAGGCTTGTTCACCCGTTCTTCAGATGTTGGAAGGATTAGGAGAAAATCTTCGGGAACGTGATAGCATTCTCGAAGGTGGGCTATCTTTCTTGGAGAAATGGAGCTGGGGACCAACTCCGGACTCACTGCATCATCGGCCTCCGAGGGCCCTACATTTTCCTTTTGGCTTCCTACAGACTCGGCCATGATAGAAGAGCAAGACAAAGGAACGAAAGGAAGATTCTACCTACGGAAGGAAAGCTGGGCCAAAGCTGGAAGTTTGAGGATGAAGAAGCTTCCTCAGCCGGGCTTTCTCTCTCCTCCTCGAAAGAAGATAGAGAGGGTCCCAAGCAACATCATAACCTGCCACGAGCCCTCGAGATGGTTGCGCAACCCCAAAATGGCACTAAAAAAATGATTTGACATGGAATGGATCGAGAGTCGTAATCCGTATAAATCAATGGTCATGGTGGAGCGCGCATTTCATCTAAGGGACGGGGATGCACCACGACCGCCGCCCAGATCCGAACCAGAAGATTGGTTGAACCGCCGCACAACGAAAAGGAGGGACAGTCCATGGTGCGCCCACTCCTTTTTTATCCCTCAATCAGGGAATGATAACTGTCCACGCCTGATCCTCGAATCAGCCAGCAGTTATGGCAGACAGTCAAATCAGAGTTTTTGTAATCATCCAGGAGGAAAATGACAAACCAGTAATACTTCCACTCTTCGAGACAAATCTTTTGCTTCGAAAATTGAGAGTAGGGGGGCTACTGTTGGGATATGTTGGTCCAAGCATAAGACGGCCACCGGTTCGGACCGGCCGAAGACATTTCTTTTGAACCACAGACTTCGAACCCAGGTGTTCGAGAAAAACTAAGCAACCTACGGGAAAGTCGAAGCTCTTCACGGACCTACAGCATTTGAAGGCAAGGCCTTCGGATTACGTCTTTGGCCTTCGTCGAAGACCGAGTCTATCGGCCCCTAAAGACGAGACCCTCAGCCTGATCTGAGGGATGACCCCCACCAACTCCCGAAGACACGGTCTTCGGTTCATGACAAGACACGGTCTCCGGCCCATGACAAAGATCAAGTCCTCGATCTATATCGAAGACAGGATCTCTGATCTGTCTCAAGAGGATCCAAGGACGAAGACATCCCGATCTGATTATGGGAATCTCCCTAAAAAAGGAAGTCTGAAGACAGATCCACGATCTGTCTCAAATCTCTACAAGCATGATAAGCAATGGTTACTAACGGTTAGTATCGACTATCTTCGGGACACAATCACGGCGCGCAACTCCAGCTGCAACGCCTCTGGTCTGGCCGGAACCGATCGACGACAACCCACGATTGCGAATTATGGGAAGGATTTCACTCCCCATTGTAATCGCTGGAGGAAGGATGGAACTGCCGGCCAGACGGCCCCTTATAAATAACGGCAAGAGGGAAGGCTCGAGGTAAGGCACAAGATACTCTCGAAAACCAGAGAGTCCTTCTCCTCTCCATCAAATTCTCTTCCCCATTCTGTGGCTGGAGCCCACCTCTGATTTAGATATCGGAGTGTTCCCCACCGGAGCAACTCCGGCCAGGGATTTGTTTTACAGATGAACCTGGGAGCGGTCCCTGTGAATCAGAAGCTCCGTTCAGTCGAAAAGGGATCTTACGCCAACAAATAATATCTATAAGCTAATTTTTTTAGATAATGATTAGGATTATTATAAATAGTATTAAAGTAAATCCAGCTTAGGATGCATGTATGATTTGGAGATTGCAGCATATATCCTTTTGGAGCTGGCTAAGCTGCTCTTCATATTTATAATTAGATTTGGCTAGATTCCTAGCATGGAAGCCATAATTTAAATAAAAAATATAAAAAACTTATATAGGCATATATTTAATCCATATTGATTATACATCAATTCAATGAATTTTAACGGAGCTTTGTAGCTAAGCATGCATGGGCGATGGGTGATTTCAAGTCCATGGAACTTGTCTAAAGGAAGCTTCCCCACAAAGTACTTTGGGCTTCTCCCTGCATCATACCAAACTAAAAACTTGCGACCGGAATCAAATCATAGAGAAAAATTGACAAGAGATTGGCCAGCTAGAAAGCTGAGATTCTCTCTCTCGAGGGCAGTTTTGTGCTCGTCGACGCTGTCCTTGGTGCCATCCTTTCTTATTGGATGAGCTTTAAACTTGCTTCCCAAAAGCATCGTCAACATAATCGACAAAAGAGGCCACGCTCTTCCTTTGGCGAGGAGGCAAATCGCATGCAAATGACTTTTGTGTAGGCTCATGTGTCACGTACCTAAAGTCCAGGAGGGCCAAATAGGTTTGAAGACTTAGGTTTATAAATCTCTCGGGTCCTGGAGTCATGTTTGGGTCAAGAAGATTTTATCCAAGGATTAGGATTTCCATATATGACTTGTTGGGGGGAGTTTTCTTTTTAGAGATTGTATCGTAACCCAGTTGGGTTATGGGATTTTATTTAAGGTCCAGAGGTGTAGCCTATTTTTCATATTGGTAAAAGGGGCTAAGTAATTAATTGGAGAGGTGGTTAGGGAATTTGCTGGCTAGCCCAACCACCTAGGATTGTAACCAATTATGTTGGACCAAGACCAAGATTAAGGAAGTCCATGTGAGGAAAGTTCGCACCTCATGTGGAAGACTGCACGCTTGTTACAGCTGTTAAGATGACGTGGCATGTCTCAGCTTCCGCCGGGCGTGATCCGAACCACGTGGATTTTTTCGGCAGAGCGGGAACGGTCCAGCAAGGTCGGATGTGGCTCCACCGCGGTCGAAGTCGAGGTCGGGACGGGCCTTCTTGCTCCTTCGCCAGGTGGCGCCCGGACAAGGATCCGCCTCGGCCGTAGTAGAGCGCTCCTCTGCCACTCCGCCAGGTGTCCGCCCAGGAGGGGTCCACCACGGCCGAAGCCGGCGGCCCCTTGCTCCCTCGCCGGGTGGCGCCCTGAGACGGTTCCACCTCGGCCGAGGTCGAGCCGGGCCTTCCTGCTCCTTCGCCAGGTGGTGCCCGGACACGGGTCCACCTCGACCGAAGTCAAGCGCCCTTTTGCCGCTCCGCCAGGTGTCCGCCCAGGAGGGGTCCACCTCGGCCGAAGCCGGCGGCCCCTTGCTCCCTCGCCGGGTGGCGCCCTGAGACGGTTCCACCTCGATCGAGGTCGAGCCGGGCCTTCCTGCTCCTTCGCCAAGTGGTGCCCGGACACGGGTCCACCTTGGCCGAAGTCGAGCGCCCCTCTGCCGCTCCGCCAGGTGTCTGCCCAGGAGGGGTCCACCTCGGCCGAAGCCGGCGGCCCCTTGCTCCCTTGCCGGGGGTGTCCTGAGATGGTTCCACCTCGGCCGAGGTCGAGCCGGGCCTTCCTGCTCCTTCGCCAAGTGGCGCCCGGACACGGGTCCGCCTCGACCGAAGTCGAGCGCTCCTCTGCCGCTCCGCCAGGTGTTCGCCCAGGAGGGGTCCACCTCGGCCGAAGCCGGTGGCCCCTTGCTCCCTCGCCGGGTGGCGCCCTGAGACGATTCCACCTTAGCCGAGGTCGAGCTGGGCCTTCCTGCTCCTTTGCCAGGTGGCGCTCGGACACGGGTCTGCCTCGGCCGAAGTCGAGCGCTCCTCTGCCGCTCCGCCAGGTGTCCGCCCAGGAGGGGTCCACCTCGGTCGAAGCCGGCGGCCCCTTGCTCCCTCGCTGGGTGGCGCCCTAAGACGGTTCCACCTCGGCCGAGGTCGAGCCGGGCCTTCCTGCTCCTTCGCCAGGTGGCGCCCGGACATGGGTCCACCTCGGCCGAAGTCGAGTGCCCCTCTGCCGCTCCGCCAGGTGTCCGCTTAGGAGGGGTCCACCTCGGCCGAAGCCGGCGGCCCCTTGCTCCCTCGCTGGGTGGCACCCTGAGACGGTTCCACCTCGGCCGAGGTCGAGCCGGGCCTTCCTGCTCCTTTGCCAGGTGGCGCCCGGACACGGGTCCACCTCGTCCGAAGTCGAGCGCCCCTCTACCGCTCCGCCAGGTGTCCGCCCAGGAGGGGTCCACCTCGGCCGAAGTCAGCGGCCCCCTTGCTCCCTCGCCGGGTGGCATCTTGAGACGGTTCCACCTCGGCCGAGGTCGAGCCGGGCCTTCCTGCTCTTTCGCCAGGTGGCGCCCGGACACGATTCCACCTCGGCCAAAGTCGAGCGCTCCTCTGCCGCTCCGCCAGGTATCCGCCCAGGAGGGGTCCACCTTGGACGAGGCCGGCTACCCAAGCAGGGGCACGAGTTCCGAGACTGCCCCTCGGGCAGTGCGTGCCGCACCTCGAGAGGAGCGCCAGTACGGTCGGCAGCAACGCGTGAAACCTCGTTTACATCGGCCCGACAGGTTCCGCAGTCGAGAGGCGAAGTCCTGGCAGACAGGACCCGGTAACAGACATTGTCGATGCCTGGAAAGGAGAGTGCTCACGCTCGGCCCAAGGTCTGGCCGGTGTCCTCCCTCTACCCTTTCCTCGCTGGGCTAAGCAAGCAAGACAAGGAGGCCACCGGGTTTCTGGACCCGAAGGGGAAGGGGAAAGAGAGAGAGAGAGAGAAAAGGAGGTGAAAGCGAAGAGGGAGCCTCCCAAGGGTGGGAGGCCAGAGGCAGCGTGATGGGATAAAAGGATGGGGAGAGCGGATAACCAGGTAAGGGGAAGAAAGGCTGGGAAAAGATAAAGGCACCAAGAGTAGGATCCAAGATCCCGAGAGGGGTCCCTTGGCACAAGATCGGTGAAGGAACTTGGCCTAATTTCCACTCTTCCAGAGACCCTTTTTGCTAAGATAATCTCTAAGCCTGGGACTCCTTCGGGGGCCCACCTTGGAGATTCTGTTCCATCTCGCCGCTTTCTAACTTGACCGTCGGAGCTCCCTCGTCGGGACCCCCGGCCAGGGTTTCTGACTTTGTCTTGCAGGATCGGGAGCCCGGAAACCTCGAGGTGAGACGGTCTGATCCCGCCACCAGCTCTGAAGTTACAGGCTGCGGCGGCGAGATCGGCAACAGATTGGCGCGCCAGGTAGGGGGGCAGGACAATACCCCCAGTGCGAGCTAGCTCTCTGTGGGACGAAATGCGCTCCGGCCATGGTGGTCACACGCGGGCGTGAAGCATCCACCAGCTAAGTAGGGGAGGTCCCTTCCCCTCAGGGGCCACGCAGCCCGGAGAGGGAGCTTCCTGCTCCGCCTCCTCTTCCACCACAGCCGACCTCGGTGGACGGACCTTTTGTAGCTGTCATCCAATAGCTGCAAACCCTGACTACAGCAGTTCGGCAGCTATAGCACCAGCAGTGCTCCCTGGCCACGCAGCCCCAGCCAGGGACCCCCGCGGCTTGGGCTGCGAGGCCGCGCGGGAGCCAGCGCTCCATCCAAGGCAGGCCTTCCCAATCGTGGGCAGTCTCCAACCCCCGCGGGAGCCACCAAACCCCCGCGAAGAGAAATTATTCCGGTTCGACGAATCACGAGAGTCGGTCCCCGGTCGATGATGCCGAGACGGCGCACCGCAGTAGGCGACGTCGGGGCAAAGCCCCCCGCCGAGACCGATCGGCGCCCCCTTCACTAGCGGCCTCGGTGGAAGATTCCACTGACGAGGCCATCATGCGCTAGGCCGAGAGGCGCCTGGAGGAGCATGAGCGCAAACTGGCGGAGTTCGCCCGCCGATTTGCTGACCTGCAGAACTCCTCGGCGGACCCGCCGGGCTATGACTCCCGGCCACCCTTCTCCCGGAAAATCCAAGAGGAGCCGATTCCGAGCCGGTTCCACATGCCGCAGGTGGATCCCTACGATGGGACCACCGACCCTTTGGACCATCTGGAGAGCTACAAAGCTCTCATGAGGGTCCAGGGGGCCACGGATGCTCTTTTATGCATTGCCTTCCCCGCCACCCTCCGGAAGGCTTCTCGAGTCTGGTTCACCCGCCTCGAGACGGGATCTATTTGCTCCTTCCATCAATTGGAAGGAAAGTTCGTGGTGCACTTCGACGCTTGTCGGAAGGTGCCGAAAGAGGTGGACAGCCTCTTCTCCATCCGCCAGCAGGACCAGGAGCTGCTTCGGGACTATATTACCCGCTTTAAGACCGCTGCCCTGAAAATCTACAGCCTGGACGAGCCCGTTGCCATGCTGGCATTAAAGCGCAGGCTCAAGACGTCCCGCCTGACTTATTCCCTAGACAAGAAACCCTCCAGGACGTATTCCGAGCTCCTCCTCCGTGTTCACAAGTACATCCGAGCGGAGGAGGCCGATCGCACCCGGCGAGAACTGGACGGGAGGACCTTGAAAAAGCCGACCCCGAGAGATGTTCCCGGGACCCGAAGGCCCGGGCCGCCTGCTGACCCCCGTCCAAACCCGAAGCCAAAGGGCGGAGCCGCCCCAGAGCGAAGTTTCACCCCTCTCCTTGCTCCCAGAACGAAGATCCTCATGGAAATTGAGGGCGAGCACTATCTCCACCGACCTCCCCCTCAGAACCCAAGGAACACCCGCGACAAGTCAAAATACTGCCAGTTCCACCGCGAGCACGGCCATGACACGGAGGAGTGTCGCAATCTGAAGCGGGAAATCGAGGAGCTGATTAAAAGAGGCTACCTCAGGAAGTTCATGAGAAACGAAACTCCGGCGGAGGGACAGCCACTTGCGGCCCTCCCCCTGGTCCCTGCGATCGATAATCGCCCGACGGAGAAGCCAGTGGGCATGATCTCCTATGAGATCGGGCGAGCGGCAAAGAGAGCCCGGGAGGTGGGGGACCCGGAGAATGTATCCCCTTTAAGAAGGGGAATGAAAATAAAAATGTAAATAATGATGCAGTGGTGGTCGAGATGACCATCGCAAAGCATCCTGTACATCGCATTATGGTAGATAGTAGAAGCTCTACTGACGTGCTTTTTTATGATGCTTTCTCCCGAATGAACCTGTCTCATGATCAGTTAAGGCCGGTGCACACCCCTCTTGTGGGCTTTACCGGGGACTCGGTAGGGGTCGAAGGGGAGATCACTCTCCCTGTCACCGCTGGATCCCCACCTCGACAGACCATCGTCATGATAATGTTCACCGTCGTCAAACTCCCCTCGCCTTATAATGCGATCCTCGGTCGTCCGGGGCTCAACCAACTGGACACCATGATTTCCACGAAACGGTTGCTAGTACAATTCCCCACGGCCTCCGGGCCTGGGGTGATGAGGGGGACGACCCGGCCAGTCCAGCGTTGCCTTCAGGTGGTCCCGGGTGCCCGAGGCGCCGAGCTCGGCCCCGACGTCGGCGACCTCGACGTAATGGAGAAGGAACCCAGGGGAGGACCCGTGGAACATCTGTTGGCGTATCCCCTCGGTTCGGACCCTCAGAAGACTGTGCATGTGGGGGCCCAGCACCCGGAGGAAGAGCGGACCCGCCTGCTGGATTTCCTTCACGCGAATGCGGATGTGTTTGCATGGTCCGCGGCCGACATGCCGGGCATCCCCCCAGAAGTCATCACCCACAGGCTAAATGTGGATCCGAGGTGCCGCCCGGTCTGCCAGAAGAAGAGGAGCTTCGCTGCAGAAAGGCAAAGGGCCATCAACGAAGAGGTGGAGAAGCTCCTCGCCGCCGGTTTCGTACGGGAAGTACAATATCCCAGCTGGTTGGCGAATGTGGTCATGGTGAAGAAGAGTAGTGGCAAGTGGAGGATCTGTGTGGACTACACCGACCTCAACCGAGCCTGCCTGAAGGACAGTTTCCCTCTTCCGAAGATTGACCAGCTGGTGGACCCCACTTCGGGGCATCGCCTCCTCTCTTTCATTGATGACTTCTCCGGGTACAACCAGATTCGAATGCACCCGGAAGACGAAGAGCACACCGCCTTCATCACCGACTGCGAAACTTACTGTTACAAGATAATGCCATTTGGCCTCAAGAATGCCGGGGCCACGTACCAGCGACTGGTCAACAAAGTCTTCAAGGACCAGATCGGCTGCAACATGCAGGTGTACGTGGATGACATGTTGGTAATGAGCAAGTCCCTTTCAGATCATGTTGGTGACCTGGCGGAGACCTTCGGCAACCTCCGACTTCACCAGATGAAGCTGAACCCGGCGAAGTGCGCCTTCGGCATCTCCGCCGGGAAATTCCTGGGGTTCATGGTGACCCAAAGAGGGATAGAGGCCAATCCGGAAAAGGTCTAGGCCATTTTGGACATGGAGCAACCCACCTCCAAGAAGCAAGTGCAGCGACTCACCGGCCGGATAGCCGCTCTGAGTCGGTTTATCTCAAGGTCGGCCGACCGCTGCCGGCCTTTCTTCAAAGTGCTGAAAAAGATGAGCGACTTCACCTGGACCGAGGAGTGCGAGGAGGCATTTGACGAGCTGAAGAAGATGCTTGCATTGCCCCCACTGCTCTCCAGGCCTGAAGAAGGAGAGGAGCTCGTCCTCTACCTGGCGGTCACCCCGGAGGCCGTTAGCTCGGTCCTGGTTCAGACCGATGACCAGGGAGTTCAGAGGCCGGTGTACTACACGAGCAAACTCCTCCGCGATACTGAGCTCAGGTATTCCCGGTCTAAAAAGCTCATTTTTGCATTAATAGTGTCTGCCCAGCGTCTCAGGCCCTATTTCCAAGCACATCCCATTGCCGTCCTGACTGATCAGCCGCTGAAAGTGATACTCAACCGACTTGACACATCCGGGGCACTCAAGCTCAGCGAGTTCGATATCACTTATCGGCCAAGGTCGGCCATGAAGGCGCAAGTGCTCGCCGACTTCTTGGTCGAGTGCGTAGGCCTAGGCAAGGGGATAGAGGAGGACCCTCTGGACCGGCAGTTGAAACCGGGACCCGAGAAGGACGTGTGGATCCTTCATATGGATGGAGCCTCGAACTTTGGCAGGAGCTGAGCCGGTCTCATCCTCGCCAATGGCGATGGGGTCATCACCGAATGTAAACTCCATTTCCAGTTCGCCGCAACTAACAACCAGGCGGAGTACGAGGCGCTCCTCGTCGGGTTGAGAGTGTCCCGCGAGTTGGGCGTGGCCAACCTCAAGGCCTTCACTGATTCCCAGCTGGTGGCCGGACAGATCTCTGGAGAGTACGGTGCGCACGACCCTCAAATGGCGAAATACCTGGAGCTCGTGAGAACGAGCGCGGCCGGATTTCGGCGCTTCAGCATCTCCCAAATACCCCACGGGGAAAATGCTCGCGCGGACGCTCTCTCCTGGCTGGCAACCTTGCCGGACTCGTTGCTGGGCCGCGCTCATGTTGAGCGTCTCAAGGCCCCGAGCTATGAGACCCCTGTGGAGGTCCAACAGGTCAGCCAAGAGCCCAGCTGGCTGGACAAGTATGCCGAGTACATTACCAGCGGCACCTTGCTAGAGGACCGCGCGGCGGCCCGCCTTATCAAGAAGAAGGCCGCGCGGTTCGTCCTGATGGATGGGCAGCTGTATCAGAGGTCCTACTCTTACCCCCTTCTCAAATGCCTGAGACCCGCGGAGGCCGCACTCGTACTCCAAGAAATTCATGAGGGCATCTGCAGGAACCACGTGGGGGGCAGAATGCTAGCGTACAAGGCCCTCCACCAAGATTATTTATGGGAGACGATGAAGGAGGATGCCGCCGACTTCGTGAAGAGGTGCGATCAGTGCCAGCGGCAGCCCTCCACTCCACTTTCCCAGCTCTCGGCTCTGTGGCCGTTCGCCCAGTGGGGGATGGATCTCTTAGGACCCTTTCCCTCGGCGTCCGGGCAGCGGAAGTTCCTGATCGTGGCCATTGACTACTTCACGAAGTGGGTCGAGGCCGAACCCCTAGCATGGATCACGAAGGCAAACGTTGCCAAGTTTCTCTGGAAGTCAATCATTTGTCGTTTTGGCCTACCCCATACCATTATCACTGATAATGGACGTCAATTCGATTATCGGGAGTTTGAACAATTCTGCAGCGACCTCGGCATCCACCATCGCTTCACCTCGGTGGTGCATCTGCAAACAAATGGAGAAGCCGAGGTGATGAATAGGACCATCTTGCAGGGCCTCTGGACGAGGCTGGATCAGGCCAAGGGTGGGTGGGCAGAAGAGCTCCCGAGCATCCTGTGGGCGTACCACACCACCCCGAGGACGACCACCGACGAGACCCCGTTCAACCTCGTCTTCGAAACCGAGGCGGTTGTCCCGATAGAGCTCAGCCTACCCACCCTGCGCGTGGAGCAGTACGACGAAGTGGAGAACCCCGCCAGGATGATGCTGAACCTGGACCTCCTTGAGGAGACGAGGGACAAGGCTTGAGTCCGGATGGCGGCGTACAGGCAGCGAGTGGCCAAGTACTGCAACTCCCGGGTGCGACCGAAGTCTTTTCGCCTAGGAGATTTGGTGCTCCGGCGTGCTGAAGCTTCCCAGCCACGGGAGTGCGGGAAGCTCTCCCTGAACTGGGAGGGCCCGTATAGGGTAACGGAAGTTCTCCTTCACGAGGCCTATTACCTGGAGGAGTTAGGAGGGTCCAGATTCCCTCGGACTTGGAACGCCTCAAACCTGAGGATGTATTACCAATAATGTAAGGTTCCTCGAACTCCTGCAATGAAATCCTTTTACTTCAAATGCTTCTTCTCACATCGTAGGAAGAGAGACACTGATGGGGACATCGGCCCAGAATCTGAAGCAGCCCAGATCAACCCAGAAGCCCAGCCCAGAACTTGAAGCCTAGTCCAGTCCAAGCCTGAAGCCCAACCCAGAAGCTCAGCCCATAACCTGAATCCCAGCCCAGCCCAACCCAAACCCTGGGGCCTAAGATCCTGAAGTTGATGCCACCCAAATCTTGATAAGCACTAATCCTGATGCAGCACTCTTGAATTTAAATTCAAGAATATTATCTTATCTTATCCATTGTTGTTAGGATTGATTTATCGGTTGTTTTTAGAATTTGATTACTTAGTTTGAATATTTGATTTATCTTATCATTTATTCGGATCTCTCGGTCTGTTAAGAAATTCCGATTAGATTTTAGTCTATTTAAGATCATGTTTCTTGGGAATAAAATTAGCGATGATGAAGAATATTTGAGAAAAGAGCTTGGGTGTGTCCCGACTCCCTCCCCTCCTTCTTCCTCTCTTTCTCCTTCTTCTGGTTCTTCCCTCCCTCCTCCTTCTTCTTCCCTTCTCCTAATTATTCTTTCTCTCTGGTGATTCTTCTCTGTGGCCTCTCTTATTCTCCCCCTCTTCTTCCTGGTTCTTTTCTCTACTCTGGGACTTTCTTCTCTGGGACTTTCTTCTCTAGGACTTTCTCTCTTTCTCTATTCCTCTCTCTAAGTACTCTCCCGGATTTTCCTTCTTCCCTATTTTCTTTCTCCAACCTGTGGATCAATCCTTCCCCGGATCTGCCGACCACTCATCTCCTCCGGATCCATCCAAAACCCACTCGGTTCCCCAACTCCGCTCGTGACCGAAACCCGCTCGGCTCCTCGAGCCCACAGCCACCGCTCAACCACAGCCAGACTGCCCAAGTAGGCAGACCTCCATGGCTGCCACCGTCGCCACCTAGCGCCCCTTCATGAAACCCCTCCGCACGGCCCGAAGCCGAGCGTCCCATTTACACGACTCCCCTTCGATTGCCCCCAGTCACTGCCTCCTGTCCACGTCGCCACCGTGCCAGCACCCCCTGCGCCGCCCACGTTGCCACCAAGCAAGCACACCCATGTCGTAGCGCCATCGCCAGTCGCTTCCGCCGAGACACTGTCGGTCGATTCGCCATCTCCGCTCGCAACGCCTCAGATCGACGCCGGAACCCTCCTCCCGTGCCACTATTTTCTTCCCCATCCCCGTCGCCGGTGGAGAGCCCGCCACCCAGCTCCTTGCCACCCTGATGCCATCTCCGCCCGGTCCGTCGACTCCGCCATGGCCCCCGCAGCCATCACCAGTGGAGATCCCGCCGGACTTCCCTCTAGTTTCCCATCCCCTGTTCCCATGTTTCCTCGATCCGTGAAGAAAGAGTCCCAGGCACGGTCGGAGAAGCACAGTCGGTTTTCCCCATGCCGACTTCAGAATACGGTGAAGAAAAAAAAATGAGAAGAGAAATAAAGAGAAAAATCGTGAGAAAAAAAGTGAAAAAAAGGAAAAGAAAATATAAAAAAGAGAGGTTATTTAATTATAAAAAAAAGAGAGAAAAAATATGAAAAAAAAATTGGGTTTCATTGGAATAAAAAATTAGAAAAAAATTTTAAGTTGGTTTTGGTTTAGCCTAGCCTAGGGTCGTTTCCTAGCGACCAACGGTCCGTTCTCCTTGGAATAAATATTAATCGGGGCATCGTGTGCCGCATCAAATTTTTAGTGATCTCGGCTGACGGTAGCAGGGAGGAGATGGTGGTGGCCATGGAGGTCTGCGGCTGGCTTGATTCCAGAGCGAGCATCGGTGGCCGGAGATTCGGATGGCGGGGGTGAGGCATTGCGGGCAGCGGCCAGGGGAGTTGGTAGCGCGGCCTGTCCGGTGGTCAGCGGGGGTCATGGCAGCAGGGAGATAGAGCGCAGAGCTCGGATAAAGCCTGCGGCCCCGGGGTTTAGTCCGGAGGTCCCGGACTTCGGTCCGGAAGGCGTGGCAGAGCCAAACTCTCCCACGCAATCACGGAGAACAGCCCGGCAAGCTGCGTATAGCTCGGATAAAGCCTGTGGCCCCGGGGTTCAGTCCGGAAGTCCCGAACTTCGATCCGGAAGGCGGGGCAGAGCCAAGCACACCCACGTAGTCCCAGAGGACAAGCCGGCAAGCTCGAAGGACTCGCGCACGGCCTGCTCCACCGGCGTCCAGCCCGAAAGTTCTGAACTTCGGTCTGAATGCTGGACGGGACTCAGTCTGCCCGTGAGCTCAGCTCGGAGCACACCACAAGGCTTATTCCCGTCACTCGAAACCAACACTCGGTTTCAACAAAAAAAGAGAGAGAAAGAAAAGTGGGAGAAAGCAAAGACGAGACTTGGCAAACAGGAGATTTCATTAATCTAAAAAGGGATTACAATGAAGGAGTCCCGACAGGCCAGGAGTCCTCAAAAAAAAAAAAGGGAAGAAGAAAAGAGATACAAGGGGGAAGCTAGTTCGGCGTAGTAGCACTATCCTCGGGCGGGGGTGCGCACTCTCTATCTGCGCCGTCGACGGGTAGCTGCTCAGGGGGCTGCTCTGGAGTTGCAGCCTCGACGCCTGCTGCCGCGGGAGCCTCTCCACTGGACTCCTGCCTCCTTCCGCCGAGGACCACCCCACTGAGGTCGAGCTCGGGGTAGAAGGAGCTCACCTTCTCCCGGCACACCTGGAACCCCTTCAGGAAGGAGTCCACGGCGGCCTCCCGAACCTCTGCAATGTACTCCTCGGAGGCCCAAAATTTCGGGACGGCCTCCTGCGCCTTCCGCTTCGATGCTTCTAGCAGCCCGTTGACATAGGAGCTCTTCTCCTTGGCTGCGTTCATCTCCCTCCGAGCCTCCTCCACCTGGCACTCCAATGACCGGGACTGAGCTCGGAGGCGAGCCTTCTCCGCCGCGTCCTCCTCCGCGCGGCGCTGGTTAGAGATCCTCTCCTCAGACAGAGAGGTCTCCAATTCTTTGATGCGCCCCTCGGCGCACGCCAGGTCGGATTGGAGGGCTTGGTTATTCCTCCGCAGCTCGACCCCCTTCTTCATGAGATCCTTCACATCGGCCACGAGTTTGCCGAGTTTTTCCTCCTTCTCGGCATCCTTCTTGGCGTACCCTGCGAGGAAATTCCTCAGCAGCAGCACGTCGGTCCCGATCTGCACCAGAAAAAGAAAGGTTAGTCAAAATCCAACTGGAACTTTAAAAGGGAGGGTTTCGAGTCCGGGACTTATCGTGAAGAGCTGCAGAAGGATTCCGAGCAGGGCGTCGGCATAATCCCGGCCGCCCCTTAGTCGGCGGTCCGGGGAGGTGCAAGCGAACTCCATGACCCTCTCCGCGAGGCCCTGATCACGGATCACGGAGCACCGGCTGGTGAGATTTGGCGGCGGGGCAGATAGGTCAGCAGCAGCAGGGGCGACCATCCCCTCGCCGGGTGGAATGGCCACCGACGGAGCAGCTGGAGCCACCGGGGGCGCCTCGGGGTGGCGGTTGAGGCGGGCATTGCCCGGGAGGGGGCTGGCCCTCCCTCTTCTACAGCCCTGTTGAGGTCGACGACAGGGACGTTGGCAGCTCGGGCTTGAGGTGGCCTAGATGCGGGAGCTGCCATCACTGGACCGGAGGTGGGAATCAGCACGGCCTCCCGGCTCGCCTCGGTGCGAGCCCTTTTCGCCGTGGGCTCATTTCCCTCGGCAACGTCCCTCTGAGCGGTGCCCTCCTACAGGTTTTCTAAGGAAAACTTCATACCTAAAAGAAAACGGAGGTCGGTCATGCCAGTTAAAAAGGAAAAGGGAGAAAGAGGGGGGTGCGGAGTGGAAAGGAAGGTCGAGCCTCACCCAGCTCCCGGATGGGACTGATCCCCGCCTCGAACAAGTTCTGCTCTGAGAGCAGAACATCGAGCATCGGGACCGCGCCACTCAGCAGCAGGGAATAGACCTCTTGGTCTGCCGGCTCGACTTGGGAGTTCCGGTTCGGGGACCGATCTGGCTCGCTCCAGGCCCAGTCGACGTTCTCGACCGAGGCAAAAAATAATCGGTTCTTCCAACCGTTAATAGAGGAAGGGAGGTCGAACCGGAGGCACCTAGGCCGAGGTGAAATGTACCACCAGCCATCATCGGTGGAATAGCGCTTCATGGTGAAAAGAGCCCTGAAGAGAGAGAAGCGGGCAACAAACCCATGGTAGTGGCAGAAGACTATAAAGGAGAAGATGACCCGGATGGCGTTTGGAGCCAACTGGGCCAGGACCAAGCGGTAGTGACTGAGAAAGGAGAGGAAGAAAGGATGTAGGGAGAACCGAAGACCCCCAAGGAGGAAGTCCTCGTAAAAGGCTATTCGCCCGGGGCCGCTTAAGGTCACACGATCCCCAGGCCGCGGGAGAGAAAGACGGATCGACTTCGGGATGCCATAGACTTCCCGGAGTAAAGAAAGGTCACCTTCGGTCATTGATGAGACGTTACCGGAGGGACCGGCAGAAGATATGGCCGGAGGAGGAAGAGAAGAGATGGGACGGGCGAAAACTACAGGGGGAGACCTAGGACCCCTAGGGACGCCTATGGTTATACCCCCGGCTGGAGCCGCCTGCGGATCTCGTCCGAGATCACCTCCCCTTCTGAGGAAGAGGACGATGGAGTCCTCGGCCGGGATGGACCGGCCTCGTTCGGGTTAGATGAAATATGACGACGGCACGCCATGGGGAAGGAAATGGTGAAGAAAAGTTGCTAAGGAAAGGGGACGGGAGAAGGAAGCAGACGTGGGCACTCACCGAAATACACTGTGCAAAAGAAGTGGCAACCAAGGGAAGTGAAGGATAGCCCACTGCAACTGCCAGTGGAGCGCGAGAAAGGGAAAGGGCCTCGTTTCCGGAAAGTCCCCCTCCTTTTCAAATTCGATCGACAGCGACCGTACCCCTTATTCTGTTCCGGACCACCAGATGGATGCCGCGTGGACGCACGCCCGACATCGATGCTTCGGTTACGTGGAAACGGCCTCCTTTTCGAAGTGACGCATTAAGTGCAATCGGAAAGGCGACGCGTGGCAACCTCTCATAGGACCTCAGGCACAACGAGGAACGGCGACGAGGATCATGGCAATTATGGCACGAGATCTTTGCCTTCCCCATGTCATCTCCGTATTAAATCTCTATGTTCCGAGCCATGACGCCTCAGTGGAACGAGGGGATGGGGGGCAACTGTTACAGCCGTTACGATGACGTGGCATGTCTCAGATTCCGCCGGGCGTGATCCAAACCACGTGGATTTTTTTGGCAGAGCGGGAACGGTCCAGCAAGGTCGGATGTGGCTCCACCGCGACCGAAGTTGAGGTCGGGCCAGGCCTTCCTGCTCCTTCACCAGGTGGCGCCCGGACACGGGTCCGCCTCGGCCGAGGTCGAGCCGAGCCTTCCTTCTCCTTCGCCAGGTGGCGCCCGGACAGGGGTCCACCTCGGCAGAAGTCGAGCGCCCCTCTGCCGCTCCGCCAGGTGTCCGCCTAGGAGGGGTCCATCTCGGCTGAAGCCGGCGGCCACTTGCTCCCTCGCCGGGTGGCACCCTGAGACGGTTCCATCTCGGTCGAGGTCGAGCCGGGCCTTCCTGCTCCTTCTCCAGGTGGCACCCGGACACATGTCCACCTCGGCCGAAGTCGAGCGCCCCTCTGCCGCTCCGCCAGGTGTTTGCCCAGGAGGGATCCACCTCGGCCGAAGTCGGCGGCCCCTTGCTCCCTCGTCGGGTGGTGCCCTGAGACGGTTCCACCTCGGCCGAGGTCGAGTCAGGCCTTCCTGCTCCTTCGCCAGGTGGCGCCCGGACACGGGTCCGCCTCGGCTGAAGTCGAGCGCTCCTCTGTCGCTCCGCCAGGTGTCCGCCCAGGAGGGGTCCACCTCGGCCGAAGACGGCGGCCCCTTGCTCCCTCGCCAGGTGGCGTTCTGAGACGGTTCCACCTCGGCCAAGGTCGAGCCGGGCCTTCCTGCTCCTTCACCCGGTGGTGCCCGGACACAGGTCCGCCTCGGCCGAAGTCGAGCGCTCCTCTGCCGCTCTGCCAGGTGTCCATCCAGGAGGGGTCCACCTCGGCCGAAGCCGGCGGCCCCTTGCTCCCTCGCCGGGTGGCGCCCTGAGACGGTTCCACCTCGGCCAAGGTCGAGCCGAGCCTTCCTGCTACTTCGCCAGGTGGCGCCCAGACACGGGTCCATCTGGGCCGAAGTCGAGCGCCCCTCTGCCGCTCCGCCAGGTGTCCGCCCAGGAGGGGTCCACCTCGGCTGAAGCCGGCGACCCCTTGCTCCCTCGCCGGGTGGCTCCCTGAGACGGTTCCACCTCAGCCGAGGTCGAGCCGGACCTTCCTGCTCCTTCGCCAGGTGGTGCCCAGACACGGGTCTACCTTGACCGAAGTCGAGCGCCCCTCTGCCGCTCCGCCAGGTGTCCGCCCAAGAGGGGTCCACCTCGGCCGAAGCCGGCGGCTCCCTTGCTACCTCGCCGGGTGGCGCCCTGAGACGGTTCCACCTCGGTCGAGGTCGAGCCGGGCCTTCCTGCTCCTTCGCCAAGTGGCACCCGGACACGATTCCACCTCGGCCAAAGTCGAGCGCTCCTCTGCCGCTCCGCCAGATGTCCGCCCAGGAGGGGTCCACCTTGGCTGAGGTCGGCTACCCTGCATGGTGAGGCCGCCGAGAAGCAGGGGCACGAGTTTCGAGACCGCCCCTCGGGCAGCGCGCACCGCACCTCGAGAGGAGTGCCGGTACAGTCGGCAGCAACGCGCGAAACCTCGTTTACATCGGCCCGACGGGTTTCGCAGCCGAGAGGCGAAGTCCTGGTAGACAGGACCCGGTAACAGATGTTGTTGACGCCTGGGAAGGAGAGCGCTCGCGCTCGGCCCAAGGTCTGGCCGGTGTCCTCCCTCTACTCTTTCCTCGCTGGGCTCGGCAAGTAAGACAAGGAGACCGCCGGGTTCCTGGACCCGAAGGGGAAGGGGGAAAGAGAGAGAGAGAGAAAAGGAGGTGAAAGCGAAGAGGGAGCCTTCCAAGGGCGGGAGGCCGGAGGCAGCGTGATGGGATAAAAGGATGGGGAGAGCGGATAACCATGTAAGGGAAAGAAAGGCTGGGAAAAGAAAAAGGCACCAAGAGTAGGATCCAAGATCCCGAGAGGGGTCCCTTGGCGCAAGATCGGTGAAGGAACTTGGCCTAATTTCCACTCTTCCAGAGACCCTTTTTGCTAAGATAATCTCTAAGCCTGGGACTCCTTCGGGGGCCCACCTTGGAGATTCTGTTCCATCTCGCCGCTTTCTAACTTGACCGTCGGAGCTCCCTCATCGGGACCCCCGGCCAGGATTTCTGACTTTGTCTTGCAGGATCGGGAGCCCGGAGACCTCGAGGCGAGACGGTCTGATCCCGCCACCAGCTCTGAAGTTACAGGCCGCGACGGCGAGATCGGCAACAACGCTCATGTGCGTTGGAGAAAGAGAGGCCATGGTCTTTCTTGAGATGTGGCACGTGTGAAGGGAGGAGGCGACGGTTCTTTGGTGCATGAAAAGACTCTCACAGACGTGAGAGAGGTGAGAGGTATCTTCCCCTTTGTTCGGTTGTTGGGCGTTCTTGGAGTGAGGAAAGGAGCGGTTTCCAGAGTCTGTAACAGAGGCTAGGGCTTCTTCTTCAAGTAATAAAGAACGATCTCTTATTTTCTCCTGATATTTATTTTCTTCTCTATTCTGTGCATGGTTCTTGTTTCTTGATTTCAAGAAGTAGTTTGTGCCGATTATTTTTTTCCGTATTTCTTCAAAAAGTCGGTTGCTCTCTATTTATCTCATGGAGAGTTAAGATCTCGACAAGTGGTATCAGAGCAGGGTTAGTCCGTGGGAAAGAAGGAGACGTCTCTCTAGTTCATCTTCCAAGAAGGTAGAAGAAGCACTTTTTCCTCCCTCTGTTCACGTGGTATTTAGGGTTTCATCCTAGGATTCCTTTAGGATTTTTCTCATTCTCGAGTTTAAGTTGGTTTTCAGTGGCCTGATCAACCATGAGTACCAGCAACAAGGTGGAGTTTGAGAAGTTCAATGGAAAGGGAAGTTTTACCATGTGAAAAGTTAAGGTTGAGGATCTGTTAGTGTATAATTCCCTGGATCTGGCTTTGGAGGAAAAGCCTGAGGAGGTGGTGGAATAGGAGTGGCCGTTGTTACAGAAGAAGGGGTGTGCAGCCATCAGAGGATGTTTGGTTGATGTGGCACTGTACAATGTCTTGGAGGAGAAGACACCAAAGGGTCTTTGGTCAAAGTTGCATGCCCTATACATGGGGAAGAACATTTGCAACAAGCTTATGTTGAAGAAGCAGTTATATAGCCTTCGGATGCAGGAAGGTGGAGATGTAATTCTTCATATTCAAAGATATGACCAGGTCTGCAATGACTTGCTGACCCTTGGAGTGAAGATGGAGGAAGAGGATAGGTCTCTACTCTTGCTATGCTCGTTGCCGAGTTCATTCGACCCACTTGTCACCACTTTGCTGTATGGGAAGGAGACACTGGTTTATGAAGAAATTGTGCTAGTGCTTAGGTCCAATGAGCAAAGAGAAAAGATGACAATGGATGGAGCATCTCAGGAGGGACTCTCGGTTGGAGAGAGGACCAGAAGAGAGAGGGATGGCAGCAGGCGTAGGAGGCGGTCAAAGTCTCGAAAAGGCAAGAGAGAGTTCAGACGCTTCAAGTGCAATCAGGTTGGGCACATAAAGAGGAACTGTCCTCTTTGGAAGAAGCAACAAGAGGAGAAGAGTGATAAGGAATCTGTGAGCACATTGACTGATTTGGGATATGAGGAGGACCTCATGGTTGTTTCAGATCTGCACCAGAAGGCGATGGATAGTTGGATCCTTGATTCTGCATGCTTACATTACTACATACTACATCGATCTTGGTTCGCTTACTATGCCAAAATCGATGAAGGGACTGTGACACTTCGAGACAACCATCTTTGCAGGGTGGCTGGAGTCGGTACAGTCAGAGTGAGGATGTTGATGGGGTAGTGCGGATGCTCACACATGTGAAGCACATCCCACAGTTGAAGAAGAACCTAGTATCGCTGGGGTACCTGGAGAGGAGCGGTTTTAGCTTCAGTTGCCATTCCGGGAGTGGTATCTTGAATATCATGAGAGGTGCCATGGTAGTGATGAGAGGGAAGAGGATGGATAATAATTTATATCAGCTTGAAGGGTTCGTCGAGAGTGGTGGATCTGACACAGCAGCAGCAGCACAGGATCAGCATGGTTTGTACCAGTTGTGGCATTATCACCTTGGCCACATGGGAGAACGCGGTATGAAGGAGCTAATGAAGGATGCATGGATTTCATACCTGGATACAGGTGTTGCAGAGGTATGTGAGCCATGCCAGATAGGGAAGCAACACTGGATGAAGTTCTCCACAAGTTCAGCGCGTAGCGGAGGGCCCCTAGACCTAGTGCACATGGATGTTTGGGGTCCAGCTCCGGTTTTGGGGAGAAACGAAGCTAAGTATTTTATGTCGCTGATTGATGACTTTTTGAGGAGAGTGTGGATATTCTTCTTGAGGGAGAAGTCAGAAGTCTTCGCCATGTTCAAAGCCTGGTTGGCAAAGGTGGAGAAGGAGAAGGGGCAGCATGTGAAGGTTGTGTGGTCAGATAATGGTGCAGAGTTTACAAGTAAGGAGTTCCTGAGATTTTGCCAAGATGGTGGGATTAGGAGGCAATTTTTGATAGCCAGGACTCCTCGGCAGAATGGAGTGGCTGAGCGGATGAACCGGTTTGGGGGGCACATTCAAAGCCTAGGGGAGCTACACAGGTTTGGGGGCTTAGGCTTATAAGTCCCCAGGGCCCTAGAGTCATGTTTGGGTCAAGGGGATTTGATCCAAGAATTAGGATTTCCATATGTGACTTGTTGGGGGGGAGTTTTTATTTAGAGATTGTATCATAACCCAGTTGGGTTATGGGATTTTATTTTAGGTCCAGAGGTGTAGCCTATTTTCCCACATTGGTGAAAGGGGCTAAGTAATTAATTGGATAGGTGGTTAGGGAATTTGTTGGCTAGCCCAACCACCTAGGATTGTAACCAATTATGTTGGACCAAGACCAATATCAAGGAAGCCCATGTGAGGAAAGACCACACCCCATGTGGAAGACCGCACGCTCATGTGCGTTGGAGAAAGAGAGGCCACGGTCTTTCTTGAGATGTGGCGCGCATGAAGGGAGGAGGCGACGGTTCTTTGGTGCATGAAAAGACTCTCACGAACGTGAGAGAGGTGAGAGGTATCTTCCCCTTTGTTCGGTTGTTGGGCATTCTCGGAGTGAGGAAAGGAGTGGTTTCTAGAGTCTGTAACAGAGGCTAGGGCTTCTTCTTCAAGTAATAAAGAACGATCTCTTATTTTCTCCTGATATTTATTTTCTTCTCTATTCTGTGCATGGTTCTTGTTTCTTGATTCCAAGAAGTAGTTTGTGCCGATTATTTTTTTTCGTATTTCTTCAAGAAGTCTGTTGCTCTCTATTTATCTCATAGAGAGTTAAGATCCCAACATTTTGTTTAGTAAGTTGGACAGCGATCTGATGGCCAAAGTTTGTAGGAGGTCCAGGGGTTATCAATAATCTTCGGGTCTTCAATCAAGCTCTCCTTCAAAAATGGTGGTGAAGGCTTTATAGCGGGGAGAATAGGCTCCGGTAGTCCTAAAAAGACATTCCTAAATTGATGCCCTCCATCTTTCTTTCTTTTTTTTTTTTTGGTAATTAAAAAAGATAGGATGAAAAATTCTGGTATAACTATCCCCGCAAGCCCCGGTCTAAAGATGGTGTCAACATTAGAACGGGAAGGGAGATCTTGACCTCTCACTTATACCAGCAGTTATGGATCCCAGAAAAATTCTTGAATTTACTCGAATCATCCACAGATCATGCATCGAATCCACGATCAATTGATAGTGTGGCAAGGTCTCTATCAACCAGACTATCGTCTTAGTGATATCAAAGGTCTCCTTTCCCATCATCTTCAAACTTACATCCAAAAAAGAATCCTTGATTGCGCAAGTAAGGTCAGTTGATCACACTTCGTAGTTGTTCTCAGCACCCCTTACATCCCGTGCCCAGGAAGAGCCCTGGAAGTTATGCCTCCTCCTGCAAGGTTCCATATTAAAGGCAGAAACTGATAGGGCAGTTTGGAAATGGAACAAGAATGGCATCTTCTCCGTCCACCCCAAAAAAAAAAAAAAAAAAAAGCTATCAATTCTTCGGTCATGGCAGAATCACTTCCCCTTTTTGCAAGAGTGAATCTCTTCCCTTATAGAGAAAGTTAAAATTTTCATCTGGTGGGCCTTTCAAAATAAATTATTACAATAGACAACTTAGAAAAGCATAATTGGAACTCTACACTAAGGTGCAAACGAGTCAAGCTAGCTACTCGAGTTCGACTCGGATAGTAAGATACTTGACTCAAAAACTCGCAAGCATTCTTAAATTTATAAATATACATATATAGTAAATTTATTTTTATTTATAATATATATATATGTTAATATATATGATAACTAGGTTAAGGTTCAAATTTAAGCTCGAACTTAATCTTGAATAGGGATCGACTGATATTTGAGCTTAGCTAGTCAAGTCAAGCTTGAGTATTGTATTTTTTTTTATCAAGCTAAGTTCGAGCTTGAAATATTAAGACTTGATTGATCTCGAGTTGAATTTCGAGTCCGAGTATTTTGAATAGAGTCGAACTCGAATTTCTAACTACTTGATTTAACTTGACTCGATTGCACCCCTACTCTTCACTAGCTTGCTTTCCCTATACTTTCGAGGAAGAAATTGTTAAACATATTTTTCTAGACTACCCTTACATGAAGATGATTTGGCAAAGGATTATAGCTAAATCCTTTATTAGCTTAATGACAACTAATGTCGAGCAAATTATAGGGTTTTGCGTGGTGCTCCTAAGCCTTGGAGAGACTTGGAAGGCCATGGTAGAAATGCTGGAGGCAATTCCTGAAGCTTGGGGACGTGTCCCAAGTGGATTCCTGGAGGTGTTACAGGGATGCTCTAAGTTTGAGTATTTTCTCATGTGACTTAGAGAAGAGCTTTTTTGAGTGATTGTAACATAATCTAATTAGGTTATGGGGTTGGGTCCAGGTTTGTTAAATTGGTTAGGAGGTTAGCTTAGTTGGTTAGTTGGTTAGTTGGTTGGTTGGTTAGCCCAACCACCTAGGATCCTAATCGAATTGGTTAGTTGTAACTAATTGGAAGCCTAACTACCTAGAAAGTGCTAACCAGTTAGTTATTGGCCCAAGTATCCAAGTCCTAACCGTCCATGTGATTAAATCCTAATAAGATTCAAGAAGTTGTTGCAGTCCAACAAGAAGTCCAAGATTAGACATCCAACTAATCAAGAAGTGGTTGACACCCCATGTGCTATTTAGTATGAGGAGGGGGCGTGCGGTTTGGATGTCTCACGATGTAGAGTCCATGAGGACTTCTCACAGTCCTGGTCTTGGACTGTGCGGGCTATCCCTTGGGGTGGGGACCGTGGGGAGACCTCCTGGGTTTCAAGGAGGCCATGATGATAGGCTGCAGAGAGGCGCATGTGAGGGAGATATCACGTGGAGGGCTTAGTGCCGTGGGATGTTCCACGAGGCTTTGGAGAAGGGATGCACGTGAGGTATTGTCTATGCGTGGCATATGTGGGTTCTTGGGACGTGAGGCCTGCAAGAGAGAAGACGTGCGGGACAGTGAAAAGCTTCTGGGGTTTTAGAAGAGGTGCTGTTGGCTGTTGTCTTATTTGTTGTAACAAGGTTCTTCTCCAAAAGAATAAAGTAATTTCTCTTTTTCTCCTATATTTATTTTCATTGTTGCATGATATTGAATCCAAGAACAGGTTGTTGGACTGTGTTCTTCCATGTTGCATCTGCTGCGTATAGGCGCTGATCCGGATCTCCCAACAAATGGGATCAGTGCCTTAGAATTTTTCCAACAACTGGTATCAGAGCTTGGTTTGAGCCATTGTTCGAGCGGAAGCGGAGCGGTTTCAGAGCCGCTAGTTTGAAGGTGGAAAGGAGGATTCAAGGAGTGCATCGAGGCAGGTGAGTTGTACATGGGTATGGTATCTCGCATGGATGGAGAAATAAAAAATCTTGATTTTTCAAGTTCACCAGAGTACATCAGTAGAGATGATACCAGGGGCAGCTCAGGGAGACAAGAGACAGTCTCAAAGAGCGCCTGGAATATCGGGTAGTTGGGAGTGTCTCGGTATGGCAGCATTGGCCTAGGGATGGAGACTGGAGCTGATGGAGATGGCAGCTTAGGAAGACCGAGGACATATCTTAAGGAGCACCAAGGACATCATGCTGCCGGGAGACAGGCTAGGACATGATGCAGCAGCCAAGTGGAGATGGTTCCTGGGTTCAGTCGCTGGGTTAGCAGAAGAGTTGGATGAGCTCTTGGTTTTGGAGGAGCCCGCGGGGTTGCAGTGTATCCGAAACGATCTTGGAGAGGTTCGCAGGAGACAGGCTAGGACATGATGCAGCAGCCAAGTGGAGATGGTTCCTGGGTTTAGTCGTCGGGTTAGCAGAAGAGTTGGATGAGCTCTTGGTTTTGGAGGAGCCCGCGGGGTTGCAGTGTATCCGAAACGATCTTGGAGAGGTTCGCGGTGTGCGGAGGGTCCGAGGAGGCAGCGACTGGGTACGAGGTTCAGGTACAGGCTCAGCAAGGCAGTGTTGAGTAGCTGGCCTTGGGGTTTCTTTCTGTGGCATCAGTGGTCTTCAGTCTCAGATGGAGCACCAATGATAGGTGGCTTCATGGGTGGAGCAGGATTCAACATGAGTTCAGAGTGGGAGGTGCAAGGATACTGGCTAGGTCCTAGCACGAGCGCCAGGGGTGCACTTATCCAGGTGGAAAAGAGTGTGCAAAGATTGGCATGGCTCTATGGAGATGGTGTCAAGTAAAGCTTTAGTTACAATGAGTGCCGGTTCAGGTTCACTGTGTTCTCTCCAAGGAAGTCCAAAGAAATGTCGATGCAGCTGCCAGGAAGAAGGAAGGCTACAATCATGGTGCAAAGATACAAGCAAGGATCTTCAGCTATGGAGGCGATCATTCCAAAGGCCTCCAAAGGCTTGCAGCAATTGAAGGATGTTGGCAGAGACAAGGAGGTCCGCACAAGAGGCTATCAGGACACGTAGTTACAGCGGGGTTGTGCAGGAGGACATTACCAGGTTTGCCAAGGCTTAGGGCACCAAGGTGGAGATTGTAGGGTTTTGTGTGGTGCTTCCAAGCCTTGGAGAGACTTGGAAGGCCATGGCAGGGATGCTAGAGGCAATTTCTGGAGCTTGGGGGCGTGTCCCAAGCAAATTCTTGGAGGTGTTCCAGGGATGCTCTAAGTTTGAGTGTTTTCTCATATGACTTAGGGAGTAGTTTTTTTGAGAGAGGGTAACATAACCCAATTAGATTATGGAGTTGGGTTCATGTTTGTTAAATTAGTTTGGAAGTTAGCTTAGTTGGTTAGATGGTTAGTTGGTTGGTTGGTTAGCCCAACCATCTAGATCCTAACTGAATTGGTTGGTTGTAACCAATTGGAAGCCTAACTATCCAGGGAGTTCTAACCAGTTTGTTATTGGCCCAAGAATTCAAGTCCTAATCATCCATATGATTGAGTCCTAATAAGATTCAAGAAGTTGTTGCAATCCAACAAGAAGTCTAAGATTAGACGTCCAACTAATCAAGAAGTGGTTGACGCCCCATGTGCTATTTAATGTGAGGAGGGGGCGTGCGGTTTGGATGTCTCATGGTGTGGAGTCCATGAAGACTTCTCACGGTCCTGGTCTTGGACCGTGAGGGCTTGAGGGCCGTCCCTTAGGGCGGGGACCGTGGGAAGACCTCCTGGGTTTCAAGGAGGCCACAGTGATAGGCTGCAGAGAGGTGCACGTGAGGGAGATATCACGTAGAGGGCTTGGTGCCATGGGATATTCCATTGGGCTTTGGAGAAGGGATGTGCATGAGGTATTGTCCGTGTATGGTGTACGTGGATTCTTGGGACGTGAGGCCTGCAAGAGAAAAGACGTGCAGGACGACGAGAAGCTTCTGGGGTTTCAGAAAGGGTGCTGTCGGGTATTGTCTTGTTTGTTGTAACAAGGTTCTTTTCCAAATGAATAAAGCAATCTCTCTTTTTTTTCTATATTTATATCTCTATTATTGCATGATATTGAATCCAAGAACAGGTTGTTGGACTGTGTTCTTTTACATTACATTCGCTACCTATAGGTGCTGATCCAGATCTTCCAATAAATGAAATCAGTACCTTAAAATTTTCCTAATATAAATATGAGGAGCTTGTTGGAAAACTCCTCTTCCTAAGGATGAAATCATTGTTAGAGAGGCCTTCGTTGCTGTACTCCGCTGGTCCATAGGAAGGAAATGACCAAGCGAGAGCTTTTTTCTTCGAAGCCGTGTCCCCCTTGAAGTTCTTTCAGCAGAGCCTTAACCTACTTTGAAGCTAGACATTGTTACTTCCGTCAAAGCCCCACATCACATTTTCCAATCTTCTTCGGCTACTCTCCCGATTATCATTCTCTCTCTATGTTGTTGGCATCACACCCCGAATTCAGATCAAGGATCGGCTATGTGACCAGCCGCACAATCCTATGTATCCCCTAGAGATCATGCCAGGCCAACTTTCAAATCAATAACCAAACAATGGTAAGAAACAACTTTTCATAAAGATTAACAGAAAATAAAATACAAATAAAATATAAACTCAGGGATTAATACCTAAACCCTATCTCCTCACTGACTGGTCCCGAAGCCCAAATGATCTTCGATATCTGAAACAAAATATAGAAAAACAGGGATGAGCTACACAGGCTCAGTAAGTTATCAACACCTCCAATATACATACACCAATATGCAACTAATAACAACAAGCATGACACATCATACAACAAGATGTCCAGCAATATAATAATATAACCAACAATATGATGCAAATATGTACACTTAAATGCAACCGACACAGACACGACACGATTATGGATGGCCAACCATTTACTCTACTCTTCTAGTTATCTGACTATGGCCACGATCGGCTCGTGGCTCACCCCGAAAGAGACTAGATCCTGTGTCACATACCGCTCAACAGTCATGTGCCAGCAATAGCCCTGCTGGAGGCCCAAAAGGAAAACTAGCTCTGAGTATCACACGAGAAACATGCATCCTCTGTATGTGCCTGCCATGCATGGCTAAAATAAGGCAACTGGCTCCTGTGTCACATACCGCTCAACGGTCATGTGCCAGCGATAGCCCCGCTGGAGGCCCAAAAGGAGACTAGGTCCTCGTATGATCATAATCGAACTAGAGAGCACCCACACCAACACAATGTACTTATACCAACACAATGCACCCACACCGACATGATGCACGCAATACAATGCAATCCCATAATGTACCCACACGAATACAATATACTCACACCAACACAATGCACCCACTCCAACATGATGCACGCAATCCAATGCAATCCTATCCAGATATATTACATATATTTACTAATTCATAAATATGTACATATTGGCATACAACATCAGAGGTCAAGATAACTTACCGAAGAGCATCCATCAACCAGTACAGTCCAACACTAAACCGGATCTTCCAAGGTCAACAATGATCCTGAATCACAAATTAAAAGAAATTAAATAAAAACTAAATTTCCTGGGACATCCTCAACTAACAGTCCTTTTCTTCCCTTCCTTTTATTTATTATTATTAATATCATTATATATATATATTTATTATTTCTAAATTGTACCGTCACTAGGCCGGCCCATCCCAGAAACAGGCCAGGCCCAACACAGATAGAAAAAACTCGGCCCAATAAAGTCTGGGCCAACAAAGCCTGGCTCAACTGAGCCCGGCCCAACAGAGCCTGGCCCAGTTAAGCCCGACTCAACAAAGCCTAGGCACAGTGCCCAGACCAAAAACTCCATGGATAACCCAAGGAGGAACGGCGGCGATCCCCTCAATCGATCGCCAGGAGGAATCGCTGGAAGGGAGGGAAGAGACCGACGATCCCGACGACGGCGGTCCGACCACCTGCCGGAGAGCACTGGGACCAAAACTCTTCCCCTGTTAATAGAGACACCACTCTGTTAACAGGTCGATCAACACCCCCCCTTGAGAGAACGGAGGAACGACGGCGATCCCCATGATCGACCGCCCGGGATGGATCGCCGGAAGGGAAGGGAGGGACCGGCGGTGTCCCCGGTGGCTGTCCGACCACCTATCAAAAACCCAGCAAACCAAATTCCCCCCTTTCCCCCGACCGGTCGTCCCTACTCAAGCTTGTGCTCGAGAGGAGACGGGCTCCCATCCGTCGCCGCTGCTGCCCGCGCTCAGACGAAAACAAGGGATAGGGTACTTACCGGCGAGGTCGACGTCCATTGAAGGAAGACGCATTCCGGAAAAGGGCTGAGGTGCGCGAGGGAGCTTTAAACCCCGAAGAGAACCCTTATCGCCCCCCGCGTCGTCGACCGGCTTCTCCGAAACCTCCGCCAGTAAAACCCAACGCTCCAACGCTGACCGCCGCGATCTCTGGCGAAGACCCGGTTGGATTGAAATCCCCTGCTCCCAGACTCGTTCTCCTTTTATTATTTTTTTTTCGAGTTTTGGATGAAGTCGGCAAAGGATGCCGACTTCAGTCCAAAACGGCCCTGGGCCTCACATTCTCCTCTCCTAATAAAAAAAATTTATCCTCGAAATTTTAAAAAAAATCTAAGTATTCCAAAACTCAAAGATGCGCAATCCAAAACTTGTATGATTCAATACTCACAAGTACCATTCTATCCAAATTCAATAATTTCAATAAGAGCATCTCTTCTTCCATTATATACACTTTAAATTAATTCTAGTATCTTTAGTCTACCACACTTCCGCTGCGCACTCTGATATAAATTTTTAAATCATCAAATATCTTTCAATACCCTAATTCTACCCCACTCTCACTAACTATGATATCTTGATCTTAAACCTTTGCTCTGATACCATTCTGTCACGCCCCGAATCCAAATCAAGGATCGGCTACGTGACCGGCCGCACAATCCTAGGTATCCCCTAGAGATCATGCCAGGCCAACTTTCAAATCAATAACCAAACAATGGTAAAGAACAACTTTCCATAAAGATTAACAGAAAATAAAATACAAATAAAATATAAACTCAGGGATTAACACCTAAACCCTATCTCCTCACTGACTGGTCCCAAAGCCCAAATGATCTTCGATATCTGAAACAAAAATATAGGAAAACAGGGGTGAGCTACACAGGCTCAGTAAGTTATCAACACCTCCAATATACATACACTAATATGCCACTAATAACAACAAGCATGACACATCATACAACAAGATGTCCAGCAATATAATAATATAACCAACAACATGATGCAAATATGTACACTTAAATACAACCGACACAGACACGATATGATTATGGATGGCCAACCATTTACTCTACTCTCCTAGTTCTTTGACTATGGCCATGATCGGCTCGTGGCTCGCCTCGAAAGAGACTAGATCCTGTGTCACATACCGCTCAACAGTCATGTGCCAGCAATAGCCCTGCTGGAGGCCCAAAAGGAAAACTAGCTTTGAGTATCACACGAGAAACATGCATCCTCTGCATGTGCCTGCCATGCATGGCTAAAATAAGGTAACTAGCTCCTGTGTCACATACCGCTCAACGGTCATGTGCCAGCGATAGCCCCGCTGAAGGCCTAAAAGGAGACTAGGTCCTCGTATGATCATAATCGAACTAGAGAGTACCCACACCAACACAATATAATTATACCAACACAATGCACTTATACCAACACAATGCACCCACACCGACATGATGCACGTAATCCAATGCAATCCCATAATGTACCCACACCAATATAATGTACTCACACCAATACAATACACCCACACCAACATGATGCACGCAATCCAATGCAATCCTATCCATATATATTACATATATTTACTAATTCATAAATATGTACATATTGGCATACAACATCAGAGGTCAAGATAACTTACCGAAGAGCATCCATCAACCAGTACAGTCCAACACTGAACCGGGTCTTCCAAGGTCAACAATGATCCTGAATCACAAATTAAAAAGAAATTAAATAAAAACTAAATTTTCTGGGACATCCTCAACTAACAGTCCTTTTCCTCCATTCCTTTTACTTATTATTATTAATATCATTATTATATATATATATTATTATTTCTAAATTGTACCGTCACTAGGCCGGCCCATCCCAGAAATAGGCCAGGCCCAACACAGATAGAAAAAACTTGGCCCAACAAAGTCTGGGCCAACAAAGCCTGGCCCAACTGAACTCGGCCCAACAGAGCCTGGCCCAGCTGAGCCCAGCTCAACAAAGCCCAGGCACAGTGCCCAGACCAAAAACTCCACGGACAACCCAAGGAGGATTGGCGGTGATCCCCTCGATCGATCGCCAGGAGGAATCGCCGGAAGGGAGGGAAGAGACCGACGATCCCGACGACGGCGGTCCGACCACCTGCCGGAGAGCACTGGGACCAAAACTCTTCCCCTGTTAATAGAGACACCACTTTGTTAACAGGCCGATCAACACCCCCCCTCGAGAGAACGGAGGAACGGTGGCGATCCCCATGATCGACCGCCCGGGATGGATCGCCAGAAGGGAAGGGAGGGATCGGCGGCTTCCCCGGTGGCTGTCCGACCACCCATCAGAAACCCAGCAAACCAAATTCCCCCCTTTCCCCCGACTGGTTATCCCTACTCAAGCCTGTGCTCGAGAGGAGACGGGCTCCCATCCGTCGCCGCTGCTGCCCATGCTCAGACGAAAACAAGGGATAGGGCACTTACCGGCGAGGTCGACATCCATCGGAGGAAGACGCGTTCGGAAAAGGGCTGAGGCGCGCGAGGGAGCTTTAAACCCCGAAAAGAACCCTTATCGCCCCCCGTGTCATCGACCGGCTTCTCCGAAACCTCCGTCGGTAAAACCCAACGCTTAACGCCGACCGCCGCGATCTTTGGCGAAGACCCGGTTGGATTGAAATCCCTTGCTCCCAGACTCGTTCTCCTTTTATTATTATTTTTTTCTGAGTTCCGGATGAAGTCAGCAAAGGATGCCGACTTCAGCCCAAAACGGCCCTGGGCCTCACAGTCAACGTATTTCTACTATTTTTTGGGTTCCTTTTCTTGTTATGTGCAGTTGGTAGATACATCGCTGAGATGATATGATCATTTTGTTTGGTACTATCAAAACTCATTCAGTAATAAATTTGATGATAACATCATTGTATTGAGCAATAATCTATCATCTCACATATCCTAAACGATGGCACATCACCAGGTATTATGGTATACAATTTTTTTTTGAAACAAAAATATTCCTAGCCAATAAAAATTCAAATAAATTTATCTTTAATCACTAAAAAAACTCTCATCATTATTTTAATAAAATAATTATAATAGATACCTATATAATATAATAATAATATTAATAATATATAGTAGTAGTAATAATAATAATAAGTAGTAGTAATAATAATAATAATCAGAGTATTGATAATACTAGTAGTAATAGTAGTAATAATAATAATAGTAGTAGTAGTAATAATAATAATAATTAGAGTAATGATTATTATTATCATTATTATTATTATCATTATTATTATTATATCATCATCATCATCTTCATTATTATTTTTATATATTTTTGTAAAGGTTACGAATGAAAAATATTTAATCAATTTGTAAAATAATTATTATATATAATGTGTAAAGTTATTTATGATATTGTATATATTATCAATATCATTATTTAATAATATATCAAATACAATAAAATTTTATTTTAATAATATTCTAATAATATATTAAATATAGTGATTATATATTATTTTAATAATTATATCACTACAATGATCATATCGTGTATCTTAAATTTTTATTTTTAATTAACTCATTTATACTTTTTCAACTCTTTTTTTGTTCGCATGTTTTCTGTTTCTTGGAATGGATACTACCCGTCCTCCTTTTTCTTCCTGTCAGGTAATAATCGAGTTAATTCAGGATCATATCTCGAATTCATGACTTGTTGATAGTGAGACAAGATTTTTATCAACTGGAGTACTATCTAAATAGTAATTTTTATTTATATAAAAAAAACAGGGATGTGCCGAAGGAAATTCAAAGATCAGGTTGAAGCTTTTTTTTTTTTGGATAGGAAAAAAAAGGGAAGGAGTTAGATCCCGGGCATGGCTACCCTCAGACGGTCTCCCAATTTCAGGAAATGTTCGATACATGGTGCATATTAATTTTTCCGTAACCGTTCTTCATCCGAAAGTGAGTACATCAACCTGGCTATCACTGGTGTCAGCCGAGTAAACAGGATTTATTATATATATTCATAACTTTTTCACTATCACCAACCAACAAAAACTTAAAAAATTATTTTATTATTATTTTTTTAATTTTATTTTTAAATTATTTTTATTTTATTTTAAATAATTTATTAAAATATATCTAAATCAAGATACGAATCCATGTTCACTGATCGTGGGAAAAGATCTGTAACAACTGCACCACTCACCAGTAGCTCATGTTTACTAGGGGAGTTGAAAGATTACATGGGGACAAAACCTATAAAATTGAATGCGATGTCCAATCGTTACCAACTCACCGTACGTCTTGAAGCATCGCGCAATCGACGATGGTTTTCTTGGACCAAACACCATTTTCAACTATCGAGGTACCTAAAACAACCAATATGTTTCAACTAACCCTTCTGCCGAGCCACTTGGCGATAAATAAAATAAAATATTTGTGAAGATGTTTGGTGTGTGGGGGGATGATCCAAAAATTAAAAATAATATGGGTGAAGGTGATAAAACCATTCCGCTTAGTTGCATCATAGTGACATAGGAGACAGCCATCCTAAATGATGCTTGCTTTTCAAATTATCACCTAACCTAGTGACAAAAGTTAATTCCCGAGGAGAGATATCCAGAACCATCTTAAAACATTGATCTTTGACTAAAATTTAAAAATAAAAATATCTTTCATTTTAGCAAGACCAATATATCATTAACATGTTATATTAATATTACGTATCATATTGCATTGACATTACATATATAACATGTATGATATATATTATATTAAATATTATTAATCACCCAGTTATATTTTTAAATTATAATAAAAATATATTAATATACTTTATATGTGCATTATAAAATTATAAAATATATTATTTCTAATTACTTTATTTTTATTAAAATAAATAATAATACTAAAATAATAATACATTATAAATATAAATGAAAATATTAATTTTATTAGACAAATTAATTTATTTTTATAAGACTAATAAAAATATTTGTTAAAAATATATTAATAATTTATTTTTGTATGCATAATAAATATATTTTTAGAGAATGTATCATGGGTACGTAGTTTTGATACTGTATAGTTAGTGATCTTGGATTTCTGAAATACCTAATATATTACTCGTGATTATCTAGAGATCTTTAATTATTAGAATATAGCATGCCAAATGTAGTTATCTCATAGATCATTGAAGATCAGAGTATTCTAAGATAAGGATCATTAGCAATAGAGCTCATTTGGGTTACTGTACTCTACTTATATTTAGTTACGTAGGGCTGAAACTAGAATGGATACGAATTGGATAGCGATATATCCATATCCATATTTATTTTATTTGATAATATAAATATAGATATAGATTTTAGTTGGATGTAAAAGTTCATATTCATATTTATTTTAAATAGATATAGATAATAATATTATATATATATATATATATATATATATGAATTTAAGTCAGATAATTAAACTTTAAGACTACAAAATCAAAGATATTACTAAGTAGCAGTAAATCAAATTAATAGCATGTTATTATGATTATATATATTTTTTAAAAGTTAATAAATGCTATGTAAAACTAAATAGGATTATAAATAAAATCAGATAACCGAATATGGGTTGGATAATTATCTATCCATATCCATATATATTTTTTTAATAGATATAGATATAGATATAGATATAGATATTAGTAAGGTGCTCAAATTTCTATTTATATTCGATAGATTTAGATATGAAAAATAGATTCAGATGGATATTATCCAATCTACTTTTCTCCCTAAATGATTGTACATATCTATCAATTAAATATCCAGTCAAGTATATCCAAGATCTTTCTCTATCATTTATAGCAATTCAAGATCTTATCCAGAAGAATTAGCTTAAAGGTATTAATTGAGTTTGCATAAGTATATAAAATCTTCCAAGAATATAAGCGATTAAACATGCACTAGCATTGGACTAACAGAGTAACCATTTGTTCCAAGTTGCTCCTGAAAATATCATGCCCTGAACCCAACACCAGGATCAGCTATGCAATCGACTGCACAAATCCTAGATATTATCTTAGAGATTATGCCAAGCCTATGTATATAAGAATCTCATCATTTCCAAAATTAAATTTCATTAACCAAATACCATTAAAATAATTTAATAATAATAGGTAGTTAGCTCGTTCAATTCATGATCACTAAATGATCAACTTGCTTGTTATATGGGTATCAGAAATAACTAACTAATCAATCTAAAAGTATGCTGGAACTCAAATTCCATGCTCGACCTAACCCATGCTATGCATCCTGTGACTGAAAAAAAAGTAGGGATGAGCTTTAGCCCAGTAAGAATTCTTGCACATCTACACCATTATAATAAAATAACTAAAAATAATATGTAATGTCACAAAATACTATATTCATATATAATAACATATGCCATGCGATGCAAAATATTATATTATAAAATTCTCGTGGTCATCATAAATCAAATTCAATTATCTTAGGGTGCTCGGCTTTGGACTACCATAACTACATTTCCGGCTCGTGACAGGGCATCAATAGTTTTATATTTTCGATCTATGGCGAGGCATCAATAGTTTCATATTTCTGGTCTATGGTGGGGCATCAATAGTTCCACATTTTAGGCCTATGGTGGGGTATCAATAGTTCCACATTTTCGGCCTATGACGGGGCATCAATAGTTTCACGTTTCTGGCCTGTGGCAGGGCATCAATATTACTATAATTTCGACCTATAATGGGGCATCAATACATGACTAGTCCAGTGCACCACCACCCATTATGCAATTTTAAAATTAATTCATACTTGTTAACAATTTTATACTAAAACATACTCTATGCTTGTTAACAATTTTATATCAAAATACATCTTTCATCCAATAGAATGCACATGAATACCGGAATTATCCAACTAAGATCTACAACCTATAATTCATATAAAACCACATATACTTAACATGTGAATATTCATAATAGATGACTATCGAATACCCACATGTACTTAATAAATAAGAATATAATATGCAACTACCACATCACCTGGAGTAAAATTATCGATGCATATAATAGTTTTTATATAAATAAGTGATTGATATCCAGAAATTCTTACCTTTATTAGTGACAAACTCAACATATCAGATACCAATCTACACTCGGATCCCGATCTAGGTGCTAAAAAATTATCTTCTTTTTTATATTATCTTTCTCTCTCTCCTCTTTCTCTCTTCTCTTTCTCTCTCTTATTTCTCTTCTCTCTCTCTCTCTTTTTTTTTTTTCCTTTTCTTCTTTTTTTTTTCTTTTCTCTTTCCTTGTCTTTTCCTTTTCCCTTTCCTTTTCTTTTCTCTCTCCTCTTCTTCTCTTTTTCTTTCCTTCCCCTCTTCTTCTTCTTTGCCGAACAGGGAAAGTCTCCCTTTTTTTCTTTTTTCTTTTTTTCCTTTTTTTTCCTTCTCTTCATCTTCTTTTTTCTTTCCTCTCATCTAGAAATGGCAATAAAACTCAAATCCATGGATAACCGACCCGATCCAACCCAATTGGATCGGGTAGTCAACACTTTGACTGGATTTGGACCAGGTTTGAAAAAAACCTGAATTCTAAACTTTGGATTTGGGCCGGGACTGGATAGATATACACCCGACCCGAACTCGGCCTGAATTATTTTAATATTTTAATATATATAATTAATATATATTATATTAAATATACTATATTAATTATTAATTATTAGTTATTAAATTTTAAAATACTTAAACCCTTTATCCTAATCATTATTTTTCATAAATAAGAAAATTATAAATTATAATTTGTAATCGATAATCCCCAATTAATCTCCAGCCCCCTTCTTTCTCTTCGACGGCTTTTCCTCCTATCGAATCGGTGTTGAACTAAAAATGTAGTTAACTTTTATTTGTTTAATATATGTATGATTTATAAAATGGTAGATGATTTTAAAGTTGACAAAAATGAAAAAAATATTTAATATGACTAAATAGGTTCGGGCCGGATAAATCCAAATTACCCAATACCCGATTGAGATGGGTTTAGGTAAAAAAAATCCAGTCTCGATAGTGTTTGGACCGGATTTGGATAGTTTATTGAGTATTCAGATTTGGGTTTGGATAGCTATGCACCCGGCTCGAACCCGGCCCATTACCATCCCTACTCTCCTCTTCTTTTCTTTCGTTCCCTCTCCTCTTCTTCTCCCGTTGGCTGAATAGAACTTCTTGCTTCCTGCTGCCCTTTTCCTCAATGCCTGAAGTTTTTCGCCCAAAGGAAGGTAGTCGGGGCTACGCTCCACGATGGCACAGCCGTTGGTCCCGATCCGGCATTTCAATGACAGCGGTGGCATCGGAGAATCAACGTAAGGGGTTTTCTTCATCTTTTCTCTTTTTTTTTTTTGATTATTCCGACGATTGCCAATCAGAGACGAGGAGCGAGGCCATGGGGAGGAGATTAAGGAGAGAGAGAAGGCCGAGCATACCTCGACGTTTGGTGATGCCCACTACTCCGGTACCTATGAGTGCGATAATGGTCGTTCGAAGCAAGGAAATAATTTGCACGGGGGAGGGGGGGTGGGGGAGAAGGCCTTTTCGATGGCGAGGGATTTGTGAAGGGGGTTCCTTCTTATAGTCAAAGAACTCCAATCTGGTTAGGTTTCCTCTCTGATTAGGAGAAGTGATCGGGAGTCTTCTCACTTTTTTTTTTTGTTGACCAGGTATTACAAAAAAATAAGGCTAAAAGGGATAGATAATTGGGTTGGCAAATCTCAGATGAAAACACATTATCTACTTAATGAACCTTCGCCCGGAACAAAAGGATTAGTAAGTGAATAAACATAGATAGCACCAGAACTGAAGGGAAACTACTAAATTGGTGGTTTTCAGCTTTTTGGAGTTATTTAATACTTTTGCCTTGCTTAAATCCATCTCAAACCTTAAAGTTAGGTCAGTTTTTGCTAATGCAAAAATTATTGTAGTTCTTTTTCAGTCCACCTCACCAAAGAAACCCACCATACCAAACCTAAAGTTGAAATAGGATGCTTCCACTTAATCATGCAATATCCAAAGGACACACATTAGAATAAATGTTTGAAAAAATTGGTCATCCTGCAATCATTAATCAACTGCATGCTTGCTTCAACCATGTAGATCGGCGTTGACAATTTTTTTTTTTTAAAAAAAATAAGTGTTGGCATGCTGTTCCTGTACCTTATTCAATTGTTCAAAATAATTTAGGTTGGATTGGCATTCTGTCCCTATACAACTTAGAGATATTATCGTAGCTGACTCTTTAGATTATATTTATAATCGTTTAGAACAATGAATACACCATTTCATCATAAATATATATATATATATATATATATATATATATATATATATATATATATAATAAACATATTTTGCCCTCACCCGTTCTGAATACATTGCTGTTGCTCGACCAGCTTTTTTATCACCTTACAAGCTGACACCAACCCAATGGAGAAACCAAAAAAATTTAAAAAAAATCTCCAATCCAACCAAGATCTAACTACCGTGCATTGCCGGACCTTCCACCTCTGATACCTGACAGAAGACAGGAAAAATCTTCGGTGCTCCTTGAGCCCACAAGACGCATATGTGGCACCTCATAAGCCAACACGTGGCAATCCTAAGCAGATCATCCTCCTATGCCACGTGGCAATCCTAAGGTCAGATCATCCTCCTATGCCACGTGGCAGGATAAACTTTTCGAGTGACTGCGGAAGACCCACCTACTTTCAGACCGCAAAGTCTCGGTACCTTAGACTTTGAGTCACAGCCTGGCGGGTAACGAGCGCCAGCATGAAACATCCCTTTGACCAGCGAAAATTTTTGGGGGACAGGGTAGAAATTAAGTAATAAAGAACTTTTCTTATGGGAATGTTTTTTTTTCAGAAAGCTGACGCCTTCAAAATAATTTTTATATATTTTGTTGACCATTTAACTGATATATTTTATAGTAATTTACGTTTGACAGGATATCTTTTTTTTTTTTTTTAAAAAAAAAAAAACTGTTATATTCTTGATGAAGAAAAAGAACTTATTTCATTCTTTATCCAAAAATTTAAAATTATTTTTAAAAAAATTACCATAATTATCGACCGATGAAAATTGGATTTTTTAATATTCCATATAAATTTTTTTCTATGAACCTTATTTCAAAAAAAAAAAAAAACTTTCTTTTTCCTATCTTAAAATATTATTTTTATAAAAAAAATATTTTTCTATCTCTCTTTTTAAAAAACTTCAATCAAATAGAAGTTTATTTTTTTTTTATTTTTTAATTGAGCACCACTTTCTTCCTCTCCCCTCGAATCAAGCGAGTAGTTGGTAGGTGTAGGAGGATGCGAAGCGGACAGCCGTGGTTGGTAATCCTGGGAGTGTATATAAACGAGCCCAGCAATTAGCAGAGGCTGCATTTAGATATTGTGATCATGGGAAGGATGGTTGCCAAGTTCTGGTACGAGTTCAAAAAGATGTGGCAAATAGGAGGGGCTGCAATACTTACAGGATTGTTGCAGTTCTCCATTGGCTTTGTCACCGTGGCGTTCGTTGGGCACCTCGGAGTTGTCGAGCTTGCTGCGGTCTCGATCGCCCAGAATGTCATCGAAGGCTTCGCGTATGGGATTCTGGTAATTGATCGATCTATGAAGACAGTTATTCTTATGATTCAAGAATTCTCTATTGTTTTCTCAATTTTATTGAGTGAGTTTTCTAAGTTAAAAGGAGTTACCTTTATATTATGTAGCAGCTTTCATTACTCGCATCCTGGTAGAAATTCTAAGTAGTCTTTCTTTCGTGGTTTCATGCGTCTCTAGAGCTCGTTCATGGAGAATTAATTTCTGTTTTGAGCTTATCCACAATTCTTTATATCTGAAACTCGCAGAATAAGGCAAGGTAGACAGGTTGTCACAATTCAGTAATATTATATAAAGTTCAGCGTTATGTTATGGATTGATTTGAATAATATCATCTATGATTGGAGAATCATACTATTCACTAATATATATAATGTGATATGGTTTTGAAATATGTTCATGGTCCGGTCCCATTTTAATATATCACCAAAACATGTTAGGTGTCACAGGTCCTTTTCTTAGAAGTCGATCCATCACCTACTCATGGTTTTTTAGTTTTCTAAGTCATGTGTTTAACCCATTTGGAATTTACTTAGCAAACTAAATCCAAACACACATAGAATTTTCTTCGGTTAAAGAAAATTGATAAAATAGCTAAGAAGGTAGTTCGGTTGTTAAAGATTTTGTCTCACTACCAATAGATCATGGACTCGAGACAGAACTTCATGATTGACTCAATTAAATTTAGGAATTATTTCCTTGGCGGGGTGGGATGGGGCCTGTAAAGGTAGCTATACTGGATTTAATCTTCATATTCTTTTTGTTTAAAAAAAAATGATAAATAAAAATATAAAAATAACATAAATAAAAATTTAAATAATAGAGAAAAAAAATTGTAAATTGTTTTTTTTTTTTTTTGCCCGAGAGGGTGGGGGCACTAAGACTTGGAGAAACCCAGAAAGATTCAGACCACCCAACCAAAGTCTCAATGGCTTTATCAACCATACTAATAAATAATTAATGAATAACTATACCATCTATGTTCTGAATCCAACAACTTGCATCAATAGCAATTTTTTTTTTAGGAGTAGGGGAAATTGGAATAGATCAGCCACCCATCTTTATTAAAAGAAGGAAGATACTTGCAAGAGACGGAAAGTATTGAATATTACAGATTGCTGAACAGGAACTCCCAGGGAACCAAAATAGAAAACAAATTAAGATATCATCCCAAGCACAAAAAACAGCACCAATCAACTTTACAGACCACAACAAACACCATATGTGAAGCATTCGCAGTAAGAAGCTAACATAGATTTCTAGAGCAGATAACCAAGGGGACTTAAAGTTGGACTGCAGGATAGACCAATGATTTTAAATTCCATCATAGTTTAGCATGCCCCTTCAACATTTGCACAGAATAGAGATACCCCCAACTATGGAACCTTTGTAGAGTTTTCTGAAGCACTGTGCAGATTGAGCATTTCTTTTCCAAGAAAATACATGCATATCCCTCATGCTAAATTTTTTAACATAAAGATGTCACCAATTAATTCATTGCTCTCTTAACTGAAATATTAATCCGCCTTTGTCTCCAATCCATCCAGAGATCATGTGATAAGGCGGGCCATCCTATGATATTAAGCCGAGTCTTTAGTGTCATTCAGATACTTCGTGCAAAAGGGCATTTGATTAAAAGATGGGAGATAGACTTCGAATTAGCACTATATATAGCACATCTGGAGCTAACATGCTATCCTTTATTGGTAATGGAGAAGAAGAAGTAGAGTTTATTCATGTAGAATCATCGTATATAAAGAAGAGGTACAGGTCATAAGAAGGTAAGAGGAAAAACATAGGAAGAAAAAAATTAAGAAAAAAAAAATAGTAAAGAATCAGGATGTTAAACATTCTGATACTCACCCTACAAGATAAGATAAAGCTACTAATTAGATTCCCTAAATCTTGAATGTTAACCGAGTTTGACATTCTTCGTCCAGAACTTAGCTGAAATTTTTTTAAAATTAATGCTAAAAAAAATTACGGAAATAGATGTTTCTCCCTATATTAACGACAGTAGGTATTTTTCTGTCCAAGTAACAGAAAAATCCACTTTCCGGCCGAGGGACGCCAGCTGGGCTGAAATCGTCCGTGGCAAAGTCGATTTCAAGTCGAGAAATCGTCTTTGCCACAGACGAGTTCAGGATTTTAAATAAATTTTTTACAAAATTTAATATGAGATTGATGTGATATTTTTTAATTAAAAATTTTTAATATGATTTTTAAAATCGTCGATCGAAAAAATGATTTCAAACTTGAAATCGCCTTTCCCAAATGGCGATTTCAGCACGTAAATTATTTAATCCCTAAATATTCTTAATTCAAATAACTATGAATGATATTTTTGTAATTAAATTAATGATATTTTCGTAATTAAACCAAACATTATGAAAGGCATTTTGAAAATTAATTGTTCGCTGATTTTGGTCCGATTTTAAAAAATTAATTCCTAAAATACCCTTCATAATGTTTGATTTAGTTATGAAAATATCATTAGTTTAATTACGAAAATACCATTCATAGTTATTTGAATACGTCTTTCGTAAAGCCATTTAGAAAATTAAATAAAAATCCCTCATAAATACCTTTGACACCCATAAATACTATTTTTTTAATTAAATTTTAATCTAATAAAATTTTAAAAAATATATAACAAAATCTAAAAGATATTAAAATATTAATTAAAAATAAAATTAATTAAAAAAATATTATAATAATATTATAATATATTTTTATATTATAATAAATATTTTATATTCTAAAAAAATTTAAAAAATAAAAAAATAAAAAATAATCATCATGTCGATACCATCTGGTCGCTAACCCAATACCAGTTCGATCGATAGTCCAGTATCAGTTTGATCCCTTGCTCAGGACGGTGGCAGGACCACGACGACCGGATCGACGATCGGATCTGTGACATGACTAGGGCTAGACCGGTGGCAGGATCCTAGCGATCGGATCGGTAGTCGGACCCTAATGATCGAACCAACACCCGGACCGGCGGCCAGACCTGGGCCGGACCGGTGGCCAGACCCGGACCGGTGGCCAGACCTGGGGCCGAATCGGAGTCTGGCCACCGGTCCGACCGTTGATCCTAAGCAAGGAATCGGACTGACACCAGGCTGTCGATCGAATTGGTACCGGGCTGGCGACCGGATGGTATCGACATGATGATTATTTTTTATTTTTTAATTTTTAATTTTTTATACTAATATATAATATATAATATAATAAATTATAATAAATTTATTATATTTTAGAATATAAAATATTTATTATAATATAAAATATATTATAATATATTTTTATCATATTTTTTAATTAATTTTATTTTTAATTAATGTTATAATACCTTTTAAATTTTGTTATATATTTTTTTAAATTTTATTAGATTAAAATTTAATTAAAAAAATAGTATTTATGGGTGTCAGAGGCATTTATGAGGGATTTTTATTTAATTTTCTAAATATTCTTATAAAAAATGAATTCAAATAGCTATGAATGGTATTTTCGTAATTAAATGAATGGTATTTTCATAATTAAATTAAATATTACGGAGGGTATTTCGGAAATTAAATTTTATAAAATTGGATCAAAATCGGCAAACAATTAATTCTCAAAATGTCCTTCATAATGTTTAGTTTAATTATAAAAATACCATTCATAGTTATTTGAATTAAGAATATTTAGGAAATTAAATAATTTACAAGATGAAATCGTCTCGGAAAAGATGATTTCAAGTTCATTTGAAATCGTCGCCCCGACCGATAATTTCAAATATTTTTTAATTTAAAAATATCATATCAATCTCATATTAAATTTTATAAAAGAAATTATTTAAAATTATTCATACCATAGACGATTCCAGTCCTGCTGGTGCTACTCGATCGGAAAGTGAATTTTTTTATTACGTGAACGGAAAAACATATATTTTCATAAATATAAGGAAAAATACCTATTTCCGTAAACTTTTTTTTATATTATTTTAAAAAAAATTCGAACTTAGCTCCCTGCAAGAGCCCGTTGAAATTAAGAATACCCCCCCACCAAACTTTTCAATAAACGTCATTCTTACGTAAGAATGATAAGAGGTAATCCGCGCATGTTCCTTATATTCTCTTTCTTCTCTTTTTTTACTTGAGAACCATGAAAGGGGTTGTTTACCTAAAGGAAACAGAGGGATGGGGCGGGGGGCTGCGATCTTCCTTCTTCAACAATGGAGTGGCTTGGGTGGCAGGAGGCCGTGAAGTTGGGGGCTTGCATTCGTGGTGGGGGGAGCATAGGTGATCGATAGGGGCGCACGGACGATATCCGGTGGGGATCCACAGGGGACGGTCGGCGGGAATCCACAGGCGCGAAGATCCGGATGGGGATGGGGGGGATGCCGATCCACAGGGATGGAAATGGGGGAACACCGATCCACAGGGATGGGGAGATCCAGACGGGGGACGGGGACGACGGAGATGTCCAGCGATGTTCGGAGATCACCTGGAGGGTGTGGGGATGCAGAGATTCTACTGGGCGGTGCTCGCGGACGAGATTCGGTGATGACCAGGAGAAGCCATGGAGACAGAGCCTTGTTCGGTGATGTCCGGCGGGTCGGGGGGGCGCTCGCAGACGTGATCCGGCGATGATGGAATCTGATGAGCAAGGTCTGAGCCTTGTGTGGGAGGTGATGGAAGATGATGGAATCTGATGAGCAGGGTCTGATTCTTGTGAGGAGGTGATGAGCAGGGTGGGTCTGAGAATGGGAGAAGGGAGATGATGGAATCTGGGGAGATGATGGCCTACGAAAGATGAGAGCGGTGAGACGAGGGAATTAGATTTGGGAGATGATGGGAAGGTTTGTTGGCTATGAACAGAATGGAGAAGATTAGGAATCGATAGAAGGCTATGATATATGTTGGTAACGAAGAAGAAGAAATTAAATTTATTTATGTAGAATCAAAAAAAAAAAAAAATATATATATATATATATATATATACACACACGAGAGGTACAAGTTTTAAGAAGATAAGAGTAGAAAGATACAGAAAAGAAAATCAAAGAAATAAAAATTATCGAAGACCAGGGATGTTATAACTTTTCAATATCTTTTTCAGAAGAACTTTTCCTGTGTGGAGCTTGTTTTGAAGAACAAGCTAAAAAAATATTCTTATCTTCTCTAGAATAGCAGCATTCCAGATAACACTGAAATAGTGATAGATGGGATCACCATTATTGATAAATCCATAGAAAGACTCTACATGTAGTACAAGCCATTTTGGGTGAGTTTCTAAGTAGGTGTATTGGCTAGGCATGAGGGTGTAAGATGGGCAAGGTTACAATGAAGCGTTTCGAGTTATCATGATTGAATCAAACTTAGCAGCCCTCTAATATTTATCCTCTAGCCAAACATCTTCAAGACCATTGAGAAGCTGCTGTACAATTTTGATCTACTACCCGCTGAGATAGATCCTCAAATAGATGGGTAATGGTAGTTGCTCCATAGCACACATCCTGCTAGAACCGAATTGTTGCTCCGTCGCCCTCTTTGAAAGAGACACAAGTTTAATTAGCAGGCACTGAGTTCCTTGCAAATATCCTGCCAAACTGCAGACATCCTCCTATTGCTTCTTCACTCTCATACCAAATTTCTTCTTCACATAATAAGCATGCTTAACTTCCTTCCACCAAGGGCAATTTGAACCTACCATGAATTTCCATGCCAATTCAGCAAACAGTGCAATGTTCATCTGCTCGATGTTTTTTATTCTTAGCCCACCCTGCTCCTAAAACACCTAAAATGATAAAACCATTCACAGTTCTTCCATGACACACTAACAAACTAAATGATGTGTTAGAGTAGGTATTCTTGCTTGATTGTGATTATTTATGTGCAGTTCAACTATTTAAGTTCTTACAGAAACTAAATGAGCCGTTAGAGTAGGTATTCTTAGTTGATTGTGACTATTGATGTGCAGCTCATTACAGTTATGCTCTCAAAATGTTTGTGTATGTTTCCAATCGAATATAAAGAATATACGGTTCACTCTTATGTCTCAAGATTTTCTTTTTCAATCCATTATCCCATGAAACTCATGCTGTCATGATAACTTTAACAATGCGATAAAAATGGATTTGTATTAAAGTGAAAAAAAATGCATGTCATTGCCAACCTGGAGATTTTAACAGGGGAAAACTTACATCTTCTGGCAAAAATGTTGCAACACAAAATGTTATACTGTTCTATTGCATTTGCAAAAGGAAAAAATAAAAATAAAAATAAAATCATAATCTGAGCCATGCTAATTCTTGGTTTTCTGACCATCAATTGCTAGTTAACTAATTTCTCATCATTTCTCTGTAGCTAGGCATGGGGAGTGCCTTGGAAACACTCTGTGGTCAAGCTGTTGGTGCTGGCCAGCTTCACATGCTAGGAGTCTACATGCAAAGATCATGGATTATTTCTGGAGTCACAGCAACGGTTCTATCACCAGTTTATGTGTTCACATCACCAATATTAAAGCTAGTTCGACAGTCGAAAGATATATCGGAAGTCGCTGGCAAATATGCTACATGGACAATCCCACTATTATATGCCTATGCCATGAATTTTCCTCTGCAGAAGTTTTTCCAATCTCAGAGCAAGGTCTGGGTCATGGCTGTGATTTCTGGGGTGGTTCTGGGCATCCATGCACTGCTAAATTGGATCTTTGTAATAAAACTGGGTCATGGGTTGCTGGGTGCAGCAGTAGCTGTGAACATTTCTTGGTGGCTTATAAATTTGGGTCAGATGATTTATCTTGTATCTGGCTTCTTCCCTGAAGCATGGAAAGGCTTCTCTCTGTTGGCATTCCAAAACCTGGCAGCTTTTGTCAAACTCTCACTTGCATCAGCTATAATGCTATGGTAATTAAGTACCTGATTCCAAAACACGCACACAAAAAAATGGCCAATATGTCTACTACCTGGAAATATCCATCTTCTCTATCTTTAACCGAACAACTTTAATGACAGCTTGGAGCTTTGGTATTATACTGCGGTTATTATTCTGGTGGGCTGTTTACAGAATCCTAAACTAGCAGTCGGCGCTATTTCTATCTGGTTAGATATTCCATCCTTTGAAGATATCTGCTCCAAGAAACTTACTACTGTCTAAAATAACATTATAAATTTTCTGAATTTATATTACAGTTCATATCAATAGGTCGTGTAAGCATAGGATGTTTCTATATCTTCAAATGATCAAATATAAAATTTCCTCTAGCTGATCCATTTCCCATTCTGTATGTTATTAGCATGAACTATCAACTTTGGGCATTGATGATTGCTCTTGGTTTCAATGCTGCAGTCAGGTAGGCATTACTTCTTGTCAATTGTTTCCAGATCCTGGCATCAAAGAGCTACTGCCACAAGTGAGTTGAATATATTGTTTGTTTCTTACTTAACAGCGTACGAGTGTCGAATGAACTTGGAGCAGGTCACCCAAAAGCGGCGAAGTTTGCAGTATTTGTTTCTGTTTCCACATCAGTCTTCTTTGGGTTCATTTTCTTGGTCATAGTTCTAATCTTCAGAAAGGACATACCAAAGCTTTTCACAGATGTACCTGAACTGGTGAGAGAAACATCGAAACTGGGATATCTTCTGGGTGTTACAATCATTCTCAGCAGCATTCAGCCTGTTCTCTCTGGTACAATCTCCCTACAATAATGCTAAAAATTATGCATTATAATCTTTGGATAGCAAAAAATGGTTGGTAAAGGTGCTTTGGTACCAAGGACCAAATCCTATGACAAATAAATAAATAAAAAAGATCTCCATAGATCGTTTTTTTTCCTTCTTGTGTTAGAAAATGCAAGTTAGATGGGCTAACAGACCCAATTCCTTCAGAATTTTCAGCCTAATCCTGTAGGAATTTCCAAATAGACCCTAAGCAATGGTTTTAACACAAGAAATGTCACTAAAATTTGCAGGAGTGGCAATAGGAGCAGGCTGGCAAACCTTGGTTGCGTTTATAAATATAGCATGTTACTACGTGCTTGGGTTGCCCATAGGAGCTGTTCTTGGCTTCAAGGTCGGGCTTAAGGAACAGGTAAGACACTAGGAGGATGATCCTGTTTTCTTATCTTTATTTCCATTTATAATTAAAAGAATGACATCATGTTGTCTTAAAATGATAGGGGATGATGTAAAAAAATGAGCATATCTTTGTAATGTGTGTGTGTGTGTTATATTTACTAATTTATTTTTGTGGTGCAGGGAATTTGGGCTGGAATGCTAATTGGGACTCTGTTACAAACAGTTATTTTACTAACGATCACATTCAGAACTAAATGGGAAAGAGAGGTAGTTCAGATCATATCACTTGTGAACCTTTTATTTTCGATCTCCTTAAATTGAACACATTTTTTACATGAACAAATCAACAACATTTCTGCATAAAATCTAGAATCGTAATAAAAGAAATGACCAAAAGAAACAAAAACAGAGGAACCTTGAAGGAGCCTTGATATGCGAAGACTGCACTAGACTTGGTAAATCATGATTTCACTATTTTCATTTTAAAATTTATCATATGCAAAATGGGACTGACATATAAAAGAAAACTACCATATAAAAGGGAACATTCTTTACTTAAATTTGTCAAAATATGTTTACTAAGGAACACACCTTCACTAATGTTATTCCAACAAGGAGTTCAATTCAAACATCCATTGCTACAAGTTGGTCCTTGCGAACAGAGCCTGATCATGACTCCTTATGTTCTAATCCAAACTTGATGCAGCTTGTAACACCAGTTTCAAGTCACAAGATACAAGATTGGAATACTGCACTTTGCCCTTGTTTCGGCCCTCCATTTACCTTGTGACTAAAAGTTTTTATATGTTATGTAGGCTATGCTAGCAGAGGAGCGCATCAGGACATGGGGAGGACAACATGAGTCTCCAACAAGCATCATGAGAATGACCAGGCATGACACTGTGTGTGAAGATGACACAAAGAGGCAGAATCCAGAAACCTGAACAGAAGGTTAAAGTTTCATGACTTGAAAAACATGTTACCTTGTTCCACATCTTAATAGCACCTATCTTCCACAGCGTTTAATGCGATACCAAGATTGCTCAGGCTCAGATTCCTAATTCTCATCAGAAGCTGCAAAAGAAGAACTAAGTAAAACCGATGAGCTCTTATCAGTGGATTGTATCCTTTCAACATTCTTGATTTGCCCCTGCAAGGCAAGCACAATTTGCTGGCTCTATTTTGCATGATAAGGCACATTAATAAGGAAGTATCTATTTCATTTTCTTAATTTTGCACTGTGTGAAGACAGAATTTATAATTAATTTTTTTTTGGATAAGAATAGATAATTTATAATTATTCACCATGGTCTAAGTGATCCAAACTTGTATAATACTTTTTTGCCTGTTCTTTAATCCTTTGTTTGCATCTGAAGGACAGACTTTCTAAACTTTGCAACGCTGGAAAATATGACGCATCTATTTGGTGACCTCACATTTTGAAGTATTCCAGTACCTAATGTTAACCATTGAGCTTTATCCTAAGTGGCTGGTTTTATTAATCAAACAATAATCCATCTACACATCCTCCCATGATGTAAAACATTTCAGCTTGATACTCTTACCACATTGTTGTTTAAAACAAAACAAAACAAAAAAAAAGAAGAAGAAAGATTTATAGCACCACAATTAAGCCCTTTACTATAAGAAAATAGGTTTTTAGCGATGGCAAGCTTGTCATCGCTAATAAGACATTTTAGCGATAGTAAATGACATTATGAGAACTTGCAGTCGCTAATATTATTAGCGACCGAAACTAGAGTATTAGCGATGGCATACTCCATCGCTAATAATATTTAAGTTTTATTTTTTTTAATATTTAAAAATTTAGTAGCGATGGATACTTTTACTTTTAGTGACGAGATTGTTGTCGTTAATTTTTTAAAAATTTTTTAAATTATTTATTTTTTTATAAAATATATCAGCGATAGAGTTATTTTATTAGCGACAACATTTCTCATCACTTATAATATTTAAATTTTAATGCTTTAAATTTTATTTTTTTAAAATCTTTAGTTTTTAGAAAATATTATTAGCGATGAATAATAGTTTATTAGTGACGGAAATCAACTATCACTAATAAGTTCACTATTTTCAATACATTATTGATAATTTTTAGGGATAATTTTGCTATCGCTAAAAATGTTGATATAACTTCCCTCCAGGCCGGAGATTAGTCAAAAGTTTTAATCTCCACCCTCTCTCGTGTCAATTCCCTCCTCCCCTCGCCATCCAGCCCCTCCTTATATCGTCTGGCCCCCTCTCCATACCGTCCGACCCTCCATCCTATGCTGTCCTGGCCTCCTCTCCTGGCCGTCCGACCCCCTCCCCATGCCATACGCCCTCTTCTCGCCATCCGACCCCCTCTTCATGCTGTCCAGCCTTCCGCCTCTAGTCATTCAGCTCTCCTCCTTGCACCTTTCGGCCTCCTCTCATTATCCAGCCCCCTCCTTGCACCGTCCGGTCCTTCTCCTTATGCCGTCCAGCCCCCTCCTCTCATCGTCCGACCCCCTCTTAGCATTGTCCGGGCCCTCTCCTCGTGCTGAGCTCATCGTGTTGTGAGGCTCCCTTCTCATGTCGAGCTCACCATGCCATGAGGCCCCCTCCCCGCACCAAGCTTGCAGTGCCGTGCGAACCCCTCCCGCATCATGCGGTCCCCTCTCCAAGTTGAGCTCGCCATGCCGTGAGGCCCCATCTCCTCCTCTCTAGTAAGTGCCTCTATCTACAGCTGGTACTACTATACCAACCAAAAAACTTGAGCCATAATATAGATTAATTTTTATTTTTTTTATAATTATGGAAATGTTATGTATTGTTTCAGTTCTTAGTTTCCCTTCTTATTTGATTTCATCTAGAACTTTAATTTTGATATTATTTTTTCTAAAATTTACTATATTTTTCAAGTGAATTGGTTGTGACATTTGAACTTGTTTCTATTTTTCATTTATATTTTAATTACTTTTAAAAGTATTTTGAATGATTTTTTATAGATTTTTATTAGATTTTTATCCTAGCAACAGAAATTTCTATCAAATTGGTCTGTGATGAGTACTGAGATTGTGTTTGGTGGATTGCTAGAAAATCCTGAATGATAATCTGGATTGCTTGCAAGATAGATTACTACTGGATAGATTGTTAATAATGCTGATTATTATGTTCGGTATATACAGGTAATCTATCAGTAAGATTGATTACTGTATTTGGTATGATAAATAGATTACCGATAATATAATATCAAATTTCTGAAATATTTCTAAATCAAATTTTGCTGGTTATGTTGTTTAAAGATTCTATTTTAGCTTGTACTTTAACAATGCTAATGAGCTGCTGATTTTTGTTTGTCTTTTAATGTCAAACAAAACATTACCCTCGCTTAAAGGATTTCCACTTGTTTTATAATTTATCATCATTATTGACAGGCCTTTCAAAATGAAAATTCACATAGTTGACATTACCAACCGAAGCCTTCCATCGCTAGCTTTGCTCAGTCCATGCATACATGTAGGAGCACGTGTACCGGCACCGTGGGATTGGGTCATCGTGGTAGCCTGGCACAAATTCACCGACCTGGATACCTCGGCCGTGCTCTCCCACATCGTCGACATCCACACCCTCTCCTGCCATCTCAACCCCGCTATCGGCCACCTCCACATCACCCACCCCATCACCGTCTGTTCTCTGCCCCTCCACTTCCTTCTTCGCTGCGCCCTTAGCAACCAGGATGCCGTGATCTGCCATTGTGTCGAGTCCTCTATCATGGATGCGCTCGCTCGCTCTATGGACATCGTCACCTGCAATGCCACCCTCATGGCCTGATAGAGGTGGAGCGCTCCCCCTACTGCCCGCACCTGGATCGCCCCGATGGATGGATGCTCTTCCGTTAGGAGACCAACATCCGCTGCCGCCTGCTCGCCACCCTCATGGCCAACACCGAGAAGGTCGGGCAGCATGGCGCCGAGTAATTCCTCCAGAACGGCATCAAGGGGAGGGATATCGTTGAGCGGATCTGCAAGTACCTCGAGGAGGAGGACGGGCCGATGGTGAGCTAGAGGCGGGGCGATGAGCGGCCTGATACAGGGTTGGCGGATGGGCTGGAGGAGGAGAAGGAGGAGGAGGAGGATGAGCTGATGGTAAGGTTAAATCGAAGGCGGAGGAGGTTTTACAGAAAAAAATAAACCTTGCCGGTCACTGGCCATGGCTTGAACGGCGGTGATCTTCTCGGAGTTGACACGATGGCAGCTCACCGACGAGACGAGGCACAGGAGAGGAGCCGATGGTGAGATGGAGGCAGGGCTGTGAGCATTTGGGAAGACGATGAAGGTGAAAAGGAAAAAAGCTTTATAAAAGGACAGGAAATTTTATAAAAAAATATCGAATTATCATATCCCAGTAATCTGGATAGCCACCTCTCACTAAGGTAATCTAGATTGCCACATAAGATGTAATCTTGATTACCATTACAAGATAGATTATCATTTAAAAAAAATATCAAATATGGTTATCCGGTGGGTTCAGTTTAAAATTACCGGTAATCTGGATAGATTACCACTTACCAAACATAACCGAGATCTGATTGCTATTTCAGATTAGTGGAACAGTAATCACTTCTTTCTAAACATTGGTATATATCATTAACAACGGTAGTGGCGACGACACCAAAGTTGTCATTAAAAGTTAAATTTTTTACATTAATAAAATTTAATTAATTAATTAAAGAATTAATTAAAAATATTTATTTACTTAATTAATTAGTTATTTATTTTTTAAATTAGTTATTTATATAATTATTTATATATTTAATCAATTAATTAGAAGTTTATTTAATTAAGTAGATGCTTTTTTTATTAATTAGATGCTTATTTATTGATTTAATTAATTTGATATTTATTTATTCATTTAAATAGTTGTTTAATTAATTAATTAATTAATTAGTTATTTATTTAATTATTTAGATATTATTTATTTATTTATATATTTATTTATTTAGTTATTTATTTTATTAATTAGTTATTTATTTAATTATTTAGACCTTAATTTAATTAAGTAAATAATTAATTAGGTATGCTAGGATGCATGTCCTTAATACAAGAGATTCGGATCTCGACGTGTAGATAGAGTTGAAACTGGGCTTAGGCTAGCCTGATGGGTATCGAGTTGGTCTAAATATTGGCCATGCTTTGAGCCAAGCTTAAAGTAGATTAGGTTGGGCTTGGGTTCGGATAATAGAGCCCATTTAATTTTTGGTCCATGTTTGGCATTTCTTTGGCTTGTCCCTTCAGGATGGTGATGCCGAGATTGGCGACGTATATGGGATGGAAATGGGTTGGGTCCAATTTTAGGCTATAAAAATAATTATAATGCTATCCTTATGTTATAAAGAAGTTCCATACAAGTTTTAAAATATAATTTAAAGGTTTAAATTTAATAAACTTAGACCCAACCCAGAAAATGGAATGGATCCAATTTTAGGACCTGACCTGGATCCATGGGTTCTTAAAAATAAATTGGATTTGGTCTAAATGGGTAGGGTTAGGTTATGGGTCAACATGACCCATTTGTAGCCTTAGCGACATCGATAGTACAGCATTGCAAATACTAGGGACCTGGGCCTGAATATATATCTAGGTTTTAATCTGGCTTGACCCAATCTAAACTAGGACCTGAAACATGCTTAGCCAAGAGAAATATTTGAAATGATTTAAGAATTTAAAGACAAAGAATCCTCGTAACCTTCTTGTACTCTAATTTTTGGAAGGAGGATTTTTTGAAAAAAATGAGATCCTTGGTGGAGAAGCGCTCAAGATCGCAGGGGAAGACCTCGAAACTGTCGATCTCCTATGGTGGCCATTTCAGAGTGGGTGTCCTAGAATTGTTCTTCTGGTTCATGTCCATCTAATTATTTTGAATTATGGGTACAAATCAGCAACTAACTGCATTTCTAAATTGATCCCATCCATTGCCCATCTCTACTTCTTGGCATCAATAGTATCGCTTTTTTGTACCAGATTTGAGGCTCGGGTCCTAGATTGTTGTCCAAGATAGGGGAGGGCTACTTTCTCATGAAGATCGACTGCCACCATCTCCTCAAAAACCCCTCCTCCACTACATCTTTGCCATAAGTTTTCTTTTTTCTTTTTCTTTCTTTTATGACCTAATCCGAATTGGACCTGTATTTTATTGACCGGGACCAAGTAGTTATATATGGATCCAACCCAACTCCAATAACTTTATGAATCAAAAATTTAACCATAGAACCAATCTTACTAGACCTGATTTTTTATTGGACTGGATCTGGGTCCAATATCATGACCCGATCAAGAAATCGAGTTAGATCAGAGTTACTCATGATCAGGTCTGACTCGACCCATTTACACCCCTACATGCATGCTTATATGCATGCATGTATGTATTGTTGATCCCTGGAATGATTTTAATGATTACAAAATATTGGAGCATGTATTTGATACTAATACTTTTTAAGTATTTAAGAAGTTTTTGTAGGGTATTTCTAATGAACAATCATCAGCCTTATATTTCTCAAGACCTTTGAAATGAATCAATGTATTTAAGAAAAAGTTTCATGTATATTTCAATCTTTTGAGAGCCCTAAGTAAATTCAATTGCATATTCATGAAAAAGGGCCAAATCAATATAATTTTAAGTATAAATATTTTAGAATAGGTTTAGAAGTTGTTTGGAAGATGTTTGGAAGAAGTTTGAACCTATTTGAAAGCCTTTGGAGAAGTTTCAACTCGAGCCGATTCTAATGGATAGAGCTGATACATTTCTTGGCATGGCATACCACTTTTCTGATACAAAACATTTGAGCCAACTCAAAGAAGATCAGAGCCGACTCTTACAGAGTGACAAAAATTTGCTTCTGAGATTTCAGTCAATTGAGCCGACTCTAATTTGACAAGAGCCGACTCTCACAGACTGTAGAATTTCTTCACTGACAATCTGAGCCGACTCAAGTTTTGCAAGCCGACTCGACTCCCAGAATTTCAACAACAATGGCTAGTTCCAGAATTCAAATTTTTTGAATTAAAAACCTTCCAACAGCTAGTTTTTGATTCCCAAGATATTCTAACAGTCGTATTCATCTGAAAATACTTCAATAAGCTATAAATAAAGGATTTAAGGCAAGAGAAAAGAGCTTTTAAGAGGGTATTGAATATACTAAGAGCTTTCAAGTGGAAACTCAAGTTCTCTAACAACTTTTAACTAACTTCTTGAGTTAATCTTTGAAGAGTTAAGAAAGCCTTGAAGGGCATTGAAGAAGCATTCAAGAAGGCCTTATTAAGAGCTTCAACTGCAACCATTCAACACATTGGGTTTGTTTTAGTGTTACTTCTTTTGTTAACTCTATTTTTGAGTTGTTACAAGTAAAGCCGATGGTTGTAGCTTGTGAATTAGTTTTATGTTATTGGTTATCCTTGAAAACCAAGTTGGGTTGTTAGTGAGCCCGAAAAAACTAACTTTATATTGAGGTTTGGATTGTGAGCCCGTAGAAAAACAATTCGATTGTATTCGGGATGAATATAGTGGAAATCCCAAGAGTGCACCTTGGATAGTGGACGTAGGAGCTGGGTTGCTCCGAACCACTCTAAATCTTGTTGTGTTTGTGTTTGTTCTTACTTTTGTATTCTTATTTACTTCCGCATGTAATACTCTATCTACTTCACTCACCACACAAGGTTTCAAAAGGCACATACTTGCTAAAATTTTTTTACAAACCCAATTTACTCCCCCTCTTAGGTTGGCCAACTAGGCAACATATATGTTTGTATGTATGGATGGATGGATGGATGCATGCATTTATGGATAATGCATGCATGCATGTATGTGTATGCATGATGAATGTACACATGTATGGATGTATGTAAGTATGTATGGATATATGGATGTATATATGTATGTATAAATATATATGGATGTATGTATGCATGTATGGATGAATGTATGTGTACATGCATGTATATGTATGCATGAATGCATATAGGCATGTATGTATGCATGCATGATGTTTGTATGTATATATGTATATATGCATGTATGGAGGTATATATATATATATATATATATATATATATATATATATATATATATATATATATATATATATATATATATGGATGTATGAACATGCATATGCATATATGTATGTATGAGTGTGATGTATGTATGCATGCATGTATATATGTATGTATGCATGTATATATGGATGCATGTATATATCTACGTATATGTATGCATGCATGTATATGCTTACTAAGATTTTGTATTAGTTATTTTAAAAAGCAAGAAAACAAATTTTAAGAAGAAAACAAATTTTAAGAAGAAAAAAATTTACTTTTCACAAAAAAATAATTATGTTTATTATTTTTATTTTTTATGATGTTAATAAACATTGCTTATTCTTTCAGTGAAAAATAAGCATCCTTAATTTTGTAAAACTGTGCTTTCAAAAAATCGAAAAGTAAAAAAAATATACTTTTTAGTAGCTAACCAAATGCACTTTTGATTTTATATAAGTATTCAAAACTTTCTTACCAAAAAATCTATGTGAGACTAAACATACACCTATACAGGTCCCACAAATCTAACTTGGACTCAACCTATTTCTCAATTTATCGATGGGTTGAATACGGATTTCACAAATCTTGGCCTAGCTCATTCATAATTCAAATGACTCATTTTGTATATCGAGTAATTTTTTGTCTACCACACTTGGCGAAGAAAAAAATACACTGCTTCATTTGATTAGACCACAAAGGTATAATTAATGAGATTGTACTAGTTTCCAATGTTGTATGTATCTAACATAGCTTAGCTTTTACTTTTCAATTTTTTTAGGATGAAAATACCTCTCTCCATTTTTTCAAGTTTTTAATGAGAAAATGCCCCTCCCTTGTATAGTTTTTATAACTTCTTGAAGGAAAATTATGACATTTCCGGGCCAAATTATGACATCTTGGTATATGATATCTATCTTTTTAAAAAGATGTGCGCGCCATTTTTGTCACTTCCAATTTTTTATTTAAAATTTTTAATGATAAAATATTTTTCTCCTTCTATAGTTTTTATGATTTCTTGAAAGAAAATTATGACATCCTAAAATAGGATGTCTTTGTCTTTTCAAGAAATAAGAAGGGCATTTTTGTCATTGAAGATTTTGCTAATTTTTCAAAGATAAAAATGTCATTTTTCTTATATGATTTTTATGATTTCTTGAAGAAAAATTATGATATCCCGTAATCAAATTATGATATTTCGGGGGACAGGATGTCTTTATATTTTCTAAAAGATGTTAGAGGCATTTTCATCATTGAGAATTTTGCCTAATTTTTTTATTTTAAATTGTCAATGATGAAAATGATCTTCCCTTCTATAATTTTTATGACATCCTGAAAAAATCATAACATCCTGTAGCCCAAATCATGATTTCCTGTAAACAGAAAATTATAACAACTACATGAGAGGAGAGGCATTTCTGTCGTTAAAATTTGAAATCATGATTTTAAATAAAATTATAATATCTTGTATCAAATTATGACTTTCTATAATAGGATATCATTATTTTATGACATTCTATGCCAAATTATGAGGATATCATATATGTAACAAGATGTCATATATAATTTTATAATATCATGTGCCAAATTATGAGGATATCATAATTTTAATAAAATTAAGACATTTCATGATTCATGAAATATAGGATGTCATAGTTTTAAAAATTATAATTTTTTATTTGAAATTATGATTTTCTTTGAGTTATAAATATTTTATAGCAAGTCATAAAGATATTTTCAACATAAAATTTACGAACGCTATTTTTACCCGGGGTACATCAAAAGAAAAATCCTAGGTATTATGGGACCATATTAATGTGATCTGACGTAGGCCCACTAATTAGTGACTCTAGGCCTGGATCTTTAATAATTAAGCCAAGTTGTGTCTATCAAGTTGAACCGGTCTTGACTCGTCGCGGTTGGAGTCAATTCTTTTCTTTTTTTTTTTTTCTTATGAAAAGATAGGCATTTTTTTTAATGACCTAATTATTCAAGTCAACTCTATCCAACTACTCTTCAAGTATTCTTCCAGCGTTACGACCTAATCCACATGTTCATCTATACTTTAAAAACATCCTGAATTATTAGTTTATTTTTAGAGAAAGAGTCGAGCAAAAACTGACCTAATTTTTATTTAGGTCAGGAAAAAATAAGGTATTTTTTAAAATTTGTCTACACGTATATGGTTATAGGAGTTAACCCGAGAAACTCGATTCAGCATTCTATGTTATGAGAGTCACTTGAGTTCAAAATTTGACTCACCAGGCTTGGATAGATATTAGACCTATGTCAATTGCCAAACCCCCACAGCCAATCTACCATGCACAATAAGTACGTAGGCCACATAACCGAATCGAATTTGGTTGATTTATATATCAACCTCGATGGATTAATTTCTAAACAAGAAGCTTGACAGTATTTGGTGGGTCGTAATTAACCGTGTCCAGAAGCGCTTAAGAAAAGATGGATACGATAACGAAGGATGTTTTCTACTATAAAAGCATGCATGCGCACTTGCTACGTGCATGGAGATATATTCCAATATAATCTTAATCATGACTTAAATCCTCACCATCGGGAAATCAATCTCTTACGTAACATTCACTGCAAACTAATCTCTTTTATTTTCGAATGGTATCGGGCATCATATATGCTTACATGTTGAGCTAAAAGTATGGTTAGATGGGATCTCATGAGAGAGAAAATTGATAGTCTAGTTAGCTGACATTAATACTAAAGCCTTTTGTCTCTTTCTTAAAAAAATAGAGATAATCCGGTAAGAATGCACATCCACTAAAGTAGAATCAAGATCGCTGGAAAAGGTTTCAATACGGGAAGGTTCATTGTAATTTAAGACTTTGCAAGGTGAACTGCAAAGAAGTTTTGGTCTACCGGCAGTTCAAAGGTCACGAGTAAACCATCAAATTCCTGATACTTTACGTGAGAAACCCAGGTCACGGATCTAACGCTTTGGCGGGTAAGAGCTAATGCCAAGTCTATAAGTTCACATTCCAAATTCCAAAACTGCGAAATAAGCGATAAAGTCATGATTAAAGAACCTACTCGGGTCCCAAAACGAAACTCCCGCGAAACTTCCTTCATTCAAACCCGCAACGTAAGCCGACACCTAGCCGCAACTTCTACGCAACTCTTCTAATTTCTTTTGTAGTTTTAGCTTCTTTTTATTTTTTAATTGCCAAAGTCGGCTTGATCAATACCTCATCAGTGACCACCATCTCCTATAAATGCTTATTTCCTCCTTTTACCTTGCCAATTTGCTTAACGAGAGATCGGAGAACCAAAATGGCCAACGTAGCAACCTCAAAACAATCCAAAAGATCGCCTCGCAAGAGCTTCAAGCTCAACTTTCCCTCTCTCTGCCGCCAGGTCGATGTCTCGTTGCCTACCGCCGTCTCCTCTCCCTCTCCCTCCTTCCGAAAGGATCGGACCGACGAGCTCCGCGACGTCTTCCAACACTTTGACCAAGACCGGGATGGTAAGATATCGGTCGGAGAATTGAGAGCCTTCTTCGTGTCGATGGGGGAGGAGATTCCGGTCGAGGAGGCGGAGGCGGCGATCACCGAACTTGACAAGCACGGTGACCGAGTCATGGACTTTGGAGACTTTGTGGGGTTGATGGAGAAGGAGGGGGGAGAGGAAGAGAATCACGAGGACTTGAAGAAGGCGTTTGAAATGTTCGAGGTGGTGAAAGGGTCGGGGAGGATAACGCCCAGGGGAGTGCAGAGAATGCTTAGCCGGCTGGGCGACGAGCGGTCGTTCGAGGAGTGCAAAACCATGATAAAGGCTTATGACCTCGACGGCGATGGCGAGCTCGACTTCCATGAGTTCCACCAGATGATGAGCTGAGTTTTTGTTTGGTAAAAAGAGTGGCCGTGTTTGTCTACAAACAAACACGTTCTCTTCGCTCAACAAGGTTTCTTTATAACATGAGATTGTATTCGATCTATCTAGTTTTGTGTTGTGATCTCGATTGGATGCTTTTGTTTTGAATGTAAATGGGACGCATGATGCTAGCCCAATTTAAGCATGTAGATCTAAGAAATTAAGGTTGCCACATACCATGTGAATTGCTCCCAACCGTTCCTGTATTGGCTAAGACCGCCTTCTAAAATTCAGAAAGCTAACTGCTATTTAATTTTTATCCTTGTTTTAAGTGACACGTGTTAAAAGATGGTGTTGGGATATATCGGTTCAGAGACCGGTTAGACCGTCCGAACACTTCCTCCTGAACCAGGTATGTCGAACCAAAGCATCTAAAAAAGTCGAATAGTTAACGGACAAGACGAAGACATAACTCTCGTCTCAGTCGAAGAGTTAGCCTTCAGCTCTGCTGAAGACATAGCCCTCAACCTCAATCGAAGGCACGACCTTCGGCTCCGACCGAAGACATGGTCTTCGGCCTCTGCTAAAGATATAATCTTTGGCTTCGGCACCTGTGTCTTCGGCTTTGCTAAAGATATAATCTTCGGCTTCGGCCAAGTGCCATTCCAAAGATATCTCAGGACGAAAGCACACCTCCGATCCAGTCACGGACACTCCTGAAAAGGAAGCCCGAAGGCAGATCTCCAACATACCTCAAGCCCACAAGAATGTAGGAGATAACAGTTACGATCGACTATTACCTCCAGAGCAGAACTACATCAAAGTGACCACGTGGTCACTAAATCCAATTGTAACGTCTCCGGCCTGATCGAACCGTTTAATAACCGCCCATGGTTACGGACGGAGGGAAACTCATTAACTCCCCCATCATAACCGCAGGAAAAATGGCGAAACCGCAGGCCGGACCAGCCGATATAAATACCGGTAAGAGGGGACATTCTAGGTAAGGGCACAACAAAACCCTGAAAATCTAGAGTTCTTTTCTTCGCCATCCTCCCTCCTCAGAATCTTCCCATTCTGTTGCTGGAGCCCGCCTTTGACTTAGGCATCGGAGTGTCCCCGCCGGAGAACATCTAGCCAGGGATCTGTTTTGTTGGTAAACCAGGGAGCGAACCTGTGATCCAATAGCTTCGCCCAGTTGGAAAAGGAATTCCACGCCAACAGATGGAACAGAGATTTTTTTTTTTATTTTTCTAAAAAATCTTTAGATTTCTTGGTTCTATATAGGTTCATAAAATATCTATCTAGTTATTATGGTAAAAAGGAAAACAGGCAATCCCTTTTTTTTGCCGATGCTCTAGTACTCGTGCAAACCTTCCGATACTTTTAAAATGTGTTAAAAAATAACGATGCTTTTTAAAATGTTATTAACTCTTGATGCTTATTAGCATCATTGGACTCTACTAATCCATCCCCCAACCGACCTCATCCATCCTAAATCTCTAACTTTATCTTCTACTCTCTCGAGCCCTATCATCGGATGGTAGCTTCCTTCGACACTGCCCCCTGATTGAGTTGTGTTATACCTATCCGGCTCACCACCGAATCGTGCCGGTTTCTTTTGGGGGTCCGACAGGACCGGCCCCTCTGAGAGGTTCGACGGCCACTCCTTCTGGGGTCCGGCTCATCATCTCCTTCGATAGCCGATCCACTGAGGCAGAGGTCCGACGGCCACTCCTTCTGGGATCTGGCTCATCTATCTTCTTTGGCAGCCAACCCATTGGAGCAGAGGTCCGACGCCCACTACTGCTGGGGGTCCGACTGACTCGTTTCGGAACCCTAGAGTGTTCTAGAAGGCCCTTCTGTTACAACGGACTCTGCCATCGCAGCAGCGCTGCTCCACTACTCCCATGACGCTGCCATCTCAGGGCACCACGTGGCCACTTTTCAGATTTTCATAGGGGCAAATCGGTCTTTTTTGGCCTATCCCATAATAACTTTTGGACTGTTCCGTGCCTATATAAGGTATCCGGAGGACCCTGCTCGGGGTAAGTTCTCTCTTCCTTCTCTATACGTTGCTGTATCTTTAACTCCTCCATTCTATTGCCTTCAAGCTCTTGCTGACTTAGACATCAGAGTATCCCTCGCCGGAACACCACCGGTGCCTTGGAAACTTTGTTGCAGGTCGACCAGGAGAGGAGCGCTCTAGCACCGCCGACCAACCTAGCCCAGGAGAAGATACGGCAACAAGGTTGACTCAAGATCTCTACTCAGGACATGCATCATCCCTCAATTCCCTTCTCATTTACTGATTTTGATCGTTCTTTTGTTCGTATGATTTTTTTTTTTTGGTTTCTATTTATGTTGTTCAATTTTCAACTTGCAAGGCAATGATTGTAATTGGCTGTGCTTCAGTAAATTTTTTCTTTTATGCATAATAATGGATTGGATGGCCTTGGTAATCGATTGGGCAACCATGTAGCTGTCCCATCTTTTTTTCAGTGGTTGGTGGTCATGATTTGTTTATGATCTTTCCTGCCGTTGCACTTGCCATGAGCTATAACCTTTTATATATATATATGTTGCTACCAAGTTACCCTCGGTAGATCATGATGGCACTTGAGAGTCCTCCGATCTTATGTAGTAAGACAGAGAGCTACTTCCGATTGTTTCGGTAGGAGAACATGCAAAAATAAACCCTAGGTTAGGGTTTTCGATAGGGACCCTTCGATGCTAAAATCAAAAAAAAGAAAATAAAAGATAGGCAACAACAGTTAGAGCTGAGAGTTAAGTGATGACTGTATGAGTACAAGAATGGTGGTATCAAGAACGTATCTTGCCGGGGATTCCTCTTATCTATTTATAGGGTTACACAAAGTAACTGAATGTCATTAAGAAAGTGGTCCTTTCTGACATATGTAATAGATTCTGATAGTATTTTAGAATCTTGTCCCGAGATCCTTTCCGTTAGTATCCTTTCTATTAGGGTGGATGATCCTATTAGGATTCTGCCCCCATGAACTTGTCCACGATGCCATGATCGCTGTCGGGACAATTGGATAGCTAGAATTGGCCGGGACTAGTTGTCACTACTTGCTCAGATGTCATTGGGTTCGAGTACTGAACGGGTTTGTTCGGTGCTGAGGGAGATGGACTTAGCCAAGGGAGGACCTAGCCAAGAGAGGAATCTCGACATCGTAATGTACCCAACTAAGTATGGATCTTAATCGGGGCTCAGTAAGTACTCGGGAGATGCATAATAGGGGTATGAGCCATAGCTGGTTAATTTGGCAATGGGAGTTGGCCACTTGTCGAAATCCGGTTACTTTGGTAGAACCAAGGCTCCGATCGTAGCCATTTAAGGGCTTGCATAAATAGGAGACCCTTGTTATAGTTGCAAGAACTCTTGTCGGTAGAGAAAAAATCAGAGAGGAGAAGGGAGAGAGAGAGAGGAAGAAGAAGCTGTCCATGCTTGAACCCTCCAAGGCATCCCCAGGTCGGTTTCTTTCTCCATCCCTGTGTTCCCCTTCCAACTTGATAAGTTCATAGGGGTTTGGTAGGTGTAGGTATTCCTTTTATTCTTATTGTTCTAAGCTTCCTTTGCTCGCCTTTATCCACTTATTGGGTAGAAGCATTTTCTTTAATTTTTTCTTGATTCTCTTGCTTCCTTGATTCATTTTATGCTTTCGAGAGATGTCTTCCAGTGATGATAATTACTCGATGAGCAACTTCTCGGGAGCACAGGAGTCCGAGGACTCTTCAATAAAAGATTAGACTTCTAGGAGTTCATCCGAGGAGGAGAGTTCTGAAAGTAAACAGATGCAGGTGGTTTGACAAGATCCTACACTAGGCATGCAAACATCTGCGGGAGCAGATTGGGTTTTAAAACAATTTTTAAAATTCACGCAGCGAAAATCTGCTCCGCCAGGAACTAATCTAAATCTAGTTGCATTTAGGCATGTATAACCATATAAAATATTTATAAAATATTAAACAATTTAATCTATCCATGTATGATTAAAAAATAATTTTCCATACCTTTTATTCTGCCTGGAATAACTCTAGAATAAACCTGGAATAGACTGGAATAACAGGAATAAAGTTATTCCAGTCGTCTTCCTCCTTGGGACCCTGTTTTTGGCTTGCAAAACATCGTTGGAACACCTCCTTACGGACCTCCGTTTGCTCCTAAATTTGAGCAGCAGCAACTTGGACAAGTCTTCTTTGATTTTCCACCAATAACTGCAATCAAATCTTAGCCAAAAAAATAAAATAAATCACCAAAGTCTGCTGCCAGATTTCTGCAGCAGAACTGGGTAGCAGACTTTGGCCTTCGTTTCGGAGCAGCTGGAGCGATCCCGGCTCACGTGGTTTGCTCCTAGGAGTAGAAAGGTACTCCCTCTAGAGGGGAGACATGCCCGGGGCTCTCGGATCCGCCTCCACGCATGGTGCTAGCTGCCGAAAGAGGGCTTCACGGTCACAGAATTCTGCAGCAGAAATGGGCAGAATTTGAGCTTGAAATAATGGAATTTTCTCTCCCTCTAAGGCTTTTAAACCCAGTCCAAAACTCTCTCCTTAAGCCTCTCAAAGAAGAGGAATGCCCAGATCTTTTTATTGCTTTCCCTTGGATCTCGCACGGTGGATAATTTCCCAACTCATGGTAAAACCTCTCTTTTTTTTTGAAAACAGGGACGGGCTTGGTGTTTATATAAGGTGCAGGGAGAAGACAACGGAGAGGGTGGGAGGCCAAGAGGTCATCGGCTGCAGTTAACCCATTTAACAGCCATAAACAAGGGATTAAAGCCATTAATCAACAGTGGAGGGAGAAGAGGAAGAGACGCGCGCGAGGACGTTTGGCATTCCCGATGTTTTGGAAATTTTATTTTCTCATTCGTTTGGCCTTCCAGCAAAAACAAATGACCGTGTAAACGGTCCAAGGAGTAAACATTGGTTCAAATAACCGGTCCAAGCCAAAAATTGGTTCAAACCCAATTTTTAAACCACTTGGATCAATCCCATAAAACCAAACGGTTCAATCCAATTGAACCTGGTTCAAGGAATAAAATTGGTTCACAACCAATTAGAGGCCGAAACGAACTCCGAATCAGTTCAAAACTGATTCAGAAAAATCCTGGCACAGTGCTGGTCAACCCGGAACATTTTCCGGTTGACACAGATAAGGGCAAGACGGGGAAAAGAGTGCTAAAAAATACTGTGACCATAAAATCGAGACGATTTCCAATCGTAATCGGTATCCGGATCAGAGAGTTATTCTCTGTGGCGTGTGACCTCATAGGTTCGAACCTAAACGGTAGCACTAGAATAATTTTAGTACCAGCACAGGAAACCATCTAGCAATGGGTCCCGACATCCGGATAGGTCGAAGATGCGGGAGCAAACTATCGAACCTCTGGCATATGGTTACTATATAATTCATCTCTTTGACCTCTAATGCTCAAGACGACTGAGATTGGGCTGCCAACCCAGACTAAGTCAGTCGACTACGTGTCTCAACCTCGCAAGCCCAGTGACTCTTCACTAAGACTACCCCGGCCGAGGATTTGCTAAATTGAGATACTGCGAGACATTCAATCCAAACTGTTTGGACAGGTCAATTCCATCTTGGTCCATCACTGCTCCACAAGTACTTGCCTGTACCGAGAAACCTTCCATCGCCGGATTAAAAATCCGGGTAGTCCGGCACCAAAGCACAGGGAGTTGCTTGCAAGCTACCGTGATGACCTCAGGTCAGAGGGACACATATACCCATATCCAATCGTGAGTATCCCTTTAGCAGAAAGGGGCTGCACGGAGTCACGTTCAATGAGATATCAAATATCCCACTTGCAGATCACATCAGTGTCACCACACTCATTTGGTCAAGAGGACAACCAAATGATGTGAACTACAACAACCTATACTTGATATATTCCTGTCCAGTACAATATATCCTTTGGTTGTGAACAGGATTTAAGGACCACTCGATACATCCTCTCTGTATTGAAGTCAGTGTAGTCCTAAGGACTTCATCACATTGAAAGAGTTCATTTCAGAAAAATTAAGTATGTGATGAGCTGCCAAAAATATTATTTTATTAATTCATAAAATGAGTACAATACTTAGCACAACCGCCTACAACCCAGGCGATTGGCTTTGGGACACAATTCCCAACAAGTTCAACTAAGAAGGAGAGTCCGGTGGAGGAGGAAGTCCCTGGCCTAAAGAAAAAAGTTGGGCAAAGCCTCTGTGCAATCCGACTAAACCCTCGGTAGGGCTAATGTTTGAGATCTCGATGATGATTGAGGATGGCATTGCTGGGATTTGTGAAAAGTATCGGATTCATGATACATTTCATCTCCATGTTTCGAGGTTGGAAGATCGAGTGACCTCTAGCCCGACCAACTGCATGGCCATATATGAGGAAGACCTTTGTACCAGCCTTCGCTTCCCTCTACATGACCTTATTCATTACGTCCTTGATCAATATCAACTCATCCCTAAACAACTCACTCCAAACTCTTTTCAACTTCTCACAGCCTTTGTGATCCTTTGTCATTTCCTTAGAATCTAGCCCCGACTATCATTATTTAGGGCTTTCTTCTCATTGAAGAAGCTTCTCGAGTCGAGCAGCTGGTAATTTTTTGGCCCCCGATGAGAGAGAGCTATCATCAGTGGCCTCCCTACCTAGAATCCATCATTGGAAACACTGATTATTTTATTTGTTTCGATCGACCATGGGGAACTCATGGAGTTGGGGAGAGTCGGATGTTTCTCCAAATAAAAATGATTGAGTGATTGAGTTCGATATAGAGGACTTCAACAAACCCCTCAACATGGAAGTTTCCCCTCTAAAGGAGCTTCTTACTAAGCAAAACTTGTACGATATCGAGTTGAGCCCGATCAACGACTCTCTTGATAAGAACTTTGTATTACTTATGCTCTTACTTGTACTTTAACTAACTTATTCATCTTACAGTTATGAGGACGGTTCCAGTAGAGAGGTTCTAAGAGCTTGTCCAGAAGAGACAGACTCCCGATGATGGTCACAAGAAGAAGAAGCACTTAGGGCCTTCCATTGGGGCTCCTTCTATAGCTGTGAGGGTGCTGACACTTCGGGTGACCTTCACTTTATCGAGGGACTCCACCTAAAACGACGAGGAGATGGAGATCATGGCCACCCCTACCACTGCTACTCAGGTTGCACCTTCAAGGATCCCGACTCCCACTATGTTGGTGGTGCTTCAGGGAAGGTGACAGCTACATCACTGTAAGGGATGGTTCCTTCAACTTCATTAGCACCAAGAGGTACCAAGCCTTCCTCAGCTTCGAGAGGTGCTGAGTCTTCCTTGACTCCAAGAGGTGCCAAGTCTTCATAGAGATCCTTTAGGCACAACACTACTATTTCTCGTGTCAGAGATGATGATGGATGGGTTCACTAAGTCTGCATCGGTCAGAGGGACTCAATGCTGCATGATCCCTCGTCACCTGAGAGCTGATAAAGCTAGTGCTGCTTCCCTGGGATGTAGATGAACTGAAGCCCAAAACCTTGGGTGAGGTGATAAACGAGATCTTCTCAACCATAGTCAGGGTAAGTTTTTCATAACCTCACTATGTATTAATTGGAAGAAGTTAAGCCAAGTGACTAGCTCTATTTGTTGTCCCCCTGCAGTTCCTCCATGACATGACGACCACACGCATAGGGATCATGAAGTACACTGACCTTGCCACCTCTTGGGAATCCTAGGTAAAGGAGGTGGAGGACTAGGTGGTGGGCTCTAACCATCATCACACGAAAGCTATGGAGAGGGAGTAGAACTTGAAGGAGAAAATGGCTGCTCTCCATAAATCCTGTGACTCTTGGATAGTGGAGAAGGAAGGAGCACTTGCTCGAGAGCACAGAGGGGCAGCTGATGTAGTGGCCAAACTAGATCGAAATGAAGTCCTCTCATGGCTGGCCGAGGCAAAGGCTCAAGTGGTTGAGGATCAGGCTAAGGCCATCGAGGAATGGGCGAGGGCTACCGATGGCCAAGCCAAGGATGCTGACGAATGAGCCAAGTCTACCAATGAATGGGCCAAGGTTGCTGAGGAGAAAGCTACTGCTTCCTAAGTGATGCAACAGTATAAAGACTCTAATGACTTTGTTACTAATGCCGCTATAGTTAGAAAGGGTGCATATCTCTTCGAGTTTGATGACTGCAAGAAAATAATCATCGAAGCCTACCCAACTTTGGACTTGTGCGGCATTACAGTGTCGGGAGAAGGAGAGGGTGTAGCCGAGGAAGAGGAAGAAGGTGCCACCGAAGAAGAAGAGGAAGGGGAGGCCGAAGAGCAAGTTATCGAAGGAACCAGTGCCGATGAAGAGGTTGTCGAGGACTGGCACATGAGTTAGCTGTGATTGGAGCTCTCGAGAAAGTGGCCATCACTCTCGAAGTAAAAACTTAGAAGATTTTCTTCTTCGATTTCCTTACTTGTATGGTTTTTTCTTCCTTAGACTCTAGTTCAATTTTTGTAAAGACTATATCAAACTTTGATCCAATTTTATAAAGATTTTAACTGATATCAATGAAAAGTTTGTTTTCTTTCTAATGATGACATGTTCAATGGGTGTTTTTATTTTTCCAAATCTCAATAAGTTTCTTAGTCGGTATGACTGTTATAGCTAGATATGCCATTCACCGATATTTCCATTTTGTAGATTTTGCTAAGTATCTTAGTTGGTATGACTATTGTAATTGACTAAGCCATTCACGAATGATGAAGTCATGCCTCTTAGTTGGCCATGAGATATGTCAGGCTAACTTAATTCCGGTTGTTGCCTTAGTCGGTGTCTAAGTTGATCTGAGCAATTCTTAGGATGAGAGGGTGTCAACTATGCTCTGTCCAATGTAGCTTTCAAAGGCAAATAAATTTCTAAGTTCTTTAGTCAGAAAAGTAGTCATCTTTGAATTGCTAAATATAGACTTACAGCAACCAAGAGTATACCACCCTTCGAAGACTGTCTGAGTGAACTTGATTGTGCTCTGTGCTCACTAGGTAACTTTGATCATCATCTCTTCATTTGGGATGCTTGCTATCTCAACTGGCTGGCAAATATCAACATAGTCAAGAAAGCTAACGAAAAGTAGTAAATCTGCATCGACTCTGCTGACTTCAATAAGGCATGTTCGAAGGACAGCTTTTTATTGTCAAAGATTGATCAATTAGTCAATGCCACTTCTGGACATAAACTACTCAGCTTCATAGATGCCTTCTCAGGCTACAACCGAATAAGGATATATTTCAAGGACAAGGAGAACACTATCTTCATAACCGACAAAGATATTTTTTGTTATAAAGTAATGCCTTTCAGTTTAAAAAAATATGGGAGCCACATATCATCGACTAGTCAATAAAGTCTTTAAAAATCAAATTGATCAGAACATGGAGGTCTAAATCGATGACATGCTTGTCAAGAGCTTCAAGAAAATTGACCACATCAAAAATCTAGAGGAAGCCTTTAATGCCCTTCATTAGCATCAAATGAAGTTGATTATAAGCAAGTGTGCTTTCAGTATCATAGCCAATAAGTTTTCCAGATTCATGTTACCAAGTGAGGCATTGAGACAAATCTGAAGAAGATCCAGGTGATTCTCAAAATGCGGCATCCATCCTCCAAGAAGGAAGCGCATAACTCAACGGGTGGATCATTACTCTCAGCCAATTTATCTCAAGATCAGCTAAGTGGTGCTTGCTGTTCTTCAAAACCTTGTGACAAATGCACAAATTCAACTGGATAAAGGAGTGCTGACAAGCTATTGAGAAGCTAAAGAAGTTCCTTGGATCTACACCCTTGGTTTCTAAGCTAGACATCGGAGAGGAGCTCTATTTGTACCTTGTCACATCTCTAAAAATACTAAGCTTTGTACTTATCCGAGTGTATAACAAAGTGGTTCAAAAATCCATCTACTATGTAAGCTAAGTACTCCATGATGCAAAGACTAGGTACTCTAAACCTGAACAGATAATTTATGCATTAATCATCTTTTCACAGTATATCAGGCCTTACTTCCAAGCATATTTAATAATTATTCTAACCGACCAACTACTCAAGGCTATCTTGTAATGGTCCAACACCTCTAGGTACATGGTCAAATGGATAGTTGAACTTAATGAATTTGACATCTTCTATCATCCGAGATCATCTATGAAGGCCCAAGTCATAGCCAACTTACTAGCTGAGCATACATGGTCAGATGACAAGCCTATAGAAGCACCTGCTGAGTGACCTGATAAGCAACCTTAGCCAGGGACAACCTGGATTCTTCATGTGAATGGAGCTTTGAAGACTTAAGAGAGCAAAGTTGGACTAATTCTTACATACTTGGAAGCAGTGGTCATCGAGTACGTTCTGCGCTTCTTGTTGTGATAACAACTCAACTATCCAGCCTTGACAAACTAACTATATCAACAATTAAGCTGGAGGCAAACCTTGGTAGAGTATGTAGGCCTAGACTGAGCAACCATGGCTATGTAACCTTGGTTGACTACTTTGGTCGAGTACTTTGGCCAAGGTTGAGCAATCGTGGTCGAGTAACCATGGCCAACTACTTTGGCTAAGTACTATGGTCGAGGCCAAGCATCTATGGACAAGTAATCATGGCCAAGTAATTTTGACCGATCAACCATGGTCGAGTAACCTTGGCCAACTACTTTGACTGAGGCCAAACAACCGTGGCTAAGTACTTTGGCCAAGGCCTTATGATACTTAAGCCCGAGTAACTTTGAGCAACTTAAAGCCTATTGGTACAACATTCCCTGATGCTTAGAGTCCATGATATTCAAGCAAGTGATGGAGGCTGACTAACCATGGCTATCCCATTGAAGATTAGTGACGAGCAAGATCCTAACATATACCATTATCTTAACAAAAAGACCTTAATAGAATGGATTCAAGAAATAAAATTCTAACATCCTAATAGAAAGTTATTATCTGTATTAGCATAGGCTACCTTCTTAACATAATTTAGTTATCTCGAGTAACTCTATAAATTGATAAGAGGGGATCTCTAGGGCTGACGTGGGCCAGGCCGGATAATAAAAGATCCCTAGGGATGGAAGTGGGTCGGGCCAGATCGGGCCACACCCCTACTCGAGCCTGGCCCGAAAAAAAATTTTGGGCTTCGGGCCAGGCTTAGGCCTGAATTTTTTTTTAAAACCTCAGGCCCAAGCCCAACTCGAGCCCGGCCCAAGCTCGATCGGGCCAGTCCGAATGCAAGCCCATCAAAAAAAAATTTACCGACTATCGGGTCGACCCGAATGCAAGCTCATTAACAAAAAAAAGGGTTTACCAATTGGCCGCCGGCTGAAGGAGGCAGATCGGAGCCAGGGATGGAGAGCCGCATGGTCGCGCCGGGGGCGGTGGATGTTGGGTGGGGTGCTGGGGTCAGGGGAAGCAGATCGGAGCAGGAGATGGGCCGCGACGTCGCATGGGGGCTGGTTGTCGGGTGCAGGCGCCGGGGTCGGAGGAGGTAGGTCGAAGCCAGGGAGGGGGGCTGCGAGGCTGCATGGGGGGCCAGGGGCATTGGGGGCAAGGGCAAGCTTCGAGGCCATCAGTGGCGTCGGGTGGGGTGGCTTGGAAACGAAGACATTGAAGAGGGAGCATCGAGTGTGAGGGGGCATCGCCGCATCGACCATCGGGTGCGAGGAAGCATCACCATCGAGGGCTGACCAGGGGTGTTGGCCATCGGGGGCTGACCGGGGGAGGAAGATGAAAACAGGAAACGAGAGAGAGAGACTGAGAGAGAGAACAGAGAGAGAGGGAGACGGGAGAATGGGAGATGAGAGAAAGAAATAGCCCGGGCCTGGATCGGGCTTATTTTCAGGCTAGATTCGGGCCAGTCTGGGCCGGGCCAAAGGGGTGCCCGAGCTTGGTCCGAAAATTGAATGGGCTCTATTTTAAGACCCGAAACCTGGTCCAATTTATTTAAAATATGACCCAAAGCCTGATCCAATTTTGGGCTGGCCCGAAGCCCATCGGGCTGGCCCTACCTAGCTTTAGCCCTAAGGATCCCCAACAGGTATGCTAGTTACCACCCTCACTCATTCTAACTTTCTCTTGCCATCTTCTCAACTCCTGCTATCGTTCGAATCCCTCACTGACTTAAGTGTCGGAGGATCTTCCACTGGTAGCCACTAATCAAGGAGGAATGTTCTTGCAGGTCTTTCTCCAACAGGTACTCAGGAGCAGGATCTCATCCCATCGAAGAAGGCAGCAAGAGCACCCAGTGCTGCTGGAGTTCTAGGGGCAGGTGATTTATTTACAACAGATTGGTAGGGGAAGAGAAGATCAAAGATTGAGAGAATCATGGAGGGACCAAAGACCTGATCGTTGTCATAGGCGATCAAAAATAATTTACCAACTCAACTCTATAGCTAGGGTGAGTCGGGATCGTATTCTTAGGGACCTTAAGGCTAAGTTATGATTTTAAAAAGAGAAGAAGGGTAGTGGTTATTGTGTAAAAATAAAAGTAAGCAAGAACAAAACTACTTTTAAAGATGAAGCAAGTAAAAGGATTATTTTAGGAGTGGAAGATTGGTTTTGCACTACTAAATAGTATTTCTTTTATAATTAAGATGTAGTTGATTTTAGGGATTTACCTCTCTTCCCTCGGCACGCTCCGTATCCATAATAGATCACGATGCATCTTTGGAAGACACTAGGTATCCAACTCTTCTTTTCTTAGTATGCCCCGTATCCGTAACAGAACATGGCACATCTCCAAAAAGCAAGAGTTATCCCTAAACTCAATCTAACAATAAAGCATAATAAAGATTGAATAAAAGAGAACAAATAATAAACTCATAAATAAAAATATACTCTTTTATTTCAGATCATAAAAATATAAAAGATTGAATTGCTAGAGAACTCGATTCTGCCTCATACAAAATCTCCTCTTTCCTCCTGCACTTTAGCACTAACTTGCTTCTAAGTTGATCCCCTCCTGTCCCCCTATGCAAAGGCTCTAGAGGGACTTCAGGGAGTTGATTCCCCAGGTAGAAGTACAGGAGCCTTTTTATAGAGTTTAACAGGGAAGCGATCTTTATATTTTTCATTGTGGGACTAAATATGAGAATCATACGGGTGGCCAGGATTTAATTCTATAGTAAATCAATGGCTCGATAGTCAAAATAAGCTTAGAATCTCATTACAATACTGCTTGATTTCCTTTTTGACATTGGATCTTGATCGAAGGCTTAAACCCTTTTTGATTGCTTTGAGATCTATGCTATCCTCCTTTGATGGTTCGGTCCCATCGCCCAGTGCCATCGTTATCTCTCCTTGGGCCGTAGCTGCTACCACCAGGACCATGCCAGACTTCATCAAACTTGCTCGTGCACCGCCGAGGGAGGTATCACCAGAGCCAACATCGTCTTCATCCCTAGTTTTTCGTCCAATTTCCCCTTCCACAGTCATGGGCTTCCATGCATTGCCTTGCTTCATGATGCCACCATGGCACGGAAAAGATGGCCGGCGATGAGCTCTAGACGAGGAAGGTGCCAACGGTAAGAAAATCTGGTGGAGTGGCTATAATCTACCTTTGGTTCACAGATCTGCACCGTGGACCATCTTCAATGGTTGTCCATGGACCGTTGGGGTGTCTGTAAACCATTCAACCAGTCCATGGTGGACCGGTTGCTTCAATAACCATGCAACTCCTTTAATAACTTTTAAATCTTGATTTTGGATTTATTTTAAGTCCGATTTGCTTCAAACATGTTTCATTTGAATTCATAAATTGAGCTCTTCGTATTGATGATCTTCTTTACTAAAAATGATATATAAAATTATTAATTTAAATTAAATAAATATAATTTAATTATTAAATTAATATTTTTATATATGTATATACTATAATTATCAAAACCAGTGTTCCTTTAACTAGTGGATTAGCAATAGCCATTCGCAAGCCTGGAGGGCAAATCAAGATCTGAGGCACGAGTGCCACCAGGTCCACTAAAACTTGTGAGGGCCATCAGAGCCTATGGGGCTTATCAAGATCCATGAGACTCATCAAGCCCATAGGGTCCATCGGTACATCTATGCTAGTGGGGCCCATCGATACACCAATGTCCATGGACCCACTAGCACATCGATGTTTGTAGGGCCCATGGCATATCCAAGCTCATGGGGCCCATGGCACAAAGATGTTCGCAGGGCCCACCAACATATCTAACCCATGGGGCCCACTAGTGCATCAATGCCCATGGGGCCTGCTGGTGAATCAACATTCATGGGGCCCACTAGCACAACTGGCTCCTTGAGCCCACCGGTCACTTGGTGATCCATCGTCCACCTTAAAGTTTTCGAACCCCTCAATCACTTAATAACCAGCTATTTGGCGATCCGTCACCCATCTTAAGATTTTTGAACCCTACAGCTGTTTAACAACTGGCCACTCGGCGATTCGTCGCCTACCTCAAAGTTTTTGAACCCCTCAGTTGCTTAACAACTGGCCATTTGGTGATCCATCGCCTATCTTAAGATTTTCGAATCCCTCGATTATTTAACAATTGGTCACTTGGCGATCCGTCGCCCATTTGAGGGTTTCCAAATCCCTCAATCGCTTAACAACTAGTCATTCGGCAATCCATCATCCAGCTCAGGGTTTCCAAATCCTTCAATGCTCAATAACCAGCTAATAGATGATCTATCATCTTTCTCGGGTTTCTACACCCTTTCGACCACTCAGTAACTAGCCAATAGATGATTCGTCATCTTTCTTAGATTTCTACACCCCCTTGGCCACTCAACAACTGGCTAACAAATGATTCATCATCTTTCTCAAATTTCTACACCCCCTTGGCCACTAAACAACCGGCTAACAAATGATCTATCATCTTTCTCAGGTTTTTATACCCCTCTGGCCACTAAAAACTTGGCCGATGAAAATGATTGCATTCAAACATCTTTCATCTCTCTCAAGCCTATTGAATCCCAACCAACCGACTTTCCAAAGTTAGGTTTCAAGTAATAACCAACTTGTCACGGTCGGGCTTCAAGTAGCAACCGATCATCTATACTAGACCCACTGAAGCCTGCTAAGCCCATTGAAGACTGAATAATTGACTAACACTCAGCTATAAAAAGTCAGGACTCCAAACAAAAGCATCAACAGAAATTTTCTATGACTTCAAGGTACGGATGCCACCACAGGTCGAGATCGAAGAAGTGACGTACTCCCTTTATCCAAAAACAACAAAAGTCGAAATACTTAATCATAGCATTTTGGATTTAAGAGTGAGGGATAATGTTATGACAATAATATCAATGATTAAGCTGGAGGCAAACCTAGGCCAAGCAACTATGGTTGAGTAACCTTGGTTGAGCACTTTGGCTGAGTTCGAGCAACCGTGGCTGAGTAACTTTGGCCGAGCAACCATAGCCGAGAAACCTTGGCTGATTACTTTGGTTGAGGCTGAGCAGTTGTGGTCTAGTAACCTTGGCTGACTATTTTGGTCAAAGCCGAGCAACCATGGCCGAGTAACCTTGGTTGAGTACTTTGGCCAAGGCCTTATGATACTTGAGCCCGAATAACTATGAGCAACTAAAAGCCCATCAGCATAACATTTCCTGATGCTTGAAGTCTATGACATCTGAGAAAGTGATGGAGGCCGACTAACCACAACTATCCCACTAAAGATTAGTGGCGAGCAAGATCCTAACAGATGCTGCTATCTTAACAAAAAGATCCCAATAGAATGGATTCGGAAAACAAGATCCTAATATCATACCAGAAAATTATTATCCGTGTTAGCAGAGGCTACCTCCTTAACAGAATTCAGTTATCTCGAATAACTCTATAAATTGATAAGAGGGGACCCCCGACAAGTATGCTGGTTACCATCCAAGCTCATTCTAGCTTTCTCTTGCCATCTCCTTCTTAGCTTCAATTATTTTTCAAATCCTTCCACCAACTTTAGTATCAGAAGATCCCTCGTCGGTAACCACCGTTCAAGGAGGATTATTCTTGTAAGTCTTCCTTCGAGAGGCATCCAGGAGCATGACCTCATTCTACCGAAAAAGGCAGTACGACCACCCATCACAGCCGAAGTTCTAGGGTAGGTGATTTTTTTATGCAACACTTCTCATTCAAAGCAACCAATAACCAAGTTGACTTTGAAGCCCTTCTAACCGGATTAAAACTTGCCAAACAACTTGGGATGGAAATTCTATGGGTCTTTACCAACTCTTAATTAGTAACCGGTTAAGCAACCGATAAATATGAAGCACAAGACCCGATAATGACTAATACCTTAATAAAGTGCGAGCCTTAATGTTGGCACTCAAGTACTTCAGCATCTCCTACATCCTCGACATGAAAATGTGAGGGCAGATGCACACTCTTTGCTGGCAACTTTAATGGGTGCTTCCTCGTTTGGATCTATATTGAATACTTGGAAGCTCCAGTGTTGATGAAGTAGAAGAAGTCTAATAAGTCATCCATGGATCAAGTTGGATGAATCTATTTGTCAAGTTCCTGATCATAGATATTTTTATAACTCCTTGCAGGTCAAGAGATTTGAATGCGTGGCTTCTCAATTTATATTGATGGATGGGCAACTGCATAAAAAAAAAAAAATTCATTCCCACCCATTATTTAGATACCTGCGAGCTGACTACGTACATCTAGGGGCAAATCCTTAAATTCCTTAGTTTTTTCTAAGAGGTATGCGATGAAGTCAAGACTAAAGAACCTACCCGGGTCCCAACACGAAACTCCCGCGAAACTTCCAACGTTCAAACCCTCAACGTAAGCTGACACCTGCCGCAACTTCAGCGCAACTCTTCTCAATTTTTTCTAGCTTTTTTTTTTTTTTTTTTTTTTAATTGCCAGAGTCGGCTTCAATAATACCTCATCAATAACCACCAGCTCCTATAAATGCTTACTTCCTCCTTTTACCTTGCCAATTTGCCTAACGAGATATCCGAGAACCAAAATGGCCAACGTAGCAACATCAAAACAATCCAAAAGGTCGCCTCGCCAGAGCTTCAAGCTCAACCTTCCCTTCCTCTGCCGCCAGGTCGATGTCTCGTTGCCAACTGCCGTCTCGTCTCCCTCTCCCTCTCCCTCTCCCTTCTTCCGAAAGGATCGGACCGACGAGCTTCGCGACGTCTTCCGACACTTTGATCAAGACCGGGACGGTAAGATATCGGGCGGAGAATTGAGAGCCTTCTTCATGTCGATGGGGGAGGAGATTCCGGTCGAGGAGGCGGAGGCGGCGATCACCGAACTTGACAAGCACGGTGACCAAGTTATGGACTTTGGAGACTTTGTGGGGTTGATGGAGAAGGAGGGGGGAGAGGAAGAGAATCATGAGGACTTGAAGAAGGCGTTTGAAATGTTCGAGGTGGAGAAAGGGTCGGGGAGGATAACGCCCAGGGGATTGCAGAGAATGCTTAGCCGACTGGGCGACGAGCGGTCGTTCGAGGAGTGCCAAACCATGATAAAGGCTTATGACCTCGACGGCGATGGCGAGCTCGACTTCCGTGAGTTCCACCAGATGATGAGCTAAGTTTTTGTTGGCAAGAAAGAGTGACCGTGTTTGTCTACATACATACAAACGCGTTCTCTTCACTCAACAAAAGGTTTTTTTATAACATGAGATTGGATTCTATCTGGTTTTGTATCGTGATCTCTATGTTTTGAATGATAAATGGGCCGCATCTGTGGATGCTAGACCAATTTAAAAGTTGAGCATCGTAGATATGAGAAATTAAGGTTGCTACATATCATGTGAATCGCTCCCAACTGTTCCTGTATTGGCTACGGCAAGTAATATATGTGTGCCTTCTAAAATTCAGAAAGCTAACTGCTATTTATTTTTATCCTTGCTTTAAGTGACACGTGTTAAAAGATGGAATCGAGATTTTTTTTAATTTTCTAAAAAATCTTTAGATTTTTTAGCTCTATATAAATTTCTAAAATACCTATATATCTAGTTATTATGGTAAAAAGGAAAACAGACAATCCTTTTTTTTTTTTTTTGGCTAATGCTCTGGTATCGGCAGCTTTTGCAAACTTTACGGTATTTTTAAAATACGTTGAAAAATAACGATGCTTTAAAATATTATTAACTTATGATGCTTATTAGCATTGTCAGACTCTACTAATCCATCTCCCAACTGGCCTCATCCATTCTAAATCTCTAACTTTATCTTCTACTCCCCTGAGCCCTGCCGCCGGATAGTACCTTCCTTCAGTGTTGCCCCCTGATTGAGTTGACTCAAGATCTCTGCTCATAGGACGTGCATCATCCCTCGATTCCTTTCTCCTTTACTGATCTTGATCATTCTTTTGTTCGTTTTAATATCCACTTTGATCATCTCTTCTAGGTAGAGGATATCTGCAAATTTGCAAAGAAGGGACGACACTATCTCAGATTGGTGTCATTCTCCATAATTCTCACGGCATCGCCCAGGTTAAGAGCATCACCAAGAGCAAGATCTTTAGGACTGTCAAGGCTTGCTCACAGGATTTTTTTTTTTTTTTCAATTTTTTTTTTTAATTTGATGTGGGATTTATGCTATGGCCAGGGCTTGCTGAAGCATGCATGTAGCAGTACTGTTTTCTTTTTCTTGTGTTTACATGGCTTTTCTTTAATGTCTTTAGCATGATTTTTTTTTTTGTTTCTATTTACTTTGTTCAATTTTCAGCTTGCAAGGCAATGATAGTGATTGGCCGTGCATCAGTAAATTTTTTATTTTATACATATAATGGGTTGGATGGCCTTGGCAATCGTTTGGACAACCACCGTAGCTGTCCCCTCTTTTCCCCCTCTTTTGTTCACTGGTTGGTGGTGATAATTTGCTTATGATCTTTCTTGCCATTGCACTTGCAATGAGCTGTAACCTATATATGTATATATATATATATGTATATATGTATATATATATATATGTATATATGTATGTATATATATATATATATATGTATGTATATATATATATATGTATATGTATATATATGTATGTATATATATATATGTATACATATATGTATGTATACATATATATATATATATGTATATATATATATATATATATATATATGTATATATATATACATATATATATATACATATACATATATATATATATATATACATATACATATATATATATATATATATATATATATATATATATATGTATATATATATATACATATACATATATATATATATATATATACATATATATATATATGTATGTGTATGTACGTACGTATATTATTGGTGTCAAAATCTCTCATAAGGTGGCATTAAGAGAAGTGTGTGGATGATGGAGTGATGAGACATATGGCAGATACTATTTCTTGGAAGTCATTTGAGAGATAACATAAATCATTTACTAATGATCCCTGAAATGTTAGACTTAGTCTTGCTTGTGATTAATGAATTTCAACCATTTGAAAAAATATGGGTAGACAACATAACATTTGACCAGTTATTTTGGTTACTTACAATCTACCTTTTTGGATATATGAAAGAACTTTATTTGATGTTATCGCTCATAATACCCGGTCCCAACTCTCCTGATATGGATATGGATGTGTATTTATAACTAATGATTAAAGAGTTAAAAGAATTATGGACAATGAATTTAGAAACTTATGATGCTCACGTAGAACAAAATTTTAGGTTGCATGTAGCTGTATTATGAACTATTAATAATTTTCTTGCATATGGTTATTTATCAACATAATCAACATTCGGTTATTTGGTATGTCCCTGCTGTCATAAAGAGACATGCTCTCTTGCATCAAAGGAAGCACAAAAATTATATTATATAGGTCATCATCAATTTTTACACTAAGGCCACAAGTGGCATAGAAATATGACATCATTTGATGGTAAAAAAGAAGATTATGTAAACCAATTTTACTTACTGGTGATGAAATGCTTAGAGAACTTAATATGTTTTTTAAAGATTATTTAGTAAGGGTGCAAAGAAAAAGTATGACGCAAAAAATAGTATATATAATTGGAGAAAAAAGTATATTGTTTTATTTGTCTTATTGGCATACAAATATATTACATCATAATTTAGATTTTATGCAAGTAGAAAAAAATATTTGTGATAATGTATTAGATTTATTTATGAACATTAAAGGCAAAACAAAAGATACAGCAAAAGGATGCTATGATTTGGTGAGAATGGATATAGGATCGTAGCTTTACCTAATTTCAAGCAAAGCAAATGTGCAAATGCTTGTTGCACGCTATACATTATTTTTTGAAGAGAAGAAAATAATTTGTAAGTTTCTAAATAAATTGAAGGCTTTGAATGGGTATTTTTCTAATATATCTACATGTGTAAATAAAAGAGAGGGAAAAATATCAAGAATGAAAAGTCATGACTATTATATACTTTTACGGCAACTTCTTCCAATTGCAATACATAGATATTTACTTAGAGATGTTTGTGAACACTCATTGAGTTGAGTACATATTTAGAGACTTGTGTTTTAAGAGTTTGAAGTTAGATGTTTTGGATCGGCTTGAAAAGCAAATTTTACTGACATTATGCAAGCTAGAAATGATTTTTCGATCAGGCTTTTTTGATGTGATGATATACCTAGCTATGCATTTACCTGAAGAAGATAGACTTGTTGGACCCGTACAATATAGATAGATGTATCCAATTGAGCAATACTATGCACATTGAAAAAATATGTACATAACAAAGCTCATCTAAAAATTTCAATCACCGGAGATTATTGATGTAGAGGAAAATCCTGTATCCAAGATCTCGAAGATGACAGGACCAACAATCGTCCAATTGGACCAGCTTCGGGATGGATGATGAACCATATTTGGCTATCTTTAACTCTGGTACTTGGATCTATGATATTTCATGCATGGATAAAATGGATAGGATGTTCAGATAAACTGGACAAGTGGAGGGAAAACCCTGTCATTTTCTCAAAAGATAAGAGCCGGAAAAAGTACTTTGACCTCTTGGTTCTACAAATGGTAACCTTGGCATGCGACGCACCCGATTCACGGGATCTTGGATCCCTCCCAAATTGAAGATTTGACTCTACTTCAGTATTTACCTTTGGCCCTCCTAGTTCCTAGTAGGCTTAGATCGGATGGCCCTAATGGATAGCCTGTCAACCAAGGTACCGACTACTTAACCCTCGAATTAGATATATGCCTCCATTAACCCATTTACTTTCGATATGTTAGGGACTCGATTTCTCGAACCTTGAGTTCTACAGAACCTGGTTACAAAAGTTCCTCTAATCTACCGAACTCCGATGCAAAGCCTCTACTCAATTAGCTAGTCTTATAAAAACATCTCCCCGAAATATCGAAGCAGAAGTCTATCGATACTCATTCTGAAGGACCCTTCATAATAGATGAACTGTTAAGTCCCATAATCTAGGATATAGCTTAGCCATTAAAGAAGCATGGCCTTTCTCTAAGCCATATTTTTCGGAGCCATTGAGATAAATAGTTAAAATGTACATAAGACAAAACTCTCCATTAATAGAAAGATATCATAGGTAGACAAGGATGATCTTCATCCAAAAATCTGGGTGTTTACTCCAAGAGTCCATCATTCCCTATTTGCCAGATGCCATGTTGGATTATCTCTAAATTTCCCCTGAGATCAACTATAAAGGAGGGGGCACTTAATGAATCCCCAGGAGGTACCTACCCACATACTACCACTTCTACTCCTTTCTTACCCTCATGCATCTACTCTTACTCTCCCTGATTTGTCTGGAATACTGACTTGATCATCAGAAGGCCTTCATCAAAAACTCCTACTAGGGCTTCTTTTGTAGGTACAACCACCCCCACCTCCTCTCCAACTCACTTCGATAATCAAATAGATTCCAGCACCATCAGATAGAGGAAGAGCCTTCCTTTCACCCACTATTCAAAAAGTGATTTTTGTTGCATATCGCATGCCTCTAAAGGGTATCTCCATCTAGTGCTCAAGCACCGCCATTTCTCAATAGGATAGCCAAGCTTGAAACTAATTTTGGGCATTTGAGTTAACCCCCTTCCACAGGAAAGTCAACCTAATGCCCTAGAAAGACTCACCCAGTAGATGCATGAGTTAGCTGATATCATCCGAGTAATGTAGCATACTGCATCACTCATGATAGTGGCGACTGCACCTTTACTTGGAACAGGACCAGTCTTGCCATGTTAAGCCCCGGCACCTTTAGGAGCGATGCACTTGGAGCCATGATGACTCTCATTCCCTCTAAACAACAAGCAGGAGGAACTAGTTTCTCTCGTAGCCCAGGAAGGTCCTAGACAAACAAGAAGATATTCCCCTTCACCCTAATCAGATGAAGGGTTTACCCTGGCTCATCTACCTCAATTTCCTACAACACACTTAGTTAGGGATGCCAAGGTGGATCGTAAGCTTCTGGAGATAAATCAATGCCTTGAAGTCCTACGAGGCTTAGCACCCTCCAAAAATGATGATCTTGGTTTTACTACCGAGCCACCTTTTGAAGATGTATTCTGCAAGAGCCACTACCAAAGCACTTTAAAATGCCACAGGTAAAGATATATGATAGCTCAGCTGATCCGGTAGACCACTTATAGGGTTTTAAAACCATGATGCTCTTGCACGGAGCTATTGATGTAGTGTTGTGCCACGCCTTTCCTTCAACCCTTAAGAAATCGATGCAGTATTGGTTTTCCAGCCTGAAACCAGGCTTTGTTTATTCTTTTAACAAATTAAGTCAGTCCTTCATCTCATATTTTGCTAGTAGCTAGAAACCATGGCAAAGTTCTGACTCTTTAATTCATATTAAGCAAAAAAAAGAACTCTTCAGGTCCTATGTGGGTTGATTCAATGAAATGGCCCTTGAGGTTTATAACCTTAATCATGCAGTTGCCATGACTGCTATGAAGTGTGGCCTTCATCGGAGTTCCTTTTTTTTTTCTCTTTAGAAAAGAAACCTCTAACGAACTTTTCCAAGATGCTTGCTAGGGTCGAGAAGTACACCCGAGTAGAGGAGGCATATGGCACTCATGTTGCACCTGCCACTTCACCTTTACCAGCTCTTGAACCCATCATAGCTTCACTGCCTGCTTTACCTTTACCAGCTCTTGAACCTAAAGAACGACCCCCAACCCTCGGATTCCCTCCGAGAAAGGAAGACCAAGGGAAAGGCTAAAAAGCTGGTTGCCTCCCCAACATAGATGAGCATCCCTCAAGATTCGACGTCTCAATGGTCCATACAAGCCGAGTACCCCGCAACCACGAAGGTTCAATCAATATACCGCTTTAAACGTCCCACGTGCTCAGGTTTTGATGCAAATTTGGGGGTAATTGCTTGAAGTCAGGAAGATGCAATTAAAACTTGAATGAAGGACTCAAAACAAATATTGCTTCTATCATCGAGACCATGGCCATGATATGAAAGAATGCATATAGTTCCATGATAAAATAGAGAAGCTCATCCATCATGGTAGGCTGAATTGATTTCTTCTAGAATGGGGGGAAAGGTGCGATGTCGCAAACCTGTGCCTATCCAAACTACCCTCGGGTGGAAAAGCCCACAGATCGACCGGTCAGGAATGATGTTAATATGATTACCAGAGGACCAAATAAAGACATCAGAACTAGCAACCAAGGAGGGAGTTGCATCGAAGTTATAACTTTCACTTTGGTCGATGCAAGAGGAATTCAATATCCCCATCATGATCCTGTTGTAGTAAGTCTTAATGTTGATGACTATAATGTCTAGCATGTGCTTGTGGATAGTGGAAGCTCATAGATATTTTATTTTATGATATTTTTTTGAGGATGGATATCTCCCCACAATGATTAAGGAATGTAGATACACCAATAACCAAGTTTTCGAAAAAATTGGTCTTAGCTAAAGGCATCGTTACTTTGCCCGTGATAGCAAGAGGTGTCCCTCGATGCTCATAAATACATCTTACATTCATAATTACAAAGACACCCTCGACCTATAATGTTATGTTCTGTCGATCAGAGTTAAATGCACTACGGGCCATGGTATTTATCCTTTACCAACTAATAAGGTTTCCTACACCTTGGGGAGTGGGTGAGGTGCACTGAAACCAGGCTTTGGCAAAACAATGCTACTTGATGGCCCATCAAGCTAGATATGCTGATCCCCTGAGTGGCCACCCTATCAAAGGACTTGATACCAGGGATGAACTAATCGAAGAACGAGGGAGGCCTGTGGAGGATTTTATAATAATCCCCCTGCATGATGGGGAACCCTGGTATGTTATTCAAATCAAATCAATGCTAGAGAAAGTGAAAAACAAAAACTGGTAGCCTTCCTACAAAAGAATGCCATTGCCTTTGCTTGGATGCCTATAGATATGCCCGGCATTGATCGAGAGGTAATAATACATCACTTAATGGTGGACCCAAGCCATTGCCCTGTGAAATAGAAGAAGAGGAGTTTTGCACCGAATTGCCAGAGAGCCATGGCGACAGAGGTATAGAAATTTATCAGTGCAGGATTCCTTAGAGAAGTTAACTAACCCAAATGACTGGCCAATATAGTGTTGGTAAGGAAGGCTAATGAAAAATGGTGAATATATGTGGATTTCACGGATCTCAATAAGGCTTGTCTTAAGGATAGCTATCCCCTCCCCCATATCAATCAACTAGTAGATGCAACAGCCGGCCAAGAACTCTTAACTTTCATGGATACCCTTTCAGGATACAACCAGATCCGAATGGCACATGAAGATGAGAAAAAAAATCTCATTTATCATTGATTAGGACTTGTTTTGCTACAAAATAATACCATTCAATTAAAAAAAATTCTGGGACAACTTACCAGCAATTGATAAATAAAATTTTCAAGGAACAGATTGGTCGGAATATGGAAGTCTATATCGACGATATGTTGGTCAAAAGCTGCATTTCACAGAATCATGCAAGATATCTTGAGGAAACTTTCACCACCTTGCAAGGATGCCGAATGAAATTAAACCCTACTAACTATACATTCGGGCTAACTTTCAAAAAGTTCCTCGGGTTTATGGTATCCGATCAAGGGATCGAAGCCAACCTAGAGAAAGTTTTAGCCTTAATGAAAATGGCCATGCCAAAGTCCATAAAGGAAGTCCAAAGGCTTACCGAATGGATTGCCGTCCTAAGTCAATTTGTTTCCAAGTCAGCCGAACAATGCCTGCCTTTCTTTCGGATACTGAAAAAGTCGAAGGACTTTGAGTGGATTGAGAAATGCCAAAAGGTATTCAAAAAACTTAAAGCTTATCTCTGTACACTGTCGCTTCTCAGCAAGTCAAAGGAAGGTGAAGAAATATACTTGTACCTCGCTACCTCCCCTTCCACTATCAGCTCCATCCTTGTTCGAGAAGAAGACCGAATACAAAAATGTAATCATGATCAGATATACCCTGCTGGAAAAGCTCTTCTTTGCTCCAGTAATCTCGACCATGAAGCTTTGGCCATATTTTTAGGCTCACACCATCGTGGTCCTCGTGGATCAACCGCTCTGAATGATTTCGCACTAGCTCGATACCTCGGGCTCGATGGCCAAACAAACACCATAAATCTCCGAGCTTGATTTGGCATTCTAATCAGGACCTTCTATCAAGGTGCAAGTACTAGCCGATTCCTTGTTGAATGTACTATTCTCGAAGAGGAATCGATATAGAAGAGTTTAACACTTGAGGATCCCAAGCAATAATGGATGCTGTATGTAGATGGGGCCTCAAATGCCAATGGCTCTGGAGCAGGGCTCTTACTCATTAGTTCAGAAGGATGGGATGCTTAATATGCCCTTCGTTTCAGGTTTCCTTTCAATAATAATGAAGCTGAATATGAAGCCTTAATTGCCGACCTCACCATCACCAAATAAATGGAGGTCTGGCATCTTAAAGTTCATAGTGATTCCTGGCTTATACTAAGTTATATTTTGAATGAATATAAAGCTCGAGAGTAGAATATGAAGCAGTACCTTCAGAGGATCAGGAATCTGACTCAAGCCTTCTATAGTTTCAATATCCAGTAGGTTCCCAGGGAAGAGAATGCTTGGGCCGATGCTTTGTCTAAGCTCACGATGTCTGTGCCCAATGACCTATGTGCACAAATCTTTTTTGAAATCTTGGAAGAGCCCAACATTAATAAGCCTACATCGGTACTCTATGTAGATGCTAAACTTTGCTAGATGGATCCATTTATATGATATCTGTATGATGGAAGTCTCTCGAAAGATAGGGAGGAAGCTCGCAAGACCCAAAATCGAGCTCCAGATTCATTGTCCATATGGGCAAGATTTATAAGAGAGGGTTCTCCTAGCCTCTATTGCGATGTTGCATCCCTCCGAAGTAGAGTATGCCCTTCGAGAAGTTCATGAAAAGATTTATGGTAGTCACCTGGGAGGCAAGACATTATCTCTCAAGATTTAAGACAGGGATACTATTGGCCCATCATGAAATAAGATGCGAAAGACATGATTTGGAAGTGTAACCAATATCACTGCCACTCCAATGTACAATGGTTACCAGTAGCTCCACTCACCTCTCTAAGCATGCCACGGCCTTTCACTCAATAGGGCATGGACATTTTAGGATATTTTTCTTTAGCTATCGGAGGACAAAAATTTTTACTCGTGGCAATCGATTATTTCACCAAGTGGATAGAGGCCAAACCACTTGCTAAAATTACTGAAGCCAGAGTGAAATATTTTATCTAGAAATCTTTTATATGCTGCTTTGGATTATCTCGAATCATTATCATCGATAATGGCTACTAATTTAGCAGCTCTAAGCTTGCTAAGTTTTATCAGGACCTAGTTGTGACTCAATGCTTCACATTAGTCACTCACCCTCGAGCTAATGGGAAAGTCGAGGTGGCTAATCGCATCCTTTTGTAGGGACTAAAGATGTACTTGGATTAGGACTGGAAATGGGCCGGCCCAAAGTCTATTGGGCTAGTCCAAAGACTATATTTTAAAAAATTTTGGACCGAATCCGGGAATTCCTTTAGTCCAAAAATTAAACAGACTCTATTTTACAGTCCTAAGACTAGTCCAATATGCTTAAAATTTGGTCCGAAGCTTAAATCAATTTTAGGACGGCCTGAAGTTTATTGAGCTGGTTCAGCCCAGTTTCAGACAATGGACTTTTGGACCGGTCCATTTCCAGCCCTAACTTGGATAAGGCAAAATGATGATGGGTAGAGAAATTATACCATGTCCTTTGGACATATCGATCCATGCAAAGGATACTAATGGATGAGATACCCTTCAATCTAACCTACGGTACTAAAGCCATCATCCCATTAGAACTCGGGATCACCCACCATAAAAATCTTAAAGAACTCGAAACACAGTTGGGTGAGTATTTCCAGGTACCTGATATGTCGTGGATCCTAATGAGATCCGTTTAGTATATCCTTTAAACTTTAGGATGGGTTTGGAATTCATCCCTTGGGTACCCACCAGCCGAACCCATTTATATGTATATACACTTCTCTCTCGATCAAGATTCCAGAGGAGCGACGATAGTAAAATCCCGCCTAATCAAGACTTCCGAGGATGGCAAAATCTCCCACCTAGCCGACACTCCTGAGGACGGGAAAATTTTGAGGAAATACGGTCAATATTTCATGAAAAATAAAGGAATGACAGAAGAAATTTAAAAGTAAGACCTTTTTCCACAAGGATTGACATTTTTTTTTTTTTTTTCGCATTTATTCCACTTTTTTTTTTCATTTTGTTCTATATGTTGGAGATCTCTGGGAAAAGAGAGTCCGATCTGTGGAGGAGGAGAGCACCTGAGGGAGATCGAAGGGAATGAAAACTCTTTACATTACAGGCTTGCGGTTGCTTTTCTCCTTCTTTCTTACATGATGTTACACAGGATTCTGTTACTGATGGAATGTGCTTGTTACTACTGGATGGCTGGCGCCCCTTATTTCACATAGTTTTTATCTTACAAGCTTGTGGTTCCAAAGGTTACAAGCTTGTGGATGGTGGTGGCCCTTCCTTCCCACATGCTGGTTTATATGGTTCCATTACTGATGCAAATTGCACTATAATTTCCATGTTTAAAATGTTACAAATTGTGTGCTATGATTATAGTTCTAGATTATGTTTCTTATGTGATTTGCCTCACAAGCTATATGGGCCATATGTTAAAATTGTCTTATTTAGTACATGGTTTCACTTATTGGAGAATCTACTCTTTGCATCACCTGATATTGTGGCTAATGCAGCTTACACACAAAGAAAGCTTTCAAGATCTGTTCTTTTTTGCTTTCAACTGGTAAATGTCTTGTTTCTTATTATGCTGAGTTATCAGGATATATCATATGGCTTCGTATTAGCTAGATCTTACTTTATATCTTGTTTCTATGATACAGCATCTGATCTTATGTATTTGTCCTTCAGTTTTTTCCAGCTCTGCCTTTGGAACAAATGTTGCTCCAACCTCATTTTTGGCAAGTACCTGAGATGCTTATACTCTTCTCAGCACTGGCATGCTTGTCTTGGGCCGGATGGTTGCTATGTATGTTATATCATCTTGTCAATGGTTGTTGTAAACCATGTCACATATAACTGTGGCTTTGCTTTCTTATGTTTGGGTATAGAGGGGTACCACTTTATGTATATTGGGTTTAGGTACCACTTGTTTTTGATCGTTCTTTGTAAAGTTAGGTTGTAGAACATTGGGCTTATCTTAATTTTAGACCTTTTAGGTAACTTGGCAGGTTTGGGTACCCGAATAATCTATCTCATTACTAGAAAAACGGGCAGGTTTGGGTACCCGCCAGCTGTACCAATTTAAATGTGAGATAGGCATGGGATTCATTTTGTAATTGGATTTGAGAAGGTTGAATATCTAATTTAAATGTGAGATGGGTATGGGTTTTGGGATTCATTTTGTAATTGGATTTGAGATGGTCGAATATCTTAACCGGATTTGGATATGGTTGGGTAGAGAAAATTTTGCGAGTACCCTACCCCCATTGCCATCCTATCAAACCCCTTCATTCATTTGCTTGCACGGATCACAAAGCATTTTAAGAATAGGGCCTATAATAAAAGATCACCTATTGCACGAATCACAAAGCATCATGAAGCTCTTCGTTCATTCTACCTGCATAGAACTCAAAGTGCCCTCGATATATAACCATAATTTAAGATCACCCAGCATACAGATCTCAAATCAGTTCGAATCCCTTCATTCATCCACCTACATCTCAAAAGCTCCTTTAGCATATGATCCATGATCAACGATCACCCACCATCCAAACCTCAAAGCACACCACCGAACCCTTTCATTCATTTGCCTGCACAAGTCTAAAAACTCTCTTAATATAGCCCATAGTTAAAGATCACTCGTTGCACAAATCTCAAAGCACTCAAGTGCCTTCGCTCATCTACTTGCAAGAATCTTAAAGCATTCATAGTATATAGCCTATAGTAAAGATCACACAACTCTCAAAGCACTTCAAGCCTTTTCATTGATTCGCTTGCACAAATCTCAAACCATCCTTGGCATACGGTCATAGAAGAGGATCACCTACCCTGTAGATCTAAACCCCTTTATTCAAGAGTAGGTATATTTGGTCATGTAACAATAGGCTAATGCTGTCTGCTAGTCGGCAAGCTAAAGGACAAGCTTGGAATAGTTTGGAAACTTGAAAAACTCATTTAGAACATTTTAAAATCGATGTGGTGTCCCTAGGACAAGCCCTAAGTTAAGGAGGTACCCCTATCCCAACACAATATGAAGGAGTTGTAAAAAGTAGTGTTCAAGACACTGTCAACCAGGTTAGTCATGCAAGCGATTGGCATTATCATGGTATCATGTGCACATAAACCATACAAACTACAGTTTCACAGTTTAACAAAAGATTCAGCTAGGTACACAACTCTTCTTCTTCTTCTTCTTTTCTTTTTTTTTTTTATTGTAGACATGGGCTGCAACAAAAAGGTGGTCGATCAAGGAATTACAACTTGACAGGTATGGCAACTCATGCATGTATGTTATCCCTTTTCCTTTACGATAAATAGTTGCTGCATCCTTTCTGAATGAAGGCAAAGAAAGAAATCAATATCATCTGAGAAACAAAATGCTCACCTCCACCATCAGTAAGGGAAAGTCCCTGTAATTCTAATATGGTCAAGGGTGCTTCTGAGGCCATAATGCAGAACCGCCCGGTTACCAGCTTTGAAGCCATCACCATATGCTGATGAAGAATCTGATTCAATCTGGTGTTTGAAGAACTCTCCGAGTTTTCTCTCAAACTTCGACCTTGGGCCTTTTTTGTTTGAACTTGACGATGAAGAGGATGATGAGCTGGATGCAATGTTACTTCCAGTTCCTGAGATAATTTCCGACTCCAGCCACATATGAGCCAGCACCTGACAGATGCCTTCTTCAACTTGCAGACTCAGGCCTCGATATCCTGCAAGCATAATACATCGAAACTAAGAACTATTTGTCTGCTGGGTTTATCATGATGAAAGACTTGGAGACATACATATGCATTTTTCGGTTAGAAACTTAAATAGTCCACTTGCTCGGCATGCCTTTGTTAAACTGTTTGAGGTTACTAACAGAAAAGAAGCAAGATACATTACAGGGAAAAAAAAAAGAGGCACCTTTATATGTAACACAGTCATTGCAATTGCTAACACATTTCTAGTTTTAATGTCTAGTTATTGTTTTTGTTACAATTTTTAAAAGTAACAGGATTTATATATTTCATATGTTATAAAAGATAATAACAAAAAGGAATTAGAACTGCAGAGAACAAATTCTTGGTAAAATAGAATACTTTCCCTCTCTCGTCCTAATAAAGCCAGGTTTACATCAGCCAACCAGTGTACATGGTTGAGAAGTCCTCTCAATGATCTCGTTAGTAAATCTAGAAACCATATGTCAGTTATATGGTCAGCACAATAGACAATTATCAATCTTCCATGGTCATGACATGATGAGCGAGAGTAGATAAGAGGAAAATGATATTGAAGATGCTTTCATCTCACTAGAATTTATACTTTCTAATAACATCAAAAATCTATGCTTGTAGGCTAGTATCATCCTTCACATCCTCGATAACATGAGCTAAGAAACCTTGCATCAATTTTTCCCTTTTCTGAGGTAAAGAAATCCACTTTGGTAAACTTTATGTCAATAACATGAGCCATTTATCCTACTGAGGAAAAAAAAAAGAAAGGATGACCTTCTCTCCAAGAGTATTCATGAAAACCAAGGAGACTAGTCATTATCTTGTTACTAAGTAAGAAAATGGCTGATGGCCATTCTAGATTGACTGACTTCAATGCACAAAAAAGCCATTGATCTGACAGGAAGTTGGCAAAAGACTATTTCATAGACATCACAGAAATGCTAGGACTCAAGCACTTCTCTTCATGATGTATTTAAAAGATGTATGTTTCTTTTTTAAGCTATTAGATGGAACCATCTTACAACTAATTGGAGACCTGATCCTACAATCTTGCTTCCACGGGCAACTAAAATGGTAGAACTCTAAACCCTAAGAGTCCATTTGGTTGGGGGTAATATGGCATGAAAAAATAAATCCCATGTCAGAGTATCATGTTTGATATGAACAGTGGAGGAGAAAGATGGTAAAAAAAATGATGGATCCTATGCTTATGTTCTGGAGAGAGAGGGAGAAGGTAAAACAAAAATCATAGAAAAATTTTCAAGTGATGGTAATCTAGTATTAACAAAAAGATCGCCAATAAAGTACATTGATGATCATTAAATTTATTTTGATATCTTTGCAAATCCATTCAATAAAAAGCTTTTACAAAATAATTAAAATGCATTATACAAAGGATTATATAATTATAATCATTATTATAAAAATTGATTGAACATGATAATGCTATCTTAACATTAAAAAAATTATTTTCTGTTGATCAGCATATTTGTAAATTTAATCATATTCCTATAACAGGATCACCTCTAACCAAACATAGTAATATTTTTTCAGTATAATTTTTTGGAGAAATTTTTCCACCAACCAAACATAGTAAAAATTATTTTCCTCCGCAATTATTTTTCTAGATAAATGATTCTCGGAAATCATTAGATTATCCCATAATTCGACATATCCCAACCAAACGGACTCTAAAAATAAGAGAGATTGTTTGCAGAAATAACTCATTTTATTTGGAGGTAAGAAAAGTTTATGTAAAGAATATTTGTCATTGCTCAACTACATAAACAAGTAGAGAGGGATATTTCAAGTAGTTAGCAGTAGATCAGCCATCAGCTGATTACTTGGGTCAAAGTAGGATCTCTAATAGGTCAAGCAAAAAAATAGATAATCCTTGCATTAGGGATAGATACATGTTTGATTCATTTAGCATAAGCAGCTACTGATGATGGACAAATTCTTCTTACTCTGGTGATCTTTTGCTGTTGGATTTCTTGTAAAAAGAGTTAGTTCATGACATCTGAAATCCCCTTATCTAAAGATGTTTAGAACCATGTAGTAGGTTGGCAAAATCAGTTCAAGAAAGTTATCGGCTTAGGAAATTTCCTTCTCATTTGGGTTGAAGCAGAGTCAAGTGGCGGTAATGCATCGGAAAAAAAAGGATAGGGCACACCAGGGTTTTCGAAATCGTCCCGAACCGCCCAGTTTGGAGCATACCGTACCGTACTAGCAAAGAACCGGTACGGTTCAGTTCTAAAAAATGGTTCGGGACCCGAACCATAAAAAATAACATAAACCGAACTGGTACGGGTCAGTTCAATATGGTACAGATTGGTTCGGTACGGTACGGGTCAGTTCGGTTTAGCGATCCTTGCTTGAGAGGAGGAAGGAAGATAGTTTTTTCTCAATTCATCAAGACCGGTACATATATTGGTATGGTACCGTATGGTACTATACCATATCAGTCGCTGACCGGTATAGGTCTCGATACCGGTTCAGCGATCCTTGGGGCACACATTTTTTTTTTTTCAATTTCCAAAAAATGCCCAACTACATTGAGTTTCATATCAAGGATAAGAGGATAGAACACAAAGTAGAAATCCTCTCCCTGGATTATCCCATTCTCATGCATGAATGGTTTCAATCGGTAATCTAAACAAAACCAGTCCAAGTTTGTCATGCACCAAGGATTGACCAAAGCAAAAAAAACATATTAAATGGCAACAGAAACCAATAGTCACTGGATAAGGTTACCATTAAGCCGAAGCCATGCATGCATCATCTCATGAGCCAGTATTGATCCCGTTAGTAATCTGCATACAGAAAGTCAAGTATTATGGAAATAGTTGCACAAAGAAGACCTTTTTGGCTACTCTTCTTACTGAAATTATTGAAAATAGTAGTATACAGCATATGCCAAATAATAATATATCTCTCAAACTTCTTGCTGAAAGATGTCAAGCCAGCATTCAGTTAAAAAACAATATAGTTTTCAGAGTTAATTATGCAAGAGTCCTTTGCTAAAGTTAGATGAAATTTTACAAAATACAAATAGAAACAGTCATAAAGAAATTGGATGGAACAAGTGGGAATAAATGAACAATACCTTGGTAGCCCATACAATACAAGAATGGCTGTTACATCACACTGCCGAATCAATCTGTATGGCCCCGTTAACATATCTATAATTCTGTTTCCAGGCCCAATTATTGGCCTTCGTAAAATCTGATTGATATTTTTCTCATCAGTGGTTCTGAATAATGCAAATACAAAACTAGCTTATTTCTTTCAAAAATCATTATGACCACATTTTAAATTGATAATGCTAAAAAAATCTTACGGTGCTAACAATCTGCTCTTCAGAAAGACAGAGACCTCTGGTTTCAGGGATGTGTTGATGCCCCTGTTCTCAAGGGAAGAAAAACATGAAGAAGCAATTAAAAGCAATATGTAATAAGGAAATTTTAAGCTAAGAATATTACAAGTTCTGTAATGAAATTATTAAATGTCTCACATTCTTTTCTCCTTCCATGGCTTCATTTAGGGCTTGTCTCTCAACCAGAAGTAATGGAATCTGCTGTCTCACTTTCATGTTTAGACCTTCATAAAATTCTTGTATGTCAAGGTAAAGAGGTTGGCACTCGTCATTATCCATTATTGCAGAATTCAGACACTCCAGGCAGAGTTTTCGCCCATCATCCAAAGTCACATATTTTGAGTCTCTTGGCTGAAATTTTGAAAAATAGAGAGGAGAAAATGAGCAGACTATAACTTCATCAAACAGATGATATAACAAGCAGTATGAATTAGAGCCAGTTCAGTGGTAACCACTAATTCAGTTAAGGCAAATATAAGTCAAAATAAAATTACAGAATAGTAATTTTATACTAAACCAATTTAAAAATTCAATATCTAACTTGATATTAATGATATCAATTATCAAGACCGGAATAGTAGTCTTGGAATTAGTATCTGCACCAACCTCCAATCGTTCACAACTGCAACACCTAGGAGTGCCATCAAGCTCATGTGAGGGACAATACTTTTGTAGCCAGAATGGATGAGCCCGGTATTCAACGAGGCCACTTCGATTTGTTGGAATCTGTAAGAAAAGTCATGATGATAGACTGATAAAATACAAATATGAAGGGGTAAAAAGAAAACTATATGCACATGAGTAATATCACTCAAATTTTGGAAGCATGCAAACTTGAAACGTTCAAATAACACACAATTTCAATAGATTCCGCGGAGCATATAATCAATATACAGATTACAATGATGAATGGGATTAAAAGCCTAGGTGGAGATAAGTATTGCAGATAATGTTACATATTGTTGAGGAATACAGAACTTCTGGAAATGCAAGCAGTGGTATTACAATTCTATCTCATTAAGGATAAATACAAATGATCACACTGGGTAGCATTTTCTTGCCTAGGCAAGCTTCTAAAATTGAAAACATAATTTATGTGTACAATATGCTTAAAGATAAAATACGTAAAACTATAAATTAACAATAATTTTTTTTTTATTGATATATATATATATGCACATATGCACACACACACACATATTTTAGAATACGATTCATTTTATTTAAATGAGAGAAATAAGTTAGGAAAAAAGTCTAATGGATGATGCAAGACTTTTAAAATTCATAGTACTTCTATCATATGATAAAATGATAAGCTACACAAGCCAGAGAGATATGGTTATAGAAAGATGACACTAAAGCAGTTGGCCAAATGGACAAAAGGTTTGACCCATAATAACATAGACGATGCCCATGGCATGGTTCATTAACAATGCTGACTGCCACCCTCAGGTCTTTCTTCTTCTGGTTTTACCCTTAGGAATCCAAAATCATAGCTCCTCTCAACTCGACTAGGCCTTAATCCCAAACAAGTTGGGGTTAGCTACATGAGTCCTTTACCTCCATTCTGCTTGGTTTAAGACCATATTTTCTGAAAGATGCTGAGATATCATAATCACATGAATTTAGAAAAAAAATTGCTAAGTTGGTGCAAACACCATGGGGGGAAAGAACTTATCCAAGGGCATAAAATAGATGTAGGTTTTTTCTCAAACATGATCCATATTTGGTCAAATTCCATATTATTGTACTTTTTTTTACATAACAATCATTGAAAGGAATTCTCCATTGCTCAGAACAATAAATATTAGTCCATTCAGATGTACTGATATTTAACACTAAATAGATGTGTATATTTAAGGTTTATAACAGAGAAAGATGGAAAGTGCAGCATTTTCTTGTAAATGGCATGCTGAATATAAATTTGGAAAGATAGAATACTTACATATTGATTGCAAACCTCACATTTTGGGTAATAAAGTTCCCTGTAGCAAGACTTGTGATATGGGAAATCCCCATACATAGAGAACTGTGCCCAAAAAAACCAAACAATAAGCTTGAAGCTTTTCAAGGATGATAATCACTGTGTACTAGCTTCCTTACCTCATAATCAGATATTGGTTGATTGCATGCATGACAACGAAAGCAATCTGGATGCCAAAGAGCACCCATACAACTGAGATAGCGCCCATGACCGATTTCATTTTGGCATCCAGCACATATCCTATACCAAGATTTTGTTTCAATGAAATCCAATATGATGTTTCTTATTCATTACAAGAAAAAAAGAACATTACAATACTAAGTGAAACAAAAGATCATTTTTCCTTATTGGCTATAGGTGTACATGATTCCATCCAAAATGGAATGCCAGTTTTCCAATGTGACACGAACACTCAAAGAGGATAGGAATTGGAAAGCTACTTAGCTCATAATAGCAACCGGGCATGTGCAATGCATGTTGGAGGGAAATGAGAAGAGATTATAAGCAATAGAGTACGACCCTTTTAGAAGTCAAATCAAATAGTCCAATGTCTTTGGCATTGAATTAGAGAAAGATATTGAGTCCAACATGTTTGAGAGTTTCATGAAAGGGTCCAATTTGATTGGAAAAGAAGGAAAGAGATCATAGCTAGTGGGTTGATAAAAATATTTTTTAAGATAAATAGGAAGGGTATTCTTGGTATAAAAAGTGACAGACAGAATCAACAAGAATCAACAAGAATGATTCCTTGATTCAAAACCATCATTTTTATATATAGTATAAATATTGTATCTCAAAGATGAATGTGGTTTTTTACAGCAATCCTTGCCTTTTCTTGCTTCATTCTGACTTTGCAGCTCCCAGGAAACCTTGTATTGCACAAGCTCCAGATTCACAAACTATATAATCAGTCTACCTCATTGCTAATGCACATTATTGGCTAGACCATGAATTTAGCAATAACTCATGAAGGCTTGACAACATTCAAAGGACATCCAACAGTCTTAAATTTTAATGGATCATGTTTTGATCCATAAATCCAGCTCTATATACACCATGGTTCACGGTACTATCTCGTACCGCCCGGTACAAGGCATACCATACCGTACCGGCCAAGAGCCAGTACGGTTCACCTGTTAAAATCGATCCGGCACTAAAAAAATAAAAAAATTCAATTTCATACCAGTACAGTATGGTACGGTACCGTACCGGTATATAACATCCGGTTCGGCCTGGTTCGGGCTCGGTTTGGCCCGGTTTAGGTCCAGTTCATGTTTGGTTCAGTGATCCTTGCTTGAGAGGGGGAGAAAGATTATTTTTTTCAATTTATCAATGCCGGTACACATGCCAGTACAGTATGGTATGATACCAGCTATTAATCGGTATGGATCCCGGTACCGGTTCAGCGATCCTTGATATACACAACTCTAGTCTTCTTGATTAAGTTTAAGGTTTAGAGCAAAATTAATTAATTAAGTTCAAGGTTTGCCATCTTAGTACCAAATTGCGTATCAGTACATCCTATTACAGTGTTGGTATGAGGTTTGGTACAGTACGAAACATCATACCAGTACATGGTGATACTATAGAGTACAGACCATGGTTGAGTTAATAGTAAATGGATAATTTAAAGATGCTACCTGTTTGTTTTCCTGCCTTGCCCTTTTGGCGATATTAGATGACATGTTATGAAACTACATCCTGCAATGTAAAAGTTGCTATATGGAGGGCTATACCTTGATAAGGAATAACCAGGATAGGATCTTGGTTCACAAAATCAATACCACTGTGGTTTTCCTGAACTTTGGGAATTTCTCACAACTAAATTTTATAATAGGATCAGTATAAGATCCAACAGTGATATTCAATGGTTATTGACATTAGTTCTTTTGAGCAAAATAGCTATTAGCATTTGTTCTATAGATTTCATCCAACTTGGCAATTTATGCGAACCAATGAAAAAACATAGATTCCTGCAATGCAAATCATGAATAAAAAATTAAAACCATAACAACAATATATGACAGCCAATGCATTGTTTTATGATTCTTTTCTGATACATGTAAGATATTATTGTGCTCTGGCGATCAACATTTCTGGAGGTTTTAAAGCTCGGCTAGTCCTTATCTTTCATTTATTTGCATATACAACTTATTAGGCACCATATACCACCTAACAACACTAACAAGTATGAACAAGAACATCCATTTCTAAAAGCACAAGAAACAAACCAAGAACACCTACTTCACAAATGCAACTTGGTTTCTGGTCAGAAAGAAGATATTGCAGGTATTAAGCATACGGTAAAACAGAGTGCATCAACCAACTCCATGAAAAACAATTACCTGGAGGGAGATAAAAACTGCGGTGGTTGATAAATCTGGCCATTATAACGGGGAGGAGAGTCAACACTCAAACTTTCTTGCAAAGCCCTGGCAAGCTGTTCATCTTCCTCCACATAAGATTTGTTATCTAAAGAAAAGTAACAACCTGATTAATGAAAAACATGAGGCACATAAAATCCATGCATTGAGTGTAAATCTTCAATGAAAAGTTTGATTAATTAGTTGTACTCAAGTTATTTGCACGATTTCTGGCACCAAAGGAAAATACCAAAATAACAGAAAGGGGAAAAGACAATGAAAGCTAACAGAAAACTATAACGAATATCCACCTTTCTATGTCAGATAGCACTGAAGGAAAAACATGACTCAATGAATCAAAAAAGAATGTCACTCAGTATCAACAATAAGAAGACTGAAATACCGCATCCTCAGTATTCAACATAAAGGTTGTTCTCCGAAAGTATATAGGATGCAAAGGAGCTTAACTCATACAAGTGAAAAAATATGATTGTGCCTTTGCTCCACTACCTGTAGCTACATCTCCATTGCAGCTAGATGTCCTATAATTTGTAAACTTGTTTAATGTAAAGACCAGTCCCAAAGCAAGATAGCATACCATTAATCTTCTAGTTAAGGAACCAACATGGAGAATGAGAATGCTTACCATCCTCAATACTCTAACTACAATCCTTAAAGCTGGTCCTTGTGAGAGGTCGTGCACCTCTTGTTTGAGGTTGCACATTTGACAACTGTAAACTTGTTCAATCAAGAAAAGTAGGTCCATGGTTTCCCTAAAAAGTATCTATAAATAATCAATCATCTCATATAAACACAATATGTGACACAATCATGTGATAAATGTCATGCTCTTGGTCAATGTAGAATTTCCATTGCACCCTAGCATTAGAGACTTTCACGCCCCAAATTTGAGACATAACACGGCCTTGCTACCGGGAGCCGAGAGGTATAGCCCACAATAACACGAAGCCAATCATTCTAAATTCTAGATAAAATAAAAAATCAAATCATCATCTATTGAATAATTAAATACCGGTTCAGAGTGACTAAATTCAAAATAAAATATCAAAATCCATAATCTTAAATTTCAAAAATAAACCAACTATAAATTTATAATCAATTAGAGAGTTAAATGTTGCTACAAATTATCTTGCTAACATGATCTCCAAAGCTTGAACCATTCTTCATCCCTACTGATTCTATTCCCTAAAAAAAAGAAAAAGAGATTGAGATATACCAATTCAATAAATAAAATCTACACTTCCTTACTGGATCAAGCAATATTTTTTCATATGAACAATGCATCATTATAAAAATACTAGATATCACAAATAGAACTTTTCATAACATAATATATAAAGCAATTAATGAAACTAGTTATGCATATATAAATCATGAACATTTCATAAACATGATTACCATAAAATTCATAATATTTCATATTATGTATTCGTGTTATGTTTCAAAATAATACTCATAGATATTCATACTATGGTCACTTTGTACCCATAATAGGGCCATGTTTCTTAATTAGCAAGGTTCTTGTTTCGTGTGCCAACTTTATATCCATTGGCAGGGCCATATTTCTTGTGGATGCTACTTCGAGTGTTGACCTTCCCAATTATAAGAATTCGTTCATAACCATCCAAGAGCCTTTAAAATCCTTATATCTTTTTCTTCAAATATATATGTACATATAAAATACTAAATAGCATATTCTGATTTATGCTTCATAAATATATTTTTTATTAAAGATATTCATGAAACCAATTTTCATAATAAATCATAAATTTTCATATACATATATTGATCCTTTATTTTATGAAAAACATGAATTCATCAATAACAACAGATTATATGCATTAAAACATGATAATTTAAATAAATAAGAAGCGTAAGATTTACTTACCTTATCCATCCTAGATCTTAGACTTTACTGCATGGATCTACTAATCCTATCTAACATATTAAAAATATAATTATTTTTTTATTTAATGAATGTAATGAAATTAAATAATATGAAGAGATCGTTGACCAGGTGGTTGGTCCAACAAACTGGATGGATCAGATTTACGTAACTTGATCAAGAAATTATGAAACATAAATCAGATAAAGGCACAAATCAATCATCAGAGTTCATCATTGATAGATTTCAAATCAAGATCAGGGTGATCAACCTAACAGGTTGTCTGGGTACCAAAGCACTTTTGGACCTCCTAGCCGACGATCAACATGAGTCCACAAGAAAGGAAGATGGGACACGATACTAGGATTTATAGATCTTCTTAGAGAGAAAAAGTGGATAAGGAGAGAGAAAATAAGATAAAGAGAAAGATAGAGTCCTCGTCTTTTTTTCAAAGGAAGAAACCTAGAGTGGGTCTAATGAAAATCATACCAGAGGGCCTAGATGGGGGTCGACAACCATGGACAACCGGCGACAATGATCGGCCGATGAAGAACAATGTAAAAAAAATGGAAAAAAGGGATCTGACATACTTCACGGATATTGAAGCGATTCTGAATCTCTTTTTTTAAAAATCATCATGGGATCATAGGAGAGTATGATAGTAGATACTTGGATCCATGGACAAACAGAGGGAGAAAGAAGAGGGTAGAGAGAAAAATCCAAGAGAGAAGGAGAGAGACAAGAGAGAGAGTTGGCCTTCTATCTCCTTTTTCTTTTCTTTTCTTTTTTCTTCTTTTCTTTTCTTTTCTTCTTTTGGCTGAATAGAGAGTGGTAGTTGGTGGCTGGAAGATTGGTAGTAGGTGATGGTAGTGGATGGTTGGTGGCAGTGGAGTGGGGGATGGCTGACAACAAGTGGCCAACCAATGAGAATCAAGAAAATAAAATCTGAAAACAAGGGAGGAGGGTTTCACCATGTTTTTGGATCATTAGCTGCTTTCTGGCAGCCAAAACCTTACCATGGAGGGGTGGTGGGGAGGTCAGGCATTATGCCCCGAGGTGTGGTGCCAAGGATCGGTGATGCTAGTGGCAGGAAAAGGGAAAGCAAAAAAAAGAGGGAAGTGGGTGAAGATCTTCCTCAATCGATTTCTGGCAAATTTGACAGCCAAAATGGGGCTTGAGGCCAAGGAAAGAAGGGGAATAGAAAGAGGAAGGAGCCAGTTTCCAATGGCCATGATGAGAAAGATCCAACAATTTTTCTTCGTTTAGCTCTTAATGGGGAGGTTAGGGAAGATCTTTTCCCTTTAAATCGAGGTCGAGGAGAGGAGTCCAACCCTTCCCCCGCATTAATTTCCTTTGGAAAATTGTGGGAGTCTTCTTCTTCACTATTATGTTTTGGGAGGGCCATGCTTTACAATCTGTGCAAAAGCTCTCTGCCATGCTTTACAATCTGTGCAAAGGCTTCTCTGAGCTTAGGGTTTTGGGCTTGACTAGCTGATGGACTGGTCCAATGGTCCAAGCTATCACAGAGACTCTCCTAAAGAGAGTGAGAAAGTGAAGGTACTTGTGCAGAGAGAAGGTGACCCTAGCAAGTAAAAAATGTCAGTATCATATTAATTTTATCATAAATGATTTCAGAACCATATGAAGTCATTGATATACTACTTTTTCATCCACTGACTTGGTGACTTAAGAATACCCTCCTTTCCACCCATTTATGATTGTCAAGTACATCAAAAGGTTTTCCAGGACATTTCAAACATTCTAGGCGAGCATCATGATGCCATTTGAAGGCCATGGCTTCTCTTCAATTAGATGCTTAACCTTCATCACATAAATGAGGAATATAGATCAGATCAGAAGGCTTGTCTGACCAAAGAAAATAGGTAAGAGGAAGCTTGCTAATTGATTGGTTTATTGACATACTTTCAGTTGATGTGCAATTCACAACTCAACACTATATGCAGGAGATTTGAATGTCAAAAGTATTATGGATTCATGGTTTATACTTTATACTATACTAAATAAACTTTCTGTTGTATAGATAATCTTCTGCATTTTTGGATTCCTCAAGCCAAATCTAGCACCTCCATACACAAAAATCAGCTCATGTCCACAAGTGGCTGAATATGGCATGGAGGATTCATGAGAACAGGAGTACTTGAACAATCTGGGTTTCATTGTGAAAATCATGGATAATTATTTTTACCCCAACATCCAGAAAATTACTTTTCCTTCTCACATGGTTATCTGCAAAAATCTGCCAATCCAATTTAGAACTCAAAATCTTTTTGACCTGGACCCATCATAACATGTCACCCATGCTGCTCTATTTATTCAGGAGTCTTTTTCCTTTTTTAGGGAAGCCTGCAAAAACTCTTATGATCCAAATTCCGAATCTCATCTCAAATTCCATCTACAACATCAGTTTCTCTACATTTGAAATAATGGCTAGATTTCTTAATTTTTATTTAATAATGAATCACAGGACAAAGAAGAATAAGAATTCTAGCATTCGCATATTTAGTTTATTTTATGATTATTTATTTCTTTTGAAATCTAATCACCTTGTTATTTTCTTTTGCAATTTGCTTTTAAACTGTTAAAGCATACAACAAATCACTAAAAACCATCATAAACCGTACTTTTGTTTAAAAACAATACGGAAAAATCATTTCACACATCATAATTGATACATCAACTATAAGGGATTTTGTGCTCCAATATACTGATTTCAAAGATGGAGGTGGATCAATTGTTTGATGAGGACTTTGCACCCTTGACATTGGGTTTGACCCAGAATACCTGTGTCACTGGTCTGCACAGATGACTTCAATTTCAGCATGGAGGATTTCTCATATTTTTTGTTTCTTGGAAAGGATATATGCAACTAACACGGTCACAATTACTGTAAAAGAAGCAAAATCCATTTCTAAACAAATATGATAGAGAGTTGGCAGATCCTTCGCCAAGCTATACAAAATGTAATATTGTAATTCAAAAAGGGTACTGATCAGTGAAAAAATTATATTAAGGTTCCCTAAGAAAGTCGAATGTACCCATAGAATGATCGAGTATGCCATTCATCCAAGGTGCTCTAGGCTATGTTCCTCATTGTTTAACTATGAGATATATCCTTTTGTTGGTCAGCCAGTAAAATCTTAAAATTCCTAGAAGGTTGCATTAGCTCAAGATGAATTTAGCAAATGGAAATGTGGATCTATCATTGCAATGGGTTAATGCAAATGCACCAGAGCAGCTCTTTCTTTGGTTTTATCTCCATTCTCAAAGATATATAATTTTGATGCCACTTCTACTGATATCACAAAAATTTGCTGCTTGAGCTGTTGTTAGAGCCACATTCTTGAAGAAGCTGAAGAGTTGGCTAACAGCTAGGCTTCAATATTTGATCATATTAACAGCTGGGTCATGCCCCTGCCCTTAGTGTTGCCCATAGGACACCATCAGGCTAATATCTTCCCAGAGTCATCTTTTATTCCCTCTGCTTTAGTACCTGATTACTACAAAGTTTTCTTATTCTAAGGAAGATGGCCTGTGACTTTTTGATGTTGGGTTAAGGTTTCTGACTTTCTTCCATTCTTCCATCCTTTATTGATCAATGATGTTACAGGCATTGAGCTCCAACCAATCGGTCCAAAAGTGAGAAATAATTTCTTAAATAATGCATAAAATACATAGCAGCCAACAACTAAACAAATTCTAGTGTGTCAAAGAAAAAAAAAGCACTTACATTACCTTGTGATTCTAGATGCCTGTATAAACTAGTTACATCATTGATTGTCATGCATTGTTTTCTAGACAAGGCCCGACTTGGTCGGGATGGCCAAGTCACCCAGCGTGGTCAGCTAGGGGCTAGCTGGGAGAAATCTAACCCAGCTGGCATCAAGCAAGAGAGGGCAGGGCTATACAATTTCACCAAGGCCCTGGCCCCTCTTTCCTTTTCCAGTGGATTCCCTCCACTGGGTTCGACTTCCCTTCACCGTTTTAGGAAGGTAGGCGAGAGGAGATCATGAAATCACCGATCTCCTCCCTCTATCTCTTCCCCTTCCCTAGCTCCCATGACCACCATGAATCTCCTCCTCTCCCTCTCTCTTCTCCTCTTCTTCCCTCTCGCTCCCTATCTCTTCCTATCTCTATTGCAAGCTCACAATGCCCTGTCTCCACTGGATCTATGACCTCAGCACTAGCCGAAGCCAAAGTAAGAATTCGATCTTCTCCATTATCCTTCTTCTCATCTTCCCTTGTGTTGGAGCACGTCGTTGGTTGAGAAATCTGCCAAAAATCAATGAAGAAAACTCCCCACTCGCATCCCGTACTTTGATCTTGCTTTTCCTCTTTCTGGTTGTCTCTGTCGTCAGCATTCACCGCTAAGGCCCTCATCCTCTCCCCTGTGTCAGCCTCTAGCCTAAATCAGAGCCCCAGCCACAACAAGGCTAGAGCCCGAAAAATAACAAAACCAAAAGAAGCCATATTTGGCCCTGTTTTCCAACATGATTTCGCACCTCTTTGCGCCAATTGCCATCACTGGCTGTGCCTTGCCACTTGTTACGAACCTTTAATTGCACTGCCATCTTCTATGATTGTGGTGGATTGTCATCAGCCGGCCATAGCCTCCAACCCCTATTCGGGTATGAAGCCGATGCATTCCATTTCGATCTCCCAGGATTTCTTATTACATATTTAGATTTTAGAATAGTTGAGTATAAATTAATTATATTCTTAATAGCTTTTAATAGGGGTAGCGGATTTGTTTAATTGAACCTTGTGATTTTTGGATGAATAGAGATAAGTAAGCTTGACACTCTTTACAATGTTTTATATTATCGATCAAATTTAAATATATGACTTGTGAAATTATGATATTATTTTTCCAATGATTGACTTGGTTTTTTCTTGAAAATTTATGATTAAGCATATGAATTATGAATAATTCATGTTTTACGTCAAATAGCATGCTTTCATGAATGTTTTATGTTTAATGATTTATTTATGATTATGACTTCTAACTTATGAAAAATTATGATAGTTTTATTGTTAAAGACTATTTATGGACAACAAATTCTTTAAAGCCATTTAGTGTCTTATTCATGTACAATTTAAGAAAATATATATTGAGAAAATATGACTTAAAAAAAATATTCTAAGGAATATGACTATAGACTCTCAAATAGTTATGTACAACCCCTCTAGCGAGGATCGCGGAACCGGTACCGAGACCCGTACCAGTCAACAGCCGATATGGTACGGTACGGTCATTAAATATACCGAGATCCGTACCGTACCGTACCAATAAGTGTACCGACATTAAAAAATTTTAAAAAATAATTTTTTTCTCCCCTCTCAAGAAAGGATCGCTGAACCAAACATGAAATGAGCCTGAACCGGGATGAATCGAGCTTGAATCGGGCCAAACCGGACGGTACATACCGATATTGTACCATACCATACCGGTACGGAATTGAAATTTTTTTATTTTTTAAATGCTGGATCGAATTTAATAGATAAACCGTACCGGCTCTTGGCCGGTATGGTACGGTACTGGACGGTTTCGTGAACCCTGCCCTCTAGTGGCTATAATAGTTGACATATGGCCCCACCAATATAATAGTTAGCATACAGCCCCACTAACCGGTATAGTAGTGGGTAGACTGTCCTATCCAATTGATCATGGCCCCATCATAGGTATATGGTAACTATAGCATTTAGTTTGAGAGAATTATTTATACTATGACATGGCTACTTATAAAATTTGCGTGATTTGTATATGCAACAAGATTATTGGTTTTATGACTTGTTTTATAGTATTGTTATTACGAAATGCTTTATTCATGTGGCTAAATGGCTTAATGACTTAGGACTATATTAATGTTATATACTTGGAACCATAATTATAAAATTTGCATGATTTATGCATATACAACAGTATGATTGGTTTTACTACTTATTTTATTATACTATTATTATAAAACTATATATTTACATGGCTAATGGCTTAATGAATTAAGACCATATTTATGTTAAAAACATGGAACCAAAATTCACCATCTCAGTACTAGAACCATATTGGTATCATTTTATTATAGTGTCGGTACAGTACACTATGAGATGATAAGGCAACTGAGTATCAGTAGTTAGTATAGTACGAGACTGTGTACTAGTTCAGTACCAGTATGGTACAATAAGCTTAGTTATGATATGATATTCATGATATGATATAGTACCAACTGGTACAATAAACCTAGCTTGGAATCATATTTATAAATCTTCACAACTTATGCATACATGATTATACTTTGGTGCTATGGCTTGTTATATTACTATGAATATGAAATACTTTAATTTGTAGTAAAAGTTATGTTCTAAACAGTGCATTAAAATCTTCTAAAACTTATGCTTGATGTGGTCAGGCAATGCAAGGTTACGTACCAAGTAGTGAGAACATTTTCCTTTGTTCTCTTTTTCAAAACAAGCAAGGCTGCTAGGAGCAGGGAGGGATAGTCCAGGTTTGAAGGTCAAAATAATAAGCTTGGAAACATAACAGAAGAATCTAATTGGTTGGTTATTAACAGATCCGGTTTATGGTTATGGTGAAGGAGTTTATGTAGCTTTTGTATATTTAAACATTAGATTTAGAAACTCTATACCAGTACTTTCTTTACTTAATAAATGGAGAAAAATTTTGGATCACTTTTATAATGTACTTTATAAGATGAGTTTTGTATAGATTTCATGCTACCATGGGCAATACCTCTTGATAGCACAGTCATGTGATGTTCCAGATTTGGGGCATGACATAAACTATCAGAGACAATGAAAGAATTGATAGAAGAATGACAGTTTCATAGTCAGTAAAGATCAAATACTTTGGATAAAAGTTATAATAAAAGCTGAAAGACAATTCTTACCAATCACCTTTCCCTTTTTCCGTTCTTCTTCTGATAGAGAAAGTGCAATAGCATGATCTATATCTTCATTTTCAGGCTCTGACTGGACATCCTACATCCATTGTTCCCCATGCTATGAGATTTGCAAGAATAAGACACAACACAATGTGTTGCATGTAACAAACCACAAATACTACATTATAGAGATTCAAAGGAAGGAGTCAAATGACAAAAGTATAACTTTATATTGAATAGAAATTACATAAGATAATATTTTGGACACCAGTGACTATCTTAACATGGTAACGATCTAATGCCATTCGGCTGATATAAAAAGACATGATTATCTTGCCATTCAGCGCATTTCCATGGTTTAAATGGAACCCTATTTCTTGTTCTATGATCCATATTTTGATGTGTTATGATCATTTTAAAATGAGGGAAAACAGAATTGGTGAAAAATGAGGAACTTAGCATGTGTTTGATCCAAATGGAAACCTATCAATCATTGCAATAATCAGCCTAGAATATATTCATATTACTATCATATTCAAATGAAAAACAACAAAAAGAACTACCTTCACTAAGATCTGCATCTATAATATAGCCTTCTTAACAGCAATGGTATGACAAGCTTCCATTCAGAAATCTACAGTTGAATAGTGGTAAGCTTACAAATGTTGATAAGTCTTACACTAGAATAGTTGTCTGAGGTCTTCTTGGTACCAAAGCTGAAAAAGCAACCAATTCTTGTTCTGCATGTAATTATTGTAATTACTGAAAGAGGATGATAGAAAAGAGATGGTCAAGGAGAACTTGCTTTGCTGTAAATTGTCCAAGTGGATATAATTAAAATGTGATTATCATTGACATCAACAGATAAAAAATTGTCTGGGGAACATCACAGTCAATAATGTTTCTTCAGATGCCATAATCAAGGCTGCACTATCAATAGGAGAGATTAATTCAGATGAAAAGCAATATAGTGACAGTTCAACAATACATGATGATTAATTGGAGGAATAAGAAGGATGAAATGAAGAATGTCACCTTAAATTGGGAGAATAAAAGAGGAGTTATAACTTCTTTGACAATTCTAGGATCACTTGATTATTGCAGTTTGGTATGAAAATTATTAATGGTTTATTTAAAGTTTGCCCCTTTATTATATTTCCCAATCTTGGAGATGAATTATAATTTGACTGCAGCATAACATAACCATTTAGGAGATTTAAAAAGTCATATAAAGCAAAAAATTCAGGCAAATGTATTACCCATGAACTAGAAGACTCATTCCACAACCTATCATCCACAGATTTTCCATGGTATTGGCCTCCTGAAGTTTTATGGCCGGATCCTTTTAAAATTTTGTTCAGCCAACCCATAATGCTAGGGATGTTAGCTGGGTAGGGCCAGAAAATATTTTCCTGCACCAAAAAAAACACATATTTCAACAATTAAGAGAGGTGATTCAGAACAATATCATACACAAGACATATACCACTGATTGAATGGCTATATGCAAACTTTTGGCTAACTAGTTTTAAAAGTTAAACATTGAAAAGCTTTCAGTCACGGTTTGCCATACCTACAGGCTGTACTATATCATACCACTAACAAATTGGTACACTATCTAGTACAATATTGATACTTGGTACACTGTCTCATACCGTACCAAACTGTGTATAAACACTATAATAGAATGGTACTGGTATAGGATCCGATACCAAGAACTCTTCTTTTAGTGATTATAGATGATAAGGAACTCCATACTCAGCATGTAGAAAGAGGAATGCAGGGTGTAGGGCAGCTTGCAGATCTCACATAAAATTAACATTATCAATAGCTGTTGAGACTTTACTCTTCTGCCCCCTCAATGTCTAGTCGTAGGAGAGGCTTGTGCTTCATCCACTGTATGCAATTAGATGTTCGAGCTTTGCTCGCTTCATTATGTTTTCATGTTTGAGATGTCATTCTCAACTTGCAATTTTATTGTGAGCAATTTGGATGACAGAGTCCAGTATCAGAATTCTAGACTCCAACAGAAAATTAGAGGTGTGATGCAGGATTAGCAGCCGTTCTTTTTTCTGCCTAATAGCACTATAAGATCTTTTCGAGTTGTATAATATCAAAAATATAGCTCTCTAAAATTCAAAAAATTAACTTCAAGGTGCATGCACAGACTTGGTGGATCATCCAAGATAGATTGCATACCCAGGATAACTGCTTGCGTGAGAACTGTGAAGAAACTCTTAAGTAGTTGGTCAGCAAAGAACCTTACCAATAGTTGTCAAATTCATGGGATTGATCGTTAACTTATAAATCTTGGGTCTAGAATATAAAAAAACTGTTTTCAGATGGTTTTGAAGAAATAAGCAAAGGTTAACCAGCATTCTTCTAAGAAAATTAGCTTGTCAGTCAGGAGTCTGCCCATCAGAAGTAGACAATTGTGACATAGCTGAACCAGTTTACAGTTAGAAGACAGATCTTTTTGATACCCTTGCTACTACGCCACCTACTCTCAGATTTATGCCTACTGCCAATGATAAGTTCGGCTATTGGAGAAAGACAAGAAGAAAATAAACAGGCATTGGCAGTTCAGTTATTCACTTGAACTTGAGAAACTAGAACAGTCAAAATAAATACTAGATGACTATCACCTATAAATGACATCCAACATGTTATTGACTTGATCCCAGGTGCAATATTACCTGCTCTACCAGCTAGCCGCATTAATTATACAAAACACATTGAGATAAAGCCACGTGTAGATATATGTTCATAGAATTTTCATTTGAGAAAGCACGGGCCATTTTATTGTCCCATAGTCATTAGTGCCCTGGAAAGTCAAAAGTTTTAGAGTGCATGTGCAGATCCTCAGAATTAACAACCATCAATTGTAGCTTACAATATCATGGTAAGAAAATCACACCTAAGCAAAAAGATATGTAGTCTATTAAAGGATAGCTTGGCCTCTTACCACACAGCCAAACCATCCTGCCATATTTTCAGTCACTAGTATCTTAAAGCAAGAATTGGAAATTACGTACTAAAATATGAAATAGTGGGTAGCTTGAAATGCATTGTTGGAAGTTTCATCTGAAACAAAATGTTTCAGCCTTTTGACACATGGAACCAACCAGGTAAATATGTGTTGTTTCATCATTGGCTTGTAATTAAACTGGCCCAAGTTTATCTGGAGCACATAAGTAATGACACATACAATTATGTGGTTTCACTTGAAAAAAATGTGCATTCCATGGGACCAATCAGATTTCATCTGAAATTGAATCAGCAAAGGAAATTAAAGATCGCTACACAAATTCATTAGCTTGTTGTATTGAAAGCTTCACATTTCAGCAAAGCTGATCATTGAACTTGACAGCAATAAGGCTATAATAGAAGAAATAATTCATCAATTTGAAGACGAAGAAATAATTCATCAATTTGAAGACTTGCAGTTTCTTAATATTATAGACGAGGAGGACAAGGATGAGGAGGCTTTGGTGATAAACCACAAATAGTAATACATAAAATGTCAAAATAATGAAAATAGGTTCAAAAGATTGACATTAAGTGAAAAACTTTCAGATAAACTGGCATGAAAGTATTGACTATACAAAGAACAAAATATGGATGCTAGCAGCTTTTTTTTGTGATACGTTCTTGCATTTAGGGGAACTCATGTGCACACACAAGAAATACCATAAGAGTAATGAAGCTGGTGCAAATGACCGTCATCAACCAAGTAAAATCAATGTTATAAGAACTGGATGATCAGGCAGAAAAGAAACATCTCAATAAAATAAGGTCTAAATGATTAAAGGCAGAAAGCATTTAGATGCTCTTCAAACTAGCAACAGGAACAACGTGAGAAATTTGTGATAAAAGCCTGAACATTGAAAAGAAAAGAAAAGGAGAACATAACTTCAAAAATCTACATGCACTTTGCTACATCATCTGCATTGTGAAGTTCACCATATTTGCTTTACATTTCTTTAGACAAAGCTACAACTGCTTATAGAAACTGAGAAAGCATCAAATAAAGCATGGCACTAGTATGATGCAGGAAGTTGAAGATGAGTAATTAAGAAAAAGGATTTACATCATCAAATAATCCTGTCTTATACACTGGGATCAGATATATGATTCATCCCATACCTGAGGCACTGTAAGCACAAGTCCCCACTCAAGCTCCCAATAGCCCCATCTCACATCAGACCATTTGATCCATGCCTAAGCCCCTCTTTTTAAAAACTTTGCTTTTGGCTCTAAATGTGAATGATGAAAACATCACTAAAGTTCTTCATCACTTTATTTTCAACTTCTTCAATTCCAAAGGTTACCTTAACTTTGACCATACTTCCATGTCAATTTCCAACCTTCCCTCTCAAAACTTCAAAATCCGTTGGATTGCTGCATTCATTCCTCAAAAGACCGTGTATTGCAGTCATGTAACAATCACACACTATCTAATGGCACGTCTTAAGAGAAGCTAGATATCAAAAACAGAAAAGCTTTGAGTAGCAAAAATAATTCAAGACAAAGGAAACTCATATACAGTATAGATTAACAATAAACAAATAGACCGGAATTTCCTTACACAGGGGTTTTTCTTACTTATAAGATTGACACGGAAGCAAAATGTCATGAGGAATAGAAGTAGGCATAATTCCTTGGATTAGTAGACTCTAAAAGCTCTATCCATAGAAAAAGCAAAACAAAATTGATATTACCAAAGAATTCCAAATCCATTCCCCTCGCCAACTCTTTGTAATCGACTTGACAATGAAAATACGGAGCCACTAATGGTAGTTGATGATTATATTGCATCAAAAGAACTTGACAACAGAAAGAAGTATCAACACGATCCACAGCCACTGAAAATAGAAAGAGGAAGCCCGCTAACGAACTTTTGTGAGCTAGATAATGCACTCTGACATCCTATTAAAGTGACAGACTACAATGGGATTTTTTTATTCACTTAACAAACATCAAAAGGAGAAGAACTCAGCCCTAAATTAGGAGCATAAACAGTAGAAAAAGTCCTAAATGGATGAACCATCCAATTGCTTCCCTCCCAAGCAGTGGAGTAAGGGGATAAAGACATACCATCTAATGGTCAAGATCAACCCAAACATCAGCAACAGTATGAGCTTCAAAACGTTTGCTATGCCCCTTTAATAATTCATGCAACGAACTCAACAAAACAAAGCAATCGGTTCTATTCCAGTGTCAACTACCATAAGCAAAATTATGACAAAATAGGAACTCGAAGGTAAACTCAAAGCAACTTAAAGACAATCCTCAAAAGATTGCGTATCCAATACCAAGTTAGTTTGTCTCTTACCTCAAACAAGGTGAGGACTTGTAATAAAATCAAGGCCACGTTCAGATAAATCACATGGCGAACACGAGTTTAGAATTCTTCCCTCTTTCCTCTTCCCTGGAATCTTAAAAATGAAGCGGGCATGAGCTTGGAATTATTTATTCTTGACATATGGATAGGCAATCCTGAATAAAAGGACGAAACGCTGTAAAAAAAAAAAAATCCCGGAAATGTTCCCAAGTTGCCACCAAAGTCAGAAGTGAGGAACGGCTTGCACTTCTTACTGCTCTTCCGGGCTTTCAAACACCAACGTCAGCGAAAACAATAATAAAAATATTTGGTTTACAGTGGAATCAAGCTCGCTAGGCATGGAGTCTTTGTCACGAAGCTTTGGAGCCATGCGGCGTGTGGGTCCTCCGCATATTCCAACCGCAGCCCCCCCCCCCCCCTCCCCCCAAAAGCCTTTCTTTCAGGCGTGAGAAGGAGAAAGGGATTGTGGTTGGTTGGTGTTATTCTTAGTTACCGATTATTCTAGAATAGAGACCCTATGACAACCCCCCCCCCCCCACCCCTTCCAAAAAAAAACAAAAGAAAAAGAAAGAAATAAAAGAGAGAGAGAGAGAGGGAGAGTGATTCTTCTTCCCCTCCTCCTGGCTGGGTGCCAGGAGAGTCGAGAAATCATCGTTGAGATAAAAGGAGTAATGTTGGGAAGGATTGGTTGAGCCCTCACATCTCTTTTTTTTTTTTTTTTCATCAAAAAAAAAAAAATTTATGATAGGTCACTAATACTTTAATTTTTTATCTGCCTGAAATCGTGTGAACTATAAATGAATTAACTAATATAAAGCAAGTATTAATATTTTTTTCTCGTTTTTAGGACTCGTCATAGCATAGCGCTAGATAATTACTGAAGTTTTAGATTTTAATTAATTTAGTAATTCCGCTATCAATCCCCTATCCCATCATATCCTACAGTTGTTAACAAAGAAATTTATTTTAAAATTATTAGTATTTTCGATACCTAATAATATATATTACACCAAACGAAACTTTTATAGAGGTCCTGGTTTAACTCTTATACAATTACATCATATATTAAATTGTTAAAAATTGAAGAATTTAAACAACGTGAAGTAGTACATAATTTTTGACCGGTTAATATATATATATATATATATATGCTAGGAGTCTTTAAATTCTGTGATGTTTTCTTATGTATAAGTAATTTAGGGATATTGGATAGCTTCAATGGCTTGCCCCCATTGATGTAACATCCCATCAACCAATTCATCAAAAAATATTATATATATATATAATCTCAAGTAGCTGTCAAATCGCATTACGTTTAGTATGGATGCACACTGGACCAGTTTAGTGAACCTTAAGTTCAAACTTGTTGGCTTGAATGTGAATGACAAGCAATAAAACATTGCAGTTTCCAATGATTAAACGTTGCATACACTCCAGCATACATTAGATCGAATCAAGAAAACAATACTTACTGATCATATTGGTTTCACTCGCACTTACATTGAATTTGGTCTAAATTATTCGATTTAATGTTTTTGCAGACTATGGGATGGGTTTTTATTCCCCAACCAATTCACTAAGATGAGACTCAAACTCAAATCACTGGTGGTAACTCTGAACATTTTTGTCAACTAATCGATGGGCATCCACCTAGATTATCCAAATCAGACCCTTGGCTATTCCTAAATCCTAATGGCATGTGCACTACTCTAGCTTGGGCTAAATAATGTCAAAGCTAATGGGACTACATCTATTGGACATGAAATAAGACTAGGTCCACCCTTTCTCCTGCCAAGCTCTCATTCTCCTACTAACAATAGCAAAGGAGTTGTGCCTTGCCTCTAAGTTTAGACTTTCTTCCTATCCATTTGAACTATGGACCATTAAGGTCTTATTTTGATTGCAATAAGAGGAGAGAGAAGTGTGATCAATGAGAGAGAGAGAGAGAGAGAGAGAGAGAGAGAGAGAGAGAGAATCCTCATATTTGCCTTGAGTTTTCAAAGAAGAGATGAAAAAATAGCATTCTCATGGGAATAAGAAACATATTTTAGTGGCATTTGATGAGTCAAATGGGATCACCACGATACTTTAAGATCATCGATTATCTGAATTCTAGAATAATTTGATCCTTAATAATCTAAGATCATTATATTTGGTAGGGCATTATTCAATGATTAAAGATCCTTGGATATCCATGAATAATCTATTTGAAATTTCATGATAACCCAAAATTATTAATCATATAATACCGAAACTATCCCTAATATATTTCATTTTTTTTTTTTATTAATCCTATAAACTATCAATCCTACGAAGATATATTAATTATTATTGTAGAATTAATATTTTTATTTCTACTTATAATACATTATTTGTAATACTGATATTTATTTTGATTAGAAAAATGAGAAAATAGAAGTAATATATTAAATAATTTTATTATATAAATATAAAGTATAATAATATATTCATACTATAATCTCAAGTTTTTATTGAAAAATAATATGATAGTAATATAATTAATAATATAATATAATATAATATATTTTATAGATATACAATACATATAATATCAATATAATATAATGTCATATATAATATTGATGTAAAATATTAATGGTATATTAATATACCAATTTTTTTATTGGATTGAAAGATAATTTTGTCCTCAAATTTCAACTCAAGTTCACTATCTTAGAATGAGTTTGGATTCCAATCTTAAAGATGGAGATCCTATCATTTAGTTGAGTAGCGATTTAAGGAGTGGGGGTAATTTAGGATCACCACCATATAGGATCGTCATGGTGCAACTTGTATTCCCATCAACTTCACCTACATCATTTTTGATCTTGGGATAATCATCCTATACCAAAATGTTCCCTTTGGATTCATTTGTTTCACTAGAAAAACTTTTCTTTCCTAGAATATTATTCCTTGGAAGTTGATTATGGCAATATAATGCCTGAAAAAATGATTTTGCCATATTTAGTTGACCATAGAAAGTTGCTTATTTCAAAGTAACTTATATTTAGTTAAGTATCTACTTTTTTAATTTTTTTTTAAAAATATCTATAATACTCTTAATAGATATAAGACCATTTTTTTTACTCCCAAACTTGTATAAATATTAGACTTAATTAATTTAAAAATCCTAAACTTTTTGAAAATTTTCATTTTTATTCTAAACTTTGATTCATTGCAATCGACTCCTATACCTTTCAAAAAGTTACAATTTCTTCCCTAGTTGTCACTTCTGTATGGTTGCCATGATGAAAGTGGTCACATGATATCACATAATGTATGGACAAGCTAATATGGCAGGAAAGCAACTCATGTAGTAGAGTTACTTCCTATCCTTTTAACCCATCCTCCAACTAGAGTTTAACTTTCTTTCCTTTTCTTATTTTTTGCTACGGTTTATGTTCCTATTTCTCTCCTTCCAACTAGTGATGGCAACATACATCATCTAAGGCATTAATTCAAGGATCATTCAAAAAACATGGCATATAGGAGAGTTGGAAGATCAATAATGGAGTCTTCAAACTGTGGCATAGACTTAATAAGAAACTATAATAGTCCAAAATGTTACATGTATGGCCTCGCACCTAAAATATAGACCTTATAGAGAAATGACTTCCTTAAACAAAGGTTCAAAGGTTGTCCAAAGTGTCACATAAGTGTAATAGGCCTAAAATGTAAGTTGCTTGATTAGATGTTTCTATTGTTCAAAGGCTATTTAAAGTTTTTGTCATTGTTGCAAAAGGATTTGTATTATAGATACTTTACATGGTTAGATCCTAAAGTAAGGATTGAGCCATAACAACTCTTCTTGAAAAGAGGGGTGAAGTTAAGGATTTAAAAGCCGAGATGGGAAGTTTATCTAAAATCATTGGAAGATATATAGAAAAAAAGGTTCTAGTTTGAAAAGGCATATATCATAATTGAAAGAAGAGACAATCGGTTTGTTAGAAGATGTAAATATATTAAAATGGAAGGCTAGTGCCATCAAAATTGAAGACAAAATGGTGAAAGTCAAATGTACTATCTTGAAAAGGGAACTTGCAAAATGTGCTATAGGGGAGAAGTTTTATGTGACTGCAATAATAGTTTCATGGCTATGGTAGCAATTATTATGCTTCTATTTGAGTGAAGAGAAAATATATAATTATATTATTATTTTTAAAAAGTTATCTATGTAATAAATATTTTGCAATAAGCTTTGTAATCCACTTTGAAAATCAAATTTATTTGTAATGCAATGTTTTAACTTATTTTTATACAGAGCTGCATCATATGTGATAAATGTTCAAATATTGATTTATATTTGAATATTGAGCAGCCAATTCTATTATAGTTCCAACATATTTTCATGCAATAATGTGTGCCAAGACTTCGTATACCTTCTCTGCAGGGAAAGAAATCTCTTCGGTATTTAAATTGAAGAGAGTTTCTTTATGATACATGGTATTTATAATTGGCCAAGACTTTGTGCCATAACTTGTTCCAAGACTTTGGTCATGACTTTGTATGACTTCTTTAATAATATGAATGACAAATTTGGGACTACAACATTAAAACTGTCAACTAGAATATTAAAAATGAAGAGAGTTTCAAAGCTTTCAAATTGAACTCTCATACAAGGACTAAGTTTCAAAGCAGTGAAACATTGAAATTGAACTTAGTTTTAGTAAAGAAAAATCTAAACAGTTTGAGTATTTGACTACCATGTGGGAGATCTAAAACTTACTAACACTTTCTAAGACATTCTCAGACTTTTTGAATGCATTTGAAATATTTTTGAAATATTCAAGTGAAACTTGGTAAACACTAAAACATCTAAGAGGGTGTTTTGTTTGGAAGAGTTAGGGCTTAGAATGAGAATAAGAATGGGTAACTCCCATTCCAACTATTTAGTTGGGAAGAGTTCCATTCTGATTCTGAATCTAAGATGGAATCAGAATGGCCTAGTCCCTCTAAAATCTCATCCTGACTCCCTTCTAAAGGTTCAAATTTTCATTCTAATTCCAATTCAAATTTCAATTCCAGTCATGAACCAAACACTTTGGGGGATATGGCTATTTTGATTCTCATTCCAATCCATTTCGATTCTGATTTTGGTCATGAACCAGACATCCACTAAATCCTACTATAGCTAACAACCATAATAAATAGACTAAAGAAAGGGTATTGAACTTATGCCAGATTTAAGACCAAGCTCAGTTTCAAAATTCACCTATATCTCATTAGTTTCAAAACACTTGTATCTCATTGAGCTATAATTGTAATCACCTATATATCATTCAAATTCTAAAAATATACTTGTATAACACAAATTGAACTTTCAAAATATTTTTTTATTTAACTTATAAAATGAGGTACATCCAATTATATTTCAAGGTTACAAAATAAATAAAGTTACGTCACATAGGACATTGATTCATAGACAAAACTAACCGATCTAAGAACTACACACAAAACACTATCCACTAACATCACATTTATTGGTTTGAACCTTCTAAAATTTAGTCCTCTAAGATTATCCAAAACACTGACCATCTAGGATATTGACCCTACAGGTTGGTCCCCCCAACATTGCTTCTTTGTATGCCCGGTTAAGAAGTAGGCTGACTAGATCCACTGATAATGTTATTCCTCCTAGCATCTAAATAGGCTCTTAATGATCCGCTTGCAACATACCTTTCATCTTTTCCACTAATATGCCTAACCTTGCTTGAGCCCTATAAGGAAATGCACACAAGTTAGTCCATTTAGGTGACAAAGAAGAACAAATAAATATGAATCTTATCATATAAAATTTTTTTTTTCCAAAAGAAGATGCCATTTCTACTATCTCTAGAGTCTTACTCATATTGTTGCTACTCATTACCTGTACTTCTTTTAATAAGTAGCTTTGCTTGGCTTCTCATGGTGGACATAACCTAATATAAAAGAATAACAACATGTTACTAATTAATTAAGGGAATGTTGCCTAGTTAGACAATCCAAGAGAAAGGGATGAATTAGATTTTTTTTAAAATTTAAACTTAATTATGTGCTGCTAGTGAATATAAATAAGCAAAATTTAAGTACAGAAAGTTAAATACTAAAAATAAAAGAGATAGGCAAGGAAACAATCACAAATACAAGCAAATTTTATAGCGGTTTGATGCCCCAATACCTACGTCTACTCTTTAAGCCTCCATTTCGAAATTTTTACTATAATCTTCTTCAAAGATTATAGGTAGTTTATTTTTCTAAGCTCACAAACCAAAATCCTTACAAATTATTTTCAAGGCTTATAATCTAAAATATTTACAAGCTAATTCTTGGGTCAAAGAATACCTAACTTTACTCCCAACTTAAGTAGGTAACAAATGAAATAAAGAAGGAATAATTTAAGTACAAGAGGAGAAATAAAAGAACTTATGCACACAAGGAGATACAAAGAATCTTTAGAAGCTTAATGCTTGTCTCCTTACTAAGAAGCCAATGATTGATAGATTTACTTTAGGTGGTTAGAAGTATGAGCTCTCAATTCAAGACTTTTGACTTTTTCTTAATATTCTTAATAACTTTAGAATATTCTAACTTAATTTGATAGTTAATTAGATATCTTCAATGAGTTTGGTAGCCTTTAAGAAGTCTTCCAAAGTTAAACTAGTTGTTTCTAACAATTGGACAAGAAAATATAACCGTTAGAAATAAGACTGGGTCATTCTGAACTTCTCACAAAACTAGCCGTTATACCTATCAGCGGCCTTTGAGTCGACTCGGATTACTATCAAGTTGGCTCAGTTTTCTTTCTCCAAAAATAAGTTTTGTTATCGACTATTGAGTCGACTTGATTCTATTAAGTTGGTTCAAGTTCTATTCAAGTCGACTCAAGCATCATCTAAGTCAGCTCAAAGAACAACCTTCAAAAAATAGTTTTCTGTATAGTTGGCTTATCCTATCTAGTCAACTCAAATTCTATCCAAGTCAACTAGCAGTGTGTCAGCTGAAAACTATAGTGCCAAGCTGAAACTCTTCCGATACGTGGCCGAAACTTAAGTTTTTTAAAAGTTTTAAGACTCCTACTACCAATACACTATTTCTTCATGAAATATATTGGCTTTTCAACAATATTTTGTATTTAAACACTTATGTTTCAGATTGATGATAGTTTCTTTTAACTTTTCCTAAAATATTAACTTAAGTAATTTATTAGTAATATTATATATTTAAATATTTTATTATTCATCAAAATCAATTCTTAGAGCTAACAATCTCTTCCTTTTTTATAATGATAACAAAACTTAAAGTATATAAGATAAAGACATCAAAAATAAAAATAACACTCTTTAAAATTTATCAGAGCAAACTTAGGGTGTTAAAATAAATTTATAAGTATTAGAGCATATAGTTTGTAGAAGAATTTCAATGTAAGTGAGTTGCAAATAGAGTATCAGAGTAAATCTTATGAAGTATAGATGAATTTTGAATTAAGTATCAGAAAATATAAATTTTATATCAAATATTAGAGCATATATTACATAATTTGTGCATGCATTGAGTGTAGTGTATCATAATCCAGTAATACAATAGTATTGGAGCAAATTATGAAAGTATCAGAGTAATTTTTGAAAATGAGAGTATTAG